>CM054060.1:413667031-414292031 GCA_028641055.1 Alopecurus myosuroides | reverse complement strand
CGCCAAGGCTTGTATGATCCACTTCATACATCATAGACATTGAGCTTCGGATCCACATGTGGTTGATACGTAGAAAAACCATGCTAGTAGTGTCGTATGTGGGTACCTGTCCGTACTTGTGACTGGTTTCCGCTTGTATAAGTTTGTGATTTTGTGTCATTTCTATGTAGTTGTGGGGGTTTTCTCACCCTTTAGAAGACTCATTTATCCTTTTTTGAGAATATTTGCATATGTTTATGTTAACCGCCGGCACATGATTTATTCCGAATGAAGGATAATTTTTTTGTTTGGTGGCTATTGCTTCATTCATAGAAACACTCCATGAAATGTGCAAATTGCAGGTAGAAGCACTCAATAACGTGTTGTGATTACATGGGCCTAATCAACATGCTCGTTATACATCCACTTCATCGATCCTTGATAGTCACGATTAGTGTGCTCTCTTTAGCCTATTTATAAGAGTGGTCTGGCATCTATTGACCATCATCTGTTGTTTTCTGCACTTCGCTTAGTACATATTTTTTTTTTGCTTTCTCCAGTTTACACCACCAAATACGTCAAGGATGACAAACAAACAAACACTTTTTGTAGACTTATCTCGGTTAGGTTTACAAAAGTGTGAAGTAAATTATATTATCTAGTCTAGGTTGGGTTAAATATATTAGCAGCGTGCCTCATGGATACCTTCTTCTGGTCCTCTTAATTTCGGCTAGTTTCCTCACCAATGACTTTGCATGCGTATCCAAAGTCACATACATGCTTAAACATGGCATAACCTTAATTTTCTATTGATTGAGGTAAAAAATACTACAAGTTTTAGAGTTAGTTAACACAAGGAAAGTCACGTCAACTCTAAATGTCTCAGCCACCATGCATGATGCCTGCATTCCTCTTAGTTTTTTTTTTTTGAGAGCAACCACATATTTCATCTATTCTATACTAAAAGCAATATACGGATGTGTAATAGAGACACCACGTTAAGCCACATCATCCGAATTATTTTAACTGTTAGATCTAAAATTTGCGGTTAGGATCTAGCGAGCGATTGCGTAACTTTAACGTGGAGACACATTATTGTGCCGTCCGTGTCTTTTTTGTTTTTTGATAAAGGGCTTTATTACTCAAAAAGATATGCCGTCCGTGTCTAACACGTACCAAAAGGCAAACTTTACGAGACCAAAGAAAATTACATCTATGCGTCTAACTGAATCGGCCTTTCCGTCCCCGTGACAATCGCTAACCATGACGGAGAGTCCTCACATTAATTAATTCTCTCAAGAAAAGAACAAACCTAACCATGGACTAAACCACAGCTGCCGCCGGACTACGTTACGCACCCAAAAAACCAACCTCACAGGTTCAGGCGTTCAGATGGATGCTAGCACACACCAAGCTTTCACCACGGATCAACGGCATCAAGTAAGTTCAAAGGAATAGATTCAATACTTCAGGTACGTTCGTCCCAACTGCTAAGCGCTTGATCGACATCAATGCACTGGCTTGCATGTACGTTGGTTCTCCTCAGAAACTATTTCAGGTACGATGTTTCATTGTAGGATCCTTGCACGATGCAAAATCTCTCCTCTTGAACAACCACACAGGACATATATGCATATACTTAGTTTTATATTTTCTTCTAGACATAAGAATGGGCCATGCAAATATGTTCTATATCATTGATTCCTTCTATTTTAGCAATATCACAAAAGTAAATTTAACCTCTCGGCACTCCACCTTGACATTGGTGGAGCATCATGTACAATTCCTCTCGGTACAGAAGATAAGGGCCGGGGGTAACTATTGCCAAAAGAACCAATTGCATACGTTACCATCTTGGTGGAGCATCATGCACAATTTATAGGAGGTGTGTCTGAAAAAGCTGGAGCTAGCAATCTCCAAATTCACAGAACAAGATACTGCCGCGGCAAACAAATACAAAAAACTGAAGAAGCGGCACATGCTGAAGTCGTCGGCTGACTAATTATTTCTCAAGAAAGTTGTCATGTTTTTCCAGGTTTAACATCTTTGATCCCAGATACTTGCCCATCAACGTGACAAGTCAGGATTCCAAAAACTGAGACCCCTTCCTGACCGAGTGCCTCAAATCTTGGGTAGCATATTGTTACTTCAGCGACTTCATTTATTTCATCATTTTTTTGCATGCATGTGTTAATCTCAATGCAAGACTCATTTTATTGTGTTAAATATATGTTTATAAAAGCTAGCAAACAGTTTCCTACTCCCTCCTTTCCATATTAGATGACTTCCAGATAGATGTATCTAGACATATTTTAGTACTAGGTACATCTATTTAAGAGTCGTCTAATACAGAACGGAGGAAGTACAACCTAAGAGATACGGTTAAATTTATAATTAGTTTTAAACAGAAGTCGTCCATATTAGTATCAAGAAACTATTTCGTTTGAGTTTTCTAACTTGCTCGCGTTAATGTATGAACCAAATTATTGTGGCCTCGCTTCATATATTCTAAGACGGGGACGTGAAATTCGTGGATAAGAGTGATTTTTTTTTTGAATCGACTAAGCCATAGGAAGACCGTTATATTCAATTAGTCAATGATATGTCAATATAATTACAAATTACAAATACAAGTGAGTTTCAAACAAAAAATAAAATTTCAAATTGGAATACCAACATATCAACGTTTATTTTTCCAGCCAAGAAAGATAAACAAAAGAAGAAAATATACGCATAAGATGATTGACATCATTGAAGTTGATGTGAATAATTTGAAAACTTTATCGGATATATGCACGGTGGAGATCTTATAAAAATAAGGCGGGGAGTTATAAGGTGAATACAAACGCGATGGAAGAGTACTAAAAGTATTGATTACTAAAGCCAAAGTTTTGAGATTGTGTTGCCCATTATTTTGTTAAAATAATATACATAATTAGTCCGATTGTATATGCTCACAATAATTTTAGCAAGAACTTACTTTTGTTTTCCAAGTAGGCAAGTAAGATACATGATGACTCCGTATTGTGTAATACACAAAATTAACGAGTGGTGTAAATTTGCAGAACTATACTAGAGAGAACATACATTTATAGATCTGGAGGGCATTCTCAAAACACCACATTTTACTTCTCAAAATGGTTACAGAAAAAAAATCACATCACTATATTCTTCATAACAAATTATTCATACTTTATTATTTCTATGCAAACTCATCATAACTTCATATACAAGACAGCATTAGAGTTATATATCTACGAATCTATCAAAGTATAAAATGTATTTTATTTTTCTAGAAAATAGAGATAAATAGAATAAGAAAAATTCAGCATAAGATGAAAAATTACTTCTATCTATACAATAAAGATGATGCCCTCGCATTTGCGAGGGCCACTATGCTAGTTACTTAAAAGTTAAGTATTACACCCGGCTTCTGCATAACAATGATGCACACGGCCGAAAAAAAAAAAATAGAAAGCAAATGTGCGACATGTCGATTACAATCAACGATGAATCCAGTGTCGCCTAAGTGGCAGCGATCCTACGATCAAGCGGCCATCCATGTTGGATAAAAATATCCTTCACCACGTTTTCCAGCCGTGCACATGCCATCCATGTCCTACTTTATATATATAACTCGCAGAAACAAAGATACATATAGTATTGCCTATAGAATTTTTGCACTAGCCAATTATCTCAAAAGTCCGAACTGATGGAAAGGGGCTAGGCGTGTATTTATATTTCAACATTGCTTTATGTATAAGGCGATTTACAAACGATAGCGAACATATGGGATCTAAGGATCCAAACATAGTACTAATTCAAATAAAAGATAAATAAACGATAGCGAACATATGGGATCTAGGTCTTCTCCGCCGTCTTCACCGCAGTCTTGGCCGCCGTCTTCACTCCTCCTCCTCACTGCCGTTCTCTCCCACATAGTAGGGGAGGGTGTGCATGCTGTTCGGACATGGGAAGATGTTGTCGAGGTCGGTGTAGATATTGTACGTGGTGAATGCGATGTACTCACACCTAATCCAATAAGCATGTACGAGAAGGTAGTAAGCGTCAAATAGGTTGGCGAAGTGGGCGACAATCCCTGTCGGCGGAGAGTTGGCGTTGGCGAGGAGTTCCTCAAAGTGGAACATAACCGGCGACCCCGGCGGTAGGTGGCGGAAGCCCGCACCGATGAACAGTTGGCTGACTCCATAGGCTCCCTCCACCGAGATATCCCCCGGACGCAGCGGGAATTCTCCACGAAGACGACGGCGGGGTAGCGCCTATCTGGGGCAGTGGCGGCTTGCACAAAGTTTCCCTGTTGAGCTGCATTGTCTCTTATGGTAAGCTCCAGTTCTGCTTTTGTTATGGTTGAAGAGAAGACAAGGCGCGCTCAGATGGAAGTGTGGACGAGGATGAAGGCAATGGTCAGTTTAAATAGCGAACGAAGAGGATGAGTTAGATGGTATCTGCTCAGGATCCAAAGAGTCGTTTTAACCAGGGAAGTCTTTTACACGCTGGGCAACGCCTACACAATGTGTTAGCGCGTGCATGCGTGCATGGATGGACGCGTCAATTTACTCATGCATGTGTGGCGGCCCGCGACTGACCACAGAATTAAAGGTTTTTTTGACTAACATATTTTTTTATAAATATAGAAAATCAAGTTACAATAAGCAACACATATGGAAACTAAAAGACAGACCAGGATAAAATAATTATCCTGAATTTGCAAATAAAACCCTGAAAGATTAAGAAATACAAAACGACCCTAGGGTTTACTGCAACCACCGTAGCGAGCGGTCGCCGTTTTCCTCCAGCGCCGTCGAGACGAACGCCGAAAGAAACGCCGAGCCTCCACCATTGCAAGATCCGAGAAAGCACCATCTCCAACGAGGCTTTGTGAGTCGATGAACAGACCCGCTGCACGCAGCAAAGCACATGTCGCTGTGGCACGTCGACCGGGGGACGTCCCCGTGCTGTCTTGGACCAAGATATTGTTGGAATATATGTCGAATATGTGTACGAGTAGGGCTACGCTAGGACTTGTAATTAAACGGAAGGTTAGGTGTTTGAGTCGGACACGTGTAACCTGGCCTAATATATAAAGGCACCGGGAGTAGCCCAAATAGACACGACGAAAGCTGGTAGGCTAGACACAAGATCACGAGGGGACGGTCCGGCGCCCGTGGCAGGGGCGGCCGGACCGGCGTGGCGTTGAGATCTGGAGCGTCTGTATTGCCTCGGCGGGCTTGTCGTCGATGACGACTTGATAGCAGCAGGCGCGCATGGGGAGCCGGCAGCTTGTGCCGGCGACCAAGACGGCCGGTGCAGCGGTATCAATAGGGAGGTGCGCCCGTAGTCATGCCCCGCAGATGTAGGCGAGTTCGCCGAACTGCGTTAACAAATCTCGGTGTCGTCATCCTTGCTATGATTGCTTATCCTCGGTAGATTGATTGTGCGTCTACGATTTGTAACAAGTGGTATCAGAGCAAGGTTTAGAGGCCGCAGATTGTTGATCTAGAGGAGGTGGACGGAAGATGATTGTTGTTGCGGAAGATGTTGTAGTGCGTGGCTAGATCGGAATCGCGATTAGCATGAGTATCTCGGCGAATTGGGCGAACTGATTGGTATTAGCAGCAGCACGTACACGGGGCAGCGTGATTGAATTGTTAGTCTACATCGAAACAATTGGAAACAGCGAGTATGCAATAGTACGGATCAGATGAATTGGTTCTGGAGGCGGCGGCGCTCTCGTGACGTGAAGCAGCAGAGTTGCACGCAGATCGTCTGAGTGATCGGATTGTACACGGCAGAGCTATGGGGCTAGGCTAAGGCCCAGATAGGGCCCATAGCGCAGGTGCGCTACGTGAAGGGCAGGTTCGTGTGTGATCGATTGGAAGCAGCGATTCTGTGGTTGACTTTGCATTGGCTAGCACGGGATTTCTTCAACAGGAAAAGTGCCAAGTTGGACCATGCATGGTGATTCGATGCATGCATATAGTTGTTGTTTCAAAGCAAGAAAAGCAGAGATTTGTTACGTGAACAAAAGAAAGGTAATCTTCATCCATGGTATGTACTTTCACGTGATTGGTGACATGAAAGAAAAGAAGAGGACCATTGGGAGTTATGGGGCACATGCTAGGGGTACCCAAGAAGCTACCAAGAAGCATTTTCTTTAAGTTTTGTTGCTCGGTTTGTTGCGCGGGTTTTTACCGGAAGGTTGGACAGATTGGCGACGTGGTGGACTACGTCGTGAAGGATCATGCATATACGGGGCGCCAGACAGACACGGCAGTATGGCCGATGGACCAGGCGCAAGGTGGATCATGGTTGCAGTTGGATACGTTCGGCTGGGTCAGACTAACAGTCTGACGGACAGAAGACGGTGAAGATCGGCGATGACGACGTAGGAGCGTGACAGCTGATGGTGTCCGGATTCTGTGGTGTGGCAACACGCGGCGCATGGTTATGCGCGTTTCGACGGGGCGCGGGGTGGACTGATCATCTACCATGGAGTCATGTTGAAGGTGGAGCTGGGGTCTAATGATTCCACTCGGCTGATGGAGGGGCTACGGCATAAGCGCGGAGAGTCGAACCCTAGTCAGCGGGAAGGCGAGAAGCACGTTGGTCGGACTGGACGTCAGGGTTCGAGAGATACGTGGAACTCGGCATCGGTCGGGTACGACTAATGGTTATCTGTAGTGGGGCCTGAGATGGTGTGGGTTAGCTACCTGGTAGATCTTGGCCAAGATTGTGGATGCTCGACGCGGTAATAGCGGCGAGGCGTGCGGTAAGCACGGGACACAGCGACAGACCAGGGCACTGGCGGTCATACATGTGGTCAGGCATGAGTGCAAGGGGTGCTGAAGCAGTGTTGGCGAGTAACGGGTTCATGATGGTAACTATCTATCAAGACCATGGAGATGGATGAGTGTTGGCCATGGAGAATCTGCGAAAGCGGTGATGAGACAGTTGTGAATTTGACTAAAGATGACTTAAGGCAACGACGAAATTTCTTCAAGGTTTCAGAGATGCAGTCAACAAATAGCGAGAATGATGAGTTCAGGTAACTCTTATTTGTGAAACCTAATATGTGAGTTGTTCACTTTCACATAAATCAAGGACGAGGCTACCAAGGTGATGATGCAACGGTGTTGTCGACATGGTGACTTTATGATCGTTGTGTGATGGCGGTGGATACTCCGGAAATTTGGGAGCACAAGACAAGAGTGCGGAAGAACTTAATTTTCGTGGGAGCATTGACTGTGGTGAAACAAGGAAGCAAGTACGGTTGCAGGTGGAGTCATTTGGAGTCAAGGGAGTAGCAGCTGAGCTCATGATTAATGGTTCAAGTCCAGGTATACAAAGATTCGGCATGACGGGTTCAAGATGGCGAAGGGCATATTCGCCAAGGTGGAGTTTGTTGGAATATATGTCGAATATGTGTACGAGTAGGGCTACGCTAGGACTTGTAATTAAACGGAAGGTTAGGTGTTTGAGTCGGACACGTGTAACCTGGCCTAATATATAAAGGCACCGGGAGTAGCCCAAATAGACACGACGAAAGCTGGTAGGCTAGACACAAGATCACGAGGGGACGGTCCGGCGCCCGTGGCAGGGGCGGCCGGACCGGCGTGGCGTTGAGATCTGGTGCGTCTGTATTGCCTCGGCGGGCTTGTCGTCGATGACGACTTGATAACAACAGGCGCGCATGGGGAGCCGGCGGCTTGTGCCGGCGACCAAGACGGCCGGTGCAGCGGTATCAATGGGGAGGTGCGCCCGTAGTCATGCCCCGCAGATGTAGGCGAGTTCGCCGAACTGCGTTAACAAATCTCGGTGTCGTCATCATTGCTATGATTGCTTATCCTCGGTGGATTGATTGTGCGTCTACGATTTGTAACAGATATGTCGCCTCCCATCGACGAAGTCGGAGAGGAACGGCAGATCCACCACCTCCAGACCAGCATCCGCGCTCCAGAAGAACCATCTCGCCCCGGCCGCCAGCGCCGTCGTGAATAACCACGAACTCCAGCGACACACCGAGAAACTAATCTCGCCAGATCTGAAGAACGGCGAGAAGACCAAGCTGTTGATCTGAAGGACCAAGCAGCACACTTTGCCATCAACCCTGAGACGCCGCCCTGAAGGTCGCCGCCGGTAGGAGAGTGGAGTTGGGGAAAATTTATTTGGCCGGGCGCCGCTCCCACCACCCCAACGACGCCCCAAGAAAGCAGTAGGCCAACCCTAGCTACAGACCGGCGCTGAAGCGCCATGGTCCCCACCTCCTCGGGTCGCCGGAGTGGCTAACGGAGAAGGCAGGGACCGGCGGCCGCCGCTGTAGTTGGAGCCTGAGGCGTCGCCTCCTAGATCGCCTCTAGGCCAGGAGCGAAACGGTTCGCGCCAATTGGGTGCATTCCTCTTAGTTAGAGTACTAAGAATCTCCTTCATTTTTTAAACATGCATTTATTTTAGCGACACGTATTTTTGGACGGGGGAATACATGTAAGATCTCAACCATTTATCCAGGAAAGACTGGATGCAGCTACCAGTTATAAAAGTACTCTTTATCTAGAAACCATTGGACTTTATGTAGCAACTATAATTGTTTCTAATGGCGGTATATAAGTAGACTGTTGTAGTAGTGGCTATCTACTTCAATAGAGTGAAGGAACTTGACCAGAGAGAGAGGTCACTTGTAGTGTTCACCTAGTGTTGCGTTCATGAATATATAACACTGTGGCACCGAAGATCTGGACTTTTTTTTTTGTTCCTTCTAATATGAGGATGGGAGACCTCAGGATGATATTATGTACCTGCACCGCTTGATACATAATCTCTAGCTTCTCGTGTGGCCCTATGCGTAAGTAACATACTACATACATTCATGGCGGTCCTGAGATTTCGAGGGCCAGGACGAAACTACAGTTTAGGGCCCCTTATACATAAGTAAAAAAGTATATGTGGTTTAGTGTAATAGAGAACAAACGCAGAAGCGAGGCACACAAATTTCAATCTTACTGGTAATATCCATGAAATCGTTTTTTTTTCCAACACTAGACGATTTTTGTCAGAGATGAATTAAATACATATTTATGATTACTCACATTGTTATCATGCACGTTGATGTCAGCATTGTCTTTTATATGGATCCCATCTTGTAAACGCTTGCAGGAACTAGCGCCAACTCGTATAAGATTTTTCGAGGTGCTCGTGTTACTCTACAAAAAATGTGAAAGAATCCTCTCTATGGTTCTATTGATTTTTTCATTTTCAACTACGGAATAGAGGCTTCAAACGAATGGTGGAAAAAAGTTAATAATCTAAATTAGGGTCGGGGAATTCAAGGAGATCATCAATAAAAAAGATAGCTTCTGATCACCTGTCGACAGTGCGGTGCCTTGAGCAATCGGAAATAAGAGACGAATCACCGAATTGGCCCACTAGCCAAGCTGCGCCGCGACGTGCGAGGGGACGAGGCAACAATCCCAATTTCATTGCAGCACGACGATGCGAACTGGGCAGCGCTAGGCGTAGGGCGATCCAGCCCCCTTTTTTTAGGTCCCCCATCCACCGTTAGATTGCCATCCAACAAAAATCAATGTAAGACAATTTTGCTTTTACTCATCCAACTTTTTAAGAATAGAAGCCGCACTCAACATTAGTCTCACTTAAAATGAACGGGTATATTCTATTGCCCTCGGCCTTCTTCATATTTACAGCAAAAATGACACTGTGGTGATTTCTCTCAGCGTTCAACAATTTTATGAGTATAGTAACAAAAATAAATCTTCTAGTGTATCAAAAAATGTATTATTGCAACAAATAATCGATTTTTTTTTAAAAGTAACTCTCGGATATATGTTGATTAGGGGTATGTTTGGCAATGGCCCAAAAGCCGGATTAGCAGGATGGCCTGTAGGTAATGGATCGTAGTCCATTGGGCGGCCGAGTAAACTGATGCGCAGGAAGCCAAATTCTATTAGAACCCGGACTACGGCCCAAAGTGGCGTGGCTTGGAGAAGAAGACGGATTTCTTACTTTCCAAGTTAGATACTTTCCGTAGTCTTTTAGTTTCCTTTTTGTAAGCCATAATCCGGTTATCTATATAAGACCGGATGGGAGAGAAGAACAAGACAGCCAATTAGCTAGAAGCCAACTCGCCGAGAAGTTGATCCTCACCGAGTTAGCGGAACCCTACTCACATTGTACTTTGTATACTTCAGGCTTTAGCCCTGATTTTGTGAGATTGCAGTAGTAGGAACACCGCCTTAGTTGCGACGTACCGAACCTGGGTAAACCTGGTGTTCTCGTTATAGTACTTCCATGTTCACCCCACGATTCTACCAGTAGTATCATGGCATCCCCGTCTATGAACTATACTATGATGTCTCGACAGTTGGCACCCAACATGGGGCCAACGATGTCGGGAGTTACGTTCCGAGCGGGAATACTCGGCGGAATCGACAGTACCATAACTGTCGGGAGCCTGATGTCGGACGCTTACTTGACAACGGATCGTACATGCTCGCACGGAATCACCTGGTTAGTGCCTGCATTTTACCGATTGGATATGCTAACATCTTTATCGTATTAACAACGGAAGCAATGGAATTCTGCGGTGTAAGTAAATTTATCCCACCCAATACCCAATTGAGGAAAACTATGATACCATATTCTGCTCAGATCGCCAAAACCCTGCCGAATTTGCTACCTCTTCGGAGATGCCCGCAATCAGATCTCACTTTATTGGCATGGTACAGTCCGAGATCGCTGAAAACACGGAAGAAAACAATCCCGTGGAAGAAGCAGAAAAACATAATCCCACGGAAAACATGTTAGATCCTACATCCGCTGATCAGGCGACAAACTCAGAAACCAAGTCTGTATTAGCTGCCATTGAGGCAAGATTAGAATCGGAACCCGAATCTGATGCAGATTCCGAAGATAAGGACGATTTAGAAAGAAAAGTCAAATCCATGCAAGAGACCTTCCACTAAGTACTCATGGCAAAGCCGACTGGACACTCAGATCATGTGGAAGAGGAAGATCCCAAAACCCCTCCGCCCGAGGACAGAGATGATGACGAGGAAGAAGAGGGTGAAGTTAGTCCGACTTATCCTAACGTCAAAGAATTGACGGAAGAAGAGCCTAACAAGAAACCCTCATCTTCCAAGAAAAAGAAAAAAATTCTCCAGGAAGCTATTGTCCAAGTTACAGAAGAAAAAGCTGGCAGAAACTGCCAATCAGAAGCTGGAAGCTGGTGGAGGCAGTGGTATAAACCCAGCGGAGAAGAGAAAAGAAATCCCTGTTCCGGTTGAACCTCACAAACCACCGGAAGTGCTGGAAGCCAGAAGGCAGACCCTTATGAGGAAACAACAACAACTATTCCGATCCCAAAAAAAATCTCCTCAAAGCTCAGGATACTGTAAAAGCAAAGCAGGAGGAAATTGAAGTATTCGAAAGACGGAATATGTTCGGGATAAAACCCATGTGATTACCCGGAATCGCAAAGAAGGACGTCCTGCCAGCAAAAGAACGGTTCCAAAACCCTTCTTGGCAAAGAAAAGTTAACAATGTAACCACTTAGGGCGAACACATCTACAAAACTGCAGCAGAAACGTAGAAGCCGCGTTTGCCATCCTTAATGACGATCTGTATTCGAAGGAAGAAAAGCTACAGGGTGTGTATGCTTTCTTAAGAAAAAGCATTATAACAGCACCAGCGAGGACAATCACGTTCCGGCAAATTGCATGATGACTCGGCATTATGCAAAACTGCCACGTGTGCCACTGGAGCACCTGGCCTAGGAGAACCCAGAGATTCAGGCGATTCTAAAGAAAAGAAAGGAGATCCTAAGAAGGACAAGAAAATTCCCGATAACAGAGATGCATTGTCCAAACAGGATCCCATGTGCCGAAAGACGGAAACAATCCCCGAGATAAGGAATGGGATGAGCAAAATCAGAAAGATGGCAAAGCAATGCCACCTCCGAGACGCCCACCTGATAAAGCCGAAAGATATGATAACCCTTACAGGCATGAGAGGTCCCAAACTCCCTCAAGGAACAAAGAAAAGCCAAGGAGCAGGACTACGCCTAAATCCAAAGGGCCTGACATCGGACGAAACAAGGATAATCCCGGAAGAGTGCATTCGCGCAACAATGGACCAGAACGGAGCAGATCCCCTTCTGTTCATTCAGCCGGAAGATATTTTGCGCACGTCGATAGGGCGGAAAGAGATGATCTATACTTTGGACCCAAGTGTTTCACTGACAGGATCCGAAGAATAACTCTACATTATGGCTTTGCCAAAGTTGGTCCAACTTATTAAAAGTATACCGGAAGTACAAACCCGGGTACATGGCTCGCAGACTACTATATTGTTGTTCAGATCAATAAAGAGACAAAACCTAGAGGAGGTGAAATTCCCCCCCTAATGTTGCTGGACGGATCCAGAGATTGGATCAACGGGCTTCCGTCAAGAACCGTTGATAGATGGGATGACATGGATAGAGTGTTTGCTCAGCATTTTCGGGGTACGTACAAACGCCCTAAGAGCATTAACCAGCTGAATTGCTGCGTCCAATTTGAAGACGAGTCGTATGTTGACTTTATATCAAGATGGACAGCAATGAAGAATAGTTTCTCTAGAGAAATGATGTATAAGAAATGCATGTTGTCATCAATGGCTTGAAACCCGGCCTCGTACCGTTCATGGTTGGTTCAACGGAGCATAAAGATCTCGGATCTATGCTTACCACCGTCAATGAGCATGCATCGTATGAAGATGATATTATAGCGAGAGGTGGAAATATTGATTCTTTGGTTCAGGCCAAAAAGACGCCTCGTTCTGAAAAGAAAGCTACTCCAGAAGCGTAGCCAAAACCCAAAGAAGTCAACTTAACTTTTGGAAAGGATAATGGCATCAAATGGAAGTGAAGGAACACAGAACCTATCTCCTAATCAAAGGAAGAGCGAGAAAAGATTAAGTCGAAAAACTGTGTCCACCATTCGCAATTTGGGAAGCCTACCCACACCAATGGGAAATGCCATCTTAATAAGCACATGAAAGGCACTTCAGAATCCGGGAATAAAGGAAAGAGTTCCAAACGGAAGTTCTCCAAGCAAAAGCCAGAATCTGAAAAATAAGAAAGTGAATCGGACACTGATGACAAAATCCAGGAACAACAACAGAAAGGTGAGCCAAAATTCCAGAGAGTTTAAGGATAATGTAACTTAACTTTCTTGGCAACTCTCTCGGCAAAGCAGGCAAAAAGAACACTTCAAAATATCAACGCGGTTGTACCTCCAACCCTAAAGTTCTTGAAGTATTCCAATACGAAAATCACCTAGGATCAGCCTGATCATCCTAGAACCCGGCACACATTCTTTAGTCGTAAGACCTATTGTTCAAAACACTAGGCTCAAAAGAGTGCTGATGGATGGAGGATCTAGTATCAACATCATGTACTTAAGTACATTGAAGCATCTACGCATCTCCGAGACCCAGCTCAATCACAGTAACATACGTTTCCACATCATTGTTCCTGGTAGACAAGCACAATCCTTAGGAGAAATTTCCCTAAATGTAACCTTTGGAAAAAAGAAAACACTTCGCCAGGAAAAGATCTCATTCGAGGTGGTGTCGTTCGAAAGTGTTTACCATGCCATACTCGGACGTCCGGCTTTCGCAAAATTCATGGCAATATTATGTTATATCTATAACAAGCTGAAGATGCTAGAGCCAAAAGGAGGCGCAATCACCATATCTGGAGACTTCAAATTGGCAAACGATCTGGAAAAAGGAAACGCCCTTTGCCCCGGACAGGTGATTCGAAATAAAGAATTGAAAGAGCAAGCTAAGAAAGTATTGCCGACAGAAATGCTGGCAGGAAAAGAGAGCCGAACGCTGGCGGATAGCTTCAAAGCATCGCAGAATACAAGGAAAGTTATCCTAGATCCCAAGGATCTGACAAAATTCGTCGTTGTGGGAACCGGGATAACGGACGCGTAGGATAGCGCGCTCATCAAGTTCCTCCGTGAGAACTAGGATATTTTCTCCTGGTGTCCTGTGGACATGCCGGGTGTACCCAGAGAACTTGGTGAGCATCAAATGAAAGTGATTCCAGGATCAAAACCCATCAAGCAAGGTCTCCTTCATTTTGATAGAAGAATACGAAAGGCTATTGGCAAGGAAATTATCCGACTTTTAGCAGCTGATTTTATCTGGAAAGTAATACATACTGATTGGTCTTTGAACCCAGTATTAGTCCCGAAGAAGGATAGTACTATTCTTAGGATGTGTATAGATTACACGGGATTGAACAAATTGTGTCTAAAAGATAGGTTCGCGTTACCGTGGATCGATCAAATAATAGATGCCACTGCTGGCTCTGAGCTTTTATGTTTTTTGGACGCTTATTCCGGTTACCACCAAATACACATGAAAGAACAACATCAAATCAAAACCTCTTTCATAACACCCTACAGAACATACTATTACATAACCATGCCTTTTGGCTTGAAGAACGCGGGCGCCACATACAAGCATTGCATGCAATGTTGTTTGCATAGTCAAATTGGCAAAAACATACACGTTTACATGGACAACATTGCCATGGTTTCGAAGGAAAAGGATACACTCGTTGAAAATCTACGAGAAACCTTCGAAAATTTGCGCACTTATAAAATGAAGTTGAATCCATTAAAGTGCGTATTTGGGGTTCCCTCAGGAAAGCTTCTGGGTTTTATCGTTTCTCACAGAGGAATAGAGGTAAACCCGGAAAAGATCAAAGCAATCTTAAACATCAAAAGACCCACGTGCCTAAAAGATGTCCAAAGATTGACGGGTTCTGGAGCCGCCATGAGCAGGTTTATAAGACGGCTTGGGGACAAAGCTCTGCCATTATACAGATTGTTGATGAAATCAGACAAATTTGAATGGACATAAAAGGTGGACAAAGTGTTAACCGAGTTAAAAGAAACTTCGATGAAAGCTCCGGTTTTGGCATCGCCAAAAGACGAAGAACCCATGTTACTTTATCTTACAGCAACTAACTTGATTATTAGTGCGGTGATAATTGTGGGAAGAAGCAAAGATGAACAGAGCATACCAGAACACTATCCAGTATACTATGTTAGTGAAGTATTCTCTGAATCTAAGAAAATGTATCCACATTATCAAAATCTGGCATATGGCCTGTTTTTCGCATCTCCGAAACTTTGCCATTATTTCCAAGGACATTCCATAACAGTAGTAAGAAAAGAAACACTAGGGGATATAATCAACAATACGGACGCAACAAGCCGAGTTGCCAAGTGGGATATTGAACTGGCTGCGTTCGACATTAAGTACCTACCTAGGACGATAATGAAATCCCAGGTTTTGGCAAATTTTGCTGCTGATTGGACAGAAGCAATGGAAAACACACCAATGTCGGAGTCGGCATATTGGATCATGCATTTTGATGGATCCAAAATGAAAGAAGGCGCCGAAGCTGGTTTAGTGCTAAAATCTCCAAATGGTGACATTATGGAGTATGTATTAAAAATACACTTTAACGCCATCAACAATGTGGCAGAATACGAAGCATTTCTTCATGGCTTGCATATTCCAAAAAAATAGGACTTAAGCGTATACTTTGCTATGGTGACTCGGATTTGGTACAGAATCAGCTAAACTAAACATGGGATGCCAAAAGTTCCATCATGGCTGAATGTCGGAGAACGGTCGACGAGTTTGCCTTTTGCTTCCTAGGATTTGAAGTAATTCATATCAAAATGGAAGAAAATTGGAACGCGGATACTTTAGCCCGCATGGGCTCGGAAAGGGTTAAAAAATCTACCGCCTAGTGTGTTTGTCCAACATTTGCATGAACCATCAATAAAAGGTGGAGATGTTGACTATCCTCTAGTTTCCGAGTCAATAGAGGTTTTACTCATTAACCCGGATTAGACAATTCCGTACTTAAACTTCTTAGTTAATCAGAAGTTCCCGGATGGAGCAGACGAAGTCTTGCAAAGGCAGATACAACGCCAATGAAAAGGATACACGGTAATCAACGGTTGCCTGTATAATCGCGGCACTATCGAAATTTTTCAGCGATGTATTTCGCCAGAAGAAGGACGGGAAATTTTGAAAGAAATCCACGCAGGAGATTGCGTACATCATGCTCATTCAAAAAGCATAGTTAAAAAAGAATTTCGTGCAGGGTTTTTCTAGCTCACAGCCAAGAAAGACGCGGAACACATAGTAAACACATGTGCCGGATGTCAGTATTACGCCAAGTAGACGAATATGCCAGCCTGAACACTCAAAACTATCCCCATTACATGGCCATTTGCGGTCGGGGGGATAGATTTGATGGGACCATTCAAAACTGCTAGAGGCGGACTTACACATCTACTTGTTTAAGTGGATAAGTATACCAGGTGGGTGGAAGCAAAACCCATAAAAAAATTGACGGTGTGACTACCAGAAATTTCGTCATTGACATCGTCATGAGATACGGCGTTCCACACAGCATAATCATGGATAACGGGACAAATTGATCTATTTGAGAGCTGGCAAAATATTGCCGACAAACGGGAATTCTCCTAGATCTTGCATCCGTGGCACACCCGCAATCCAATGGGCAGGTTGAAAAAATGAATAGCTCAATCCTGCAAGGAATACGCCCAAGACTCGAATCTTCTCTTCATAGAGCAGTTGGTGCATGGGTAGAAGAACTACCCTCTGTACTTTGGAGTATTCGAAGGATACCAAATAGATCAACGGGATAAACACCATTTTTCCTGGTTTATGGTGTAGAAGCAGTGTGGGCTTACGATGACTCCGATGCAGAAAACGCACGACAGGATGCCGTTGATCTCTTAGAAGAAGAACGAGAGCTTGTCCTACAAATATCTGCCATTAATCAGCAAGGACTGCGACGTTATCATAGTCAGAAAATCAAACATCGTTCTTTCAAAGAAGGTGATTTGGTCCTAAGAATAGTACAGGAAAGAAAGCAAAAATTAGCCCCAGTTTGAGAGGGGCCGTTTGTCATCAGCAAGGCTATGAAAAACGGATCATATTACCTTGTAGATATCCGAGATATGGAAGATGATCCTAAAAAATCGAACGGCAAGAGAAAGAGAAAGATATATGTCGAACTACGAGAGACAAAGAGAATCTGGAGCATCCAGCAGTTACGTCCCTTCTACACTTAGTTCAATTTCTATGTAAACATCTTTGAGATCATGAAATAAAGTTGTCAGAATTCAGGCATTCTTGTTTTATCTGATTATTCTCATTCAAAGCATAAGTCCTTCTTATCTATTTCCCAATGATCTTTCAAAATGCTTCAATCTTAACCCGAATTGTGCCTGCGTGCTCTGTGTTAAAAGAATGAATGCTTTCACAGCCTAAAAGGGCTAAAGAAACCCAGATTGTGCATGTGTGCTTGAGTTTCATAATTTTCCAAAATTCCTTACTATTTCCTAAGTATTATATGTTTGTTCGTATGTTGGGTCACTAGAATTAGTAAGTAAAAGTGCCTAACTATGATCCATGTTTCCGAGTTTCGGCGGACTGGTCTATACCCAGTCACTCAGCGTGAAGATTAAATACTTTCGAGCCACTTCAAACGCTAAGGAAAGTTAAAACATACAAAACAGAGAACTTAGAAGGAAAGGAATTAAAACCCAGAACAAACTTTGCAAAGACTTATAAATTTTGGTGCAAAAGTGTGTACTTGTTTATACAAAAGATAGATCACATTAGAAATGATATTACATTCGAAGAATAGTAATACTTTCTATGACCTGGACAACTACGCAGGAACAGACGGCGTCAGAAGAATCCGAGTCTTCCTACTTGCTGTCGCTGGGGTTCTCAGGAATTTCCAGAATCTCTTCCTCCGGGTAGAAGATCGAGATTGACACCATTTGAGCTATCTTGGTGGCATGCCCCTTGAAAGACTAAAAAATGTCGGCTCTCTGCGCTTCAGTGTACCCTTGAGGGATACCGGCCGCAACACGCCAGGATTTCGTGGTGGTATAATGCATACGCATAAGCCCAACGGCCATGCGCGCACCACCGCGAGTAGCAGAGCGAAACCAAGATTCTTTCTGGTTCGCCGCCTCTTTAACTGCCTCTGGAAGCTTGCTTACTTCCGATAATTCTTCAGCTTTATCGGGAATGTATTTGTTCACAAGCAGCATCCCCGCAGTCTTCAAGGCAAAGAATATTTTCCCGGAAGCCGGGATTATGTCAATCATGTTAAGCAAGGGGTTTTTTTCTGTTTAAAATAACAAGGAAAAGTTATAAAAATAGAGAAGGAGAAAATAAAAATACTGTAAAAAGTATAAGGAGAAAAACTCGGTAAAATGAGCTAAAACTTACCGAGAATCCTATCATATCAACGCCTTCTTCAATCCTATCTTTCTTAGCTTGAGAGGAAGCGCGAGACTCGACAATTCCAACAGCCAGTTGGCTGGCCTCCAAGTCCTTCTGAAGCTTTACATTGATTTTGTAAAGCTCCAAGTTTTCCTTACGGAGGTTCTCGGCGTTGCTAGCATCTTCAACAATTTGTTTGGCTTTTGCCAAAGAAGCTGAAAAGCAGGGAAAATGAAGAGTTTGAAACTCGGAAAATGACTTAGAAAAGATTCATACAAACAACATTGCGAATAGGAAAAGACATTTATCTGCTGAGTCCTTCAGCTACTGCTGATTAAGGATAACTCCGAGTCTTTATCATCAAGAATGTCAAGGAGAGTTCTAACCTCCTTGTTCTTGCTGGTAAGTTTATTGAAACCTTCCATATTTATTGTCTCGGCAGTTTGCTGAATCATAGATAAAGGAAAAGTCGCTTAAGTCAAAAAAACAAGCAGGCATAAGAGGAACGCATTAAGTAAAAAAGAATACATTTGTCTAAATTCTTGGGGGCTAGTGGTATTTACCTGGCTCATTTTCTGCAGGCTCGCCAGATTCTCGGAAAATTCCTTTGCATACTCTACGAAGGTAATTCCGATATGGCAAAGGCTTTCTTGTATGACTTGGCGAGGCGAGAACATGTAATTATTCCTAACTATAAGTCCGCCTTGCGGCCATGGACAGATTAAAGGAGCACGAGCGAAGTATTTTTTCTCCCACGAATGAATATATCTCTGTACGTCAAAATGTTCTTCTTATTTTACCTTGAACTCCTTTTCAAAGTCAGGGATGGGCTCCTCCTTCGGAATGTTTGAAGGCCCACCCTCATCCGGCACCGCCCTTCTCCTTGCATCCGAGTCAGATGCAATGGGCTGGCTGGACGATAGGGGGCGTTTTTCTTCTTGGGAAGCCAAGTTTTCTTCCACCGCCGATGTCGGAGTATCCGGCGCAGCGGCGGGAGACGACTTTGCTCCTCTGTAAGCAACATCCTTGTGCTTCTTCTGGTCTTTCCCCCTTCAAAGTAGTAGGGGCAAGGCTAGAAAGGGAAAGAAAAGGAAAATTCCGAGAAATGACATTCCGAGAAATAAAGAACATGCAATAAAAAACAAAGAAATGAAAAGGCCTGGGTTTATTACCTGGAAGTTGCGCCGGACACACCGTCAAAATCGATAACCTCCTGAGTGTTGGATAGCTTCTTATGCTTCCGTCCTCCAGACTGGAAGTTGGCACGAAGCGCGTCCAACTGTTCGTTGGTAGCAAGTTCAGCTTCAGGAATATCGAGAAGCTACCAAAAGAAACAAAGTCCGGGTAAGAAACAAAAAAATATCCGAGAAAATGAAGACTCAAGAAAATGACCAAAGGGACAGAACTATACCTTTGGAGCTAGGTTTCCAACGTGGTACATTTGCCGGCTCTCCTCGTACTGATCACGAGTAGAAACCAGCTGGTTTACACGTTTCTTGAAGTCCTTTTTCGTCAAAGACTTGTTTGTCGCTCTCATCGCGTCGTCGAGGCCCATGTATTCACACATAAGCCATTTTCCGTGGTAAGCCAAAGGCTGGATCTGCCTTCCGAGACAGCACATGAAGGTATCCATGCCGGTTAGTGGAGGAGTGGCGGAAACAAGTTTGGCAATTTTCCTCTTGATCCTCATCAGATCTGCAAGCAGAGTCTAGATCGCGTCCAGCGCCCAATTATCTTGGGGCGTGGCCGCGGACTTGACAAAAGGCGGAATGCACGTTTCCTTTCGAGGAAACAGGACATCCGCATGATAAAAGAATGAGCCCGTCCAAAACTTGACGGACTCGGATGTCTCAATTTTGGGAAACCAATCCTCCCTAAACCTACGGAGGGTGAACGAGATGGTCCCGCAGGTCAAGAGGGCGCCCTTAGAGGGGCTGCATTTTACCCCGAAACAATACTGCCAGAAATCCAGGAAGGTTCTTTCCCTAAGTAACCCTCGAAAAGGGGTCTGCAATCCGGCTAAGTAAAGAATGGAGTTTGGTGGTAGGTTGTGTGGCTGGATCCTATAGTGATCTAGGATTTGAATAAAAAAGGCGGAGGGCGGAAACCCCATACCTCGATTGATGTGAGAGGCTAGGAGAACTCGTTCGTCGGGTTCCGGGGACGGCTCGGTGTTGTCCTTGTTATACCTCCATTTTTCTTTTACCACGAACCCCTCCTTCTAAATTGTCGGAAGAAGGGAAGGAACCACGTTACAGTGGCTCCAATTCCCGGCATTTTCCTCCCCTTCGTCTTCACCTCCGGTGGCGGTAGAAGCGGCGACCTCCTCGCCGCTGTGAGTAGCATTTTCCTCCGCGTGTTTGAAGAAGGGAGGCAGAGGAGGAGCAGTGGATGTTGTCGACGGCGTGTTCCCGGCCATGGGAGGAAGATCCCCGTGGGCCGGCTCGCTGGCGGCCCCCTCCGGCGCGTTCGCAGCGGTGCGAGGCGGGGAGCCAAGGAGGGGGTCAAGATCATTGATGATATCTTCAATCTCGACGGCGGCGCTCGCGGAGTCGGAGGCGTGGGGTGAATCTTCGGGGAAAGGGCTCGGGAGGCTCGGTCTCGTGGTATCTGCATGCTCTCGAACTATGTCTCTGGGCGCTGGGGCTCTGAGTGTGCTCGAGGAAGAAGAATAAGCAGAAGAGGATCCGGAGTACCCGAGACGGCTATTTATAGCCAGATGTTCGGAGATTAGCTCCAACGGCTATTTTGACCGTTGGATGCGCGACGGGTGTTACGCCTTAAATTTCCAGGAAATGAGGGGAGGGAGTGATAATTTCTATCTCCTCATTTCCCGAGAGAATCTGTCAGAAGATACGTTTCAGGGTTTTGACTAAACCCAAACGACCGTGACGTCAGCAGAATTTCATCGCTGATGTCATGAGGTTCCTTCTCCGCAAAGGCTCGTGGAAGAAAAGTTGTACTATGCTAAAATCCGAGTTTTGGGTTAAGAGATTTTTCGTGGACAATGAATCAAGACAAAATGCCGATATTTATCAGAAAAAATGATAATGAATGAAGAGCGGCGGAATGAAGTCTTAATCCTTATTGGGGGCTACTGTCGGATATATACCGATTAGGGGCATGTTCGGCAATGGCTGAAAAGCCGGATTACCAGGGTGGCATGTAGGTAATGAATCGTAGTCCATTGGGTGGCTTAGTAAGCTGATACGCAGGAAGGCGGATTCTAGAAGAACCCGGACCACGGTCCAAAGTGGTGCGGCTTGGAGAAGAAGACGGATTCCTTACTTTCCAAGTTAGCTACTTTCCGTAGACTTCAAGGTTTCCTTTCTGTAAGACCTAACTCGGTTGATTGCAAAAAAAAAGACCTAACACGGTTATCTATATAAGGCCAGACAGGACAGAAGAACAAGACAGACAATTAGATAGAAACCAAATCGCCGAGAAGTTGATCCTCGCCGAGTTAGCAAAACCCTACTCACATTGTACTTTGTATACTCCAGGCTTCAACCCTGATTTGGTAATATTGCAGGAGTAGGAACCCCGCCTTAGTTGCGACGTACCGAACCTGTGTAAACCTGGTGTTCTCGTTACAATACTTTTATGTTTCCCCCCACGATTCTACCAGTAGTCTCATGGCACCCCTGTCTATGAACTCTACTACGATGTCTCGACGGTAACGCTAAAGAAATAGTTAAACTACTTTTTTTTGCTACAGATAACTTTGCAACAAAAACCGCTAACAAATTCAATAAAAATCACAATTATTACAAAAAAAATATGTGTTTTGCAATTTAAAAGGTGGGGTGATTATTCCTCAAGATTCGTTTGCAACAAAAATCCGCAACTATTTCAACAAAAATCACAATCCATTGCAGCAAAAAAAAAGATATTTGCTTCAATTAAAAAGCTGGTAAGCAACAAAATAATTTGGCATCAATTCAGTTGCAACAAAAATCATCACATATTGCAACAAAAAGGAGAATAGTAGCAAAAAAACCACATGTTTACAACATGTGAAGGAACACACAAACACACCGTTCCAAATGAAAATTCTAAAAAAACACATAATTTCCTAAAATAAACCATCCAAAAAAAACTCAACATCTCGTTTGTACTTGCTAAACAAAATTCGTGTGAAACTGTTATAAATTTTAAAGGATACGCTACATTGACCGAAAAGGCAAGACACTTAGAGTATATATAGTGGCATGTAGTTATTATGTTGGGCTGTTGAAAAAATGCTCTGCCACATAATCTAGACAAAAATACCAAATTGGTACTAATTGGCCCGATGTAGTAGGCCCATAAGCTGGATCTGCTAAACACGGGCAGGAGGTTAGAGCGACCTAACGTCGGGCGTATTAGGTTGAAGTAAAATAAGCGTTTTTCCATGTGAAATTCGGGAGGATGCTTTTTAGGGTTTTCATTGTAGCTAGCGTGAGACGAAATTTTGGAGACTTGGTCCTACTCGATCCCCGATTAGGGCACGCACAATAGTGCTATCTTAGTGATGCCACGTGGGACGATTGCTGAGTTCGAGGAGAGAGAAATGGAAAAAAGAGATTTGACTTCTCTTAATTAAGAGATGATCTCTTAGCAACAATGTCTCGCCACTTTTTTAGCAAATCTGTTTATTAGATAAAAGCCTAAAAGATAATCCATTGTATGTCATGTTTTTAGTCTTATTTAAAATTTTAAAATAAAACGTCTTATCAACCATTGTACATGCCCTTAGAGGACTCGATCAGCTCCTTTGGTTTCGCTCAATCGATCGGGACTCTGCGCAACACTTCTTCGTTGGCTTGAGAACGCTGCGGAACGGCAATAGGATGCACTGGTAGAAAATAGGCCTTCGGTACGCCCCCATTAGTCCCCAAAATAATGGACCCGCGACCATAGGGGTCTTTAGTCACGGTTCGGGACGAGACCCGCGACCAATAGTCTGGGCCCAGCGCGCTCGGCCCACAGTTGGCGGAGGGGAGGGGCTTTAGTCCCGGTTGGCCAGACCAACCGGGACGAATAGATCCTCGGGCTGGCCCCAAGGCCTTTAGCCGCGGTTGTCCAGGTGAACCGGGACTAAAGGCCCATCCCTATATATAGGACTCAGCTCGCTGCACTTAGCCACATTTGCTCACAATATTCACAAGGGGTGGTGGGTATGCTTTTGGTTCCTATTATGCACACAAGGTGTTCGATGAAATGCCCGATAGCATGAAACACACTTGAGCGTTTTCATTTATTTTACCTCCGTGATCGCGGTTAGCAACTTGAACCTTTCATGATTTGTATTATTTCCAGCTAGCTAGTTAGTTTAACAGATGCATGATGGTTAATTATATACTTTATATAATAATAATGCAGATGAATCGGCAATGGATGTACGGTAACCGACTCTCCGGCGAGTTCACTACGGGTTTGAAAGATTTCCTCGTAGTGGCAAATGCGAACAAGCAGCGAGGTTTTATTATCTGTCCATGTGCTGAATGTAAGAATGAGAAGGGTCACTCCTCCTCAAGAGTCGTTCACATGCACCTGCTTCGGCACGGTTTCATGCCAAGCTATAACTGTTGGACCAAGCATGGAGAAAGAGGGGTTAGAATGGAAGAAGATGAAGAAGAGGATGATATCGATTTCAACTATCATGACCTTTTCGGTGATACTTTTATGGAGGATGATGCTGATGAAGGTGGGGAAGGGTTTGGTGAAGGTGAAGAAGAGGCACATGATGAGCCCGCTAATGATCTTGGTCGGACCATTGCTGATGCACGGAGACGCTGCGAAACTGACAAGGAGAGGGAGAATTTGGATCACATGTTAGAGGATCACACGAAGTCACTGTACCCAGGATGCGACAATAGTCTGAAAAAGCTGGGCTGCACACTGGATTTGCTGAAATGGAAGGCACGGGAAGGTGTAGCTGACTCATCATTTGAAAATTTGCTGAAAATGTTGAAGAATATGTTTCCGAAGAATAACGAGTTGCCCACCAGTACGTACGAAGCAAAGAAGGTTGTGTGCCCTCTAGGTTTAGAGATTCTGAAGATACATGCGTGCATTAACGACTGCGTCCTCTACCGCGGTGCATACGAGGATTTGAATGAATGCCCTGTATGCACTGCATTGCGTTATAAGATCAGAGGCGATGACCCTGGTGACGATGTTGAGGGCGAGAAACCCAGGAAGAGGGTTCCCGCCAAGGTGATGTGGTATGCTCCTATAATACCTCGGTTGAAACGCCTGTTTAGGAACAAAGATCATGCCAAGTTGTTGCGATGGCACAAAGAGGACCGTAAGTCCGACGGGGAGTTGAGACACCCCGCTGATGGAACGCAATGGAGAAAGATCGACAGAGAGTTCAAAGATTTTGCAGCTGACGCAAGGAACATAAGATTTGGTCTAAGTACTGATGGCATGAATCCTTTTGGCGAGCAGAGCTCCAGCCATAGCACCTGGCCCGTGACTCTATGCATCTACAACCTTCCTCCTTGGTTGTGCATGAAGCGGAAGTTCATTATGATGCCAGTGCTCATCCAAGGTCCGAAGCAACCCGGCAACGACATCGATGTGTACCTAAGGCCATTAGTTGATGAACTTTTACAATTGTGGGGCAAACCTGGTGTACCTGTGTGGGATAAGGGATACAAAGCATCAACGATTGGCCTGCTCTCAGTAACCTTTCTGGACAGTCAAATAAGGGATACAAAGCATGCACGCACTGCTTACATGAGACTGAAAGTGTATTTTTGGATAACTGTAGGAAGAACGTGTACCTGGGTCATCGTCGATTTCTTCCCCGAAATCATAACGTAAGAAAGAAAGGCAAGCATTTCAACGGCAAGGCAGATCACCGGCCGAAGCCTGCGGAACGTACTGGAGCTGAGATATTTGATATGGTCAAGGATTTGAAAGTCATCTTTGGAAAGGGTCTTGGCGGACAATCAGTTCCGCAGGGAGTTGACGGGCACGTACCCATGTGGAAAAAGAAATCGATATTTTGGGAGCTACAGTATTGGAAAGTCCTAGATGTCCGCTCTGCAATCGACGTGATGCATGTTACGAAGAATGTTTGCGTGAACCTGCTAAGCTTCTTGGGCGTGTATGGGAAGACAAATGATACAAAGGAAGCACGGCAGGATCAGCAACTTTTGAAAGACCCAGATTACCGGCATCCGGAATGGTTTCAAGGTCGTGCCAGCTACGCTCTTACGAAAGAAGAGAAGGTCATTTTTTTTGAATGCCTGACCAGTATAAAGGTCCCGTCTGGCTTCTCGTCGAATATAAAGGGAATAATAAACATTGCGGACAAAAAGTTCCAAAACCAGAAGTCTCACGACTGCCACGTGATTATGACGCAATTGCTTCCGATTGCTTTGAGGGGCCTCCTACAGGAAAATGTTCGAGTAGCCATTGTGAAGCTATGTGTATTCCTCAATGCAATCTCTCAGAAGGTAATCAGTCCAGAAGATCTACCACGGTTACAAAACGATGTGGTCCAATGTCTTGTCAGTTTTGAGTTGCTGTTTCCACCATCCTTCTTCAATATTATGACGCACCTCCTGGTCCACCTAGTCGAAGAGATTTCCATTCTCGGTCCTGTATTTCTACACAATATGTTCCCCTTCGAGAGGTTTATGGGAGTATTAAAGAAATATGTTCGTAACCGTGCTAGGCCAGAAGGAAGCATCGTAAAGGGCTATGGAAATGAGGAGGTAATTGAGTTCTGTATTGACTATGTTCCTGACCTTAAGCCGATTGGTATTCCTCAATCGCGGCACGAGGGGAGACTAAGTGGAAAAGGCACGATCGGAAGGAAATCAACGATATGTATGGACGGTCATTCTATGACTGAAGCACACTACACAGTTCTGCAAAATTCGAGCTTGGTGGCTCCGTATTTCGAGCAACACAAGAACATTTTACGCTCGAACAACCCGGGGAAGACTGAATCATGGATTAGAAAGGCCCACATGGAGACTTTCGGCAGTTGGTTGCGAAAACATTTAATGTATGACAATGATGTTGGAGATCAGCTGTACATGTTGGCCAAGACACCATCTTCGACTATAACGACTTTCCAAGGGTACGAGATTAATGGGAATACATTTTACACGATCTCCCAAGATAAAAAGAGCACCAACCAAAACAGTGGTGTCCGCTTTGATGCAGCAACCGAGATTGGGCAAAAGGTCACATATTATGGTTACATAGAGGAGATATGGGAACTTGACTATGGACCCTATTTTAAGGTCCCTTTGTTCCGGTGCAAATGGTTCAAGCTAACAGGAGGTGGGGTAAAGGTGGACGAGCAATACGGAATGACAATGGTGGATTTCAACAATCTTGGTTACCTTGACGAACCATTCGTCCTAGCCAAAGATGTCGCTCAGGTTTTCTATTTGAAGGACATGAGTAGCAAACCGAGGAAACGGAAAGATAAGAAAACAATCAGTGCATCATGCGATGATCCAAAGCGTCACATTGTTCTTTCAGGGAAAAAAAACATCGTGGGAGTGGAGGACAAGACAGACATGTCAGAAGATTATAATATGTTTGGTGAAATTCCGCCCTTCAAAGTGAACTCTGACCCAAGCATTAAGTTAAATGATGAGGATGCTCCATGGATACGTCCAAATCGTAAGAAAGCGGGGACACAAGGGAAGAATTGATGTGTAATAATTTATTGTACCAAACTTTGTTGAATGGATCATGTTTAATGGATCATTTTGAATTATATTATCTCTAATTAATTTATTGTACCAAACTTTTACTAAAAACAGAAAACAGACGCGCTAGCGCGCCGCAGTGTCGCCGGAATGCAAATTCTTTTATTAAAAAGAGAAAACAGACGAACACTACTCCTCGCCGTCGTCGTCGGGGAACTCGTCGGTGACCTCCTCCGGGTCATCATCGTCGCCGAACTCGTCCGTGACCTCCTCGTCGTCGTCGGAGGTGCATGATGGTATGTCCGAGATAGGCCCCCACCTCGGATCGTCGGAGGCCCAGACTTCGCCGGCGCGGTCGGCCCGACGAAGCTCCTGCAGCGCCCTCGTCCTCGCCTCCCGAGCGGCATCTAACGCGAGGTGGCGTTCGAGGCGGCGCTCCGCCCGCTGAGCCGTGCGGGTCTGCCAGAGCTCCTCGTCGGCGCTCTCCTCCCCCGGGTTGTTCCGGTAATACTCGCGGACGACGCGGTCTTCCCTGGCGTCGACTAGGCCCTGAAACGCGCGGTGGCGGAGGTGGAGGTGGTCGGCGGCAGTGATGATCTGCGGCTTCGGCGCCCTGGCCTCCGCTTCCCAGACGGTGTGGCAGTCGTTGAAGTTCATTAGCGACCGCGGGCGGTTGAGGCGCCAGGCCGCCGCGTCCCAGGCGCGGGCTGCCTCCGCCGCCGTCGCAAAGGTGCCGAGGGGGATGCGGTCGTCCCCCCAGCGGATATCTGCGCTGAACATTCCGTTCTGCCGTGCTCGGACGCCGCGGAAGCCGGTGGTGCTGTTCCTCCTCGGAGGCATGGTGGAAGCGCGACGGTGCAGAGGGATGGAGAAGAAGCGCTCGAGGCGCGACAGTTTATACCCATCGGTCCTGGAAAGAAACATTTCGCTCTGGCTCACAGAGTGTTGAGCTAGGGTTTTGACCCATCGGTGAAGAAACATCTCATTCAACGGCTCACAACAGCTGGAAAGAAACACACCCCGGATCCAACGAATCACAAGCGGTTGAAAGAAACACACGATCCGTGTGATTCTATCTGATTGGTCGAAACGAAACCCTAATTCCCATGTACGTAGTCCCGGTTGGGGACACCAACCGGGACTAAAAGGATGTTTTCTTCTCAGTATATATATGTATGCATTGCCACACCATTGGCATAAACACATACAAACTCACCACTCTCTCATGGCTTCTACCGTACCCACTCTAACATTCATCCATGCGGAGGCACTTTCCGCCTCGAACTACCCCTGCCCGCCCGGCTACAGTGTTCCCGCCGGTTGGATGCTGAGCGCCGGAGGAGTGCCGGTCCCTCCTCTTCCTCAAGGTGTGGCACGTCGGGCGGCCATCACGAACCATTACTACCACGAGCTCACGCCGGAGCAGCGGAGAGATCCCAGTTGGCACCCCGATAACCAACATACTTGGGATGCCTTCTTCATCAATCGGCGTGAGAGGGCGCTCGCCAGGTATGAGGATGACGGCCTGCCTCCTGGGAACTTTCACGAGGCCGGTCGTCGGCGGCTATGGTGGTCCGGCCGGACTCTACAGAGCGTCATGGACTACATCAGGGCCGGCGATATCCCCCGCCTGCGCTACCCTCAGGCCCAGTCCTGGGCTCTGAATTTTCTCATGTAGGCCTAGGCAGGAGTATGACTAGCAGCAGATATCAGATCATGCATGCATCTATGCTCTCCGTTTAGGTTTAGATCCACTCTTGCCATTATGTACTGCCTTTTTTATCTATGGGAATTTTTAAGATTGGAAAAAGAACTAGTTTTATTTTTCTGAATTTTCTGATATATTATTTGTATTTTTAAGATTGGAAAAAGAATTAGTTTTATTTTTCTGAATTTTCTGATATATTATTTGTATTTTTAAGATTGGAAAAAAGAATAGTATTCGAAAACGCAGATTTAGTCGCGGTTGGTGTCACGAACCGGGACTAAAGGCTCGTTCTGCGCGGGAACGAAAATGCAGCGAAAATTTTCACCTTTAGTCCCGGTTCGTGACACCACCCGGGACTAAAGGCCCGCGGAGGGTACCCCATGGGACCTTTAGTCCCGGTTCGTGACACCACCCGGGACTAAAGGCTTGACCTATATATGTGCGATGCCTTCCTGCCCCAAAATTTTCTAAGTCCCCAAACCCTCGTCTTCATTCGCGCCGGCGCCCAGTCGTCTTCTGCCCCGTCGCCGTCGCCCGCGCAGATCGCCGTCGCCGTCGCCATCGCCGCGCCGTCGCCCTCGTCGCGCCCTTCTCTCCACCGCCTCCACCCTGCTCCGCCCCCGCCCCGTCGCCGTTTCTCCTGCCGGTAGGTTCCCCGCGGGCCGTCGCCGTCGCCCTAGAACCAACGCCATCGAACTAGAACCAACGCCGAACCAACGCCGTCGCCGCGCCGTCGCCGTCGCCGTCCCTCGCGCTCGCTCCCGCGGCCAGATTCGCCGCCGGCGAGACCACAGTGGCTGTGGCCTTGTCCCCATCTCCGTCCCCTCCCCCGTGGCGAGCAGCACAGTGGCCTCGTCCCCATCTCCGTTGCATTCCCCGTGGCCGGAATCGTCGATCCGAGATCCTAATCTGCAACCGCCGGCCACGCCAGGGGTGACGTCATGATGACGTCACCTGCCCACTGTTCTAAATTACAGAATATAAATAACCTTCTAAATTTATAAATAACTTTTAAGTGTAATATACCAAAATGACCACGAAAGCAAATGCAACCTAGCTATGGGGTTCTCCAAGTAATTTGAGAAACTAATCTTGGACACACCTGTAAAGTATGGTTTTCCCCCTCCGGTGGTCATCGTTCTTCCACCCAAAACCCTACCAATCTGTTTTCCCTCCTTCTACGACAAATATTTGCTAAGTCTCCTATATACTTAATTAATTTTTACTACATGCATGTCTGCAGGAGTGACATATGGCGGACAATAGAGACTTGCCGCTTACGGATCAGGAGGCTGAAGGTATCTTATACGGCATGATAGCCAACCCGATCCCTTATGTGCCGGACCCAGAAGATGAGCAACAAGAGGATGTAGTCTCTTCTTATCTGAACTTTGATGATCAAGAACATGAAGGAACGGACATTGTCGACGATCAAGAACAACAAGCAACGGACATTGTCGATGATCAAGGAGATGAAGGAATGGACATTGATGACGGAGGTCAACCGTCGACAAACGACAATCTCCAATTGCAAAGAACAACCACCTCCGGCGAGGTATATATTTTAGCCATCGGTCTTATTTTAGCCCTCGGTCCAATTGCAAAGACTAACGCGCGCGACTCTCTTTCTTATTTTAGCCCTCAGTCGGATCTAGTATGACAAAGCGTGGCAAATCCAAGGCGATGAAAGCTGAAGAAACATATACCATCGAATCAGTCAGTGAAATCGGCAAGCCCCTACAGCACACCACAAAGTTTATCAACCAATGCGGAGTCATTGTTAGAGACACCGTCCCGATCACCGTCCAGGAATGGAAGGAGCCAAAGAAAGCACGTATTGGTTTCACTTTTGTCGACAAGAGAACGAAAAAGATTATGTTTAGAAAGCTTATTGCACATTTCATTCTACCTCCGGAATACAACAAAAAAGATGAACTCGGTGAGGAGGTTCCGGGTGGACGTCAGAGGAGGAGGATAGTCAAAGAGTTCGCTCTTCAAAAGATGGCCGAAGCATTCAGGAACTTCAAGAAAAAATTGTTCCGTGAATATGTCAGCAAGGGCAAGACTCCGATTTTCACTGGACAATATGAGAAACTGAGAGATGAGTGGACGGAATTTGTGACGCAACACAAATCGGAGCATTTCAAGGAAATGTCGAAAAAAAATAAGACTAATGCGGAAAAGAAAAAGTACCATCATGTTATGGGGCCAGGAGGATACCGCGTTTCGGCGCCTAAGTGGCAGACGATGGAGGACGGCCTGACGGCAAGAGGAATCCGTCTAGGTACAGAGGGATGAGATGAAAGAGCCAAAATGTGGTGGTACGGGCATGGGGGGTCGCTAGACCCGGAGACAGGGGAGTGTGTTCACCGGCAGAAAACGTTTGCTCCCACAAAAGACCTTGTTGACGCAATGACCAAAGCTCAACAGGGCAAGATCACGTTCAACAGAGAGATAGACCAACTGACCATTGCCCTCGGCAATCCTGAACACGGAGGACATATACGAGGCAAAGGCAGATTGCCGTGGAAAGTAGGGTTTTCCTGCGAGGGTGACCCGTACTGTTACAGAAGCCGTAGGAGAGGTACGGACCGGGCTGCAGATCAACTGTCGAATCTTGCAATGGAAGTTTGTGACCTGAAGAAGGTCGTGGCGGGAATACTTGAGAAAGAAAAAGCGTCGGCTGCAGGGCCGCATCAAGAACATGCAACGGATCTCGGAAGCCAGCATCAGCAGCGGAGAAGCAGCGTGGCTTCCACGGAGGCCCCGACTGCAGGTGCTAATGCACCGATGATCGAGAGTCGTGCACCGGAGCCTCACTACCCCGTGGATGACGTAAAGGAGATGAAAGAATATGATCTGCATTATCCCGTGGGGAACATTTCCATGAAGGTGGCTACCGGCAGTGCTTTACCCTGTACACCTGGAGCACTCCATCACAACAACCCCATTCCATATGGCTATGCTCGTGTCACGGTGGAAGACATAGTCCAAGCGTTTGAGGACCTGGAGATTGACATAGCTACACCCGAAGGGGAGAGAAGACTTGGAGATGTCAAGCGCCAGTTCATTCTATGGAAAAAGAAGTACATAGTGTTTCCAGGCGAGACGCCAAGGCTAACAAGTCCACCCCCTACGATGGTGCAGGTGCTGGTGGTGGTGGTGGTGGTGGTGCTGGTTCACCTACGCCTCCTTCACGCCATTCGACGCCGTCCCCCGATCCACAATCTTCGGCGGTTAAGCAGCCGTCGCCCACGATTCCTCCTCCGGCGGTTAAGCAGACGTCGCCCCCCATTCCTCCTCCGAAGGAAAAGCAGACGTCTCCCACTATTCCTCCTTCGAAGGAAAAGCACACGTCGTCGCCCCCCATTCCTCCTCCGGAGGATAAGCGGACGTCGCCCCCCATTCCTCCTCCGGAGGATAAGCAGACGTCGCCCCCCATTCCTCCTCCAGCGAAGAAACAGAAGCAGGCGGCCAGCAAGGGAACCCGCTCTTGGTCTATTAACCCGGACCCTTATGTACCTAAGACCACACGGGTACTGGAGCCATCACTGAAGCCTCTCCCCCCAAGGCCTTGGGAACTTAGTGATGCTGAAACCAAATTGGTCGTGAAGGCTGACGTTGACAAATGGAAGGGCAAACTGAAGGCGCTAAGGGAGCCTGAGCCCAAGGAAGTATTCCCTCCGATTGTAGACTATTGGGCTACGGATTTTTTGTCGACAGTGTCCCAATCCGTGAAGAATTTGCCTAAAAACTATGATATTGAACTTCGTAAGGAAGCAGGAATATTGGAGGAGGAGAAAGGAAAAGGAAAAATGATAAAAAGCGGGAAACAAGTTGCCCAGCTCGGGATGCAGGGTAAACAATCGATCCCACCGCTCATAGTGAAAGCCGCTCCAGAACAGAACCCCGAGGTCATAAATGCTTTGGCAACAGTTGGAATGACTGTAGAGAGTGCCATGAAATATGCGTCCGACATGGGTGTGTCTCTTCGTGCCTCGTTAGGCCTGGACGAGACGCCAATGGGTGAGGTAGCATTAAAATATGTGAAGAAAGGGCCTCTCGTCGAGCCTGCGAAGGAAAAGGATCTACCACCACTAATGCAAAGTCTGCTACGTTGGTACAAAGATTTCATAGCATGGACCGACAAAGAATATGTGTATGTAGATTATACAGAGGAGCATCACACCAAAAAGTACTCTGTAACAGTTGAGTTGAGTGAATTGTTCCAGCTGTTCAATATGCGTGAGCTCGACAAATCTATCCTGAGTTGCTACGTTCTGTAAGTGATTTATTTCTACCTCATCTCGTTCTTCATTGCCTACACTATATATATATATATAGGGAAAATGGTTTCTACTCCCGGGGGTAGCTACACCCACGTCTCATATATTGCCATACGGAGGTATGTGTCATACTTTTTCGGTCTGAATATGTTCATATACTATATCTAAGATACTCCAAAATAAGTTTCGTGAAAATTATAAAATTGAGCATGTAGTTTGCACTATATATTTAAAATACCGATATATATGTACGTATAAAAGTAGTATGTATAAAAATTACACATACTACATAAAAAGTAGTATATATACTGTCGAAATAGTAATATATACTGCATACTACCTGTATATACTCTCCGGTATGATAGATACTACATACATCATACTAAACACATGTGGGTGTAGCTACACCCGTGAGTAGCCTGAATTTGTCCTATATATATATATATATATATATATATATATATATATATAGTCCTAACTATATTGTTCCGTACGCTATTATGCAGATTGAAGATTTGGGAATGCAAAGTAAGACTCATCCATGATGTTGGGTTCATTGACCCACAAATCATTAATGGAACTATGTTAGAAAATCATCCCAAAGACGTGGAGAAAGACTTGTACTAATTTTTTAAAAAGCATGAATCCAAAAGATATATTCTATTTCCTTACCTTTTTGGGTGAGTATTTCTCTCATGTTCCCATTCTCTTTTGTTTACTCCATGCATGCTATGTCCAATCGATAAATTATGCATGACTGTGCATCTAATGTGTCCGCAGGTACCACTGGATTCTGCTAAAAATTGATCTTCACAAGTCCTTAGTTTTGATCATTGACTCTATGAATTCAAATACAAATCTTTGGGTCAACATGAGAAAAATGATGCAAAGTTAATTATTTTTCAATCATTTGCGCTCTATATCGATCGGTCTCTTTTGTTCATTTTCTAAGCTAATAACTCCCTTGTTCATTTAATTTTATTTGCATTGTAGAGTTTGGAGACGGCTCTCACTTGAACATGTCGGTGAATTCAAAGATCTGCTACAATTTAAAAATGTGGTCAAAGGTGTGGATAAGCAGCCACCGGGGACTGGTCCATGTGGATACTATGTCTGTGAGAACATACGGAAAGAAATATCTGAGAGGAAGAAGGACGAGGACACGCGGAAGGGTCTCAATAACTTGCGGAGGGCGCTTACTCCAGAAGCTCGCTTCCGACCAATTCAAGAGGAAATAGCAGGATTTTTCCTTAGACATGTCATCCATAAGAAAGGAGAGTTCCATGCGTCCACCGACGATGACTATTATGCGCATGTATAAGCCCTGAGTACTTTGAAACTTGTGCGAATTTGTGTATGCTCGTCCATCCTAATTGTGTAATATGGAAACTTGTTCGAGGTTGTATATATGGTCACCCGATATTGAATATATATTATATATTCCTATTGAATTCTCCTTGTTTGATATTTCATATATATATATATGCATGTATATGTGTACTAAAATTAAAACAAAACAAATTAAAAAGGAAACAGGTTTAGGGGGCCTAAAACCCTAAACCTGCGCAGGTTTTCAGTCCCGGTTAATCACAAGAACCGGGACTAAACGTCCTCCGCCGCGACGGACCCCTAGCGCCCACGTGGACGGGACTTTAGTCCCGGTCCGTAAGTGGCGGGACTATAGGGGGGGCCTTTAGTCGCGCATAGCTAGTCCCGGTTGCCCGGACGGGATTAATGGGCCTGACGAACCGGGACTGTAGGCCTATTATCTACCAGTGATGGTGAGAGGGATCGATGGTTGTTTGTGATGTGGGACAAAATAAAAAAGCAAACTTGTGTTGTTTGTGATCTGAGTTCCGTACGTGTGCATGTCCGGCCGGCTTCGTGGCATGGTACAAGAAAATTTTGGTTTCCGTATGTGTTGTATACTCACGTGCCAGCTCCCTTGCATGTCCGGCCAGCTTCCGTACAGCGATGCAGAGGCAAGGGCTACAGCTCCCATTTCTTAAAAAAAAAGAGGTGTGATATTCAACCGAAACAAATCGTTCTAGTCAGAAAGATGAACTTCCATTAACCTTCGAACCAAGTGTAATTCTTTTTATTGTAATTCCAAGATGGAAGAAAAATCAGGTGTCACGGTTGGTTGTCACAGAAAAATTAGGATTGATATATTTTTGAGGAGTTCGTAGCTTCCAAACTCTTTTTCTAGCCAACAACTTCTAGAAATCCAGTAAAAACATTCTTGTAATCTGAAACTGAAGTAGCTAATAGAATTCGGTACCTATAATTCTGAACTGAAGAAATTAAACCTAAAACAGCAGACGTGCATGGAATATCTTTTGTCAGCGTTAATGTGTTGGTCCTAATCATAGATGACGGTTGTTCTTAGAAATGCTTGTGCTTTGCATTTTCACATTTACAGGAATCTTTTATGAGATGCATGGTTCTATATCATATAACGAATCTAGGCGACGACCGTTAGGCTGACCGTGTTCAACGACGTGGTTCACGATCGATAGTGGCATGGCATTGGCATGGGTGATTGCGAGGAGCAGGGAAGAATACTGCTAGGTACATAGATGAGCGGTACTGAGTCTTGTGACATAGACGGCTTTAAAACAACATGGGGCTTGGTGAGCGGGGTTAACTGTGGATAAGACAAGAGATAAGAATGAGGGAACTCAGCGGCTCGAGGCGTGTGAAAAAGGGATGCCCTGAGGACAGGAGAAGTGTGGATGTACAAACGTGTATACTTGAATCAGATGACAAATAAAAATGAGTGAGCGAGCTCGGGTACTTGTTCACTACATTACCATTATTTCCTATATCTAATATCTGGACAAAGCATTTATCAAAGTATATCTAGTTGCATGCAGCTACCGGTTATAAAGGGAGTGTCTCTATCTAGAAGCAAATGTGCTTTGCCTAGCAACTATAAATAGTTCTAATGGTTGTATATAATAGATAGTAGTAGTAGTCATGTTGTGCTTCCATTAACCCATGGAATTTGATCCAATAGAGATCACTTGCAGCACCCACAATAGGTAGTCTTGATTTTGCATACAATATAACAACGCGGCATGCAAGATCTAGACATTTCCTCCCTATTCTTAATTGGTTCCTTCCAATGTGAGCATGAGAGACCTCAGGATATTGACCTCTACCTTTGGGGGTGGACGAAGAAGCTACTGATGTTAATATGGCCCTTTGTACAAGCGTGGAGTGTACTTTAATCCACCTCCTCCATCTTCATAGGCACTTGTGAGAGCAAGAAATGGCTCATACAGGGAGCAACGTGACAAGGAGTGTACTTTAGGTGTCTGTACTGTATAATGAGTTCCCACCAAGACTGAAGATCTGATTGATGCAGAAATAGTCTGGTAAAGGAAATTTTCTGTGTAGACACGGGTGTTTAAATATTTATAAAAACACCATGTCAGTGTCCGAATTGCAGATAGAAGTGGCCCTTGTCCCTAAACCCAGCTAGGGATTCTCATCCGTTGGGGGTCGAATGGACCATACTAAGGGCTCATTTGGTCATAGGGGCAAAAACTCCCAGGGAAGAAACAACCCCGTGGGAACTTTCTATGGCAACTGGGGTCCCCTCCCCATGGGGGGAAACGTATCCATTCCAGCAAGGGGAGGGGGAAGATGCCCCATGGACAATACCATCAGGAAAACTGATATATATACCCAGTGGCGGATCTAGGGGGGGGGGGGGGGGGGGGGGCGAGAGGGGGCCTGGCCCCCCCTATGCTTCGGCCACCCCCAACTAGTTTCAGCAGGGACATGTGTATGGGTGCGTGGTAGCTTTCCCTAATGGTAATTAGCATTACGGCCATTAGCGCACAAATCCATTAGCACACGTAATTTCCAAAAGGCCAACTATATGAATAGATTAACTAATCCCAGCCCAGCAAGCCCACAATGTCCAGCCATGACTTAAGGTGAGTAATCTGAGCATGTCTACGATCGGTCCATCTTTACACACAGCGACTTAAGGTGAGTAATCTGAGTAGATGCCTAGGGCTTACATAGTTACATGCGGCCGCCGCCGCCATGGTATCCTCAACCATCGCCATAATCTATACAACACCGTGGGTGCCGCTTGCCCTCGTCCATGACGCCTCAGTTCTCTGACCTCAAACACGCCGGCACCTGGCAAGGCCATCCGAGTCATAGCACTCAAACCTAAGGTAATGCTATCCTCCAAACTATTGGTTAGTATTTTTGTTAGATCGATTAGAGAGTACATACTTGTTATTAGAGACACTCAGTCTATTTGTAAAATAATTATCCTAGAATTGCACGATATAAAATACAATAGATTGATTGGAACTTGGAAGTATGGCGTGGTTTTCAAGTTGGCGATGCTTCAAGGATGAAGAGAAAATAATTAAGTAGCATTTTAATATATTGTATATGTAAATCTAACTAGGAGAGGAGTTGGCTCTGATTTTATTTTGATCGGTACAAATACTCCTGATTAAAATATTGTTGTACTAAATTCAGAGTAATGTAAAATGTGTTATCTGGCATCTTCTTTTAAGTGTTCGGTTACTTGTACATACGACGAATGGTGTACGATATCTGGCCAACATTGTCAATCAAACCGCCGAACATGGTTGGCTACAACATGGACACCGCGTCGGACCCGAATCTTACATGGTTCGTCATACGCGCAGTAGCTTTATTTTCATTCTCGCCCCCCCTATGGCTAAATCCTGGATCCGCCCCTGTATATACCTATACTTTGTATAGATGATTTATTTTATATAAATTCAGATTAAATGTGAATTCCACAAATCAGTAGTAAAAAACTGGAAATTATAATAACACAATATTACAAAATAATTCAAACATGTTACAAAGCTGATTATACATGTGTTATGACCGGAGTCACGTATAGGAGGAGGGGGCCCAACCGTGGGTCACCCTAGGGCTTAGCCCATTTATCTATTTCAGTTTTCCCTTATATATATAGATTGTAATAGGTCGTGAGAGGCAAGCAATAAGAATAATTCTATTGCCGGCTCCCCGAGGAGCCAGAACCCTAACCCTAGCCGCACCTCCTCCCTGCGCCTCCTCTCCCTCTCGCACGACGGCGCCCAGCCGCCGGCGTCCGCGAGATCGGCCGCGCTCAACTCCCTCCTTCCCCTACAATCTACGCCCTAGACACGGTAGAACCCTAGTTCCTACCAACTTGGTATCAGCTAGCACTTGTTCGATCATGTCATCGCCCCCGTTCGCCTCCGCGGCCGCTGCGCCGCCGCCGCCCTCTACCACGGTCGCCGCCTCCACGGCCGCCGCCACCAACACGGCCGCCGCCCCCGCCGCGCCGGTCATCTACTCCCCCGAGCAATTGAACGGGGCCATCAACGACCTCGCCACCGCCGTCCAGGGGATACGGGTGTTCTTGATGAGCTCCCACGGGCCCCCAGCGCCACTGCAGCACCCGATCTTCCCCGTGCTGACGCCGTCGCCTTGGCCGCCGGCGTTCTCCGTCGGCCATCTGTAGCCGCAGCCGCCCTCGACGCTGCCGTGGCCGCACTGGCCACCACCCGCCACCGGAGGGCCGATCTCCACCGCGCCGGGGGGCGTTCCGATCAACCAGATACGCTTCCCCCCGTCGCCGTCACCGCTGCCGGCTTGGCTCGCCGAGTCGACACCTCCGCCGGTCTACACCGCCGCCGGGGAACCGCCGCTGCCCACCCTCCCGAGTCCCACCGCCGTGGGCTTCGCGCGCCCCCAGGACGACCGCGCCGGGGTATACGGCCACGGAGCCGCCTCCCCGCCACCGCCCCGCTACGCCAAGGTCGACTTCGCCACCTTCGACGGGTCGGAGGACCCCCTGAACTGGCTCAGCCAGTGCGAGCAGTTCTTCCGCGGGCAGCGCACTCTAGCGTCGGATCGCACTTGGCTCGCCTCGTACCACCTTCGGGGCGCTGCCCAAACCTGGTACTACGCCCTCGAGCAAGACGAGGGCGGCATGCCCCCATGGGACCGCTTCAGGGAGCTATGCCTACTTCGCTTCGGGCCGCCTGTTCGCGGTAGCCGCCTGGCGGAGCTTGGGCGCCTCCCCTTCACCTCCACGGTGCAGGACTTCGCCGAGCGCTTCCAGACCCTCGCGTGCCACGCCCCAGGCGTGACAGGCCAGCAGCGTGCGGAGCTCTTCATCGGCGGTCTACCGGACCACATACGGGTGGACGTGGAACTACAAGCCCCCCAGAACTTGCAGACGGCGATGCACTACGCGCGGGCTTACGAGCGCCGCGCCCAGGCCATGCAGCCGGGTCCCTCGAGCCGCGGAGCTCGACCACCGACCCGACCCCCGCCGCCGACCACGTCGGCCACAAGACCACCGCCGCCGACCACGCCGACCACCGCTCCGGCGTCTGCGCCGCGCACGTTCCGGCGCCTCACCCCAGCGGAGCAACTGGAGCGCCGTCGCCTCGGCGCTTCAACTGCGATGAGACCTACGCGCCGGGCCACGTCTGCCCGCGCCTCTTCTACTTGGAGACGGTCGACGACAGCGAGGCGGACACACCCGCCGATCCACCAGTCGAGGCCACGACGTGCGTGGTCTCGCTCTACGCGCTGGCGGGTATCCGCAACGAGCAGACGATGCTCTTGCCGGTGACGATACTGGGCGAGCGTCTCGTCGCCCTCGTCGACACCGGCTCCACGCATAACTTCTTGCCGGCGGCCACGATGCGCCGCTTGGGACTCGAGCCGACGAGCGGCGATCACCTCCGCGTCACCGTGGCCAACGGTGATCGCCTTCGCTGCCACGGTATGGCGCGGAACGTGCCGCTATCCATCGGCGACGAACACTTCACCATCACGTGCGCCGGCATCGATTTGGGCTGCTTCGACTTCATCATCGGCGTGGACTTCTTGCGGACACTGGGTCCAATACTGTGGGACTTTGCCGCACTGACGATGACCTTCTCTCGTCAGGGCCGCCGCGTCCGGTGGGAGGGCATTGGGGGCGCCACCCCGGCACTGCAGCTCCAGCTCGCCACGGCCGACCTTGACGCTGAGCACCCCTGCTCACTCACCTCCTGCAGCAGCACGGCGACCTATTCGACGATCCGCACGGCCTTCCGCCGGTCCGGGTGTATGACCATCGGATTCACCTCGCACCGGACACGGCACCAGTTGCAGTACGGCCGTACCGCTACCCCCAGCTGCAGAAGGACGAGCTCGAGCGACAGTGCGCCCTCATGCTCGCCGCGGGCATTATTCGGATTTCTACATCACCATTCTCCGCTCCGGTGCTGCTCGTCCGCAAGGCGGATGGCACATGGCGTTTCTGCATCGACTTCCGCGCCCTCAACGTACTCACAGCTCAAGGACAAGTTCCCTATTCCGGTGGTGGATGAGCTCTTCGACGAGCTCCATGGGGCGCGCTTCTTCACCAAGCTCGACCTCCGGTCGGGCTACCATCAGGTGTGCATGCACCCGGACGACATCGCCAAGACGGCGTTCTGGACTCATCATGGCCACTTCGAGTTTGTGGTGATGCCCTTCGGCCTCACCAACGCCCCAGCAACGTTTCAGGCCCTGATGAATGACGTCCTCCGCCCCTACTTACGTCGGTTTGTGCTCGTTTTCTTTGATGACATTCTTATCTACAGCCACTCGTGGGCGGAGCATCTACAGCACGTCGCCATCGTCTTCAACGAGCTTCGAGCGCATCATCTACACCTTAAGCGCTCGAAGTGCTCGTTTGGGACGACATCGGTCGCCGACCTCGGCCACGTCATCTCCGCCGAGGGGGTGGCCATGGACGCCGACAAGGTGGCGGCCGTCACAGCTTGGCCGCTACCTCGCTCGCCGCGCGCTCTTCGCGGCTTCCTAGGTCTCGCCGGATACTACCGGAAATTTATCCGGGACTTCGGCCTCATCGCGACACCGCTCACGCGACTGCTGCGTCGCGATGCATTCGCCTGGGATGACGAGGCCACCGCGGCATTCGAGGCCCTTAAGGGGGCCCTCACGACGGGCCCCGTTCTCCAGATGCCGGACTTCACACGACCGTTCATGGTCGACTGCGACGCCTCCGGGGTGGGGTTCGGCGCCGTCCTTCACCAGGGGGAGGGGCCCCTCGCCTACTTTAGCCGGCCTTTTGCCGCACGTCACCTCAAGCTCGCGGCGTACGAGCAGGAGCTCATTGGTTTGGTGCAGGCCGTGCGGCATTGGCGTCCCTACCTTTGGGGGCGCTCGTTCCTGATCCGCACGGACCACTACAGCCTGAAGTATCTGCTGGACCAACGGCTATCTACAGTACCACAGCATCAATGGATCACCAAGCTGTTTGGTTTTGACTTCACGGTGGAGTACCGTCCAGGGCGCCTCAACACTGTGGCCGACGCCCTCTCGCGCCGCGACACTACCGACGACGCCGACGCTTCCGAGGGGACGCTGATGTGCATCCGCTCGGGGCCCTCCTTCGCCCTCTTCGACACCATTCGCCGGGCCACGGCGGAGGCGCCGGATGCCCAGCTCCTACGGCAGCAGCTGGAGGCGGGTGAGCTCGACGCACCGTGGCGTCTTGCGGAGGGACTCCTCTTGCATGGGCGCCGCATCTTCGTCCCCGACCACGACGACCTTCGGCATCAGGTGTTGCTGCTGGCCCATTCGTCGGGCCATGAGGGGATCCAGAAGACCCTCCACCGTCTCCGCGCCGACTTCTACATTCCGAGTGATCGGGCGTTAGTCCGTGATTGGGTGCGCTCTTGCGAGATATGTCAGCGCAACAAGACGGAGACCCTGCGGCCCGCCGGGATGTTGCAGCCACTAGAGGTGCCCTCACAGGTCTGGGCCGACATCTCCATGGACTTCATCGAGGGCCTCCCTAAGGTGGGCGGCAAGTCTGTCATTCTCACGGTGGTCGACCGCTTCTCCAAGTACGCGCACTTCATCGCGCTCGGTCACCCGTATACAGCCGCATCCGTGGCACGTGCCTTCTTCGACGGCATTGTTCGTCTTCACGGCTTTCCCGCGTCGATTGTTAGTGATCGGGATCCCGTGTTCACGGGGCATGTGTGGCGCGACCTCTTCAGGATGGCGGGGTGAAGCTCCGATTCAGCACGGCGTTTCATCCTCAGACGGACGGCCAGTCAGAGGTGGTTAACAAAGTGATCGCTATGTATTTGCGTTGTGTTACAGGTGATCGTCCTCGCGCATGGGTGGATTGGCTTGCATGGGCGGAGTACTACTACAACACCTCTTACCACTCCGCCTTGCGCGCCACGCCATTTGAGGTGGTTTATGGCCGCCCACCACCGCCCATTATTCCGGTCGACTCGGCGACCGCCCGGACGGAGGCCGCGGGGGAGCTCCTACGCGCCCGCGACGAGATGCTGGCAGAGGTGCGGCAACGCCTCGTGCAAGCCCAGCAGTTGGCCAAGCACTACTACGACAGCCACCATCGCGAGGTGGAATATGCAGTGGGCGACTGGGTGTGGCTGCGTCTTCTTCATCGATCCACGCAGTCGCTCGACCCACGCGCGAAGCGCAAGCTTGGGCCGCGCTACGCAGGCCCCTTCGTTGTCTTGGAGCGCGTGGGGACACTGGCCTACCGCCTACAGCTGCCAGCGGGCGCCCGCATTCATGACGTCTTTTATGTGGGACTCCTGAAGCCCTACCGTGGGGCGCCACCGGCGGCACCACCGGCGCTACCACCTACATCTGATGGGCGCCTACTTCCCAGTCCCGCGAAGGTGTTGCGCGCACAACTCCGTCGCGACATTTGGTACTTGTTGATCCAGTGGGAGGGCCTTTCGGAGGAAGAGGCCACTTGCGAGAAGCGCGAGGAGTTCAGCCTCCACTACCCCGACTACCAGCTCGAGGACGAGCTGTTTGTGCAGGCGGGGAGAGATGTTATGACCGGAGTCACGTATAGGAGGAGGGGGCCCAACCGTGGGTCACCCTAGGGCTTAGCCCATTTATCTATTTCAGTTTTCCCTTATATATATAGATTGTAATAGGTCGTGAGAGGCAAGCAATAAGAATATTTCTATTGCCGGCTCCCCGAGGAGCCGGAACCCTAACCCTAGCCGCACCTCCTCCCTGCGCCTCCTCTCCCTCTCGCACGACGGCGCCCAGCCGCCGGCGTCCGCGAGATCGGCCGCGCTCAACTCCCTCCTTCCCCTACAATCTACGCCCTAGACACGGTAGAACCCTAGTTCCTACCAACATGCCAATTTTATCGATATTCTATTGATCAAAATTGCATCAATTATCGAGATAACATTGATCAAAATCGCATCAAATCATTTATCGAAATTCCAACGTTCGAAGTCGCATCATGCACAGAAATTCCACTAATCGAAAACAGTAGTTTGTTAACATGAAATCCAAGAAATTGTTGTGTCGGGCATAATGATCCTTGCTCGCTCACACTTGCCGCTGGTATTCTTCTACTCGTCTCTTAATTAAACTATTTTCATCTCTTACAAAAACAAACATGGAAGAAAGTGAGCCAAGGATTAAATAACCATGAAACTAGCTGCACAAATATCTAGCTAGAGGCAACCAAACAAACCAAAACAAAATAACAAAGTAAGCTACATCCAAATTCTACCAGTCCGGCGGGTTGAATTGCAAATTGAGAGGAGCAAGTTACATCCTGTAATCACCGTGAACGGAAAAGTAAATATAGGAGGCAAATATACTATTATCTCAAACAAAAACGTTCAGGCAAACAAGCACCAACCGCCCAATTCCTATTTTTAGATGAATAAACCAAAATCTAAGGTTTGTTGGAATGCTCTATACATTAGATGATCTCCTCCGTAGTTCACACAAAAAAGTTATGCATCTACTTGAAAAATCGACATGTATGTGCTACTTGTATTAGCAAAGAGACAAGGTGTATACCCAACAAATAATCGGTTTTACTACTGAAGCATTGTCGCACCCTGGTTTCTAGAGGATACTCATCGGGCCGAACTGGATAGCAGGTGCTTGGATTATGGGGCATACCTGCTCCCACGTCCCAGTTTCCTGGTAGGCCTGCGCTTATGCGCGACAACACAAGCCCTGCTATTCCATCGTCGATGTAAACTATCCGCTAGGAACCTAAGGCACTACTGTCGACGTACTTCATATCAAGCACGCACGGTACGTCAACAGCTTTAAACGAAATGGTAGCACAGAATGTCTCTAAGACACAAAAGAATGAAATAAGTTTGCAAATAGCCTTCACTAAGGCAGAGATAGCAAAACACTCATCCAGAGGACACATGTCCCAACATATCATTCATTACATCAGCGGAAGCAATCAAAGGGGTCTGAGTACAGACAAATCCAAAGGCTTAAGAAGCCGGAGAAAATAAAGAAGACGAAGCCCATCCACGTAGGTCCTGGATCCTGCCCGGGGTCCAGCCAACTACTCGTCTGCATAGTCGTCAAACTCCACAAAGTAGCCATCCTGGTGATCATCGTAGCCGTAGTCGTACTCTGCGTAAACCACAGCCCCAACGGGGTCAGTACATTCAAGTACTGGCAAGCAAGACTCACACTTCGTCAAGGAGTTACCCGTCAACCCTAGCATGGATGCTTGGGATCAACGGAAGAAGATAGGTATTATAAAAGCTGCAGCGGGCTGCTCTAACCAACTACAGAAGATAACTAATTGTTTCCGGCTAATAGAAAAGATAAGATCGAGGAATTGTAACCGACTGAAAGATAACTTCAAACAAACCCATCCTGGATCTCGCCCCTTATCCGAAGAAGCAATCCGAGGATAACTCACACCGTTATAATAAGGTGAAACAAGTTATTGTGTGAATAACCTATTACTAGTCAAGTTATTAATCGTTGGATGAAACATGATTGATCATTATGTTTAAGTTGTCCTGAGTACTTGTTAGCCAGTACTTTCACCAAGTAATCCATAACCGCGGAAAACACGGCTTCTCGAGAAGATTTATCCCTGCAGGGGTGCACCATAGTAACCGTACACGTAAGAATATCCCGTCAGATGGGAATCAAACCCACCAAACGAAACACTCAACACAATCCAACCTTACTCCGCATCAAGCCCAAAACACCGCGTGCTGGGCGTGCGCGGCTAATCGAGCCCCCCGAAGAAAAGGAGGACCCTCATAGCACTGGAAGACCACGCCGCCCTAAATGCCGACTACAAAAGTTCTCCACCCTGGCCTCGGGTTCGTACCTGCATATGATGCAGCAAATGGAACACCCGAACTAAGTGCGGCGGTTTGGACGAGATGCGAATCAAGTCGAACTGAGGGGGGCGCCCATACTCGCTTCCCACATGCGGGTAGTGCGCTCATCATGGATCAGTAGACAAGACCCTTTTCCTATTAGGGTCGACACTAGCAGGCCTCAAAACCTCTTAGGGCCTCCTGCCGGTGCCTTATCATCAAGTTATTATTAACAGTAGCATTAACAGGATTGATTGATTAACATTCGAGCCCCCGGTACGATAACAATAATAATAGCACGATAGTAAAAGAAGTAACCGACAACAGGCTCAAGCAAAAGCAACCCTAAGCATGCTAGATAAGAACAGGCACAAACAAAGGCTGTAGGTATGGAGGTGAGGCAATATCATGGCTCAAGGTATCATGTGATGGTTCGGAGAACAAGCATCGATTCATAGGGCTAGCAGAAATAGACAAAAGGATAGTATCGACAACAAGTGTGGAAGAGAACTCGATGATTCATGTGAGTGATAACTTGCCTGGAAGCTCAGCAGCCGGGTACTGGGCTAGGTCCTGGGTAGTGGTGTCGTAAGTCTCGTCGGTACCAACGTCGTCGTCTAAAGCGAGAAGAAGCAAAAACAACAACGAAGGAAGACGGGCAATCAATACATGGCATAGGTGCACAAACATGGGATGATGCATGTCATGTTAATAGGTGCATCAAAGTAAACTAGTTGACATGATACACAAGTTTAAATGGATCCATATGCAAGGATTGCATATGGAAAACCCATGCCTTAGAGTTGAATTAATTGTTCTACCACTAAGCATCAGGTGTAGGTGAGTTAGCATGATGCATGCATGATGAGGAACAATAAGATAACAATATTAAATGACATTGGAATGATAGTTAACAATTTTAGAAAACATTTATCAAAATTGGAAATTTTTGTTACTTAATGGTGTGAAACAAGTAGTTGTTGTTTTCATCAAGTTAAAGTGTTCAAAACAAATAACAAAGTTGATATTTGAAAAGGTTATCAAATTTTAGTTGGATTACATGTTTCACATATTGAAATTGGAATTAGGATTATTTAATTATGAATTAAACAATATTAAACAATTTTTAATTGAATTAAACAAGATTTAAATTGTTTAGGCAATTTTAATCATTCAAAACAGAAAACAAAAATTATATTTGAATAGGTTATTTAAAATGGTATGGAAAACATATTTTATTTGCATTTATTGGATTAACAAATAATTAGTTATTGATTTTAGAAATTAGCATTTGAATTAGTTAAGTTTGAATTTTAAATGCATTTGTAATTTCCAAAACAGTACACAAATTGAATATTTGGAAAGATTAGGAAATTTGGATCAGAAAACATATAAAACTTGCATTTATTGGAATTACAGAATAAAAGATATTAAGGTTTGAAATTCCATGTTTAAATCTGCTATTTAACTTGATTTTGGAAAACAAGAATTCGCAAAACTTTTGTTACCACGCGGCCCTCTACCCCTAGCCACTGGCCAGTGGACCCGTGCCAGCGTGGCGCGCGCGTGGCAGAGAGAGCCCATGACGGGTGGGACCGCGCACTGCGGAAGAAAAACCACCAAAAAAGGTGGCGCTGCGGGCTCGAACCCGAGACCTGCCGCAAATTCAGAAGGAGCGCAACCAGTGCGCTAGCTGCAGTTGTTTGACAGTAAACGCGACGCGTACAGGTTATCGTTCATCGCACGGTTATCTGCAATTTTATCTGACGAACGAATGTTTCCGCGTCTGACAGTTAGCAGCGGATCTCGCCGGCGGGAAGGTGATCGTGGCCGTGTTCGCTGCGAGGGGGTGTGTGCACGGACGTGTGCAGAACGTGCACGATACAGTGGTGGTGCACCGAGGGAGAGAGAGAGGAACTGGTGGAGAACGGCGGCTCACAGGGAGGTGTCGGGTTGCAGAGGAAAACAGCGAGCTCGACGGCGACGCGGCGTTGTCGTGGACGGCGGGGAAGGTGTGGTTGATCTCCGGTTGAGCTCCCGTGTCCAAAACGTAGGGGGAGGAGAGGGCTTCTGGTTCCAGGGGTAGATGGATAGATGGAGGTGGGAGGTGGCGGCGCCATCGACGGATTCAGAGCTCCGTTCTCCGGCGAGGGTGATAGAGGAGGGGATCTTGTCGGGGAAGAAGCGTACGACGGCGGCGGAGAGGGGAAATAGGACCTAGGGGCTAGGGTTTTGACGGCGCGGCCCCTAGGGCTGATTTATAGGCGCAGCAGGGCTCGGATGGCCGTCGCTGCCGCCGTACGGCCGCCGTGGCACCGTTCAGATGGCGCCGTACGAGAGAAAGAAGCAGCGCACGCTTCTCAAAGCGTTAAGTGAGGGTTTAGGTGGGCTGGGCTGGCGCGCGCGGGGAAAGAAACGGGCTGGGCTGGCTTAGCTGACGCGCGCGCTAGGTTTTGGTTCGTTTTTATTTTTCCTTTTTACTTTTTTTTTTGTAGCTTTTGCTTTTGGAAGAAAAAGATAGGTTGTAGTTTAGATAAAAATTTGGAAAAATTAGGATAAATTCCTTAGGTGAAAAGCAAACATTTGGTAGCTTTTGTTTTCAAAATTTTAAACATTTGCTTGTTGTTTAAAAATTAAACCAAATTGATTGAAATTTGCAATATTAATTTAATATTAGAAAATAAAGCAATTTCAATAGGGTTTCCCCTAGGGTTTTAAAGTGATTTAAAGAATACAATGTTGTGGTGAACTTCATGGATTCAAAAGAGTACTGTTTTTTGAGAATTTGTTTGAATTTGGAAATGACTTGGAATTAATTGTTTAAATTGATTAATTGATTTAAGCAACAATTTAATAGATGAACTATAATGGATTGTTTGGAAACAAATGAGGTTTTAAATTTGCAATTCTTTATTTGAAAAGATTGTAACAGACAAGTGTGAAAACAAAGGTTGATTAAGTTTGACTTCCATTATGAAAACAATGCAAACAGAAATAAAAATGAGGATGATGACATGATGCATTGCTTAAATAAAACAAAGAAGTAAAACAACTAGGGTGTTTTCATACTTGGATGTTACAAAACGCCCCCCCTTGAAGGAATCGCGCCCCGAGATTCCTACGGAGAAGTGAAAAGGTCTGGATACTTCTTGCGAAGATCCTCTTCGGTCTCCCATGTTGCCTCTTTATCGGAATGATGTGACCATTGCACTTTCAAGAACTTGGTGCTCTTGTTGCGAGTCTTACGAACGGTCTCATCGAGAATTCGAGTAGGGTGCTCCTCATAAGAGAGATCATCTTGCAGTTCAATGTCATCATGATCAACTGCACGATCTGGATCCTTGAAGCACTTCTTGAGCTGTGACACGTGGAACACATCGTGCACTTTGGATAGTTTTTCTGGAAGCTCAAGACGATAGGCATTTTCTGCACGTCTTGACAGGATGTTGAAAGGACCAATGTATCTTGGTGCCAACTTTCCTTTCACACCAAAACGATGAGTGCCTCTGAAGGGAGTTACACGGAGATATGCTTTGTCACCAGGAGCATAGATCATGTCCCTGTGCTTGCTGTCATAGTAACTCTTCTGACGAGACTGGGCAATTTTGAGATTGTTACGAATGATGCGAACTTTCTCTTCGGCCTCTTTAACAAAGTCAGGACCCAAGAGTGAACGTTCACCAGCTCCAGACCAATTGATTGGACTCCTGCATCTGCGGCCATACAATGCCTCAAATGGTGCCATGCCTAGGCTTGCCTGGTAGCTGTTGTTGTAGGAGAATTCAGCATATGGAAGACAATCCTCCCATTTCATGCCAAAGGAGAGACCACATGCTCTGAGCATATCCTCGAGAATCTGATTGACTCTTTCGACTTGCCCTTGAGACTGAGGGTGATAAGCTGTGCTGAACAGAAGTTTAGTGCCCAATGCATCTTGGAAACTCTTCCAGAAATGAGAAGTGAATATGCTTCCACGGTCTGAGCTAATTTCCAATGGAACACCATGAAGAGGAACAATCTTTGTTGTGTAGAGCTCTGCTAACTGGCTAGCTGATATTGTCTCTTTGACAGCAAAGAAATGAGCAACCTTGGTGAGACGATCAATGACAACGAAGATTGCATCGTTGCCCTTCTTGGACTTTGGAAACCCAGTAACGAAGTCCATTTCAATCATGTCCCACTTCCACTCAGGGATTTTGAGAGGTTGGAGAAGACCGGCTGTTTTCTGATGGACTGCCTTGACACGTTGACAAACGTCGCATTCAGAAACGTATTGAGCAATTTCACGTTTCATGCTAGGCCACCAATAGAGTGTCTTGAGATCCTGGTACATCTTTGTACTTCCAGGGTGGATGGAGAGAGGAGTTTCATGAGCCTCCTTGAGAATGATATCTTTGAGACTTTGAATCTGAGGAACTGCAATGCGTCCTTCAAAGAACACAGCTCCTTTGTCATCAATAGAGAAGGACTTGAACTTATCACTGCCCTCTTTGATTTGCTCTACCATCCTCTTTATTTCAGCATCACGAAACTGTTCAGAACGAATCTTGTCCTCGAGAGTTGGACTGGCTGTCAAGCTAGCAAGATAGCCTTGAGGAACAAGACCAAGGTTCAGCTTCTGGAATTCTTCATGAAGTGGAGGTTGGCTGTCCATGATCATGAGATTGTTGCAATAGGATTTGCGACTGAGAGCATCGGCCATAACATTAGCCTTGCCTGGAGTGTAAGAAATGGTGAGATCGAAGTCTTTGATCTTTTCAATCCATCTCCTTTGCCTGAGGTTTAGATCTGGTTGAGTGAAGATGTATTTCAGACTCTTGTGATCGGAAAAGATTTCAGTTTTGTTACCCAACAAGTATTGTCTCCATTTCTTGAGGGCAAACACAACTGCTGCAAGTTCAAGATCATGAGTGGGATAGTTTTGCTCATGTGGGTTCAACTGATGTGAAGCATAGGACACAACTTGACGTTCTTGCATAAGAACTGCACCTAGGCCTTGGAGAGAAGCATCACAGAATATCTGGAAAGGTTTGGTGGTGTCTGGACCAACTAGAACTGGAGTAGAAGTGAGTTTAGCTTTTAGGAGATTGAAACTTTCATCACACTGTGGAGACCAAACGAACTTCTTGTCCTTCTTGGTGAGATCAGTGAGAGGTTTTGCAATCTTGGAGAAGTTTTCGACGAAACGACGGCAATAGCTAGCCAAGCCAAGAAAACTTCTGACTTGCTTTACCGTCCTAGGAGGTTTCCAATCAACGATTGCCTTAACCTTTTCAGGATCAATGGCTATGCCCTTGGCAGAGATGATATGACCAAGATAGGCCACTTCTGGAATCCAGAACTCACATTTGGAGTATTTGGCATAGAGACGATGCTCGCGGAGTTTCATGAGAGTGAGACGTAGATGTTCTTCATGCTCTTCCTCGGATTTTGAGTAGACAAGAATATCATCCAGATATACCACAACGAACTTGTCGAGGTATTCGTGGAAGACAGAATTCATGAGTCGAGAGAAGGTCGCCGGTGCGTTGGTGAGACTGAAGGACATTACGGTGTATTCATATAGACCGTAGCGAGTGGTGAAGGCTGTCTTACGAATATCTTCCTTTCTGATCTTTATTTGATGGTAACCCATCCTCAAGTCCAACTTTGAGAATATTGAGGCTCCAGCAAGTTGATCAAAAAGATCATCGATACGAGGAATTGGGTATTTGTTCTTGATGGTTTTCTCGTTAAGAGGACGATAGTCCACAACAAGTCTCTTAGTTTGGTCCTTCTTGGCAACGAACAGAGTTGGGCAACCCCAAGCGGAGGAACTAGGCTGAATGTAGCCTTTCTCGATGTACATATCGATTTGCTCCTTCAACAACTTCAGTTCAGGAGGAGCTATCTTGTATGGATGCTTAGAGATTGGAGCAGTACCTGGTTCAAGCTCGATCACGAACTCAACTGCTCTGTCCGGAGGCATCCCTGGCAATTCTTCTGGAAAGACGTCAGGGAAATCACAAACCACCGGAACATTTTCAAGCAGAGGTAGAGGTTTAGCATCGAGTGTGTATATCTGGATGGGACTTGATTCATTTGGAGAATAGACTATCTGGCCAGCAGGGTGGAAGAGAGTTATTGACTTTCGAGCACAGTCAATTTTAGCTTCATTAGCCTTCAACCAATCCATACCAAGGATGACATCAATGTCAGAACTGCCAAGTAGTATGAGAGAAGCAAGAAATATGTGGCCTCCGATAAGAATTTGATTTCTGTGACTGATTTTAGAAGTTTGCATAGTTGCTCCAGGAGAGTATACTACTAGCGGGGAACCCAAACCAACAAAGGGTTGTTTACTTGTTGCCGCAAAGATCTTTGAAACAAAGGAATGCGATGCTCCGGTATCAAACAACACTTTAGCTGGATAAGAGTTTACGGGTAATGTACCGAGAACAACGTCGGCAGATTCCTCAGCTGTGTCAACCTTGACGTGGTTCACCCTTGCGGTCCTCCCAACAGGCCTGTTGTTGGTGTTGAAGGCCATATGCGGAGGAGCGCGGACCATCGCCTGGTTGGTGTTGGGGCGAGGTGGTGGTGGAGGGAGCTGCTTCTGAGGACACTTGTCAGCATAATGCCCAGTGTCCTTGCACTTGTAGCACGTGACGGTACGAGCAGGTCCTGGCCTTGGCTGCCCCACTGGACCCCTCTGACTCTGCATCTGAGCTGGGTTGGGTGGGCGGGGAGCAAAGCCTGGGGAAGCTTGGGCGTAAGGAGCCCGAGTGACAGCACCATTTGGCACCCAGATGCGGCGCTTCTGCGGAGGGGTGGTCATGTTGGAGGAGGAACCACCCTCACGCGAGTGCTTCCTGGACTCCTCGAACGCCTTGCGCCCATTCTCCTCATTGAGCGCGGTGTTCACGAGCTCGACGAAGTCCTTGCACTTGATGTTTGTGAGAGCGTACTTCAGTTCCGGGTTAAAACCTCGGCGGAACCTTGCCATCTTCTTGGTCTCAGTAGACACTTCGTCTCCAGCATACCGAGCGAGGCGATTGAACTCGTTCTGGTAGCCGATGACGTCGAGCTTGCCCTGCTTCAGAGAGCAAAACTCTTCACGCATCCTTTCCATGAGACCATCGGGGATGTGGTACTTCAGGAAGGCATCCTTGAAGCAACCCCAAGTGATAGTATAGCCAGCTCTCATAGCCTGGTAGTTCTCCCACCACGAGGCTGCCTGACCCTTCAGTAGGTAAGCAGCATAGTTGACCTTGTCCTCCTCCGCAACATGAGCAATCTCCAGGGCTCTTGCTACGTCACGGATCCAGTCATCAGCATCCAGCGGCTCGCGTGTTGCCACGAAAGCCTTGGGACCCACACTGAGGAAGTCCTTGATGGTGAGCATTCTGGTGGTGGTGGTTCTGGTGGTTCTGAACCTGGACCATCTGAGCCATGACCTGAGTCATCTGAGTCAAGAGCTCAGCGATCGGCGGTGGCTCAGGCGTGTTCCTTGTTGGAGGCATCCTGAATTGAAATTCATTTTAGCACAACAATAGGAAGGGATAAACTTAGCAACCGAAAGAGAGATTATTCCAACGCATGAATCGATAACCAACAGGTACATCATAGGTTCGAGTACATCAGAATCTCACACCATACATGGTTGGAAAACGAAAGGATAAACTAGACACAGCTAGTAATGGATACAACGGTACTCCAATGCTCATCACGCAGGACGGCGTCTAGGAGTACGGCGAGTGGTACGACGAAGAGGACGGCGAGGAGGAGTCTGCACACGGAAGTAAGTATCACGACAATCCCTGTAGATAGGAACTGCTCTGAGAGGGACCCTCGGTGTGGTGAAGTAGAGAGCGTCCTCTCCCTGTTCTCCATAGAGAGGAATGCCCGTGTAACCAGCTCCTAGGTTGAGAAGTGGGCCTCTGATCGGCTCGTAACCTCCAGCATCTGGCAGAGCATGACCAGCTGGCTGCTGGAAACGCGCAAAGCGCTCGTCTCCAACAAAATCTGTGGTGTACGTCGCTAGACGCGTCAGAGCAAGGTGAAGCTGGTCCCTGACTGAAGCTAACTCCTGAGCAAGCGTGATAGCCATAGCATCACTATGCCTCACGAACTGTGCTGTGACGTGCATCCTGGAGCTATCATTCTCGTCAGGCTCCAAGTTGTTGTAGAGGGTGAAGTGAGCTCCTGCAGACGTGATGTAACCACGGGGGATGTGACGATAGATGGAATCATCAAACCCCCAGTAGTCAGCACATAGAACAGTGAGACCCACGTACGCTGCCTGCTGCACTGCCATGTCCACAGTGGAACCCACGGCCTCGTACTGGTGGACTACCCTCCTACCATCATCCGACAGAATGTAGACGATGGCTCGGTAGAAAGTCTGGTCGAACTCGCGCTGGTGCTCGTAGACCTGGTACTCTGGTGCCCAACGGAACCCCAGATAGGTAACCATGTCCCTCAGCGTCTCCGGATAACCGGCAGTGTCCTCACAACGGGTCATCCGCACCACCTGCGGGTAGTAGCTGAGACCCATCTGCAGATGATTTTGGGAAGGTGATTAGACTCCGGTAGAAACAAAGGAAGTGGAAACAACAACAAGGTTCAATGGACGATAGGTTCTTGAGAGAAAGCATGATATTGAAGCAACATCGGGAAAACGAGACCAAAAACCTGAGGTACTATGGAGAACCCAAAACACGTGAAATCCTAACTTGAAAGTTTAGGTGTCGCACCCTGATTTCTAGGGGATACTCACCGTACGAACTGGATAGCAGATGCTTGGATTATGGGGCGTAACTGCTCCCACGTCCCAGCTTCCTGGTAGGCCTGCGCTTATGCGCGACAACACAAGCCCTGCTATTCCATCGTCGATGTAAACTATCCACTAGAGATCAAAGGCACTTCCGTCGACGTACTTCAAACCATACACACATGGTACGTCAACGGCGTTGAACAACTGATATCACAACAGATCTCTACGACACAAAAGATTGATATAAGTTGCAAATGGCTCTCATTAGAGCAGAGATAGCAAATACAATCATTCAGAGGGCACATGCCCCAACAATACATCATTACAATACAGCGGAAGCATTCAACATGTCTGAGTACAGACAAGAACCAAATAGGCCTAAGAGGCCGGAAACGAAAAGACGGAGCCCATCCACGAAGTCTCGGATCCTGCCCGGGTCCGCTATCTACTCGTCAGCAGTCTCGTCGTCATACTCCACGTAGTAGCCACCATGTAGATCCTCGGAAACGTCGTCTGCGTAAACCACAGCCCCAAAGGGGTCTGTACATAAACGTACTGGCAAGCAAGACTCACAGTTCACCAAAGTGTAACCCGTCAACACCAAGCATAGATGCTCTGGGTTCAACGGAAGGAAAGGGGATATAAAGATGCTGCAACTGGCTGCTCTAACCCACTACAGAAACATACTACAACTGCCAGCTATCAGAAAGGAGATAAGATCGAGTGATTGTAACCAACTGAAAGATAACTTCAAGCAAACCCATCCTGGATCTCGCCCCTTATCCAAAGAAGCAATCCGAGGATAACCCACACAGTTGAGTTAATGATGGTTCATATTATTGTGTCAATAAGCCTATTACTAGTCAAGTTATTAATCATTGGGTGTAAAGTTGTTAATCATTAGGTTTAAGTTGTCCTGAGTACTTGTTAGCCAGTACTTTCACCAAGTAATCCATAACCGCGGAAAACACGGCTTCTCGAGAAGATTATCCCTGCAGGGTTGCACCAATTTGGCCGTACACTCAAGAATAACCCGCCAGATGGAAATGCACTTCCACCAAGCGGGGTACTCTACACAACCAACCATTCTTCGCATCAAGCCCAAAGAACCTTGGGCGCACGGCTAATCAAGCCAAGAAGAAAATGGACCATCATAGCACTCTAAGACCGTGTCCCCCTATATGCCGACTACAAAAGTTCCACCCTGGCCTGGGCTCGCAAAAACATGCATGCGGCAAATGGAAAACACGAACTAAATGAGGCGATTTGGACGAGATGCGAATCAGGTCAAGTTGAGGGGGGCGCCCATACTCGCTTCCCAAATGCGGGTAGTGCGCTCATCATGGATCAGTAGACAAGACCCTTTTCCTATTAGGGTCGACACTAGCAGGCTTCAAAACCTCTCATGGGCCTCCTGCCGGTGCCTTATCATCAAATTATTATTTAGCAATATCATTAGCATGATTGATTGATTAACATCGAGCCCCCGGAACATAATGAAATAGTAACAGAAAGTAACGGGTAACAGACTCGAGCAAAACAACCTAAGCATGCTAGTAAGACACGGGCTCAACCAAAAGGTTATAGGTATGGAGGTGAGGCAATATCAGGGTTCAGGGTATCATGTGATAGGTTCGCAACAGAAACAACTACTACTAAGGCTAGCAGAAATAGACAACGGAAAGTATCGGTAACTAATGTTGAAAGGAACACAATGGTTCATGTGAGTGATAACTTGCCTGCAAAACCCAGTAGCCTGGTACTGAGCTAACTCCTTAGACGGGGTGTCGTAAGTATCGTCGGTCTCAACGTCGTCGTATATCCGGGAAGAAGCAAACAAACAATGCAGAAAGATAAACAATCAATATCATGGCATAGTGCACAAACATGGGATGATGCATGACCATTTAATTGATGCATCAGAAATAAACTAGTTGACAAGATGGAAACAGGATTAAATGGACCCATATGCAATTTGAGTTGCACATGAAAAGCCCATGAATTATGGTGGAATTAATTTTTTTACAACTAATCAAATTGTGTAAGTGAATTAGCATGATGCATGGATGAGGAAAACAGCAAAATAACAACAATAGCACCGAATAGAAATAAGGTTTAACAAGTTTGGAAATTCATTTATTAATTTAGGAAATTTTGGTTACTTAAAGGTGCCACACAAGCATTTGTTGTTTTCACCAATTTTAAATGTTCAAAATAGATAACAAAGTTTATAATGGAAAATAAAACAAGATTTTAGTTGGAATACATGTTTCACTTGTTGAAAAAGGATTTCAAATGATTTATTGATGAATTAAACAAGTGTAAGCAAGAATTAAATGAATTTAATTCAAACATGAACTTATTTGAATTTTTATTTGTTCAAAGCATTAAACCAAATTCATATTTGAAAAGTTTATACTTTTAGGGTTGGAAAACATATTTTATATGTTCCAAAAGAATTTGTTTTGATCAAGCTATGAATTTAACAATATTAAATGAATTAAATAAGGTTTAAATTATTTAACCACTTTTAATTATTCAAAACATGAAACAAATTTTATATTTGAAAAGGTGGTTTAATTTTGCATGGAAAACATATTTCATTTGTGGAAATTGGATTTAAAATGAGCAAGTTATTATTTTGGCAATTTTAAATGCAATAAACAAGAAACAGTTGTTTTGAGCAATTTAAATTATTCAAAACAGCAAACAAAATTTATATTTGGAAAGTACATGAAAAATTGATTGGAAAACATATTTGGTTTGTGAAATTTGGAATTTTTATGAACAAGTTATGAATTTTGGAAGTTTAAGTGAATTTGACAAGTTTTCAAATTTTGCACCAATTTAAAATATTCAAAACAGTAAACAAATTTTATATTGGATAGAACATTTAATTTGGTATTGAAAACATATCAAAAATGTTGGATTTGGCGCTAAAATGATTTTATTATGCTATTTACAAGATATAATGCAAATCTGCCATTTTGATGAATCTAGGGACTTGGAAATTATTTTTACAGGGACTAGAATAACTTGCAAGGGCCTATTGGTGAATACCAGAAAGTTTTGTGACCAAAGGCATGAAAAATAAAAAGGTGGTTTTTAGTGTGGGAAGGGGGACTTGAACCCGAGATCTGCTGCTAGCGCACAGGGAACAGAACCAGATGGGCTGTGCTGTGGCTTGTGAAAGGAAGGGACTCGGGGGGGGGGTATGAGGTGCTGTTTCGGGTATTTTTTCCTGTAACTAACTGAACCCGATCGGTACAGATCGCTGCACGTTGATCGAACAGAAAGGAGGGCGCCATGGCCAGCGAGGGCAGCAGCGGCTGCTCGCCGGAGGGAACTAGGGGGCACCGGCCGGGGTGGTGTGGGGTGCGGCCTAGGGAGATGGAGGAGGCGAGAGGAGGGGAGCGGACGGCCTCACCTGGCGCTCGATGGAGGAGGGATGGTTGGGGCGGACAGGGAGCAGCAGGGCGCGGCCGGCGGTTGGAGGCGACGGCGGCGGTGCTACGTCGTCTCCCCGGCCTGGCCGAGGGCATGGTGAGGGAGCCCGCGGTGGGGCGGTTCCATTCCCGCCCCCACCGCGGCCGGAGAGGAACCCGAGGGCGTGCGACCACCGGCGGCTTGTGGAGCTTTTCTCTCGGGTGCAGGCTACAGAGAAAACAGAGCAGAGGGAGTAGAGAGAAAAGAGAGGGAATGGAGGCGGCTTGAGGGAGAAGGAGGGAGAATAGGTCTAGGGCAGAAGGGGCCTCGAGGTCTAGGGTTTAAAAGGAGTAGGGAAGCGAGCTCTCAGCCGTTCCTTGTCCACTGCCATTGACGTGGACAGCAGCATCTCGCTGCCGTACAGGTAGAAGGAGAGCTCGAAGGGGTACTGGGCCAGATTAGGTGGGCTGGGCTGAGGGATAGCTAGGTGCTGCACGCTGCGTTTCCTTTTATTCCTTTTTCTGTTTTATTTTTTTTTTGCTGAAAACCAAATTTGGAAGAAATTGATAGATTTTGTTTAGGAAAAATTCCAGTAAATTTAGGTTAGGTTATTTAGGTAATTAGAAATCCATTTCCAAAATTGGTTTACAAAAGTTTGACATTTTGAAATATTGTTTGTATTTGAACCCATAATTAAAGAATTTGATATTGATCAACATTATGAAAACAAGGCATTTTAATAGGGTAACCCCTATTGTTTAAGTGATTAAAATTAGTTGGTTGGTTTAAAGATTTGTTATAAACTCAATTTGTTTTATGTTTTGAAGATTTGATTTGAATTTGCAATTAATTGATTGAATTAATTGTTTGATTAAAACCAACAACTTAAGGAGTGATCAACAGGGAAATAAAAGAAAACAATTTGGTTGTTTTTATTTGAAATAACATTTTGGAAATTGTAACATCACAAGGATGAAATAAAGGGTTTGAATTTTGGTTTGAAATTCAAATGAAAACAGTTGGAAAACAAATGAAAACAGAGGAAAACAAATGGAAAACAAACAAAACAATTGCAATCAACATGATGCCATGATGCAAAACATAAAATAACAGAGAGCAAAACATTCTAAAGGCTATTTTTCAGACTTGGGATGTTACAAAACGCCCCCCCTTGAAGGAATCGCGCCCCGAGATTCCTACTGAGAAAAGAAAAGGTCCGGATACTTATTGGGAAGATCCTCTTGAGCTGTGACACGTGAAACACATCGTGCACCTTGGATAGACGTCAGGGAATTAGCAAACCACCGGAACATTTCCAAGTAAAGGGAGAGGTTTTGTATTGTGGGTGTATAGCTGGACAGAATTTGACTCATTTGTAGAATAGATTATCTGGCTAGAATGGTGGAACAGAGTTATTGACATCAATGCAACACCAGGAATAATCATCAATGTCAGAATCATCAACATGAGAGTAACGAGGAATATGTGGCCTCCCATTAGAATTGGATTGTTCTTACTTATGTTGGAAGTCAACATTTGAGATCCCGGGGAGTGAACAGAGTATTGATTGCTTAGTGGAACCAGAATTGGGTTGTATGTTGTGGAAAAGATTGTTGACACAAAGGAATGTGATGCTCCGGTATGAAATAACACTTTAACTGGATAAGAGTTTACGAGGAAGTTTTGATTAGACGCTGGTAGAAGATTTGAAGTGGAAAACAACAACAAGATTTGAACGGACGAAAAGGATGTTGAGAAGAACAGGATAATGAAGCAACTCCAGGAAAACGAGAACAAAACTCCTGAGGTACTACGGAAAACCCATCCGGGCTTCTAAAGGATCAATATCTACTGCTTAAGGAATAGAGGATCTGCTTCCGGGGCCTATTTGCCACCGTTCTCAATCGTGAGTAGGCAACATGATAAATCACGTCACAACCACCTCCATTCCTATGGTCTAGTAGATATAACCATCCTAGAGAAACCTGGATTCGTGAAATCCTAACTTGAAAGTTTAGATGAGAAGGGAAAACAACGTTGCACTTCCTTACCAGAAAAGGGAGGGTGGGTGGGGAAAGAAAAAGAACAGAATTCCTACTCTCACGTTTCATTTTTCCTATATAGCTACAAAATAGTTTCTAGACTCAACTGCGACCAGTAAAAAGGGATCCTACAGGCAGACAGGTTCTGATACCATTTGTCGCACCCTGATTTCTAGGGGATACTCACCGTACGAACTGGATAGCAGATGCTTGGATTATGGGGCGTAACTGCTCCCACGTCCCAGCTTCCTGGTAGGCCTGCGCTTATGCGCGACAACACAAGCCCTGCTATTCCATCGTCGATGTAAACTATCCACTAGAGATCAAAGGCACTTCCGTCGACGTACTTCAAACCATACACACATGGTACGTCAACGGCGTTGAACAACTGATATCACAACAGATCTCTACGACACAAAAGATTGAAATAAGTTGCAAATGGCTCTCATTAGAGCAGAGATAGCAAATACAATCATTCAGAGGGCACATGCCCCAACAATACATCATTACAATACAGCGGAAGCATTCAACATGTCTGAGTACATACAAGAACCAAATAGGCCTAAGAGGCCGGAAACGAAAAGACGGAGCCCATCCACGAAGTCTCGGATCCTGCCCGGGTCCGCTATCTACTCGTCAGCAGTCTCGTCGTCATACTCCACGTAGTAGCCACCATGTAGATCCTCGGAAACGTCGTCTGCGTAAACCACAGCCCCAAAGGGGTCAGTACATAAACGTACTGGCAAGCAAGACTCACAGTTCACCAAAGTGTAACCCGTCAACACCAAGCATAGATGCTCTGGGTTCAACGGAAGGAAAGGGGATATAAAGATGCTGCAACTGGCTGCTCTAACCCACTACAGAAACATACTACAACTGCCAGCTATCAGAAAGGAGATAAGATCGAGTGATTGTAACCAACTGAAAGATAACTTCAAGCAAACCCATCCTGGATCTCGCCCCTTATCCAAAGAAGCAATCCGAGGATAACCCACACAGTTGAGTTAATGATGGTTCATATTATTGTGTCAATAAGCCTATTACTAGTCAAGTTATTAATCATTGGGTGTAAAGTTATTAATCATTAGGTTTAAGTTGTCCTGAGTACTTGTTAGCCAGTACTTTCACCAAGTAATCCATAACCGCGGAAAACACGGCTTCTCGAGAAGATTATCCCTGCAGGGTTGCACCAATTTGGCCGTACACTCAAGAATAACCCGCCAGATGGAAATGCACTTCCACCAAGCGGGGTACTCTACACAACCAACCATTCTTCGCATCAAGCCCAAAGAACCTTGGGCGCACGGCTAATCAAGCCCAGAAGAAAATGGACCATCATAGCACTCTAAGACCGTGTCCCCCCTATATGCCGACTACAAAAGTTCCACCCTGGCCTGGGCTCGCAAAAACATGCATGCGGCAAATGGAAAACACGAACTAAATGAGGCGATTTGGACGAGATGCGAATCAGGTCAAGTTGAGGGGGGCGCCCATACTCGCTTCCCAAATGCGGGTAGTGCGCTCATCATGGATCAGTAGACAAGACCCTTTTCCTATTAGGGTCGACACTAGCAGGCTTCAAAACCTCTCATGGGCCTCCTGCCGGTGCCTTATCATCAAATTATTATTTAGCAATATCATTAGCATGATTGATTGATTAACATCGAGCCCCCGGAACATAATGAAATAGTAACAGAAAGTAACGGGTAACAGACTCGAGCAAAACAACCTAAGCATGCTAGTAAGACACGGGCTCAACCAAAAGGTTATAGGTATGGAGGTGAGGCAATATCAGGGTTCAGGGTATCATGTGATAGGTTCGCAACAGAAACAACTACTACTAAGGCTAGCAGAAATAGACAACGGAAAGTATCGGTAACCAATGTTGAAAGGAGCACAATGGTTCATGTGAGTGATAACTTGCCTGCAAAACCCAGTAGCCTGGTACTGAGCTAACTCCTTAGACGGGGTGTCGTAAGTATCGTCGGTCTCAACGTCGTCGTATATCCGGGAAGAAGCAAACAAACAATGCAGAAAGATAAACAATCAATATCATGGCATAGTGCACAAACATGGGATGATGCATGACCATTTAATTGATGCATCAGAAATAAACTAGTTGACAAGATGGAAACAGGATTAAATGGACCCATATGCAATTTGAGTTGCACATGAAAAGCCCATGAATTATGGTGGAATTAATTGTTTTACAACTAATCAAATTGTGTAAGTGAATTAGCATGATGCATGGATGAGGAAAACAGCAAAATAACAACAATAGCACCGAATAGAAATAAGGTTTAACAAGTTTGGAAATTCATTTATTAATTTAGGAAATTTTGGTTACTTAAAGGTGCCACACAAGCATTTGTTGTTTTCACCAATTTTAAATGTTCAAAATAGATAACAAAGTTTATAATGGAAAATAAAACAAGATTTTAGTTGGAATACATGTTTCACTTGTTGAAAAAGGATTTCAAATGATTTATTGATGAATTAAACAAGTGTAAGCAAGAATTAAATGAATTTAATTCAAACATGAACTTATTTGAATTTTTATTTGTTCAAAGCATTAAACCAAATTCATATTTGAAAAGTTTATACTTTTAGGGTTGGAAAACATATTTTATATGTTCCAAAAGAATTTGTTTTGATCAAGCTATGAATTTAACAATATTAAATGAATTAAATAAGGTTTAAATTATTTAACCACTTTTAATTATTCAAAACATGAAACAAATTTTATATTTGAAAAGGTGGTTTAATTTTGCATGGAAAACATATTTCATTTGTGGAAATTGGATTTAAAATGAGCAAGTTATTATTTTGGCAATTTTAAATGCAATAAACAAGAAACAGTTGTTTTGAGCAATTTAAATTATTCAAAACAGCAAACAAAATTTTTATTTGGAAAGTACATGAAAAATTGATTGGAAAACATATTTGGTTTGTGAAATTTGGAATTTTTATGAACAAGTTATGAATTTTGCAAGTTTAAGTGAATTTGACAAGTTTTCAAATTTTGCACCAATTTAAAATATTCAAAACAGTAAACAAATTTTATATTTGGATAGAACATTTAATTTGGTATTGAAAACATATCAAAAATGTTGGATTTGGCGCTAAAATGATTTTATTATGCTATTTACAAGATATAATGCAAATCTGCCATTTTGATGAATCTAGGGACTTGGAAATTATTTTTACAGGGACTAGAATAACTTGCAAGGGCCTATTGGTGAATACCAGAAAGTTTTGTGACCAAAGGCATGAAAAATAAAAAGGTGGTTTTTAGTGTGGGAAGGGGGACTTGAACCCGAGATCTGCTGCTAGCGCACAGGGAACAGAACCAGATGGGCTGTGCTGTGGCTTGTGAAAGGAAGGGACTCGGGGGGGGGGGGGTATGAGGTGTTGTTTCGGGTATTTTTTCCTGTAACTAACTGAACCCGATCGGTACAGATCGCTGCACGTTGATCGAACAGAAAGGAGGGCGCCATGGCCAGCGAGGGCAGCAGCGGCTGCTCGCCGGAGGGAACTAGGGGGCACCGGCCGGGGTGGTGTGGGGTGCGGCCTAGGGAGATGGAGGAGGCGAGAGGAGGGGAGCGGACGGCCTCACCTGGCGCTCGATGGAGGAGGGATGGTTGGGGCGGACAGGGAGCAGCAGGGCGCGGCCGGCGGTTGGAGGCGACGGCGGCGGTGCTACGTCGTCTCCCCGGCCTGGCCGAGGGCATGGTGAGGGAGCCCGCGGTGGGGCGGTTCCATTCCCGCCCCCACCGCGGCCGGAGAGGAACCCGAGGGCGTGCGACCACCGGCGGCTTGTGGAGCTTTTCTCTCGGGTGCAGGCTACAGAGAAAACAGAGCAGAGGGAGTGGAGAGAAAAGAGAGGGAATGGAGGCGGCTTGAGGGAGAAGGAGGGAGAATAGGTCTAGGGCAGAAGGGGCCTCGAGGTCTAGGGTTTAAAAGGAGTAGGGAAGCGAGCTCTCAGCCGTTCCCTGTCCACTGCCATTGACGTGGACAGCAGCATCTCGCTGCCGTACAGGTAGAAGGAGAGCTCGAAGGGGTACTGGGCCAGATTAGGTGGGCTGGGCTGAGGGATAGCTAGGTGCTGCACGCTGCGTTTCCTTTTATTCCTTTTTCTGTTTTTTTTTTTGCTGAAAACCAAATTTGGAAGAAATTGATAGATTTTGTTTAGGAAAAATTCCAGTAAATTTAGGTTAGGTTATTTAGGTAATTAGAAATCCATTTCCAAAATTGGTTTACAAAAGTTTGACATTTTGAAATATTGTTTGTATTTGAACCCATAATTAAAGAATTTGATATTGATCAACATTATGAAAACAAGGCATTTTAATAGGGTAACCCCTATTGTTTAAGTGATTAAAATTAGTTGGTTGGTTTAAAGATTTGTTATAAACTCAATTTGTTTTATGTTTTGAAGATTTGATTTGAATTTGCAATTAATTGATTGAATTAATTCTTTGATTAAAACCAACAACTTAAGGAGTGATCAACAGGGAAATAAAAGAAAACAATTTGGTTGTTTTTATTTGAAATAACATTTTGGAAATTGTAACATCACAAGGATGAAATAAAGGGTTTGAATTTTGGTTTGAAATTCAAATGAAAACAGTTGGAAAACAAATGAAAACAGAGGAAAACAAATGGAAAACAAACAAAACAATTGCAATCAACATGATGCCATGATGCAAAACATAAAATAACAGAGAGCAAAACATTCTAAAGGCTATTTTTCAGACTTGGGATGTTACATTAGGTGAGAAGGGGAAAAACCAACGTTACACTTCCTTACCAGAAAAAGGGGTGGGAGGGTGGGGAAAGAAGAAAAAGAACAGAGTTCCTACTCTCACGTTTCATTTTTCCTATATAGCTACAAAATAGTTTTCTAGACTCAAACTGCGACCAGTAAAAGGGATCCTACGGTCAGACAGGCTCTGATACCATTTGTCGCACCCTGGTTTCTAGAGGATACTCATCGGGTCGAACTGGATAGCAGGTGCTTGGATTATGGGGCATACCTGCTCCCACGTCCCAGCTTCCTGGTAGGCCTGCGCTTATGCGCGACAACACAAGCCCTGCTATTCCATCGTCGATGTAAACTATCCGCTAGGAACCTAAGGCACTACTGTCGACGTACTTCATATCAAGCACGCACGGTACGTCAAGAGCTTTAAACGAAATGGTAGCACAGAATGTCTCTAAGACACAAAAGAATGAAATAAGTTTGCAAATAGCCTTCACTAAGGCAGAGATAGCAAAACACTCATCCAGAGGACACATGTCCCAACATATCATTCATTACATCAGCGGAAGCAATCAAAGGGGTCTGAGTACAGACAAATCCAAAGGCTTAAGAAGCCGGAGAAAATAAAGAAGACGAAGCCCATCCACGTAGGTCATGGATCCTGCCCGGGGTCCAGCCAACTACTCGTCTGCATAGTCGTCAAACTCCACAAAGTAGCCATCCTGGTGATCATCGTAGCTGTAGTCGTACTCTGCGTAAACCACAGCCCCAACGGGGTCAGTACATTCAAGTACTGGCAAGCAAGACTCACACTTCGTCAAGGAGTTACCCGTCAACACAAGCATGGATGCTTGGGATCAACGGAAGAAGATAGGTATTATAAAAGCTGCAGCGGGCTGCTCTAACCAACTACAGAAGATAACTAATTGTTTCCGGCTAATAGAAAAGATAAGATCGAGGAATTGTAACCGACTGAAAGATAACTTCAAACAAACCCATCCTGGATCTCGCCCCTTATCCGAAGAAGCAATCCGAGGATAACTCACACCGTTATAATAAGGTGAAACAAGTTATTGTGTGAATAACCTATTACTAGTCAAGTTATTAATCGTTGGGTGAAACATGATTGATCATTATGTTTAAGTTGTCCTGAGTACTTGTTAGCCAGTACTTTCACCAAGTAATCCATAATCGCGGAAAACACGGCTTCTCGAGAAGATTTATCCCTGCAGGGGTGCACCATAGTAACCGTACACGTAAGAATATCCCGTCAGATGGGAATCAAACCCACCAAACGAAACACTCAACACAATCCAACCTTACTCCGCATCAAGCCCAAAACACCGCGTGCTGTGCGTGCGCGGCTAATCGAGCCCCCCGAAGAAAAGGAGGACCCTCATAGCACTGGAAGACCACGCCGCCCTAAATGCCGACTACAAAAGTTCTCCACCCTGGCCTCGGGTTCGTACCTGCATATGATGCAGCAAATGGAACACCCGAACTAAGTGCGGCGGTTTGGACGAGATGCGAATCAAGTCGAACTGAGGGGGGCGCCCATACTCGCTTCCCACATGCGGGTAGTGCGCTCATCATGGATCAGTAGACAAGACCCTTTTCCTATTAGGGTCTACACTAGCAGGCCTCAAAACCTCTTAGGGCCTCCTGCCGGTGCCTTATCATCAAGTTATTATTAACAGTAGCATTAACAGGATTGATTGATTAACATTCGAGCCCCCGGTACGATAACAATAATAATAACACGATAGTAAAAGAAGTAACCGACAACAGGCTCGAGCAAAAGCAACCCTAAGCATGCTAGATAAGAACAGGCACAAACAAAGGCTGTACGTATGGAGGTGAGGCAATATCATGGCTCAAGGTATCATGTGATGGGTTCGGAGAACAAGCATCGATTCATAGGGCTAGCAGAAATAGACAAAAGGATAGTATCGACAACAAGTGTGGAAGAGAACTCGATGATTCATGAGTGATAACTTGCCTGGAAGCTCAGCAGCCGGGTACTGGGCTAGGTCCTGGGTAGTTGTGTCGTAAGTCTCGTCGGTACCAACGTCGTCGTCTAAAGTGAGAAGAAGCAAAAACAACAACGAAGGAAGACGGGCAATCAATACATGGCATAGGTGCACAAACATGGGATGATGCATGTCATGTTAATAGGTGCATCAAAGTAAACCAGTTGACATGATACACAAGTTTAAATGGATCCATATGCAAGGATTGCATATGGAAAACCCATGCCTTAGAGTTGAATTAATTGTTCTACCACTAAGCATCAGGTGTAGGTGAGTTAGCATGATGCATGCATGATGAGGAACAATAAGATAACAATATTAAATGACATTGGAATGATAGTTAACAATTTTAGAAAACATTTATCAAAATTCGAAATTTTTGTTACTCAATGGTGTGAAACAAGTAGTTGTTGTTTTCATCAAGTTAAAGTGTTCAAAACAAATAACAAAGTTGATATTTGAAAAGGTTATCAAATTTTAGTTGGATTACATGTTTCACATATTGAAATTGGAATTAGGATTATTTAATTATGAATTAAACAATATTAAACAATTTTTAATTGAATTAAACAAGATTTAAATTGTTTAGGAAATTTTAATCATTCAAAACAGAAAACAAAAATTATATTTGAATAGGTTATTTAAAATGGTATGGAAAACATATTTTATTTGCATTTATTGGATTAATAAATAATTAGTTATTGATTTTAGAAATTAGCATTTGAATTAGTTAAGTTTGAATTTTAAATGCATTTGTAATTTCCAAAACAGTACACAAATTGAATATTTGGAAATATTAGGAAATTTGGATCAGAAAACATATAAAACTTGCATTTATTGGAATTACAGAATAAAAGATATTAAGGTTTGAAATTCCATGTTTAAATCTGCTATTTAACTTGATTTTGGAAAACAGGAATTCGCAAAACTTTTGTTACCACGCGGCCCTCTACCCCTAGCCACTGGCCAGTGGACCCGTGCCAGCGTGGCGCGCGCGTGGCAGAGAGAGCCCATGACGGGTGGGACCGCGCACTGCGGAAGAAAAACCACCAAAAAAGGTGGCGCTGCGGGCTCGAACCCGAGACCTGCCGCAAATTCAGAAGGAGCGCAACCAGTGCGCTAGCTGCAGTTGTTTGACAGTAAACGCGACGCGTACAGGTTATCGTTCATGGCACGGTTATCTGCAATTTTATCTCACGAACGAATGTTTCCGCGTCTGACAGTTAGCAGCGGAGCTCGCCGGCGGGAAGGTGATCGTGGCCGTGTTCGCTGCGAGGGGGTGTGTGCACGGATGTGTGCAGAACGTGCACGATACAGTGGTGGTGCACCGAGGGAGAGAGAGAGGAACTGGTGGAGAACGGCGGCTCACCGGGAGGTGTCGGGTTGCAGAGGAAAACAACGAGCTCGACGGCGACGCGGCATTGTCGTGGACGGCGGGGAAGGTGTGGTTGATCTCCGGTTGAGCTCCCGTGTCCAAAACGTAGGGGGAGGAGAGGGCTTCTGGTTCCAGGGGGTAGATGGCTAGATGGAGGTGGGAGGTGGCGGCGCCATCGACAGATTCAGAGCTCCGTTCTCCGGCGAGGGTGACAGAGGAGGGGATCTTGTCGGGGAAGAAGCGTACGACGGCGGCGGAGAGGGGAAATAGGACCTAGGGGCTAGGGTTTTGACGGCGCGACCCCTAGGGCTGATTTATAGGCGCGGCAGGGCTCGGATGGCCGTCGCTGCTGCCGTACGGCCGCCGTGGCACCGTTCAGATGGCGCCGTACGAGAGAAAGAAGCAGCGCACGCTTCTCAAAGCGTTAAGTGAGGGTTTAGGTGGGCTGGGCTGGCGCGCGCGGGAAAAGAAACGGGCTGGGCTGGCTTAGCTGACGCGCGCGCTAGGTTTTGGTTCGTTTTTATTTTTCCTTTTTTCTTTTTTTTTGTAGCTTTTGCTTTTGGAAGAAAAAGATAGGTTGTAGTTTAGATAAAAATTTGGAAAAATTAGGATAAATTCCTTAGGTGAAAAGCAAACATTTGGTAGCTTTTGTTTTCAAAATTTTAAACATTTGCTTGCTGTTTAAAAATTAAACCAAATTGATTGAAATTTGCAATATTAATTTAATATTAGAAAACAAAGCAATTTCAATAGGGTTTCCCCTAGGGTTTTAAAGTGATTTAAAGAATACAATGTTGTGGTGAACTTCATGGATTCAAAAGAGTACTGTTTTTGAGAATTTGTTTGAATTTGGAAATGACTTGGAATTAATTGTTTAAATTGATTAATTGATTTAAGCAACAATTTAATAGATGAACTATAATGGATTGTTTGGAAACAAATGAGGTTTTTAATTTGCAATTCTTTATTTGAAAAGATTGTAACAGACAAGTGTGAAAACAAAGGTTGATTAAGTTTGACTTCCATTATGAAAACAATGCAAACAGAAATAAAAATGAGGATGATGACATGATGCATTGCTTAAATAAAACAAAGAAGTAAAACAACTAGGGTGTTTTCATACTTGGATGTTACAAGCATCATCAAATTCATGAACCCAAGCTAGTGGCCCTCCCATAAATAAAACAAAAAACCATGAAAGTGCAAATTAATCTGAAACAGAAGAACTATGCCTGCAGCGGAACAAACAATAAACACTCCATATGTCTAACTCCTACCACAACAAGGAAGTTGTCTTTCAACCCCTTCCATGATAACCACAAATATTAGTACAATTGAGAAGCTTTACCCGAAGTAACACAAAATTCGTAAAGACTAATTTTTTATCCCTTAGATGATCTAAATGTGCAACCGCCTCCCATATAATCACAACAATATGCATCCTAAAATCTATGCAACCAAGTAGCCAGCTTTGTCTTACACATAATTGTTATCATCACATCCATGCAACCAAATAATCCCTAGACATTTATTGTCTCAGAGTTGGACAAAACATCCATGCTTCCTCTTTGCACATCTCTACTGGACATTAAAGAGAAGTCAACATAATTGAGAGCTAAATAATTTGGAATCTTATTTTCAGAAGTTGTTCAAGCTACTGGATATTATCCAGCTTAGAGTTTGACAGTTCTGTGTGAATGCTTCTAAAGAAACTTACTGAAACTAACTTCAGGGGCACTTGCTTTGGTCATAGCACATACAACTCTACTGAAATTCATTTCAGGCACCCAAACCAGAAAATAGTAACAAGGGCATCCGATGGCTTATAGCACAAACAAATACAAGGGCATCCGATGGCTAACAGGCAGCAGCGGCTAGCAGGCAACAACAACTAACAGGAAGCAGCTACAACTAGCTGTAGCTAATTTAACATATTTCAGTTGGCACAATCGAGGTTTGAGCCCCCAGAACTAGCAAATCTGGTGATGAAGAAAAATAATGAGATGCTGCAAGGAAACATGAATCACAATGCTGCATACTTGCCACAATTCAAGCTCACAAGCCACTTGAAATTGCATACTTATCCAACTATTACATATACACACGCAGAACCACCGCCCCTGCTGACCATGGTACTAAGTATGAACTGGAATGTGAACTGAAGTGTTTACAGGATGCACTAGCTACTACTAAAAAAAATTACCACCGATGGATGGATCGCTAGCTAGTACAGGAATCTACAATTCTTCTTTCTTCGGACAGAAAAACATACTCCCCAGTTAAGCTAATTAACCCATTAACTAAACCTTATCTGCTAGTATCAATTTTCTACAGCAATATTCTCTTCTTCTATAGCTGTGCTCGGCGGACATTTCAACTCCATCACAGCAACACAAATGCAATTCCATCAGCAGATTACAAATGTGCAAACCAAGGTACTTCTTCCCGTCACTCCTACACTTCCACTTCTAACGTAATTACATAAACACAACGGAGGTCGGAATCAAGCGAAACGTCCAAGTATAATTTACCCAGAAGACACAGGGCCTCTTAATTCACAGCAGCAACAAGTTTAGGGTACTGGATAGATAGGTGGATGACTTACCAATGGAGGCGAAGATCTTGAAGGTGGTGATCTCGTGCACTTTCGCTAAATCTTGAGACGGTGAGAGGAGGGTTCAGATCAAGTGCTCACTACAGTACTCGAAGTCCTAGCTGCATGAATCAACAGTTCAACACCATTGATCAAGCATGGAAAAATAGCGTATGGAGTCTCTACAAGGTACCTTGAATATTAAGAATAATTTTTCCAAGCATATGTTTTGTATCTAGAAAATAAACCTTTAAATTGCGGATGACAACATGGTAACATCAAATCACATCATTACACAGCCTCCATGGCAAGAACAAGGAAGTTCCTACAACACTAGCGCGTCCCATTACTCGGCACATGCTAGTCCGAACGATGGCCAGTCTTAACTAATCCCAGATAAGTACACAAAATCAGAAATATTGCAACTCATTCAACTCAATTCAGGTGAGATAAGAAGATCTCCCACATAGAAGCTCTAGTGTTCAGGCCAGTGGCCCAACACCAACTATATCTATGGTACTAGACTAAAAATGAAACAGCTTACAAAACATGTCTTTTCTTTTGAACTAGTCTTTTCCACAGCAAACACGGAAACTGGGCGTCCAACGTGGTTTGAGGGACATGGTTAGCAGTAACATGTCTTTTCTTTTAAAACTGGTTTCTTCAGTCTGGTTCCTGTAAACGACAAGCACGTGCTGCATTTATGGTTTACTTCCTCTAGCTAATAGAACCAGAGATGTCACAAGCTGTACATACGAGAGTGCAGGCAGTGTATAAAGTTGACTGCATTGTGGTGCTTGTATCTGCTAATGGCAGGCTGGCCAAATTGTGGTGTATCAATCAAGTGCCGCTCTATTGTGGGATAGATTATAATAAGAGAATGTAATCTCATCAGCTCATGCAAAAGAGTATTAGTAAAAGAAGATTTAAGAAGAAAAAAGAAAGGAAAAGACACAAGTTGATTCGATCTGGGCTGACGTTGAGTCGCTAATTCTCCACCCAGAAAGGACAGTCTCTCATCAGTTAGTGGCTCGTCGATCTGGTTCTGTGTTGGTTGGGGAGCAAGGATATTCGAGAGGAGGGGAGCAGAGGGGAGTGCAGAAACGAACCTGCAAGAACCGGTTGCCTGAGCTCGAGATCCCGGTGGCGGAAGGGCCGCTGGACGGGATGAATCTAGCCGGCGGCGGCGCGATCTGAGGCGAGCTGTGAGCGATCAGAGATCTTCTTGTTCCTCCACAGGAAGAGATCGGTAGCTGTGAGATGGAAGGAAGACAAGATCGAACCATGAGAACCCAAGAACCCTGCCCCGACACGGAGAGATCGAAGAAAGGCACGCCTCCGCTCGAGCAGTTGCCTCTGCAACTTCGCTGGAGCACAGACAGAGGGAGACGCACCTGCACCTACGCTGGAGCAGTCGCCGCCTCGCTCCTGGTCGCGGAGGAAGGCGTCTCGCCGCTGCCGCCGCCGCCTAACTTTTCCAACGAGCGCCGTCGCCGCGCGAGCGAGAGCGAGCGAGCTCGGGAATTCGTCCCCGATGTATCGACTAGGGGAGCCCTAACCCGGGGAAATGTCGCGGGAGGGCCGAAACTCCTGGCCTCGCGGAGTGCCAAATGGACCAGTGAGGCTACCCGGGCCAGACTCGACCCGGGGGGTTTCGCCCGGGGAAAAGGCCGGGATCCCGGGCTTTTCCCCTCCTACCAAATGAGCCCTAAAGTAATATACGTTGGCTGTTAACAGAGACACCACATTGATCCACATATGCTAAGAATACATACGTCATTGATTTGTATCCTAACAGGGCCGGGCCGGCGAAATCTGAGGCCCGTGCGAAACTTTAAAATAGGGCACTCTTTAATCTTTATCGAAATCTTATTTCCGGTCGCTATAAAATATCAACGGATTTCGGGAATTGACGATCGGTCGGTCGCAAGCGCGAAACACGTCAAGAAGGAACAAAAGATGAATTAAATCTCATTTCTTGTCGGCATTATAACGTTGCTAGCCGGGTTGATCGACAAGGAGGGCCCGAGAAAGTGGGTCTTGCTTCAATCTAGATTCGCACCGAATCCACTACCTCGCATCCAAGTGTCTAGGTGGGGTATTTTAGTTATTTAGAACCGATCGATAACCATTAACACCGCCCTTGTACAAAAAATTGCTACCATATAGAAATACATTTTAGTTTAAGATTTTTAAAACCTGACAAGTAACTGTAAATTTCCTCCCACCCGAAGAAATATGCTACCGTTTGCAAAATAAAAATCCGTGTAAAAGATAATTTAAACGTTTAATAGAAGCTCAAAAAGATAATGTATATGCTTCTTTTTATAGGCAACTGTGTGGGAATATTTATACTGTGTGAAGAAAATATGGATAAACGGTAGCATGGTAATAACTCGGCATGGGTCGTAGGGATGTTTCGAACCATTGCCTTACAGCTTATTTCGTTACATGTAATAACTCAAAATCGCTAGAAAAAGGTTTCCCTCTCGGAAGTTCACTCCGCGAGGGCTGCGTGCGCGACAAGTGTCGAGCTCTCGTTGTGCGGCCCTCTGTTCTCTTTTGTCCTGGACGTGAAAACTTAAAATTAAATTTTGGGCCCCCAAAATTTTGGGCCATGTGCAGCCGCACGGGTCGCACTCCCATGGGCCGCCTTGTATCCTAACAATGGAGATTAAACAATACGAATATATGTACTTGAAACAACAACATGCACTGGTAGAAAATAGGCCTTTAATCCCGGTTCGCTCGCAAAGCCCATTTGTCCCGGCCGCGCAACCGGAACTAAATATGCGCGACTAAAGGCCCCCCCTTTAGTCGCGCCGCTTACGGACCGGGACTAAAGGCCGGCCACGTGGGCCGTTGGCGTACGCCGGAGGCGGGAGGACCTTTAGTCCCGGTTTTTGACACGAACCGGGACTAAAGACTATTTCGTTATTTCTTTAATTCATTTGGGTTTCTAATTATTTTTCACTCCCTTTTTTTCACTCGCATTTTTTTCGAAATTATTATTATTTGCTTAGTGTCTAACTACAATTATCTCTAGTCAAATTACTTACTCGTGGTCAAACTTACCGCTAGGTCACCCATCCTCCCACTACTATAGCACTAGCACGCTTAACTTCCGAGTTCCATCCCGTCCCGCATCCAAGTGTTTCACACGCATGTATGTGATAGTAGTATCATATCAATTCTATTAACATGTTGGTCGATGCCACATTACTTTATTGTTTGAATTTCAAATAAATCTTTTAATAAACAAAAGTAATGATGTAATTAATAATTTTGAATAAATAAATAAACACTAACTTTTTAATTTGTATTATTTCTAAAAAATATTCATAAAAATAAAACTAATTCATTTTAAAATCTTAAAAATACAAATAATATATCAAAATATTCAGAAAAATAAATCTAATTCATTTTAAAATCATAAAAATACAAATAATATATCAAAATATTTAGAAAAATAAAACTAATTCATTTTAAAATCTTAAAATACAAATAATATATCAAAATATTCCGAAAAATAAAACCAATTCATTTTAAAATCATAAAAATACAAATCATATATCAAAATATTCAGAAAAATAAAACTAATTCATTTTAAAATCTTAAAAATACAAATAATATATCAAAATATTCAGAAAAATAAAACTAATTCATTTTATAATATTAAAAATACAAATAATATATCAAAATATTCAGAAAATTAAAACTAATTAATTTTAAAATCTTAAAAATACAAATAATATATCAAAAAATTCAGAAAAATAAAATTAATTTGGACACAAGAACTGTTTTGGCAATGACTATCGATGAGAATGATTTGAACCTAACTTTTAAAATACATAACTAAAATGGACAAACTAAAATGTTCTGGATAGATATTGAAAAGATCTATCCACATCACTTAGCCTCACATCAAGGTCATCAACCAAATGAAAATACCATCCTTTTTAATAAAAGACTAGTAGTCTCTTCTATGATTTTTAGAATGAGTTCAAAAATGAATTTTGAAGTAAATCCAACTGGATGAGTTTGGTATTGACTAGATCTATGTTTTCCTGGCTTTGATTAATTTTTGGAGCTCTAGATTTATTTTTGGTGAACAGATATAGAAACAGTAGTTTTTCTGTTTTGTTTTCTTGATGTGTTTTTGTTTGTTTTGAAATGTGTGTTTGATCTTATCTTGTTTCCAATTAAAAATGGAACTAGCATTTGTTACTTTCTAGTTTTATTATTTTGGAATTGTGATTGCTTTAGTAAATTTTGTGCTATGTTTAACCCGTGATTTTATTTGAGCCATTACATAACATAGCGGTACACATATATATATATATATATATATATATATATATATATATCCATTACATAATATAGAAATAATATATCCATTACATAATATAGAAATAACATAGAGGTACATAGATGCGGTACACACAAACAACATCTACTCGAGCTCCGAAGAGTAGATGCGGAACAACTCGAAGGAAACGTATGCATCTATTGATGCATACTCGACATTGATCCGGTCAAGTGGGTTCTTCCCCCAATAATAGTGATTCCTCGAGGGGAAACGAGTCTTCATGGTTTTGTAGTCGGAGTGGATGAAGGCAGTTGCCATCTGAGCTATCCTGGTCTTGTGCCCATACAGCTCATCAAAATGGATAAGGTCCTGAAAATCAATGTAGTGATCTTTAGGTATCTCAATACCCAATGTGTGCTTCAACTTCTGTCGGTCTTGACTGATGTAACGCTACATAAGTCGTACCCCTTGTTGACAAGAAAATCAACAAGTTATGGAGATTGCTTTGAACTACTGCAACAACAAAAATGGAACACGTGTTAGATATTGTTGCAACACATGTATTCTTCCACTTCAACAAACAAATCGAAAACAAGAGAGATTGTACGTGTGTGTTACCTTGCCCATTGGAAGACCAAAACGATCTCCTTGAAGGCAATCTGGATGACGACAACATCCTTCTGATTCGCCGTATACTCTAGATCAATCCCGAAGAACTTATGGTGTTCATCGGCTTCTTCATAGAGATTGCTCAAATGGTTAAGAAGACCGGGGAGCCTCTCGCACAAATTGGTGTAGGCCACGTCGAGACTCTTGCCGCATGGTATGGACACACGGAGAAGGTTCACAACGGGAGGATCGATGGGTGCTTGTTGGAGGAAGAAGATGAGAAGATCGAAGAGAGGAAGAAGAAACAAAGAGTTCTCGAGTGTGCGCACTGTAGCAATGGCCTTCTGCCTCTCGCTCGCGAAATAAAACCGCGCGGGAGGCGAGCAGTTTGGATCTTTAGTCGCGGGCAGCCACGCCAACCGGGATTAAAGCCCTCCGCGCGCTTCCCAACCCGCGACGCATGACCTTAAGTCGCGGGTCGCCTACCGAACCGGGACTAAAGCCCTCCGCGCGCTTCCCACCCCGCGACGCATGACTTTCAGTCGCAGGTCGCCTCTTGAACCGGGACTAAAACCCCTTTAGTCACGGTGCGCAAAATTTGGGGACTGAAGGGGGCGTATGGAAGGCCTTTTTTCTACCAGTGATGTACAGATTCTTACATTACCACATATCTGACGCAGCCAGAAAAATACATGTTGCAGCACGGAAGAAAAAAAAACCAAAGTGTTAGTATGGGATACGGCAACACCAAATCAATGGCACCTCCAACCGGACCCGGATAACTAGGAAGCAAATATAACCTGTTAGGAACGTACATATTAATTTACCATGGCCACGCACGAGCATATAAAAAGAGAGAGAAATATATCTACCGTAGATGTACGACCAAAATCATGTAGGACAACGTTGAAAGAAACGTGTAGACTATTCCCTCCGTCCACTTTTAATCTACATTCTACAAATTTTAAGACAAATTAGCATGTCATTTAAAATTACTACCTAAATATTTGACCAACCAATTCAAGCCACATTAAAGATAATGACATCCAGTAGGGAAATCAACATTGTTTCGTTTTATGTGTTGGTGTTGATTACCGAGTAGAGAATTAATGCGCAGAGCTTAGGATGTAGATTAAAAGTGGACAAATTTCTAGTCTAGAATATCTCTATCTCTATATACTATATGATAGGGCATGTGTTTCTCCTTCGTCCGTTTTGTCGTTGGTACGTCGTCGGTTGGTACGTCGTCAGCTCCTCTCCTAATAGTAAGTCGTCAGCTCCTCTCCTAATAGCGCACGATTGGGGTCCTCCTCCCTCACGCCCGGGCATTCCTGTACTCTCATTTCGCTCAAAGATTTCCTTACTGGGCCGGCCCATTCAGCTATGTTGGCTCCCTTCGTTACCGTGACAACGTGTTTGGTTGGGGGTAAATAGGACTAGGGAATGGGAAATAAAGAGGTGGGAGACTAAAATGCCATCGTTTGCTTCGCGTACATGGGAGTTGAGGAGGGATGAGGATAAGGAATTAGGGGTACGAACTCCCTCATAACTCTTCCCTGGGGTACCCCTGGTAATTCAACTAGGGACTGGGAATTGACAAAAAAATCTGGGGATATGTTTGTTTAGCACGTCCCGCAATCGGAGGCGACGGAAAACCCCGCGAAAATCCTATCTAATTCGCGGGAAAATCCTCCCTAAATATGCCTCCTCTGGAGCCAGAGCGTGGCCCTTCTCCCGTCAATCCGCCAGGGCTAACTGCCTCTCGATCTGAAGAGACGACGCCTGGTGCAGACACAGCTGAGGTTAGCATGCTCTTCCTCTTGCAATCCGAATCTGTAAAAGATCTTGCAAATCAACTCTATCTTATTTATCTTCCACCCATCTAGAACATATCTGCCTCTGCCCCCAAGTTCTGAATCTTCTAGCCTTTTCCTTTCACAGACCGATCTATAGTTAATCCCCTTTCTATTTTCGGTTTTTCTGTATGCACTTATTTATCCAGATCGTTCTAGAGTATGAAGTATGTTATTCTATTTTCTGCAGATCTTGTGCACGAGCCACCAAAAGTCTAGGTATGTGGCTTATGCTCCTATTCTCTGTGATTTTTTTCTTAAGAAATCATTATAGATTTCTCTCTTGATTAGGATCTAAATTTCTTGGAAACGTTTGTATGGCATGGATGTGATTAGTAAGTGAATAAAAATGTACACGCATGGTTGCCATTGTAGCCTATTTTCCCTTGGCATGTCCGACCATGTACAGGTACACTTACAGAACAAGGTCATGTTACTGCTCCTTGTTTCCTGCTGCACTTACCAAATTGCTTTTTTATTGTGATATATATTCTGTAAAGTGAACTAGTAGTATACTTGACAAATTCATGTTGAATTTAAAACTAGTATAACTAGTAGTATACTTGACAAATTCATGTTTGTATATATATATATATATATATATATATATATATATATATATATATATATATTGCAGAATTTACTTTTCATGGCCTGCACTAGATAATTTAAAACAGTGTACTTACCAAACTGCTTTATTCCTGTCATATAACCTCGTTTGGACATATTGTGACACGTGTTAAACTAGCAGCTAGCTAGCTTGCATGACATTTTTTTCTTGATTTATTTGTAAGCCAGTTTAGGCGACTGTAACTCTGCTCAAATCAAGGAAATTAAATCCTAGAATAATGATGCATTTGATACATGTATTTTAATGGCTATATATATATACAGAATGGAGGGGGACTTGATCCATATCAAAATGCATCACGGGGGTGCTTTTTCAATGGAAGGTCCACTTACGTACGACGGAGGCGCAGTATCAATTTTTCGAGATTGTGACAGCGAGCGTATATCATATTTTCGTCTAGTTTGCATGGCTAAAGAAGTAGGTTTTAAGGACAGCGATGAGTTATTTTTTTCTGTCCCTGGGTGTAGCCTTGATGATGGAATCGACCTAGTTCATGATGACAATTCTGTTCTTAAGATGTTGAACTATGCAAAGAAACACAATTCTGCAGAGATCTATGTTAATCATAAAAGCCATGAAAGTATTCATACTGATCCAAGATCCGGTGTGGGCGATAATGAGAAGCTTTTGTCGGAGGTACTTTATTAAAAACAAGTATTTTTTTGGATGCATTATTTTTATTGTGTGCTCATGTGTGATTCCCTAGTTTGTTTGCTGGCTGTTTATGTGTGCTTGATTCTTCATCTGTGTGGTGTTTAAGACATGCTACCTTATTTTTTTTCCCATAGCCTCATTGTAGATATGAATTCATAAAATCCTAATTTTGTGGAACACATCTAATTTTGTTTACATACATGGCACGCCGACCTACAAACAGAGAAATCGTAACCTTATGGAGCACAATGAGGCAACGAAGAGTGAAAATGCTCTTAATATTATATCTGCTTTTGCAAATATTGATAATGTTAGTTAGGAGGAGTCGAAGTAGGATGCGTCGTGCTAGGCAACCTTCTTGGTATGACCCCATTATTCGAGAACAAACACTATACAACAAGACACGAGTAAGCGATACAGAGTGCATATTCCAGCTAAGGATGGATAGGCGTTGTTTCGGAATATTATGTTCTCTGCTAAGAGAAATAGGGGGGGTTAAAGGACACTAGGAACTTGAGCGTGGAAGAAATGCTCGCCATGTTCCTTCACATACTTGCCCATGATGAGAAAAATCGAGCAATCCATCATGACTTTCAGCGTTCGCCAGAATCTGTTAGTCGAAATTTCCATAAAGTTCTAGGAGGGGTTTTAAAACTTTGGAGAGTATTGCTGAAGAAGCCTAGAGCTATTCCTGCCAACTGCACGGATGGGAGATGGATGTGGTTTAAGGTATCAAATCATATCTGATATTACAAACGACTTAGGGGTCTAATTATATTCTTGACCTAACACATTGCTCTTACTGTAGAATTGTTTAGGTGCCTCAGATGGGACATACATAGAAGTTCATGTTCCAAAAATTGACAAACCAAGATTTCGCTCACGAAAGCATGAAGTTGCAACAAATGTTCTTGGCGTATGTGCGCCATACATGCAATTCATCTATGTATTACCTGGTTGGGAAGGAGCTGTGGCCGATGGGAAGGTTCTTCGAGATGCTTTATCGAGACCAAGTGGTTTTAAAGTCCCTCGTGGTAAGATATAATATAAAAATAATCCATGTTAAGTAGATGAACATATTGTATACACGATTGAGAAACATCTGTACATGTTCCTATTCATAGGATGTTATTATCTAGTCGATGCTGGATACAAGAATTGTGAAGGATTTCTTGCTCCATATAGAGGGCAGCGGTACCATTTAAATGACTGAAAAAATCCCCCAACACAAAAAGAGGAACTATTTAACATGAAGCATTCTTCAGCAAGAAATGTTATTGAGAGGACTTGGGGATTACTGAAGATACGATGGGCTATCATTAGGAATCCCTCGTATTATCCTTTTGACACACAAGTTGATATAATTTTAGCATGTTGTTATATTCACAATCTCATACGACAACAAATGTGTGTTGATCCCTGCGAACAATATCTGGATGAGTACATGCAAAACCTTGTGCAACAACAAGTAAATGAGGATTTCATTCAATCCACCGAGGCTTCATCACAGTGGACTGAGAAAAGATACAAGTTAGCTGATGAAATGTGGAAAGCCTGGAAAGATAAAAGACGAGACCGTTGATATATGCTACTAGATGTTAGGTGTAGTAAATTTGTGTTCAGCTACCTATGTTTGTCACAACTGTATCCGTTGTCATTTATGTTTTCTCCCATGCCATGGTACTTTATGTTTTCTTTTGTTCACTTTTCGGTTGAGCTAGGAGTGGTTGGTTAATTTATGCACATTATATTCTCTTTATGAGAAAATATATTCTTTTACTACTTGTATACCCATTTATTATTGCATCTATTAATAACAGAATGCCAAGTCAAATAAGAGAAAACTGACAACCAAAAAGAGAGACAAGAGAATGTGGACAGCAGAATAGGAAAAGTTGCTTATTGATATTCTCTATGAAATGAATGATTCATCTTGGAAGGTGGGCACCGGTCACAAGTCTGGCTATCTTACATACATTGAGAAAGAAATGGCTAAAGTTCTACCACATGCTGATCTGAGGGCCGATCCCCATATTAAATAAAAGTGCAGATTTTGAAGAAGCAACTTTCGTATGTTCTAGAAATTATGCAGAATGGCAGCGGGTTTGGATGGGATGACGAGAAGAAAATGGTAACTGGAGAGAGAGAGACATATATGGGCTGGGCAAAGGTATAACATGATATATTTGATAGATAAGAAATTTTAATTGTTCCATTATTTGGCCATTACAGTTTAGTTTCTAATGGATATTCATGCTTATTTTGTAGTCTCGTGAGGGAGCAGGTCCCCTGTTTATGAAACCTATGGTCAATTTTGACAAGCTATGTGAGATTTATGCTAATGATTTAGCTAAAGGGGGAGTGCTAAAGGTCCTGGAGAAGAAGAAGTGACAGAAGGTGAACCAACCATTGATGCACAACCTACCAGCCAGCCCGTGGAGAAAATTCTGCTCAAGCACGTGATAACACAAACCCATCCGGTGGTTCTAATCATGGTCGTAAGAGAACATATCCCGATGATGATGCACTCGAGGCAGGCCTTGTGAGTGTATCTAATACTATTGTCAAGTTCTTGGAAGCAGAGCAGGAGAATGCATTTACGCATGAAGCTGAAGTTCATGAGCAAACATCCATGAACATGACGAAATTACTTGATGTTCTCGAAAACCTGAAAGATCTCACTGTTGAAGAAGTTTTCATGGCTATCCGCGTCATTGGTCGTGATGCAGGAAATACTGACATTTTCCTTAAAATGCGTGATGATTACAAAGTGGTGTTTGTCCGCCAAGAGCTCGAGGCGGCAAAAAATAAATAGATTCCTATGCTCAGATTTGAAATTCAAGACTGTTTGCATTATTAGTTTACTGATGGTACTAGTTTATGTGCTTTGGAACTCATATGTGCGTCTATTTGCTTCATATCAATTGATTTTTTCATTGTGATCATCTTATACACTACACCAGCAGTTCACCCTCTACTGTTTACTCAATTATGGTCATCAAGTAGTTTGCCAATTTTTTTTGCACAAATCACTCTCTCTCGTGCCCAATAAATCCATGCTATTAATGGAGATTTGTTTCATCTATTTGATCAACACAAGTGCATTGTTCTCATGTTATGTCTCATTTTTAACTGCCTTGGGATTGTACCGCTGATCAAGTTGTGTATTTCTGTAGTATTTCTAATACTTGATGCTTCTCTGTGTATCCATACCAGTATATTTTTCTGTTTTCTGACAGACTTGTCGCCTTATGCACAACCATGCATTTTCTGCAGCATGTCCATTTGTTGTCACCAGACTAGTATATGCTGGTACCGGTTCTCGAACCGAGGACGTGAACCAAACAAAGGAATGGGAATAAATATCAATCTCCCGAGTATTGCCAAACACGATGTGAATGGTTCGCTGGCAGCTGGGTCCTGTTGCTCGTCGGACCACGTTGTCAGCCGGATATCTCTAGCCTTCACGTATCTGTTGAATACAGGGGGAGATGTTACTATTTAAACTGGTGTTCCTTCCATCGAACTATCGATGTGGGACTAAAAAGAGCAGACCGACCGCCGCGCTTGTGCGCGCTGATCGCGCGGACTTCCACGGACGCAGACATAGCACAACTGTTTTAACCCGATGCATGCATGCCGACACTTCCTACCACGTGACGTTACCTTCATCCGGTACAAAAAGCTGGTCAGTTTTGTTTAGTATTAAATATGGCACATTAAATGCATGCAGGAATCTGCTTTTTCTTCACGTACGAGCTCCACTCGATGCATGCACAGCAGCACATACATGTTTGTATTGTTCTTGCCACATTTTACTCACTTGCCACCTTTCACTCACAGAGCATGCATGTGGTGTGCTGCACTTGCATCTTTTTTTTAACTGACGCATACACATGTTATGAGGAATAAAAATAAACCAAATAAATTAATACACAAAATAGACACCATTTTTGTTTTGCGACATCTAAAAAAAATTGGTGACATGTGACCAAGCGAAACTTAACTAGAGCCCAAAAAAGGACCATAGAAATAGTTAGTTCCCGGTGAACTAGAATTTTGGAATAATTGGAAAAATAATTACTGACCGCAAACAAAAAATTACAAGTATATGTGGAACACATAATTATTAACCAAGATAAATTTGGTAACTAAATTTTTTTAAACCGATGGAACACAACTTTGCTAACCAAGAAAAAAAGAACAACTAAGATCAATAGTTTTTAATATGATTTAAATGAAACAAGTGGAACAAAAATAGAAACAAAAACCGGGAACAAAATCTAGGAACAAATACTCGGGACAAAAATCTAGGAACAAAATTCCCGGAACAAAAAACTATCAACAAAATGCTTGGAACAAGATCTAGGAACAAAAAACTTGGAACAAACGTTAGGAACAAAATCTAGAAATAAATGATAGAAAAAAAAAATTGGAACAAAATCTTGGAAAAAAATGTTAGAAACAAATAAAATGCTTGGAACAAGAATTCTAGAAACACATTTCAAGGAACAAAAAATATTGGAAAAAAAATCTAGGAACAAAAATGGTTGGAAAAAAAATTAGGAACAAAAATCTAGAAAAAATGCTGGGAACAAAATCTACGAACAAAATTGCTGGAACAAAAAATGTAGAAACAAAATCTAGGAACAAATTCTTGGACCATAATCTAGAAACGAGTCTTAGGGACAAAATCTAAGAACAAAGGTTTGGAACCAAATCTAGAAACAAAATGCTAGGCAAAAAAATCTGGGAACAAAATGTAGCAACAAAAATGCTTGGAACAAATTCTTGAAATAAAATGTTTGGAACAACATTTAGAAACAAAAGCTTGGAACAAAATTTAGGAACAAATGTTGGGAAAAAAAAGTTTGGAACAAAAATGCTTAGAACAAATTCTTGAAATAAAATGCTAGGAACAAAATTTAAAAATAAATGCTAGGAACCAAATCTACAAATAAATGTTAGGAACAAATGTTAGGAACGAAAATGTTTGGAACAAAAAATCTAGAAACAAAAATCTAGAAACAAAAATGGTAGGAACAAAATCTACGAACAAAAAGATTGGAAAAAATGCTGGGAACAAAAATGGTTGGAACAAAATCTAAAAATACAAGTTTGGAACAAATGTTGGGAACAAAATATAGGAACAAACCCTGGGAACAAAAATGTAGGAACAAAATTCGTGGAACAAAATCTAGCAACAATTGATTGGAAAAATAATCTAGAAACAAAAGCTTGGAACAAATGATAGGAATAAATGGTAGAAACAAAAATTCCTGGAACAAAATTTAGAAACAAATGCTTGGACAAAATGTTAGGAACAAAAATGCTAGAAACAAAAATCTTCGAACACAAATTTAGGAACAAAAAGCTTGGAACAAATGCTAGAAACAAAATCTTGGAACAAAATGCCTGGAACAAATGCTTCAAACAAAATTTGGGAACAAATGCTAGGACCAAAAATTGTTGGAACAGAAAAACTACCAGATAATGGGGACAAAATCTGGAAAAAGACTTGAAACAAAAATTAGCAATAAATAATTGGAACACGAACAAAATTTAGGAGAACAAAAATATAGAAACAAATGCTTGAAACAAATTTCATCGAAAAATGGTAGAATAATTATACACCGAAAGCAAAAAAAAAGTGAAAGAAATATGTGAAAGAAATAAAGAAAAAAGGTAAATAAAAATCATACATGAAAAAAAATTAAAAATAAGAAAAGAAGAAAAGAGAGGAGGACATCTAAGGAACTAACGTGAACAGGAAAAAAAAGGACCTAAAAGAATACATTGAGAGAGAGGATACACACGTGAGAAACCTAGCTAACTCAAGCGAACGTACTACTGCCAGGTACGAAATCCATCCCAATCCGGACCAGCGAAAGGGAACCAGCGAAGGGAACAGTTAATAGGCCGAGCCCATGGTCAGAAACCTTTAGCGAAACCGTGGTAGGAATCGCCCGGGCGTAGGCGAGGGAATTCCCACGATTGCTGCTCTTATCATTGATCGGTGGCTGTAACGTCCAAAGCCCATATCAGACCGGGCCGGTGTAAATAATCACCCTGAACTGGCACAGTTTTTCTAACTACAAAACCTGATCAAGCGCTACTACACATCCCTCTGTCCGTGTTAATTGCTCGAGCATGCATCGGATATGACCTACAAAAATAGAAGAAAAACGCACAGAATCTGCTAGAAACGGAACTTGTACCGACTCTAAAAATGAATGTTGTATTCCTATCGACTTGTCCACGTTGTAGCTAGCACTACACGGTCATTGAAAGTTGCAGCACCAACGAGAAAAAAGTAAGAAAAAAGCTAATCGTGAGTAACACATGTAATTGGAATTTGGTCTGCTACTTGCACAAATAAGGAACTTGGGTTTTCCATGTGCACGTAGAACAAACATGGAAATACAGGTAAGTTGATGTGCATTTATTTTGGAAAGAGGTCCAACTATTTTTATTCGTGTTGAACTTAGACCGACCCACGCCAAACCCTACTGATTAGTGATGGCAGGGTAAAGGCAACCAACTGCAAAAAAATTGGACGATACAAATAAAGTAAGATATGAACCATGATAGAGCTCGACGAAATAAATTGACGACCGAGAAATATAGAGTAGATTACTGCATGGAGAAGAACATCCTACCAAAATAAAACATTCGATGAAATGAACGTCGACGAATATCTAGGCACTTGATATAAAATATCCCTCCTTGTTACTTTTTGCTATTTTTAAGGGAAACTCCAAGTTAGAAATACATGATAAGTTGATCCGCATTTATTTTGAAAACATGTTATAATATTTTTATTCGTGCTGAACTTAGACCGACACGGAGAACCCTACGATTAGTGATGGCAGGGCAAAAGCAACCAATTGCAAAAAAAAATAGATAGTACAAATAAATTAAGATATGAACCATGATATAGCTCGACGAAATAAATTGACGACCGAGAAAGATAGATTAGATTAATGCACGTAGAAGAACATCCCAAAAAAATAAAACATTCAATGAAATGAACACACGCCAACAAATATCTAAGCACCTGATAGAAAATATGTCTCTTTGTCGGTTTTTGCTATTTTTAAGGGGAACTGCAAGTTAATATATACTTCGGCCACCTTGCACGCATATTAGAATCGTATATTTTCCTGCAATCCCCTTTAAAATATCGCGGTAATAAAAATTCTACTATTTTAAAGGGGATTGCGGGAAAATATACAATTCTAATATGCGTGCATGGTGGCCGGCGTGTGTAAGCCAAACAAATCGTGTGACCACATATGATAGAAAATATTGCCCCTTCACCATCTCTTGTAATTTTAGGAAGGAGGGGGGTGGTTAATATACAATATCAATATGCTTAAACCAAACAAATAATATGGCAAAACCTTCTATATCAATGCACATATTATTTTTTAAGGGTTGTGAGCATGTATTCACTTATTTTAGAGCCGTTGCAACGCACAGGAATATAGATTAAAAGTGGACGGAGGGAGTATTTCTTAAAATAAAAACCGTTTAGCAAAAAGGTCATAGTAGAACATGTGTACAAGGACACGACGAATCAAACTTTTTCATTTCATGTACAAATTTATAAAGGGACTCTGCGGGGCCTTGCGACTCGGAACAATTGTCTATGTCCCTTGAAAAAGGAACAATTCTCTATGATTATGAGCTCTCGAGGCCCATGTCAATTCATCAAATATCATTTCTTTTTCCAAAATGCATAGGATACCTTTTTTCACTGTACTTTGTTCAGGTTTGCGTCATACATGAAATGTTTTTCCTTACAGAACATCTCAATTAGAACGTATCTGTTGAATACAGGGGGAGATGTTACTATTTAAACTGGTGTTCCTTCCATCGAACTATCGATGTGGGACTAAAAAGAGCAGACCGACCGCCGCTCTTGTGCGCGCTGATCGCGCGGACTTCCACGGACGCAGACATAGCACAACTGTTTTAACCCGATGCATGCATGCCGACACTTCCTACCACGTGACGTTACCTTTATCCGGTACAAAAAGCTGGTCAGTTTTGTTTAGTATTAAATATGGCACATTAAATGCATGCAGGAATCTGCTTTTTCTTCACGTACGAGCTCCACTCGATGCATGCACAGCAGCACATACATGTTTGTATTGTTCTTGCCACATTTTACTCACTTGCCACCTTTCACTCACAGAGCATGCATGTGTTGTGCTGCACTTGCATCTTTTTTTTAACTGACGCATGCACATGTTATGAGGAATAAAAATAAACCAAATAAATTAATACACAAAATAGACACCATTTTTGTTTTGCGACATCTAAAAAAAATTTGGTGACATGTGACCAAGCGAAACTTAACTAGAGCCCAAAAAAGGACCATAGAAATAGTTAGTTCCCGGTGAACTAGAATTTTGGAATAATTGGAAAAATAATTACTGACCACAAACAAAAAATTACAAGTATTTGTGGAACACATAAATATTAACCAAGATAAATTTGGTAACTAAATTTTTTTGACCCGATGGAACACAACTTTGCTAACCAAGAAAAAAAGAACAACTAAGATCAATAGTTTTTAATATGATTTAAATGAAAAAAGTGGAACAAAAATAGAAACAAAAACCGGGAACAAAATCTAGGAACAAATACTCGGGACAAAAATCTAGGAACAAAATTCCCGGAACAAAAAATCTATCAACAAAATGCTTGGAACAAGATCTAGGAGCAAAAAACTTGGAACAAACGTTAGGAACAAAATCTAGAAATAAATGCTAGAAACAAAAAAAAATTGGAACAAAATCTTGGAAAAAAATGTTAGAAAAAAAAAATGCTTGGAACAAGAATTCTAGAAACACAATTCAAGGAACAAAAAATATTGGAAAAAAAATCTAGGAACAAAAATGGTAGGAAAAAAAATTAGGAACAAAAATCTAGAAAAAATGCTGGGAACAAAATCTACGAACAAAATTGCTGGAACAAAAAATGTAGAAACAAAATCTAGGAACAAATTCTTGGACCAAAATCTAGAAACGAGTCTTAGGGACAAAATCTAAGAACAAAGGTTTGGAACCAAATCTAGAAACAAAATGCTAGGCAAAAAAATCTGGGAACAAAATGTAGGAACAAAAATGCTTGGAACAAATTCTTGAAATAAAATGTTTGGAACAACATTTAGAAACAAAAGCTTGGAACAAAATTTAGGAACAAATGTTGGGAAAAATAGTTTGGAACAAAAATGCTTAGAACAAATTCTTGAAATAAAATGCTAGGAACAAAATTTAAAAATAAATGCTAGGAACCAAATCTACAAATAAATGTTAGGAACAAATGTTAGGAACGAAAATGTTTGGAACAAAAAATCTAGAAACAAAAATCTAGAAACAAAAATGGTAGGAACAAAATCTACGAACAAAAAGATTGGAAAAAATGCTGGGAACAAAAATGGTTGGAACAAAATCTAAAAATACAAGTTTGGAACAAATGTTGGGAACAAAATCTAGGAACAAACCCTCGGAACAAAAATGTAGGAACAAAATCTAGCAACAATTGATTGGAAAAATAATCTAGAAACAAAAGCTTTGAACAAATGATAGGAATAAATGGTAGAAACAAAAATTCCTGGAACAAAATTTAGAAACAAATGCTTGGACAAAATGTAAGGAACAAAAATGCTAGAAACAAAAATCTTCGAACACAAATTTAGGAACAAAAAGCTTGGAACAAATGCTAGAAACAAAATCTTGGAACAAAATGCCTGGAACAAATGCTTCAAACAAAATTTGGGAACAAATACTAGGACCAAAAATTGTTGGAACAGAAAAACTACCAGATGCTGGGGACAAAATCTGGAAAAAGACTTGAAACAAAAATTAGCAATAAATAATTGGAACACGAACAAAATTTAGGAGAACAAAAATATAGAAACAAATGCTTGAAACAAATTTGATCGAAAAATGGTAGAATAATTATGCACCGAAAGCAAAAAAAAAGTGAAAGAAATATGTGAAAGAAATAAAGAAAAAAGGTAAATAAAAATCATACATGAAAAAAAATTAAAAATAAGAAAAGAAGAAAAGAGAGGAGGACATCTAAGGAACTAACGTGAACAGGAAAAAAAAGGACCTAGAAGAATACATTGAGAGAGAGGATACACACGTGAGAAACCTAGCTAACTCAAGCGAACGTACTACTGCCAGGTACGAAATCCATCCCAATCCGGACCAGAGAAAGGGAACCAGCGAAGGGAACAGTTAATAGGCCGAGCCCATGGTTAGAAACCTTTAGCGAAACCGTGGTAGGAATCGCCCGGCGTAGGCGAGGGAATTCCCACGATTGCTGCTCTTATCATTGATCGGTGGCTGTAACGTCCAAAGCCCATATCAGACCGGCCCGGTGTAAATAATCACCCTGAACTGGCACAGTTTTTCTAACTACAAAACCTGATCAAGCTCTACTACACATCCCTCTGTCCGTGTTAATTGCTCGAGCATGCATCGGATATGACCTACAAAAATAGAAGAAAAACGCACATAATCTGCTAGAAACGGAACTTGTACCGACTCTAAAAATGAATGTTGTATTCCTATCGACTTGTCCACGTTGTAGCTAGCACTACCCAGTCATTGAAAGTTGCAGCACCAACGAGAAAAAAAGTAAGAAAAAAGCTAATCGTGAGTAACACATGTAATTGGAATTTGGTCTGCTACTTGTACAAATAAGGAACTTGGGTTTTCCATGTGCACGTAGAACAAACATGGAAATACAGGTAAGTTGATGTGCATTTATTTTGGAAAGAGGTCCAACTATTTTTATTCGTGTTGAACTTAGACCGACCCACGCCAAACCCTACTGATTAGTGATGGCAGGGTAAAGGCAACCAACTGCAAAAAAATTGGACGATACAAATAAAGTAAGATATGAACCATGATAGAGCTCGACGAAATAAATTGACGACCGAGAAATATAGAGTAGATTACTGCATGGAGAAGAACATTCCTACCAAAATAAAACATTCGATGAAATGAACGTCGACGAATATCTAGGCACTTGATATAAAATATTCCTCCTAGTTAGTTTTTGCTACTTTTAAGGGAAACTCCAAGTTAGAAATACATGATAAGTTGATCTGCATTTATTTTGAAAACATGTTATAATATTTTTATTCGTGCTGAACTTAGACCGACACGGAGAACCCTACGATTAGTGATGGCAGGGCAAAAGCAACCAATTGCAAAAAAAAATAGATAGTACAAATAAATTAAGATATGAACCATGATATAGCTCGACGAAATAAATTGACGACCGAGAAAGATAGATTAGATTAATGCACGCAGAAGAACATCCCAAAAAAATTAAAACATTCAATGAAATGAACACACGCCAACAAATATCTAAGCACCTGATAGAAAATATGTCTCTTTGTCGGTTTTTGCTATTTTTAAGGGGAACTGCAAGTTAATATATACTTCGGCCACCTTGCACGCATATTAGAATCGTATATTTTCCTGCAATCCCCTTTAAAATATTGCGGTAATAAAAATTCTACTATTTTAAAGGGGATTGCGGGAAAATATACAATTCTAATATGCGTGCATGGTGGCCGGCGTGTGTAAGCCAAACAAATCGTGCGACCACATATGATAGAAAATATTGCCCCTTCACCATCTCTTGTAATTTTAGGAAGGAGGGGGGTGGTTAATATACAATATCAATATGCTTAAACCAAACAAATAATATGGCAAAACCTTCTATATCAATGCACATATTATTTTTTAAGGGTTGTGAGCATGTATTCACTTATTTTAGAGCCGTTGCAACGTACAGGAATATAGATTAAAAGTGGACGGAGGGAGTATTTCTTAAAATAAAAACCGTTTAGCAAAAAGGTCATAGTAGAACATGTGTACAAGGACACGACGAATCAAACTTTTTCATTTCATGTACAAATTTATAAAGGGACTCTGCGGGGCCTTGCGACTCGGAACAATTGTCTATGTCCCTTGAAAAAGGAACAATTCTCTATGATTATGAGCTCTCGAGGCCCATGTCAATTCATCAAATATCATTTCTTTTTCCAAAATGCATAGGATACCTTTTTTCACTGTACTTTGTTCAGGTGTGCGTCATACATGAAATTTTTTTCCTTACAGAACATCTCAATTAGAACGTATCTGTTGAATACAGGGGGAGATGTTACTATTTAAACTGGTGTTCCTTCCATCGAACTATCGATGTGGGACTAAAAAGAGCAGACCGACCGCCGCGCTTGTGCGCGCTGATCGCGCGGACTTCCACGGACGCAGACATAGCACAACTGTTTTAACCCGATGCACGCATGCCGACACTTCCTACCACGTGACGTTACCTTCATCCGGTACAAAAAGCTGGTCAGTTTTGTTTAGTATTAAATATGGCACATTAAATGCATGCAGGAATCTGCTTTTTCTTCACGTACGAGCTCCACTCGATGCATGCACAGCAGCACATACATGTTTGTATTGTTCTTGCCACATTTTACTCACTTGCCACCTTTCACTCACAGAGCATGCATGTGTTGTGCTGCACTTGCATCTTTTTTTTAACTGACGCATGCACATGTTATGAGGAATAAAAATAAACCAAATAAATTAATACACAAAATAGACACCATTTTTGTTTTGCGACATCTAAAAACAATTTGGTGACATGTGACCAAGCGAAACTTAACTAGAGCCCAAAAAAGGACCATAGAAATAGTTAGTTCCCGGTGAACTAGAATTTTGGAATAATTGGAAAAATAATTACTGACCGCAAACAAAAAATTACAAGTATTTGTGGAACACATAATTATTAACCAAGATAAATTTGGTAACTAAATTTTTTTAACCTGATGGAACACAACTTTGCTAACCAAGAAAAAAAGAACAACTAAGATCAATAGTTTTTAATATGATTTAAATGAAAAAAGTGGAACAAAAATAGAAACAAAAACCGGGAACAAAATGTAGGAACAAATACTCGGGACAAAAATCTAGGAACAAAATTCCCGGAACAAAAAATCTATCAACAAAATGCTTGGAACAAGATCTAGGAACAAAAAACTTGGAACAAACGTTAGGAACAAAATCTAGAAATAAATGCTAGAAACAAAAAAAAAATTGGAACAAAATCTTGGAAAAAAATGTTAGAAACAAAAAAAATGCTTGGAACAAGAATTCTAGAAACACAATTCAAGGAACAAAAAATATTGGAAAAAAAATCTAGGAACAAAAATGGTAGGAAAAAAAATTAGGAACAAAAATCTAGAGAAAATGCTGGGAACAAAATCTACGAACAAAATTGCTGGAACAAAAAATGTAGAAACAAAATCTAGGAAAAAATTCTTGGACCATAATCTAGAAATGAGTCTTAGGGACAAAATCTAAGAACAAAGGTTTGGAACCAAATCTAGAAACAAAATGCTAGGCAAAAAAATCTGGGAACAAAATGTAGGAACAAAAATGCTTGGAACAAATTCTTGAAATAAAATATTTGGAACAACATTTAGAAACAAAAGCTTGGAACAAAATTTAGGAACAAATGTTGGGAAAAAAAAGTTTGGAACAAAAATGCTTAGAACAAATTCTTGAAATAAAATGCTAGGAACAAAATTTAAAAATAAATGCTAGGAACCAAATCTACAAATAAATGTTAGGAACGAAAATGTTTGGAACAAAAAATCTAGAAACAAAAATCTAGAAACAAAAATGGTAGGAACAAAATCTACGAACAAAAAGATTGGAAAAAATGCTGGGAACAAAAATGGTTGGAACAAAATCTAAAAATACAAGTTTGGAACAAATGTTGGGAACAAAATCTAGGAACAAACCCTGGGAACAAAAATGTAGGAACAAAATTCGTGGAACAAAATCTAGCAACAATTGATTGGAAAAATAATCTAGAAACAAAAGCTTGGAACAAATGATAGGAATAAATGGTAGAAACAAAAATTCCTGGATCAAAATTTAGAAACAAATGCTTGGACAAAATGTTAGGAACAAAAATGCTAGAAACAAAAATCTTGGAACACAAATTTAGGAACAAAAAGCTTGGAACAAATGCTAGAAACAAAATCTTGGAACAAAATGCCTGGAACAAATGCTTCAAACAAAATTTGGGAACAAATGCTAGGACCAAAAATTGTTGGAACAGAAAAACTACCAGATGCTGGGGACAAAATCTGGAAAAAGACTTGAAACAAAAATTAGCAATAAATAATTGGAACACGAACAAAATTTAGGAGAACAAAAATATAGAAACAAATGCTTGAAAAAAATTTCATCGAAAAATGGTAGAATAATTATGCACCGAAAGCAAAAAAAAAAAGTGAAAGAAATATGTGAAAGAAATAAAGAAAAAAGGTAAATAAAAATCATACATGAAAAAAAATTAAAAATAAGAAAAGAAGAAAAGAGAGGAGGACATCTAAGGAACTAACGTGAAGAGGAAAAAAAAGGACCTAGAAGAATACATTGAGAGAGAGGATACACACGTGAGAAACCTAGCTAACTCAAGCGAACGTACTACTGCCAGGTACGAAATCCATCCCAATCCGGACCAGAGAAAGGGAACCAGCGAAGGGAACAGTTAATAGGCCGAGCCCATGGTTAGAAACCTTTAGCGAAACCGTGGTAGGAATCGCCCGGGCGTAGGCGAGGGAATTCCCACGATTGCTGCTCTTATCATTGATCGGTGGCTGTAACGTCCAAAGCCCATATCAGACCGGCCCGGTGTAAATAATCACCCTGAACTGGCACAGTTTTTCTAACTACAAAACCTGATCAAGCTCTACTACACATCCCTCTGTCCGTGTTAATTGCTCGAGCATGCATCGGATATGACCTACAAAAATAGAAGAAAACCGCACAAAATCTGCTAGAAACGGAATTTGTACCGACTCTAAAAATGAATGTTGTATTCCTATCGACTTGTCCACGTTGTAGCTAGCACTACCCGGTCATTGAAAGTTGCAGCACCAACGAGAAAAAAAGTAAGAAAAAAGCTAATCGTGAGTAACACATGTAATTGGAATTTGGTCTGCTACTTGCACAAATAAGGAACTTGGGTTTTCCATGTGCACGTAGAACAAACATGGAAATACAGGTAAGTTGATGTGCATTTATTTTGGAAAGAGGTCCAACTATTTTTATTCGTGTTGAACTTAGACCGACCCACGCCAAACCCTACTGATTAGTGATGGCAGGGTAAAGGCAACCAACTGCAAAAAAATTGGACGATAAAAATAAAGTAAGATATGAACCATGATAGATCTCGACGAAATAAATTGACGACCGAGAAATATAGAGTAGATTACTGCATGGAGAAGAACATCCTACCAAAATAAAACATTCGATGAAATGAACGTCGACGAATATCTAGGCACTTGATATAAAATATTCCTCCTTGTTAGTTTTTGCTATTTTTAAGGGAAACTCCAAGTTAGAAATACATGATAAGTTGATCTGCATTTATTTTCAAAACATGTTATAATTTTTTTATTCGTGCTGAACTTAGACCGACACGGAGAACCCTACGATTAGTGATGGCAGGGCAAAAGCAACCAATTGCAAAAAAAAAAATAGATAGTACAAATAAATTAAGATATGAACCATGATATAGCTCGACGAAATAAATTGACGATCGAGAAAGATAGATTAGATTAATGCACACAGAAGAACATCCCAAAAAAATAAAACATTCAATGAAATGAACACACGCCAACAAATATCTAAGCACCTGATAGAAAATATGTCTCTTTGTCGGTTTTTGCTATTTTTAAGGGGAACTGCAAGTTAATATATACTTCGGCCACCTTGCACGCATATTAGAATCGTATATTTTCCTGCAATCCCCTTTAAAATATCGCGGTAATAAAAATTCTACTATTTTAAAGGGGATTGCGGGAAAATATACAATTCTAATATGCGTGCATGGTGGCCGACGTGTGTAAGCCAAACAAATCGTGCGACCACATATGATAGAAAATATTGCCCCTTCACCATCTCTTGTAATTTTAGGAAGGAGGGGGGTGGTTAATATACAATATCAATATGCTTAAACCAAACAAATAATATGGCAAAACCTTCTATATCAATGCACATATTATTTTTTAAGGGTTGTGAGCATGTATTCACTTATTTTAGAGCCGTTGCAACGCACAGGAATATAGATTAAAAGTGGACGGAGGGAGTATTTCTTAAAATAAAAACCGTTTAGCAAAAAGGTCAGAGTAGAACATGTGTACAAGGACACGATGAATCAAACTTTTTCATTTCATGTACAAATTTATAAAGGGACTCTGCGGGGCCTTGCGACTCGGAACAATTGTCTATGTCCCTTGAAAAAGGAACAATTCTCTATGATTATGAGCTCTCGAGGCCCATGTCAATTCATCAAATATCATTTCTTTTTCCAAAATGCATAGGATACCTTTTTTCACTGTACTTTGTTCAGGTGTGCGTCATACATGAAATGTTTTTCCTTACAGAACATCTCAATTAGAACGTATCTGTTGAATACAGGGGGAGATGTTACTATTTAAACTGGTGTTCCTTCCATCGAACTATCGATGTGGGACTAAAAAGAGCAGACCGACCGCCGCGCTTGTGCGCGCTGATCGCGCGGACTTCCACGGACGCAGACATAGCACAACAGTTTTAACCCGATGCATGCATGCCGACACTTCCTACCACGTGACGTTACCTTCATCCGGTACAAAAAGCTGGTCAGTTTTGTTTAGTATTAAATATGGCACATTAAATGCATGCAGGAATCTACTTTTTATTCACGTACGAGCTCCACTCGATGCATGCACAGCACATACATGTTTGTATTGTTCTTGCCACATTTTACTCACTTGCCACCTTTCACTCACAGAGCATGCATGTGTTGTGCTGCACTTGCATCTTTTTTTTAACTGACGCATGCACATGTTATGAGGAATAAAAATAAACCAAATAAATTAATACACAAAATAGACACCATTTTTGTTTTGCGACATCTAAAAAAAAATTGGTGACATGTGACCAAGCGAAACTTAACTAGAGCCCAAAAAAGGACCATAGAAATAGTTAGTTCCCGGTGAACTAGAATTTTGGAATAATTGGAAAAATAATTACTGACCGCAAACAAAAAATTACAAGTATTTGTGGAACACATAATTATTAACCAAGATAAATTTGGTAACTAAATTTTTTTAACCCGATGGAACACAACTTTGCTAGCCAAGAAAAAAAGAACAACTAAGATCAATAGTTTTTAATATGATTTAAATGAAAAAAGTGGAACAAAAATAGAAACAAAAACCGGGAACAAAATCTAGGAACAAATACTCGGGACAAAAATCTAGGAACAAAATTCCCGGAACAAAAAATCTATCAACAAAATGCTTGGAACAATATCTAGGAACAAAAAACTTGGAACAAACGTTAGGAAAAAAATCTAGAAATAAATGCTAGAAACAAAAAAAAATGGAACAAAATCTTGGAAAAAAATGTTAGAAACAAAAAAAATGCTTGGAACAAGAATTCTAGAAACACAATTCAAGGAACAAAAAATATTGGAATAAAAATCTAGGAACAAAAATGGTAGGAAAAAAAATTAGGAACAAAAATCTAGAAAAAATGCTGGGAACAAAATCTACGAACAAAATTGCTGGAACAAAAAATGTAGAAACAAAATCTAGGAACAAATTCTTGGACCATAATCTAGAAACGAGTCTTAGGGACAAAATCTAAGAACAAAGGTTTGGAACCAAATCTAGGAACAAAATGCTAGGCAAAAAAATCTGGGAACAAAATGTAGGAACAAAAATGCTTGGAACAAATTCTTGAAATAAAATGTTTGGAACAACATTTAGAAACAAAAGCTTGGAACAAAATTTAGGAACAAATGTTGGGAAAAAAAGTTTGGAACAAAAATGCTTAGAACAAATTCTTGAAATAAAATGCTAGGAACAAAATTTAAAAATAAATGCTAGGAACCAAATCTACAAATAAATGTTAGGAACAAATGTTAGGAACGAAAATGTTTGGAACAAAAAATCTAGAAACAAAAATGGTAGGAACAAAATCTACGAACAAAAAGATTGGAAAAAATGTTGGGAACAAAAATGGTTGGAACAAAATCTAAAAATACAAGTTTGAAACAAATGTTGGGAACAAAATCTAGGAACAAACCCTGGGAACAAAAATTTAGGAACAAAATTCGTGGAACAAAATCTAGCAACAATTGATTAGAAAAATAATCTAGAAACAAAAGCTTGGAACAAATGATAGGAACAAAATCTAGAAATAAATGGTAGAAACAAAAATTCCTGGAACAAAATTTAGAAACAAATGCTTGGACAAAATGTTAGGAACAAAAATGCTAGAAACAAAAATCTTGGAACACAAATTTAGGAACAAAAAGCTTGGAACAAATGCTGGAAACAAAATCTTGGAACAAAATGCCTGGAACAAATGCTTCAAACAAAATTTAGGAACAAATGCTAGGACCAAAAATTGTTGGAACAGAAAAACTACCAGATGCTGGGGACAAAATCTGGAAAAAGACTTGAAACAAAAATTAGCAATAAATAATTGGAACACGAACAAAATTTAGGAGAACAAAAATATAGAAACAAATGCTTGAAACAAATTTCATCGAAAAATGGTAGAATAATTATACACCGAAAGCAAAAAAAAAGTGAAAGAAATATGTGAAAGAAATAAAGAAAAAAGGTAAATAAAAATCATACATGAAAAAAAATTAAAAATAAGAAAAGAAGAAAAGAGAGGAGGACATCTAAGGAACTAACGTGAACAGGAAAAAAAAGGACCTAGAAGAATACATTGAGAGAGAGGATACACACGTGAGAAACCTAGCTAACTCAAGCGAACGTACTACTGCCAGGTACGAAATCCATCCCAATCTGGACCAGCGAAAGGGAACCAGCAAAGGGAACAGTTAATAGGCCGAGCCCATGGTCAGAAACCTTTAGCGAAACCGTGGTAGGAATCGCCCGGGCGTAGGCGAGGGAATTCCCACGATTGCTGCTCTTATCATTGATCGGTGGCTGTAACGTCCAAAGCCCATATCAGACCGGGCCGGTGTAAATAATCACCCTGAACTGGCACAGTTTTTCTAACTACAAAACCTGATCAAGCGCTACTACACATCCCTCTGTCCGTGTTAATTGCTCGAGCATGCATCGGATATGACATACAAAAATAGAAGAAAAACGCACAGCATCTGCTAGAAACGGAACTTGTACCGACTCTAAAAATGAATGTTGTATTCCTATCGACTTGTCCACGTTGTAACTAGCACTACACGGTCATTGAAAGTTGCAGCACCAACGAGAAAAAAAGTAAGAAAAAAGCTAATCGTGAGTAACACATGTAATTGGAATTTGGTCTGCTACTTGCACAAATAAGGAACTTGGGTTTTCCATGTGCACGTAGAACAAACATGGAAATACAGGTAAGTTGATGTGCATTTATTTTGGAAAGAGGTCCAACTATTTTTATTCGTGTTGAACTTAGACCGACCCACGCCAAACCCTACTGATTAGTGATGGCAGGGTAAAGGCAACCAACTGCAAAAAAAATTGGACGATACAAATAAAGTAAGATATGAACCATGATAGAGCTCGACGAAATAAATTGACGACCGAGAAATATAGAGTAGATTACTGCATGGAGAAGAGCATCCTACCAAAATAAAACATTCGATGAAATGAACGTCGACGAATATCTAGGCACTTGATATAAAATATTCCTCCTTGTTAGTTTTTGCTATTTTTAAGGATAACTGCAAGTTAGAAATACATGATAAGTTGATCCGCATTTATTTTGAAAACATGTTATAATATTTTTATTCGTGCTGAACTTAGACCGACACGGAGAACCCTACGATTAGTGATGGCAGGGCAAAAGCAACCAATTGCAAAAAAAAATAGATAGTACAAATAAATTAAGATATGAACCATGATATAGCTCGACGAAATAAATTGACGACCGAGAAAGATAGATTAGATTAATGCACGCAGAAGAACATCCCAAAAAAATAAAACATTCAATGAAATGAACACACGCCAACAAATATCTAAGCACCTGATAGAAAATATGTCTCTTTGTCGGTTTTTGCTATTTTTAAGGGGAACTGCAAGTTAATATATACTTCGGCCACCTTGCACGCATATTAGAATCGTATATTTTCCTGCAATCCCCTTTAAAATATCGCGGTAATAAAAATTCTACTATTTTAAGGGGATTGCGGGAAAATATACAATTCTAATATGCGTGCATGGTGGCCGGCGTGTGTAAGCCAAACAAATCGTGCGACCACATATGATAGAAAATATTGCCCCTTCACCATCTCTTGTAATTTTAGGAAGGAGGGGGTGGTTAATATACAATATCAATATGCTTAAACCAAACAAATAATATGGCAAAACCTTCTATATCAATGCACATATTATTTTTTAAGGGTTGTGAGCATGTATTCACTTATTTTAGAGCCGTTGCAACGTACAGGAATATAGATTAAAAGTGGACGGAGGGAGTATTTCTTAAAATAAAAACCGTTTAGCAAAAAGGTCATAGTAGAACATGTGTACAAGGACACGACGAATCAAACTTTTTCATTTCATGTACAAATTTATAAAGGTACTCTGCGGGGCCTTGCGACTCGGAACAATTGTCTATGTCCCTTGAAAAAGGAACAATTCTCTATGATTATGAGCTCTCGAGGCCCATGTCAATTCATCAAATATCATTTCTTTTTCCAAAATGCATAGGATACCTTTTTTCACTATACTTTGTTCAGGTGTGTGTCATACATGAAATGTTTTTCCTTACAGAACATCTCAATTAGAACGTATCTGTTGAATACAGGGGGAGATGTTACTATTTAAACTGGTGTTCCTTCCATCGAACTATCGATGTGGGACTAAAAAGAGCAGACCGACCGCCGCGCTTGTGCGCGCTGATCGCGCGGACTTCCACGGACGCAGACATAGCACAACTGTTTTAACCTGATGCATGCATGCCGACACTTCCTACCACGTGACGTTACCTTCATCCGGTACAAAAAGCTGGTCAGTTTTGTTTAGTATTAAATATGGAACATTAAATGCATGCAGGAATCTGCTTTTTCTTCACGTACGAGCTCCACTCGATGCATGCACAGCAGCACATATATGTTTGTATTGTTCTTGCCACATTTTACTCACTTGCCACCTTTCACTCACAGATCATGCATGTGTTGTGCTGCACTTGCATCTTTTTTTTAACTGACGCATGCACATGTTATGAGGAATAAAAATAAACCAAATAAATTAATACACAAAATAGACACCATTTTTGTTTTGCGACATCTAAAAAAAATTTGGTGACATGTGACCAAGCGAAACTTAACTAGAGCCCAAAAAAGGACCATAGAAATAGTTAGTTCCCGGTGAACTAGAATTTTGGAATAATTGGAAAAATAATTACTGACCGCAAACAAAAAATTACAAGTATTTGTGAAACACATAATTATTAACCAAGATAAATTTGGTAAGTAAATTTTTTTAACCCAATGGAACACAACTTTGCTAACCAAGAAAAAAAGAACAACTAAGATCAATAGTTTTTAATATGATTTAAATGAAAAAAGTGGAACAAAAATAGAAACAAAAACCGGGAACAAAATCTAGGAACAAATACTCGGGACAAAAATCTAGGAACAAAATTCCCGGAACAAAAAATCTATCAACAAAATGCTTGGAACAAGATCTAGGAACAAAAAACTTGGAACAAACGTTAGGAACAAAATCTAGAAATAAATGCTAGAAACAAAAAAAAAATTGGAACAAAATCTTGGAAAAAAATGTTAGAAACAAAAAAATGCTTGGAACAAGAATTCTAGAAACACAATTCAAGGAACAAAAAATATTGGAAACAAATCTAGGAACAAAAATGGTAGGAAAAAAAATTAGGAACAAAAATCTAGAAAAAATGCTGGGAACAAAATCTACGAAAAAAATTGCTGGAACAAAAAATGTAGAAACAAAATCTAGGAACAAATTCTTGGACCATAATCTAGAAACGAGTCTTAGGGACAAAATCTAAGAACAAAGGTTTGGAACCAAATCTAGGAACAAAATGCTAGGCAAAAAAATCTGGGAACAAAATGTAGGAACAAAAATGCTTGGAACAAATTCTTGAAATAAAATGTTTGGAACAACATTTAGAAACAAAAGCTTGTAACAAAATTTAGGAACAAATGTTGGGAAAAAAAAAGTTTGGAACAAAAAAGCTTAGAACAAATTCTTGAAATAAAATGCTAGGAACAAAATTTAAAAATATATGCTAGGAACCAAATCTACAAATAAATGTTAGGAACAAATGTTAGGAACGAAAATGTTTGGAACAAAAAATCTAGAAACAAAAATGGTAGGAACAAAATCTACGAACAAAAAGATTGGAAAAAATGCTGGGAACAAAAATGGTTGGAACAAAATCTAAAAATACAAGTTTGGAACAAATGTTGGGAACAAAATCTAGGAACAAACCCTGGGAACAAAAATTTAGGAACAAAATTCGCGGAAGAAAATCTAGCAACAATTGATTGGAAAAATAATCTAGAAACAAAAGCTTGGAACAAATGATAGGAACAAAATCTAGAAATAAATGGTAGAAACAAAAATTCCTGGAACAAAATTTAGAAACAAATGCTTGGACAAAATGTTAGGAACAAAAATGCTAGAAACAAAAATCTTGGAACACAAATTTAGGAACAAATGCTGGAAACAAAATCTTGGAACAAAATGCCTGGAACAAATGCTTCAAACAAAATTTAGGAACAAATGCTAGGACCAAAAATTGTTGGAACAGAAAAACTCCAGATGCTGGGGACAAAATCTGGAAAAAGACTTGAAACAAAAATTAGCAATAAATAATTGGAACACGAACAAAATTTAGGAGAACAAAAATATAGAAACAAATGCTTGAAACAAATTTCATCGAAAAATGGTAGAATAATTATACACCGAAAGCAAAAAAAAAGTGAAAGAAATATGTGAAAGAAATAAAGAAAAAAGGTAAATAAAAATCATACATGAAAAAAAATTAAAAATAAGAAAAGAAGAAAAGAGAGGAGGACATCTAAGGAACTAACGTGAACAGGAAAAAAAAGGACCTAGAAGAATACATTGAGAGAGAGGATACACACGTGAGAAACCTAGCTAACTCAAGCGAACGTACTACTGCCAGGTACGAAATCCATCCCAATCGGGACCAGCGAAAGGGAACCAGCAAAGGGAACAGTTAATAGGCCGAGCCCATGGTCAGAAACCTTTAGCGAAACCGTGGTAGGAATCGCCCGGGCGTAGGCGAGGGAATTCCCACGATTGCTGCTCTTATCATTGATCGGTGGCTGTAACATCCAAAGCCCATATTAGACCGGCCCGGTGTAAATAATCACCCTGAACTGGCACAGTTTTTCTAACTACAAAACCTGATCAAGCTCTACTACACATCCCTCTGTCCGTGTTAATTGCTCGAGCATGCATCGGATATGACCTACAAAAATAGAAGAAAAACGCACAGAATCTGCTAGAAACGGAACTTGTATCGACTCTAAAAATGAATGTTGTATTCCTATCGACTTGTCCACGTTGTACCTAGCACTACACGGTCATTGAGAGTTGCAGCACCAACGAGAAAAAAAGTAAGAAAAAAGCTAATCGTGAGTAACACATGTAATTGGAATTTGGTCTGCTACTTGCACAAATAAGGAACTTGGGTTTTCCATGTGCACGTAGAACAAACATGGAAATACAGGTAAGTTGATGTGCATTTATTTTGGAAAGAGGTCCAACTATTTTTACTCGTGTTGAACTTAGACCGACCCACGCCAAACCCTACTGATTAATGATGGCAGGGTAAAGGAAACCAACTGCAAAAAAATTGGACGATACAAATAAAGTAAGATATGAACCATGATAGAGCTCGACGAAATAAATTGACGACCGAGAAATATAGAGTAGATTACTGCATGGAGAAGAACATCCTACCAAAATAAAACATTCGATGAAATGAACGTCGACGAATATCTAGGCACTTGATATAAAATATTCCTCCTTGTTAGTTTTTGCTATTTTTAAGGGAAACTCCAAGTTAGAAATACATGATAAGTTGATCTGCATTTATTTTGAAAACATGTTATAATATTTTTATTCGTGCTGAACTTAGACCGACATGGAGAACCCTACGATTAGTGGTGGCAGGGCAAAAGCAACCAATTGCAAAAAAATAAAAATAAATAGATAGTACAAATAAATTAAGATATGAACCATGATATAGCTCGACGAAATAAATTGACGACCGAGAAGGATAGATTAGATTAATGCACGCAGAAGAACATCCCAAAAAAATAAAACATTCAATGAAATGAACACACGCCAACAAATATCTAAGCACCTGATAGAAAATATGTCTCTTTGTCGGTTTTTGCTATTTTTAAGGGGAACTGCAAGTTAATATATACTTCGGCCACCTTGCACGCATATTAGAATCGTATATTTTCCTGCAATCCCCTTTAAAATATCGCGGTAATAAAAATTCTACTATTTTAAAGGGGATTGCGGGAAAATATACAATTCTAATATGCGTGCATGGTGGCCGGCGTGTGTAAGCCAAACAAATCGTGCGACCACATATGATAGAAAATATTGCCCCTTCACCATCTCTTGTAATTTTAGGAAGGAGGGGGTGGTTAATATACAATATCAATATGCTTAAACCAAACAAATAATATGGCAAAACCTTCTATATCAATGCACGTATTATTTTTTAAGGGTTGTGAGCATGTATTCACTTATTTTAGAGCCGTTGCAACGCACAGGAATATAGATTAAAAGTGGACGGAGGGAGTATTTCTTAAAATAAAAACCGTTTAGCACAAAGGTCATAGTTACAAGGACACAACGAATAAAACTTTTTCATTTCATGTACAAATTTATAAAGGGACTCTGCGGGGCCTTGCGACTCGGAACAATTGTCCATGTCCCTTGAAAAAGGAACAATTCTCTATGATTATGAGCTCTCGAGGCCCATGTCAATTCATCAAATATCGTTTCTTTTTCCAAAATGCATAGGATAACTTTTTTTATTGTACTTTGTTCAGGTGTGCGTCATTCATGAAATGTTTTTCCTTACTTACCGGCATGATCAATGCCAACATAATGTATATACAAAAAAAAACTTATAGACCCGGATGATCAAGTTGCAATTTTCAATACTATTGCCACCCGCAAATAAAAAAGAAATAGTCGGATGACGCAGTGCCGTCTGATTTTGGCATTTTCCTATAGCGCAATTTGCAATTCTCAATACTATTCCCACCCGAAAATGAAAAAAAATAGTCGGATGTCTTTTGATTTTGGCCATATTCTAGATATAAGTTGCGGTGTTGTGGTGTACTAGAGTAGTGATGATTAAGTAAAACATCAAATTCCAAAAAAAAAACATTAGTGATTTCCACGCCATGCATACAGTTTAGAATAATGTATCAACATGAAATAAGTAGGATAATAGTTGGCGCGAGCTGGAGATAAACAACGCCGGATGAAAGTCATAATAGCAGTAATAATACATTTGTTATATTTTAGTGGCAAGCAGCTAAATGAAGTCCAAAAGAGCTCAAATTTTAGAGTCAATCTACGTAAATAATAACACGATAAATAAAAACTTATACGTAGAAAGTTAATTTCAGATCAATATTAAAAACCTTGATGAAAGTCGGCCTATAATTTTTCACATATATTAACATGCATAAGTATCTTAGTATTTGCTTACAACTTTTATTCAATTTTCATTTTCTACCTAATGTTATACATCTTAAAATTGATATACCGAACATGCTAATCTGATATCTGAAATCCATATATGTTATTCAATGTCTAGCCGCGCAATTGCGTAGGTCACCTTGCTAGTTGAAATAAATATAATGGGTGACCATTATATTTTCATCAAGAAGTAACTAAACAAAAAATATAACGGCTTTGCTTTTGCATCAGTTGGATAAGGTTGCTACATCATTAACGAGTTCAAGTAAAAGTGGTGTACGATCTCTTGCTACCAGCTCGATGTTTGTGCTATTTTGGAATGGAACTATTCAGGTACTGAAAATTAAGATTGTTTATGTTGTGTATATATGTTTATTCGTTCTAATTTGAACGAAGCTCAATGAGAGTATAAGTACGCGTCACATGTGTTCTTCCGTACCAAAAATGAAAAACAATCTTTTGCATATGGTGAGGTTGACATCTTTGGTCCTTATATTTCCGAAAACGAATGTGTTGTGTTTGCATGGGTCTAATATCATTGCATGTCATTCACGAACTCACACTACGGGATTGGCACAATACGCCGATGGACATCCGATACGCTGACGGCCAAATGTCGGGGCCGTAGGAGTAGACCTGACATCCTACCCCAAATTGCAAAAAAACATATTGCGCTATGACGACGTCAATGCTGTCGTCCTATCTTTTTTTTTGGGATACGCCGACGACAACCCCATCGGCCTATGTTTTTTTGCTAGCCTAGCTCTGTTTTTTTTACCTACTTACCGTTTTGAGCATAACTTTTGCATTCAAACTCGGATTTTGACGTTCCTTAGATCGTTTTGAAAAGGAGAAACAAATCTACATCGTAATGCATATTTTTTAACCTACATTCTTCAAAAACAATTCTATGAGCAAGAAAAATAACTAACAAGAAATGGGTTAACAGTTTCGTCGGAGAGGGGCTCCGGGGTGTTGGAATCCAAGCAAAAACTAGGTGGTGCCATACCATGTGTGTACAATTGTGTTTTCGGTTGTATATGTCTATGATACAACTTCAGGATGTTAGTGGTGTCACCGTCATCAGTTTTCTCTCTAGTGAGTTTACGTGCTTATAGGTGTAAACTCCCACTTCGGTCGAACCGAAGGAATCTTGTGGGGAGTTGGGGCATAAGTTTGTTTTGGGTCTTTCTAGGGGATAACCTAACACAACCAAGTAAAAAATCCACTTTTCTATCCTCCATTGATGCCGGTACCAGGTGTAGACCTATAAAGTGGGTTTTTCTCCAACGGGGCTAGGCATGACCGTTCGTAGCTAGTGAACGCATATTGAGAAAATCTTGGTGTATCTGTGATGAAATAGGTACTTGTGTAACTAAAAAGAATTTTTTTTCCAAAAATCACGAGGAAACTACGATTAACCTGTAGTTCAAATATGACTCGTTTTCAGCTAAATCAGCAAAAAATTGTGCTTTTTAAATAAAGTTGATGGAAACATTTTGAATAACAATAAATTGTTTTTTTGTGCAAATAACATGGTCTAGTATTTTTAGAAATTGTAGCTCTCAAGTTTTGCAACATATTTGTGGTTGGTCCTTCACAAAAAAAAACATTTTTTGCAGTCAGAAAATGAAAAATGGACTTTTGGTGTGATGAAAAGGAAAATTTTGTCCGTCAACATTGTCCGTGCTTCCAAGGTGCATGTTTGTATAGAATATGTGCACATTTTAACAAACTATGCCATATATGTGGTCCTAACACCCGTCATTTGGTCCGAAAGTCAAGAATCTTCGTAGAAGATAGCTCATTTTTGTGAACACCTTTTCAATGTAACTATCGTATTCCAAGTTTATTATTTTTGGTGGCTACTAGGACATATATAATGATACCACGCTAAGGTCTTTCATCATTTTGATATTTTATATATTTTTTTTAATTTTCAGCCGGTTTCAAAAAGAAGCCAAGCCAGCAAGGACGAATCTTCGTAGGTAGGGGTTGCATATTGAGAAACTCTTGGTGTATCTATGATGAAATAAGTAGTTGTGTACCTAACAATGATTTTTTCCAAAAAATGATGAGCAAACTACGATGGACTTGTAGTTCCAATTTGACCCGTTTTCAACTCAATCGGCAGAAACTTATGTTTTTCAAAAGAGGTGGATTGAAACCTTTTCATAGCCAGAACAATTGGTTATTTGGGCATATAACATGGTCTAGTATTTTCAGTAATTGTACCTCTCAAGTTTTGCAACATATTTGTGGTTGGTCCTTCACAAAAAGTACCATTTTTTGCACTCGGAAAAAGGAAAATGGATTTTTTGTACAATGAAAAGGAAAAAACTTGTTCGTCAACATTGTCTGTGCTTCTAAGGTGCATGTTTGTCTATAATATGTGCGCATTTCAACAAACTATGGCATGGATGTGCCATAAAACACCCGTCATTTGGCTAGAAAGCCAAGAATTTTGGTAGAAGATAGCTTATTTTTGTGAACACCTTTTCAATATAAATGCCGTATTCCAAGTTTATTATTTTGTGGATATTATTATTAGGACATATATAATTACACCACGTGAAGGCCTTACACCATTTTGATTATTTTTGTTGAATTTGTTTCAATTATTTTAGCCGGTTTGAAAAAGAAGCCAAGCTGGCGGGCACAAATCTTCATAGCTAGGCGTTGCATATTGAGAAACTCTTGGTGTATCTGTGATGAAATAGATAGTTGTGTACCTAAAATGATTTTTGCCCAAAAATTATGAGCAAACTACGATGGTCCCGTAGTTCAAATTTGACCCGTTTTCACCTAAATCGGCAGAAATTTATGTTTTTCAAAAGAGGTGGATGGAAACCTTTTCAGCAACAAAAATTGGTTATTTGTGCATGTAACATATTTGTGGTTGGTCCTTCACAAAACCCCATTTTTTGCATCGGAAAATGGAAAATTGATTTTTTGTGCAATGAAAAGGAAAATTTTGTTCGTCAACATTGTTCGTCCTTCCATGGTGCATGTTTGTGTACAATCCGTGCATATTTTAATAAACTATGTCATGGATTTGGTGTTGGGAATATGCACTAGAGGCAATCGTGTATGATGTAATTCCCAATGTATTCATAAAGTTATTAAGTCGTCCTTGTTTTGAACATCTTATATATGTCATTGAATATGTGATTCGATTGTGGAACTATGTATTCATGTTGTTCATGCTAAATTGTCCTTGGTCATAAAAGGTTGTGCTGGACACACACACCCTAGACTATTGTGAGTGTTGGCTGATGACTCGGTTCCACTTGTCATGGGCATGGCGATGCCATACCACTGGTAGAAAATAGGCCTTCGGTACGCCCCCATTAGTCCCCAAAATAATGGACCCGCGACCATAGGGGTCTTTAGTCACGGTTCGGGACGAGACCCGCGACCAATAGTCTGGGCCCAGCGCGCTCGGCCCACAGCTGGCGGAGTGGAGGGGCTTTAGTCCCGGTTGGCCAGACCAACGGGGACTAATAGGTCCTCGGGCCGGCCCCACGGCCTTTAGCCGCGGTTGTCCAGGTGAACCGGGACTAAAGGCCCATCCCTATATATAGGACTCACCTCGCTGCACTTGGCCACATTTGCTCACAATATTCACAAGGGGGTGGTGGGTATGCTTTTGGTTCCTACTATGCACACAAGGTGTTCGATGAAATGCCCCATAGCATGAAACACACTTGAGCGTTTTCATTTATTTTACCTCCGTGATCGCGGTTAGCAACTTGAACCTTTCATGATTTGTATTATTTCCAGCTAGCTAGTTAGTTTAACAGATGCATGATGGTTAATTATATACTTTATATAATAATAATGCAGATGAATCGGCAATGGATGTACGGTAACCGACTCTCCGGTGAGTTCACTACGGGTTTGAAAGATTTCCTCGTAGTGGCAAATGCGAACAAACAGCGAGGTTTTATTATGTGTCCATGTGCTGAATGTAAGAATGAGAAGGGTCACTCCTCCTCAAGAGTCGTTCACATGCACCTGCTTCGGCACGGTTTCATGCCAAGCTATAATTGTTGGACCAAGCATGGAGAAAAGGGGTTAGAATGGAAGAAGATGAAGAAGAGGATGATATCGATTTCAACTATCATGACCTTTTCGGTGATACTTTCATGGAGGATGATGCTGAAGGTGGGGAAGGGTTTGGTGAAGGTGAAGAAGAGGCACATGATGAGCCCGCTGATGATCTTGGTCGGACCATTGCTGATGCACGGAGACGCTGCGAAACTGACAAGGAGAGGGAGAATTTGGATCGTATGTTAGAGGATCACACGAAGTCACTGTACCCAGGATGCGACAATAGTCTGAAAAAGCTGGGCTGCACACTGGATTTGCTGAAATGGAAGGCACGGGAAGGTGTAGCTGACTCATCATTTGAAAATTTGCTGAAAATGTTGAAGAATATGTTTCCGAAGAATAACGAGTTGCCCACCAGTACGTACGAAGCAAAGAAGGTTGTGTGCCCTCTAGGTTTAGAGATTCTGAAGATACATGCATGCATTAACGACTGCGTCCTCTACTGCGGTGCATACGAGGATTTGAATGAATGCCCTGTATGCACTGCATTGCGTTATAAGATCAGAAGCGATGACCCTGGTGACGATGTTGAGGGCGAGAAACCCAGGAAGAGGGTTCCCGCCAAGGTGATGTGGTATGCTCCTATAATACCTCGGTTGAAACGCCTGTTCAGGAACAAAGATCATGCCAAGTTGTTGCGATGGCACAAAGAGGACCGTAAGTCCGACGGGGAGTTGAGACACCCCGCTGATGGAACGCAATGGAGAAAGATCGACAGAGAGTTCAAAGATTTTGCAGCTGACGCAAGGAACATAAGATTTGGTCTAAGTACTGATGGCATGAATCCTTTTGGCGAGCAGAGCTCCAGCCATATCACCTGGCCCGTGACTCTATGCATCTACAACCTTCCTCCTTGGTTGTGCATGAAGCGGAAGTTCATTATGATGCCAGTGCTCATCCAAGGTCCGAAGCAACCCGGCAACGACATCGATGTGTACCTAAGGCCATTAGTTGATGAACTTTTACAATTGTGGGGCAAACCTGGTGTACCTGTGTGGGATGAGCACAAAGAAGAGGAATTTAACCTACGAGCGTTGCTTTTTGTAACCATCAACGATTGGCCTGCTCTCAGTAACCTTTCTGGACAGTCAAATAAGGGATACAAAGCATGCACGCACTGCTTACATGAGACTGAAAGTGTATTTTTGGATAACTGTAGGAAGAACGTGTACCTGGGTCATCGTCGATTTCTTCCCCGAAATCATAACGTAAGAAAAGAAAGGCAAGCATTTCAACGGCAAGGCAGATCACCGGCCGAAGCCTGCGGAACGTACTGGAGCTGAGATATTTGATATGGTCAAGGATTTGAATGTCATCTTTGGAAAGGGTCCTGGCGGACAATCAGTTCCGCAGGGAGTTGACGGGCACGTACCCATGTGGAAAAAGAAATCGATATTTTGGGAGCTACAGTATTGGAAAGTCCTAGATGTCCGCTCTGCAATCGACGTGATGCATGTTACGAAGAATGTTTGCGTGAACCTGCTAAGCTTCTTGGGCGTGTATGGGAAGACAAAGGATACAAAGGAAGCACGGCGGGATCAACAACTTTTGAAAGACCCAGATGACCGGCATCCGGAATGGTTTCAAGGTCGTGCCAGCTACGCTCTTACGAAAGAAGAGAAGGTCATTTTTTTTGAATGCCTGAGCAGTATGAAGGTCCCGTCTGGCTTCTCGTCGAATATAAAGGGAATAATAAACATGGCGGACAAAAAGTTCCAAAACCTGAAGTCTCACGACTGCCACGTGATTATGACGCAATTGCTTCCGATTGCTTTGAGGGGCCTCCTACAGGAAAATGTTCGAGTAGCCATTGTGAAGCTGTGTGCATTCCTCAATGCAATCTCTCAGAAGGTAATCAGTCCAGAAGATCTACCACGGTTACAGAACGATGTGGTCCAATGTCTTGTCAGTTTTGAGTTGCTGTTTCCACCATCCTTCTTCGATATTATGACGCACCTCCTAGTCCACCTAGTCGAAGAGATTTCCATTCTCGGTCCTGTATTTCTACACAATATGTTCCCCTTCGAGAGGTTTATGGGAGTATTAAAGAAATATGTTCGTAATCGTGCTAGGCCAGAAGGAAGCATCGTAAAGGGCTATGGAAATGAGGAGGTAATTGAGTTCTGTATTGACTATGTTCCTGACCTTAAGCCGATTGGTATTCCTCAATCGCGGCACGAGGGGAGACTAAGTGGAAGAGGCACGATCGGAAGGAAATCAACGATATGTATGGACGGTCATTCTATGACTGAAGCACACTACACAGTTCTGCAAAATTCGAGCTTGGTGGCTCCGTACTTCGAGCAACACAAGAATATTTTACGCTCGAACAACCCGGGGAAGCCTGAATCATGGATTAGAAAGGCCCACATGGAGACTTTCGGCAGTTGGTTGCGAAAACATTTAATGAATGACAATGATGTTGAAGATCAGCTGTACATGTTGGCCAAGACACCATCTTCGACTATCACGACTTTCCAAGGGTACGAGATTAATGGGAATACATTTTACACGATCTCCCAAGATAAAAAGAGCACCAACCAAAACAGTGGTGTCCGCTTTGATGCAGCAACCGAGATTGGGCAAAAGGTCACGTATTATGGTTACATAGAGGAGATATGGGAACTTGACTACGGACCCTATTTTAAGGTCCCTTTGTTCCGGTGCAAATGGTTCAAGCTAACAGGAGGTGGGGTAAAGGTGGACGAGCAATACGGAATGACAATGGTGGATTTCGACAATCTTGGTTACCTTGACGAACCATTCGTCCTAGCCAAAGATGTCGCTCAGGTTTTCTATTTGAAGGACATGAGTAGCAAACCGAGGAAACGGAAAGATAAGAAAACGATCAGTGCATCATGCGATGATCCAAAGCGTCACATTGTTCTTTCAGGGAAAAGAAACATCGTGGGAGTGGAGGACAAGACAGACATGTCAGAAGATTATAATATGTTTGGTGAAATTCCGCCCTTCAAAGTGAACTCTGACCCAAGCATTAAGTTAAATGATGAGGATGCTCCATGGATACGTCCAAATCGTAAGAAAGCGGGGACACAAGGGAAGAATTGATGTGTAATAATTTATTGTACCAAACTTTGTTGAATGGATCATGTTTAATGGATCATTTTGAATTATATTATCTCTAATTAATTTATTGTACCAAACTTTTACTAAAAACAGAAAACAGACGCGCTAGCGCGCCGCAGTGTCGCCGGAATGCAAATTCTTTTATTAAAAAGAGAAAACAGACGAACACTAGCTACTCCTCGCCGTCGTCGTCGGGGAACTCGTCGGTGACCTCCTCCGGGTCATCATCGTCGCCGAACTCGTCCGCGACCTCCTCGTCGTCGTCGGAGGTGCATGATGGTATGTCCGAGATAGGCCCCCACCTCGGATCGTCGGAGGCCCAGACTTCGCCGGCGCGGTCGGCCCGACGAAGCTCCTGCAGCGCCCTCGTCCTCGCCTCCCGAGCGGCATCTAACGCGAGGTGGCGTTCGAGGCGGCGCTCCGCCCGCTGACCCGCGCGGGTCTGCCAGAGCTCCTCGTCGGCGCTCTCCTCCCCCGGGTTGTTCCGGTAATACTCGCGGACGACACGGTCTTCCCTGGCGTCGACTAGGCCCTGAAACGCGCGGTGGCGGAGGTGGAGGTGGTCGGCGGCAGTGATGATCTGCGGCTTCGGCGCCCTGGCCTCCGCTTCCCAGACGGTGTGGCAGTCGTTGAAGTTCATCAGCGACCGCGGGCGGTTGAGGCGCCAGGCCGCCGCGTCCCAGGCGCGGGCTGCCTCCGCCGCCGTCGCAAAGGTGCCGAGGGGGATGCGGTCGTCCCCCCAGCGGATATCTGCGCTGAACATTCCGTTCTGCCGTGCTCGGACGCCGCGGAAGCCGGTGGTGCTGTTCCTCCTCGGAGGCATGGTGGAAGCGCGACGGTGCGTGGAGAGGAGAAGACGCGCTCGAGGCGCGACAGTTTATACCGCGCCCTCCTGGCCACGCGTCACAAACTACCGCGCCACGCGTCGCAACTCCCGCGCCACTCGTCACAATTCCCGCGCCACGCGCCACCCTAACACAACCAAGCAAATAGTTGCACATTACTACCCGAGCTCAAAGTGAACACTGACCCAAGCATGGATGGATGTGTTAAAGGGGGGGTGTAGAACAAAACAATCGGTATCACCATCATACAGCCCTACCGTGGCTACTCAGTGCAATATGCATACCAAATGCACGGTAGGACGTATGATGGCGAATCCGGATGTTTTGTATTTGCTCGATGAACTGACCGGTGTATGAAGGTGGGCTATATATAGGGTCCTCTGGCTCACAAAGTGTTGTGCTAGGGTTTTGATCCAACGGTTAAGAAACCACCTCATCCACGGCTCACAACAACTCGAAAGAAACACACCGTAGCCCTGATCGAACGGCTCACAACAGCTCAAAAGAAACACACCCCGGATCCAACGACTCACAAGCGCTTTAAAGAAACACACGATCCGTGTGATTCTATCTGATTGGTCCAAACGAAACCCTAACCCATTTAGTCCCGGTTGGTGTCCCCAACCGGGACTAAAGGGATGTTTTCTTCTCGCTATATATATGTGCATTGCCACACCATTGGCATAAACACATACAAACTCACCACTCTCTCATGGCTTCTACCGTACCCACTCTAACATTCAACCAGGCCGAGGCACTTTCCGCCTCGAACTACCCCTGCCCGCCCGGCTACAGTGTTCCCACCGGTTGGATGCTGAGCGCCGGAGGAGTGCCGGTCCCTCCTCTTCCTCAAGGTGTGGCACGTCGGGCGGCCATCACGAACCATTACTACCACGAGCTCACGCCGGAGCAGCGGAGAGATCCCAGCTGGCATCCCGATAACCAACATACTTGGGATGCCTTCTTCATCAATCGGCGTGAGAGGGCGCTCGCCAGGTATGAGGAGGACGGCCTGCCTCCTGGGAACTTTCACGAGGCCGGTCGTCGGCTATGGTGGTCCGGCCGGACTCTACAGAGCGTCATGGACTACATCAGGGCCGGCGATAACCCCCGCCTGCGCTACCCTCAGGCCCAGTCCTGGGCTCTGAATTTTCTCATGTCGTAGGCCTAGGCAGGAGTATGACTAGCAGCAGATATCAGATCATGCATGCATCTATGCTCTCCGTTTAGGTTTAGATCCACTCTTGCCATTATGTACTGCCTTTTTTATCTATGGGAATTTTTAAGATTGGAAAAAGAATTAGTTCTATTTTTCTGAATTTTCTGATATATTATTTGTATTTTTAAGATTGGAAAAAGAATTAGTTTTATTTTTCTGAATTTTCTGATATATTATTTGTATTTTTAAGGTTGCACGCATCTATTATTATTCTATTCGAATAACCACCTTTAGTCGCGGTTCGTGTCATGAACCGGGACTAAAGGCTCGTTCTGCGCGGGAACGATAAAGCCGCGAAAATTTTCACCATTAGTCCCGGTTCGTGACACCAACCGGGACTAAAGGCCCGCGGAGGGTACCCCAGGGGACCTTTAGTCCCGGTTCGTGACACCAACCGGGACTAAAGGCTGGAACTATATATGTGCGATGCCTTCCTGCCCCAAAATTTTCTAAGTCACAAACCCTCTTCTTCCCTCGCGCCGGCGCCTGCTCGTCTTTCTGCCCCGTCGCCGTCGCCCGCGCAGAGGACCGCGCCGTCTCCATCGCCGTCGCCGTCGCCGTCGTCGAGCCCTTCTCTCCACCGCCTCCACCCTGCTCCGCCCCCGTCCCGTCGCCGTCTCTCCGGTAGGTTCCCCGCGGGCCGTCGCCGTCGCCCTAGATCCAACGCGCGAACGCCATCGAACGGAGACCACGAATCACGCGCGAACGCGCCGCCCTCGAACGGCGACCACGAACTGAGAACGCGCCGCCCTCGCGCTCGCTACCGCGGCCAGATTCGCCGCCGGCGAGACAACAGTGGCCGTGGCCTCGTCCCCATCTCCGTCCCTGACAGGGGGATGCTAACCCGGTAGGCCAAGCTCCAAGGAATAACCCGGCTCAAGGAATGATGTGCAGGAGCCGGCTAAGGATAGGGAAACTTGTGAAGGCCCAAGCTTGTAGGCCCAATAACCCGGATTGTGGGATATTGTAAAGGCAAGTTAGGGTTGGTGCGCCGGGTCCGGGTAGGATTCAGGGTGCGCCTTGTAGGACAAGCCAGGGGGTACGGGTGCTTTATAAACTGACCCCCGGAGGTAGTTTAGATAGAGATCTAAGAACCCTAGCAATATCGAGTGGTATCGAGTATCCAGTGTAAACCCTAATCGAGTTATTGTATCGAGAATAGAGATCCGGCGACTTCGATTGCCGGCTGTCAGATCAAGTTATACCATGTCTTCCCTTGAGCTAAACCCTCTCCCGAACGCCTGTGTCGACTTGCCCCAAGATCAGTTACCCCTGGTAACATCTGCCGTGATTATCCCACGACAGTTGGCGCCCACCGTGGGGCCTGCGTCCAAAGGTGTCTACATCACGGGAGAAGCTCGGAAGGGCATGGAGAATCTTGTCATCGGCGAGATCTACATCGACCAAGAAGGAGAAAAGGTGGTGGACGATTCCGGCTGGGGGCCGGAGTCGGATCACCTCGAAACCGGATCCGTCGTAACGATCGGCCGGATCAACGTCTTCATCGGTATGGTATGTGCTTCCAATTCGGTCCCTGACAACGTTGGATCTGATTCTATGCCAGGAAAAGCCACGTCTATCCGATCAGATGATGAAGAATCAACGGGAACGACATATCCGGCAGAAGAACCCATCGCGGAGTGGGAACAGCCGGAGGAGCCGGCATGGACCCCACGCGATCGGGTCCAAGGAGAAGATGACACCGGGTCTATCCTGGATCTACTGGAAAACCGGTATGAGGAGAACGGTGAGGAGGAACAGCCTGAATTTACACCGGATATCGCGCGCCGAGTTGCAGTCTATGCAGCCCCCGCGGCCAACCAAGGAAACACAGCCGCGGCACCAGTCGGGGCGGCTCAGGCAGTGGCCCAGCAACAGGGCGCGGTTAACGGAGACCCGGTCTTGACCCGGGTCGATGGAGAGTCAGCATCGGTCACCAGTCACGCAGCAGATGAGGAGCAACACGCCAACATGTTCGGGTTTCAAGCCAATCGGACACCAGGGGCGGGTCCCTCGAATCCGCGTCACCCGGCCCTGTTCGATAATAATTTGATTTTGGATCCTACAGTCCTCGCCACTGTTATCACCCCAGAAAACGCGGCAGAGCGTGTTAGAGATCTGGACGTGGCTCGTCGTGCATTGGAACAGCAAAGAAGGCAAGTGGAAGCAGATAGACAGGGGATGGCCACCCGACGGCGCGAGCTAGACGCGTTGGAAACCCGGCTTCGAGAGGAAACGTCCAGGATACATCAAAGGCACCACACCAGGTTGCCAGCCACGGGCGGGGTTATTAATCCGGCTAATTTGTTCATCACGCCTCAGGACCAACCGATACCAGTGGTGAACCAGGGAACCGCACCCCAACGGACAACAGCAGCGACACATCCGGCGAATGAACGGACCGGGTTACCCCCACCGCAAACTAGAGTCACGACCGGCAACGATCTACTGCCGCCGCCACCATCACGATTCCGCACGCCAGCCGGCCACTACAACAATCCTATGGACAACGTATATGCGGCGACACTCGCATTGAATCAAATACCTGTGGGAGAGTCGCCCCATGCAGAGAAGACTCGGCAAGCCATCGAGCTGTTGCACACTGCGGTGGCGCAGCAAGCCAATTACCCGGATCACAGAAGCGGAATGCACGGGACGCCATATGTCAGCCAGCAGCAAGGGAATTTACAAACGAGTTCGGCGCGGCGGAGGGAAGAGCAGCAGCAAATGCCGCCTCCTCCCCGCGCTCAGGCAATATCAGCAGCACAGGCCGTCGTGGACAGTTCTAGGGCTCGGAGGGCCGCGGCCGGGTCTGCAGCGCATGGACCTCCCGCAGCACAGCGCCCAGACGCGCCCCCCGCGGCATCACACGTTTCCAGGGCAAGGCCGGCTTCAATCATTCTTGCGGGGCCCAAGTGTCTCTCGGACAGTATTAGAGCTGAACCTTACCCGGAAAAGTTCAAAGAGCCAGGGAAAGTAGTGAATTATGAGCCAACCATGGATCCCGAAACGTGGCTAAGCAGTTACGAGATGGCAATGTCAATCCGCAACGCGTCCGAGAACCTCCAAGCCAAATTCATGTATCTGATGATGTCTGAAGGAGCAGCAAAATTGTGGTTCACCAATCTACCAGAGGGATCGATCAAGTCTTGGGAGGAATTGAAGACCGCGTTCATCAAGCACTTTCACGGGACCTGCAGGAAATTATTCACCATTGATGATCTAGAGCGATGCGTCCAAAAGAAAGGAGAATCGGCGCGCAGTTGGGTGCGCCGGGTTATGGAGATACTTCACTCATCCACAGACATCCAGCCCAAGGATGCGCTACAAGCCATGGCAAAAACATGCAAGTATATACCTTTAGTGCAAAAGTTAACTCGCATGAAGTCCAGTCGAAATGCGTCAGAAGTCACAATGGGAGAGTTGATGGATGCGTGCAACAAACACGCTGCGACAGATACCACAGAAGAAGAAGCTGATGACAAGAAGACAAAAGCAAACACAAGCGGTAATGGAAGAACCGGCAACGGAACAGCGTCAGGAAACAATGGAAATAGTCAGAACAAGCGTCCCTTCGAAGGAGGCTCCGAGTTTGTCGCTAACACCGAAGCCGGGTCTTCAAGGCAAAGATCAGAAGGAAATTTCAACGGAGGTAACCACCATGGAGGAAACTATCAAGGTCCACCAAGGCCGGGTAACAATTGGGACATATTCAGAATGGCATGTCCGAAGCACAGCAGGAATGGCAGGCCAGCTAACCACTCCCTAGAACAATGCGCCGATTTGCAAAGATGGAAAAATGAGGAAGTGCACAGAGCTATGCGAGGTGCAGGGCGGGGAGGAGGACCGGGTCCAGGGGCAAACCCGGGCAACGGCCCACCCCCAGCTGGTAACCCGGCGGCTGGAAATCAAGGTAATAACCAAGGGGGGGCAGGAGGCTTCCAGGCTAACCCCAAACAATTGGGTCAATATCATGTGCATACCACAGGAGGATCTAACAAGGACAAAAAGATACTGAAGCAAGCAGTCAACTCAGTTTCGTTAGCCGTTCCGAGATACTTGAGATGGTCAGAACAGGAGGTAACATGGAGCAGAAGGGATCACCCAGAAAGAGTGGAACACCCAGGAGTCTTGGCACTAGTAGTCGCACCGCAAGTTAATGGGTACGAACTAAAGAAGGTTTTAATGGATGGTGGAAGCAGCATCAATATACTGTATTGGGAAACCTTCCTACGCATGGGTCTCAAGGAATCTCAACTGCAAAAAAGCTCAACAGTTTTTCATGGAATAGTGCCGGGTCATTCAGCATGCCCCGAGGGAAAAATCGCATTGGAGGTAGCTTTCGGAGAATCAAAGGATAACTATCGAATTGAGTGGCTCACCTTTGAGGTAGTGAAATTACGCAGCCCCTATCACGCGCTGTTTGGAAGGCCGGCTTATGCCAAATTCATGGCTAGGCCGTGTTATGTATATCTACAGCTAAAAATCCCGGGTCCCAAGAAGACCATTACCATACATGGAAATCGAGATATAGCAGCTGAATGCGACGAAGGAGACGCAGCAATGGCCGAGCAGGCCTGTAGAAAAGAAGAGCTCAAGCACTACCGATCTCAAGCAGACCCGGAGGATATAGCCACATCAAAAAGGCCAAGTACTGAAGGCGAAAGAACAAAATTCAAGGCAACGCAAGATTCTAAAATGGTGGCCTTAATCGAGGATGATTCCCCCAAGCGGCTTGCTGTAAAGGAAGAAGCCACACGGCCGCTTACAACCAGCCAGGTCATTGGAACACCCCACCCGGGTTGGCTAGCAAACCCGGTACTCATCAGGAAAAGATCCAACATATGGAGAATGTGCATTGGTCAAGCCAGACCGGGACCAGCGCTTATGAGGAACTAAACAATGTAACGGGCAGCAGGTTTCAGACGCGCTCTTTTCCTACCCAGGGTACCTAAGGGGACTGGAAGGTTTTTAATGAGGCGGCCTGCTGATCCAAAATTTCTAGTATCAATAAAGAGATGGTTATCAAGTCCTATATCATTACACCCTGATTACAAGTAAGTAGTATCCCGGCGACATCGATAATTCAGTATCATCAAAAGCATCGATTGCATGTAGGTCTTGGGGGTTGGTTGCTCAGGTAACCAACCACTAACCCGAATGACCCGGCATAGATAGCTATAAGTTATAAGGGCCGATTCCTCGCAAACGAGCACGGCTGCAATCTTATGACTGGGCAAAGAAGCCAACTTTTCTTGACTTATCTTACTTAAGCTTGATGTGACTCGCACTAAAGTGGCATGATTCGTTCGCTTACGATTACAATCAGCCATGGAGCCCAATGGGACTTGCCTGACACTGTTCTCGTATGGATGTAACAACATGGTATCCACGCGAAAGCCGGCTTACAGTACAAGATAGTTAAAAGGGTCATCTAAACCACAAGTTTATGCAGAGTACAAGGCTAAAAGCCGGAAACTCAACAATTATCAAGCATAACTTCAGTACTTACACGGAATGGCTTTTAAGTTTGCGACTCGGTAAAAAGTAATTTGTTCTCTCAGAAAGGCCACACCCCCATTACTCGAACTTTGGGTCATGGGGGCTGGGGGACTTCGAAACAGAAACAAACTACTTGGCTATCGCAGTTCGAAAAACCTCACCATCCGAGTCTTGGGGACTTAAAGAAAAAGCCCACGTATTAAAACTCCTGGTCTCGGAAAATCGAGTCTTACAAAGGGAGGTAAAAAGAAAGCTGGGTATCAAGAACAAGTTCAAAAGAACAGACAAAATAGCACGATTATCAAAGGGCAGGGAAAGCCGCGAAAATATGTCACCGAATAGAAGTACATTACAAAGTATGGCATCGGTATCAGAAGTGCACAAGCGCACCATTGGCAGAATAAATAGTTCAAATAAAAAGGTCCCACGTGATTAAGGTATTATGACATCATCACCCTACTCGGCCTCCTGAGTGCGGACCTCCGGGTCTTGCTCCTGGGCCTGCTGCTTAGCTTTCCTGGCAGAACCACCCGGACTCACCGCGCCAGGGCGGATGGGTGGAAGGACGGACGGTGTAGAGGCGGATGGCCCTGATTTTAACTCGGCCTCCCTCTTCGCGGTTGCCTCCTTCTTTTTGGCCGAGTGATCAGCCCACTTCTCCAAGAGGTCCAAGGGCGGGGGTGCTTCCTCTGTGATAACTTTGCCATCGGCGTCATACGCAGCCATTAGCGTATTCAGGTCCAAGCTATCAGCTAAAGAGGTAGCCGAGGGGCGCACCGCTGACTGAATGGCCTTGAAGTCCTTAGGCGTAAATTTGGCGCCATCCGCCTTAAACTCGGGAAACCCGGATATTATCTTCGCCGGGTCAAGCTTCGGAAAGTAGGCTTTGGCCAAGGTCAATGCCCGGGTTATTCCAATTCGGCAGGACGAACGTTTCCAAAGTTCAATCCAGCCAGGCACAGTGGAGCAGGCTTGGACAAGATTCTCTTCACCTGGATAGGCTTCTGTGGGCCAATGTATGGCGTCCAATATAAATTTCGTGCCGGCAAAGAAAGTCCGGAGCACAGTCTTCAGGGTCTTAGCCTTGGCAATAGTATCTTCCTCTGGAGGTGCAAGGTTGGCACCTGCAGTTGAAACAGAAGCAAGAAGGCATCATAAAACCTAGAATGGTGCATAACAAAAAGCATGAAGTTAGTCGGCAGACAAAAACTTACTCAGTAAAATCTGGTAAGTGTCGGTGATTTGATCCGATAAATTCTTCAAGTCGGTCCGAGCGGTGTGGCATTTCTTCTTATATTTGGAAACATCCTTCTTCAAAGCTTCCATGTCATCCTCAAGGATTTCCCGCCGTTTTATCTCGGCAAGAAGACGTTGTTCGGTCTTCAGTAAAGTTTCATCAGACCGAGTTATCTGTGCCTGAAAGTAGAAAGGAGGGCAAACATTAGTGGGATGTTAGGATAAGATAAATTTGGCGTGAAGTACCAAGCATAACTTTTGCAAGTCATACTCGGAACTTGGGGACTAGATATGCAATATGAGATGACAAGCGCTTTTACCTGGTGCTCTGCAGCCATGCGCTCTAAAATATCGCCCTCTGAAGCCTTCATGGTGAGGAGCGTGTTCATCAATTGATCAAAAGTATCTTTACCTGTATCAGAAGACCCGGGGCCTTGGGAATTCCGAGAAGAGGTTTTCTTCTTAGAAGGAGGCGGAACCCGGGTCATTTGTGCATTGGAATCCGACACTCCTTCGGCACCCAAGGTTGTGGCTTTCTTCTTCTTGCTCGCATGGGAAGCAATTGGATACTCGGTTTCTTGGGCGTCCGGTTTAATCGGCGAGGTTTGCTTTTCATCGCCAGACATGACAGTAGTCTTATCGGCCGGGCTCCCTTGACCCGGGCCTTCGTCTTCCATGCCCTCTTGGTCGCTAACGACGACCGGAACCCTGTAAATGTTATCAAGAAACAGTTAAAATACGCGGTCAGGAAAGGGTGGTGAAGTGTGGAAGAGCGTCCGGAAGGGGATCTTACCCGGTATTCACCGCGAAGTCACAAGGAAATCCGTCATCAGACTCGGGAGATGCTGAAAATTGCCAGGTTAGATGTCATATAAGAATAGTTCAAGGGGAATGTGCCGGCCAAGAAAAGATAGAATAATTACCAGCCCGCCGAATGGGGGTCGAAGAAATACCCGGGTTGATGACGTTGTCACCCGGGTTATTCCGAGTTGACCTACGCTTGATCATGGGCGACTCCTTCAAGAATGGCCAGTGGAGTAATGTCAAAATAACTCAGGTATATCATTAAGGTGACGCGAATTGAATGCGAGGAGGGGATATGAAACCTTGGAAGGGGCCTCTTGAGCTTTTCTTTTGGATCCGGTTTTGGTCGCCGGTTCCGGTTCGTCCTCGTCGCTGGCAGATTCTACCTTGCCATCCGAGTCTTCCTCCTCATCATCCTCTTGTTCTGAAATATCGTCAAAGTTATGGTTGAAAATGAAGGGGTTATGACGAGTTCAAAGGAACCAAATAGAATTTGAAGAGTACCCTCATCCGAGTGAACGGCCTCTCGCTCCTCTGGACTTTCGGAGCTAGGGGAGGCGTTGATTTTCCAAAAGTCGTCATTAGCCTGAAAGGTGTAAATACACGGGTTACCAACTGTATCAAGTGGAAAGAATGAAAGTAAAGGCGCCAAAATCGGGTTTTTACCTCAGGGGCCGGGTTTTCAAGCGTGAAGGGCTCTAACCCGGATATGTTCCGGATCACTTCGAGTTTTTCCGTTAGAAAACCCTTGATGGTTTTATGAGTGTCGCCAGGTGCGAAAATGTTGTCGGAATATCGGAGCGGATCAGAAGGTTCTCCTGAATACTCGCACATCAGCTTCGTGCGGATGGAGTTGGGCTGGATCCTAAAATCGACCCAGGTCTTCACTAGGTTGAGGCCGATGAGGCCCTGGGCTGTAAGAGTGGTGATCTTGGCAAGAAGGGGTTGAATTGCCTCCCTGTCCGGGTCAGGGGCGAAGGCACTAAACTTATCAGAAATGTCTAGAAGACCATCAGAATAACCCGGCAGTTTCTTTTGGCCGGGTGGGGAAGTGTCCTGGCAGTAGAAATAAGAGAGCTGCCAGTGCTTGACATGAGAATTAAGGGTGAGAGATGGCATCAGAGAGTTCTTGCGGCGTTGGATCGAAACCCCGCCGCAAGCGAGAAGCGCCCCATCACCGCTTTCGCGGCATGGTTTGCATTGATAAAGCTCGATAAAAAGAGCTAGACTTGGCGGAGTGCACAAGTAGGATTCAGAAAGGACGATAAAATGGGTAATATTTAGCACGGAGTTGGGCCCGATGTCGAAGACGCGAAGGCCATAGTGACTAAGAATATCACGAAAAAAGGGATGACCCGGTGGTCTAAAACCTCGGGTCACGTGTTCCACGAAGCAGATTACCTCATCTTTTGTAGGGGTGGGCCGGGTCTCCTTACCCGGCACCCTCCATTGGATATTTTCCTGAGGAGGAAGAACTCCCAGCTCCACCAACTCCTCCAATTTGGCCTGTGTGACCATAGACCGCCCCCAATTGGCGGAAATGGTGTTGGCAGCTTTAGTCTTGGTAGGGGTTTTCCCCTGTTTCTTGGGAGCCATGTGGTCGGCCTGCAAAGCACAAAATAAGAAGAAGGTTAAGACATGGAAGTTGCGAAACGCCCAAGTATAAGCCGGATGATATTGAGGTATGGTATGAGTTCCGGGTGTTAGACTGCAGAGCTAAGTTCGAAAGTCCCGGGTGTCAAGTGTTATGGTGAAAATTATGGGATCCAAACGGTGAAGAAGCTTTTTGAATATAGTGGACAATGGCTTAAGCGCCAAACGTGAATAGAAGGAACTAAAAAGAAGTGGTCCCGCCGGGTGACCGATGCCAAGGCGGAAATCTCGAGTAGTTCGAGTCTAGATTGGAAGTTCTATTTTCAAATTTGTGGCAAGGGTAATGATTGTGGGCAGTAGGAGAGTGGATTGGAGCATGCGCCTTATCCTATACGCGAGCTAAAGAGACTACGGGTAGCCAAATTCGGCCTAGTCAAGAAATTTGAGGCGGACTGATCTAGATCTAATCTGAGGAAGAAATTAAAGGCTGCAAGGGCAAATTAGTGGGTGCAAAAGGTTTACCGGAGGCAATCTGAGTGAAGCCTTGCGGAGGCAGATGGCGCAGGCCTGATGTCCCTTCGCGGATCTTGGTGGGCCGGATGAGGATGCGCCGGCGGATCTTGGCGGCGGCACGGGGCGAGCGGTGGCGGAGCGTAACCTCCGGGCGACGGGCTCCGGTGGCGTGCGCGGAGTTTCCGTGGTGACGCTCAGGGAGAAGGAGAGCTCAGGGGAAGAGAAGAATGGAATGGGGGAAATGAGCCGTTAGGGTTCGAGTCACCCCTAAGGAGCTTTTTTATAGTGCAAATGGATAAGCACGGTTTGGTGAGTGGGAGCCGAGAATGGAGGGGGTTAACGGCTATTTATTTAAAGTTTCTGCGAGATGTGCGCCAGGTATTTGAGCAAGGCATCCGGATAAAAGGAAGAAGGGGATTCGTCCCGTGATGACGGGATTGGTTATCAAGCATAGGATCTTGGAGTTATTATTATGGTTTGGACCCAGAAGTTTGAACCAAGGTGTTTGGAGGGAAAGCTGAGGTTATTGTATGGCTGCCAAGGAGCAAGGCCTAGCTGAATATTAAAGCAGCTTAACCCGATCTTCATATACCCGTATGATCGATATCTTTGCAGGGAATAGCAAGCGCTTCAAGGAGATCTGTGAAGCCCAGGCTATTCTGGGGACTACTGACAGGGGGATGCTAACCCGGTAGGCCAAGCTCCAAGGAATAACCCGGCTCAAGGAATGATGTGCAGGAGCCGGCTAAGGATAGGGAAACTTGTGAAGGCCCAAGCTTGTAGGCCCAATAACCCGGATTGTGGGATATTGTAAAGGCAAGTTAGGGTTGGTGCGCCGGGTCCGGGTAGGATTCAGGGTGCGCCTTGTAGGACAAGCCAGGGGGTACGGGTGCTTTATAAACTGACCCCCGGAGGTAGTTTAGATAGAGATCTAAGAACCCTAGCAATATCGAGTGGTATCGAGTATCCAGTGTAAACCCTAATCGAGTTATTGTATCGAGAATAGAGATCCGGCGACTTCGATTGCCGGCTGTCAGATCAAGTTATACCATGTCTTCCCTTGAGCTAAACCCTCTCCCGAACGCCTGTGTCGACTTGCCCCAAGATCAGTTACCCCTGGTAACATCTGCCGTGATTATCCCACGACAGTCCCCTCCCCCGTGGCGAGCACCACAGTGGCCTCCTCCCCATCTCCGTTCCCTCCCCCGTGGCCGGAATCGTCGGAATCGCCGGAGACCCGAGAGCCTGAACTGCCACCGCCGGCCACCGTGTGACGCCAGGGGTGACGTCATCATGACGTCACCTGGCCACGTGTTGACGAGTTTTTTTTAATGACGTCATCATGAAACGTGGGGCCCACTGTATATGGAATTACAGAACATAATTAAATCTTCTAAATTAAATAACTTTTAATTTATAATTCCAAAAATTATGGAAAAATATGCAAAATGTTCACAAAAATGTAAGCTATCTGTTTATATCATTATCATTCATGTTTGACAAAGTTTAAAATGAGACCATATTTGAATTTGAGTTAAATTCATTAAAATAATGAAAGTAAGTTTTAATTCAATAAATTCAGAATATTAAGTATAATATACCAAAATGACCAGAAAAGCAAATGCAACCTAGCTATGGGGTTCTCCAAGTCATTTGAGCGACCGTACCAATCTGTTTTCCCTCTTTCTACGACAATATTTGCTAAGTCTCCTATATACTTAATTAATTTTTACTACATGCATGTCTGCAGGAGTGACATATGGCAGACAATAGAGACCTGACGGCGGAACAGGTGGCTGAAGGTTATATATTAGATATAATAGCCGGAGGAGGAACATACATTGACGATGATGTAATCTCTTCTTATCTGAACCTTGAGGATCAAGAAGGTGAAGGAGGAACAGACATTGTCGATGATCAAGGAGGTGAAGAAGGAACAGACATTGTCGATGATCAAGGAGGTGAAGGAATGGACATTGATGACGGAGGTCAACCGTCGACAAACGACGATCTCCAATTGCAAAGAACAACCACCTCCGGCGAGGTATATATTTTAGCCCTCGGTCTTATTTTAGCCCTCGGTCCAATTGCAAAGACTAACGCGCGCGACTCTCTTTCTTATTTTAGCCCTCGGTCGGATCTAGTATGACAAAGCGTGGCAAATCCAAGGCGATGAAAGATTCCGAAATATATACCATCGAATCAGTCAGTCAAATCGGCAAGCCCCTACAGCACACCACAAAGTTTATCAACCAATGCGGAGTCATTGTTAGAGACATCGTCCCGATCACCGTCCAGGAATGGAAGGAGCCAAAGAAAGCACGTGTTGGTTTCACTTATGTCGACAAGAGAACGAAAAAGATTATGTTTAGAAAGCTTATTGCACATTTCATTCTACCTCCGGAATACAACAAAAAAGATGAATTCGGTCAGGACGTTCCGGGTGGACGTGAGAGGAGGAGGATAGTCAAAGAGTTCGCTCTTCAGAAGATGGCCGAAGCATTCCGGAACTTCAAGAAAAAATTGTTCCGTGAATATGTCAGCCAGGGCAAGACTCCGATTTTCACTGGACAATATGAGAAACTGAGAGATGATTGGACAGAATTTGTGACGCAACATAAATCGGAGCATTTCAAGGAAATGTCGGCAAAAAATAAGGCTAATGCGAAAAAGAAACAGTACCATCATGTTATGGGGCCAGGAGGATACCGCGTTTCGGCGCCTAAGTGGCAGGCAATGGAGGACGGCCTAAGGGCAAGAGGAATCCGTCTAGGTACAGAGGGATGGGACGAAAGAGCCAAAATGTGGTGGTACGGGCATGGGGGATCGCTAGACCCGGAGACAGGGGAGTGTGTTCACCGGCAGAAAAAGTTTGCTCCCACAAAAGAACTTGTTGACGCAATGACCAAAGCTCAACAGGGCAAGATCACGTTCAACAGAGAGAGAGACCAACTGACAGTTGCCCTCGGAAATCCTGAACACGGAGGACATATACGAGGCAAAGGCAGAATGTCGTGGAAAGTAGGGTTTTCCCAGGAGGGTGACCCGTACTGTTACAGAAGCCGTAGGAGAGGTACGGACCGGGCTGCAGATGAACTGGCGAATCTTGCAATGGAAGTTTCTGACCTGAAGAAGGTCGTGGCGGGAATACTTGAGAAAGAAAAAGCGTCGGCTGCAGGGCCGCATCAAGAACATGCAACGGATCTCGGAAGCCAGCAGCGGAGAAGCAGCGTGGCTTCCACGGAGGCCCCGACTGCAGGTGCTAATGCACCGATGATCGAGAGTCGTGCACCGGAGCCTCACTACCCCGTGGATGACGTAAAGGAGATGAAAGAATGTGATCTGCATTATCCCGTGGGGAACATTTCCATGAAGGTGGCTACCGGCAGTGCTTTACCCTATACACCTGGAGCACTCCATCACAACAACCCCATTCCATATGGCTATGCTCGTGTCACGGTGGAAGACATAGTCCAAGCGTTTGAGGACCTGGAGATTGACATAGCTACACCCGAAGGGGAGAGAAGACTTGGAGATGTCAAGCGCCAGTTCATTCTATGGAAAAAGAAGTACATAGTGTTTCCAGGCGAGACGCCAAGGCTAACAAGTCCACCCCCCTACGATGGTGCAGGTGCTGGTGGTGGTGGTGGTGCTAGTGCTGGTTCACCTACGCCTCCTTCACGCCATTCGACGCCGTCCCCCGATCTTCCTCCTCCGGCGGTTAAGCAGCCGTCGCCCACGATTCCTCCTCCGGAGGAAAAGCAGACGTCTCCCACTATTCCTCCTCCGGAGGAAAAGCAGACGTCGTCGCCCCCCATTCCTCCTCCGGAGGATAAGCGGACGTCGCCCCCCATTCCTCCTCCGGAGGATAAGCAGACGTCGCCCCCCATTCCTCCTCCAGCGAAGAAACAGAAGCAGGCGGCCAGCAAGGGAACCCGCTCTTGGTCTATTAACCCGGACCCTTATGTACCTAAGACCACACGGGTACCGGAGCCATCACTGAAGCCTCTCACCCCAAGGCCTTGGGAACTTAGTGATGCTGAAACCAAATTGGTCGTGAAGGCTGACGTTGAGAAATGGAAGGGCAAACTGAAGGCGCTAAAGGAGCCTGAGCCCAAGGAAGTATTCCCTCCGATTGTAGACTATTGGGCTACGAATTTTTTATCGACAGTGTCCCAATCCGTGAAGAATTTGCCTAAAGACTATGATATTGAACTTCGTAAGCAAGCAGGAATATTGGAGGAGGAGAAAAAAAAAGCAAAAATGATACAAAGCGGGAAACAAGTTGCCCAGCTCGGGATGCAGAGTAAACAATCGATATCCCCCCTCATAGTGAAAGCCGCTCCGGAACAGGACCCCGAGGTCATAAATGTTGTGACAGCAATGGGATTGACTGTAGCTACTGCCATGCAAAATGCGTCCGAGGCCGGTATGTCTCTTCGTGCCTTTTTAGACATGGATGATATGCCAGTGGCTGATGTAGCATTAAAATATGTGAAGAAAGGGCCTCTCGTCGAGCCTGCGAAGGAAAAGGATCTACCACCACTAATGCAAAGTCTGCTACGTTGGTACAAAGATTTCATAACATTTACCAACAAAGAATATGTGTATGTGGATTATACAAAGGAGCATCACACCAAAAAGTACTCTGTAACAGTTGAGTTGAGTGAATTGTTCCAGCTGTTCAATATGCGTGAGCTCGACAAATCTATCCTGAGTTGCTACGTTCTGTAAGTGATTTATTTCTACCTCATCTCGTTCTTCATTGCCTACACTATATATATATATATTGTCCTAACTATATTGTTCCGTACGCTATTATGCAGATTGAAGATTTGGGAATGCAAAGTAAGACTCATCCATGATGTTGGGTTCATTGACCCACAAATCATTAATGGAACTATGTTAGAACGTCACCCCATAGACGTGGAGAAAGACTTGTACAATTTTTTTAAAAAGCATGAATCCAAAAGATATATTCTATTTCCTTACCATTTTGGGTGAGTGTTTCTCTCATGTTCCCATTCTCTTTTGTTTACTCCATGCATGGTATGTTAATCGATAAATTATGCATGACTCTGCATCTAATGTGTCCGCAGGTACCACTGGATTCTGCTAAAAATTGATCTTCACAAGTCCATAGTTTTCATCATTGACTCTATGAATTCAAATACAGATCTTTGGGTCGACATGAGAAAAATGATGCAAAAGTAATTATTTTTCAATCATTTGCGCTCTATATCGATCGGTCTCTTTTTTTCATTTTCTAAGCTAATAACTCCCTTGTTCATTTAATTTTATTTGCATTGTAGAGTTTGGAGACGCCTCTCACTTCAACATGTCGGTGAATTCAAAGATGCGCTAAAATTTAAAAATGTGGTCAAAGGTGTGGATAAGCAGCCACCGGGGACCGGTCTATGTGGATACTATGTCTGTGAGAACATACGGAAAGAAATATCTGAGAGGAAGAAGGACGAGGAAACGCGGAAGGGTCTCAATAACTTGCGGAGGGCGCTTACTCCAGAAGCTCGCTTCCGACCAATTCAAGAGGAAATAGCAGGTTTTTTCCTTAGGCATGTCATCCAGAAGAAAGGAGAGTTCCATGCGTCCACCGACGATGACTTTTATACGCATGTATAAGCCCTAAGTACTTTGAAACTTGTGCGAATTTGTGTATGCTCGTCCATCTTAATTGTGTAATATGGAAACTTGTTCGAGGTTGTATATATGGTCACCCGATATTGAATATATATTATATATTCCTATTGAATTCTCCTTGTTTGATATTTCATATATATATATATGCATGAATATGTGTACTGAAATTAAAACAAAACAAATTAAAAAGGAAACAGGTTTAGGGGGCCTAAAACCCTAAACCTGCGCAGGTTTTCAGTCCCGGTTAACCACAAGAACCGGGACTAAAGGTCCTCCGCCGCAACAGACCCCTAGCGCCCACGTGGACGGGCTTTTAGTCCCGGTCCGTAAGTGGCGGGACTATAGGGGGGGGGGCATTTAGTCGCGCATAGCTAGTCCCGGTTGCCCGGACGGGATTAATTGTCCTAGCGAACCGGGACTGTAGGCCTATTTTCTACCAGTGTACCAATGTTCACAGACTCGGCTAAAGAGTTTAGTAAGTCGGACTGACCCATATTGAGATGCAATGAGTAAGTCGTCATTTGCATGTCTCAATCAATGTAATCCTTAGACACTAGTGGAAACAGGGGCATTAGTCCCGGTTGGTAAGGCCCATTTGTCCCGGTTGTGCAACCGGGATGGGCCAGCCGGGACAAATGACCCTCCCCCATTGGTCCCGGTTGTGCCAGGACCCGGGATGGTTAGGGATGGCCCACGTGGCGAACCTGGCCAGGGAGTTCGTCCCGGTTCGTGTTAGGAACCGGGATGAATGCCTCCTCTGAAAAAGCTGTATTGTGTCCACTTTCTCTGCCGCGGCAGGGGGTTTTTTTCGCTTTTTTTCCCAAATTTTTCGCTCCTGTCTCACAATCCCCAACCTGCCACCCCTTCCCCAACTGCGTCCACTGGCCCACGTATTTAATTATGCCCAGTGGCTACATTTTGGTCAAAGGGCCGACTGGCCCGCGTCTTTTATTAAGCCCACTGGCTACATTCGGTCAAAGGGGCCACTGGCCACACGGGGGTCAAAGGGGCCACTGGCCGGCGACCTAGTGGATGGCTCGCCCGGTCCTTAAAGTAAGACCACAGCCGCGCGCGGTCAAAGGGCCCACTGGCCGCGTCGTCTTCCCGCGCCTCCACTTCCCCGCGCGCGCGTGGCCACGAACGGCACGCCTCGGCTTCCCCGCGCATTCATGGCCGCCTGCAACCGCCGCCACGTTCCCGCCACCGGTTTGCATGCCAGCCCCTCCCGGGTCCTTTTTAAAGGGTCCCCGCCGCCCGTACACCGCACTCACCCAGGCCGTATCCTAGCTCACCCAACCCTAGCCGCCATGCTGCCCCGCCGCTGGTTCAAGTGCTCGAAGAACGAGCACGAGGCCGGGTCCTCCAGCGACGCCGGCCAGAGAGGCGCCGGCGTCCCCCGCCGCCGTAGGAGGCGTTTGGCTTCGGTCCGGGAGGCATCCGAATCGAGGGGCAGCCGCGCGTCCCCGTACCACGTCCGGCAGCGCGCCCGCCGCCTCGCGCCGCGCCGGGCAAGAGGTTCCGCCGCTATGTGCGGAAGGAGGAGGCCGAGTGGCACTGGGAGCACGCAACGCCGGTCTTCTGGCCGGACGTCCACCTCCTGGACGGCTGGCACCTCAACCCGCAGCGCATCCCGGTGCCGCCGGCGCCGACAAACGAAGCCGCCCGCGAAGAGATTGACCGCCGGCACGCTCCTGCCGGCCCACCTCCTCAGGGACCGCGCGTACGCGCGGAGCTCCCCCTACTGGGCCGTCTGGTTCCAGCAGGAGGATGACCAGCGCCGCCGCTCCTACATCCCCACGGCCCCGGAGAAGAGCGCCGACGACTACCCCGCGCCACCGCCCGGCTGGGAGGCGGAGCTGTGGCTCGAGGACGACATCCCCGAGCTCCAGGTCGACGACGAGGACCCCGAGCTCCAGGCCGGACTGGAGGCCGCCTAAGAGGCCTCCCGCCGCACCCTCGTCGAGGATGAGATCAAGCGGTGGGAGCAGGTCCTGGCCAGTGCGGCCGCCGACGCCGCCGCGATGCCGACCCCTCCAGCGCCGAAGTCGTGGGAGCAGGTTCTACAGGCCATGAACGCCGAGATGGAGGCGCGGGAGGACATGCCCGACCCGCAGCCGCTGCCCCCAGGCCTCGAGTACGGCATGAGCTGGGCCTAGATCGGCGGCCAATGGTCGCCGGAGCCGCCGGAAGAGGAGCTGCTGCCGCCGCCACCACCGGGCTTTGTGCTACCATCTTCGCAATTTGTGTACAACAATTTTTTGTGATCCTGTAATATGTTGTGCAGGTTCAACCTCTTCAATTTATTTTCACAGTCTTCCCTTGCATCAGCAATAACTCGGCCAAGATCATCATCGGGCTCTTCTGATGCCTGTTCTTGATCACCTTCTTCTTCTGCATTCTCTTCCATTGCAGTATCGTCGTATTCAGGGAACAAAGGATCTTCTTCTTCTTCATCATCGTCTTCCATCACAAACCCTCTTTCTCCATGCTTGGTCCACCAATTATAGCTGGGCATGAAACCTCTCCGAAGTAGATGGCCGTGAAGGATTCTTTCGGAAGAGTGCTCTCTGACGTTCCGACAATCAACACATGGGCAACACACGAAGCCATTATCTTTGTTCGCCTGAGCTACAGGAAGAAATGCATTCAGGCCTGCCATATACTCGGAAATGCGTCGGTCACCGTACATCCATCGCTGCCGTGCATCCATCTGCATCGTATAATTAAGTTTATCAAAATACATTACGATAACATATTAATACAGAAATGACCACAGTACATCGACAAATACTAATTTTTTATGTATCAGTTACAGATGAAAAAGATAAGTTTGTTAACCTCGGTCGAAGATACCATTTTAAGTGAGCTTATGTGTGGCTCGGGAATTTCGTCAAACACCTCGCGTGCATAGTAAAATAAAACACAATAACACCCACCTCACTCACACCTCCAAGCAAAAAAAAAGATGGAAGGGGGGCTGGGGCAGTATATATAGGGGAAGGGGGACATTGGTCCCGGTTCGTGGCCTGAACCGGGACAAATTCTCATGCGCGTGACACGTGGCATGTGGCTAGGCATTGGTCCCGGTCCGTGGCACGAGCCGGGACCGATATCTCCCCCACTAACCGGGACCAATGCCCCCAGGCGATTTCTGTTGCCCCGGGCACACAAACCGGGACCAATGCATAGCATTTGTCCCGGATTTGGTTGCAACCGGGACAGCTGCCCCCTAGTCCCCTGGAGGAGAGGGGTTGTTTCCACTAGTGAGACCTGACGTTGTCGCATAATCCGAGTTGTGGATCACCGACTTAGGTTCTGTCAAACGCTGTTCCATGAAAAGGCAGTTATAAAGGAAGAGTTCAGGTCGAATGAGAAGCAAACTGCGTGATGTGGATAATCAAGATGGGATTTTGCCCTTCCGAATGGAGAGATATTCTCTGAGCCCTCTCGAGTGATATGATTCCGGAAGCATGGCCATGCGTGACTCGGTTAAGTGTTAACTGGGTCTATTGACTAAGAGTTAGCCAAATGAATCATATATCACGGACCGAGAAGAGAGTTCAGCTATTTAAGGGATGGCGATAATTTGCCTATAGTTCGACAAGGTATATCGTGAGGAAAAAGGGACTGAGATGAAAGTCACATTGGAAGGTATGTTGTTATGACTCTATGGGACTTGAGAGTCGGCACGTTCTGCTAGGAATTGATCGATTGGGAGTCGGACTCCAATCTGTCCAAGTCACCATTAGCCTGCAGGGTCGTACACTTAACAGGGGGAGCAAGAATATTGGTCGGGTTGGACCCGAGCCGGAAATGGACTGAATTAGTGAGTTGGACTCACAGAGGGAATGGGCCACAAGCGTTGTGAAGCCCACTACCACTCTCTATATAAAGAGGGGCGCAGGTTGCCTAGCGGGCATGTTATTCCACTCCCATGCATTGAGAACCCTAGCCTCGCTCCGTCCAGCCGTCGTGCTAGGCCTAGCAGTCCGCCGTCGGAGCTCCTCCTCACACGTGTGGATACCGGCAGAGGTGTTGTACGATCAGCACTTAGACAATCGCGGGATTGGATCGGCTGGATCGGATCGTGGGACTAAACTGCATCGACGTGCTTCATCGATAATCCGCACCTGCGCGTCTAGTGGTAATCTTCGTGGCCTTCTACCTCTGCTAGATCTTGGAAGTACCACGTAGAAAAGTTTTTGTTTATCTCTACGCGTTCCAACATGTGGCCATAACACTCGTCATTTGGCCCGAAAGTTAAGAATCTTCGTAGAAGATAGCTCATTTTCTTGGGGGTGACCTTGTACTACACACCCAACTTTACAAACCTAAGTCTATGTTTGTTTGTACCACATTTGTGCTCCACTTTGCCATATCCTGACACATTCCAACATGGTTAGCTCATTTGGTGCCCAAGTTTGGCCTGTTTTCTCCATAAACCCTAGTTTCGACACCTAATTTGGTTGGGTGACCATAGACCATACACTAAACATCTCACTTAGTAAAGTCTGATACATCATGTAAAATATTATATGGATGTCATATTTGAATTTCTCTCATTTTTCTAATTGATTTAGACAATTATTTGTAAAATTTAGATTTATGGTTTTGTAGATATGAATTATTCAATACTATATAGAAAAGGCAAAAATGTTAATTATTATTTAAATTCAAGATTATAATTAGTTATTATTATTTTTACTTAAACCATTGTTTGGATTCACAAAATAAAGAAGTGTGACATGATGGTCCAAGGATTAATAGGATTGATTGGATACTATATTGTCAGCAAAACATCCGTTGTTTCTAGGGAGCTCACAGGGTAGGAATTAAGAAGTTAAACGTGTTGGGACTGAAGCAATAAGAGGATGGGTGACCAATCGATAAGTGTTAGTAGAAGCGAGTAATTTAGAATTAAATAAAAAATGCTTAGAGATAAATTGAAATGTGTCCATAGTGTGATTAAGTGGTTAAACACGTGAAATAAAAAAACCGCGGAAAAAATTGTTTTTTTTTATAAAAAAATCAACCTACCTATATGCCGACGAATTTTGCCGTCGGCGTAGCCTATTTTATGCCGACGGTTTTTCTATGCCGACGGCCGCTAGGCTACGTGACAAGGAAATACGCCGACGGCCCCTGTCGGCCTACGCATACGCCGACGAGATTCTTATTTTCCCCGATGGTAAGGGGGCCGTCGGCGTTTTGTGCTTTTCCTGTCATGATAATGTACTTCAGTTAGTCGGATATATTTTCATTTGTTGTAGTACGTAAGGAAGTCACATACATGCGCTTGAATTATGAGCTTGAAATTATTTGGCATCATCTTAGTACTAACTACTATATCTTTTCTATTTGTTTCAATGACGATATCTTGGAATATGTACAATAATAATATTTTAGAAACGGTTTTTAATCCAAGCATCCTGAGAATGCAAGTATGTTTAGGTTCTTAATAACACACTGGGCAAACTGTTTCCGAGTTCCACAAAAAAGCACTCGGCAAACAGCGTTTTTCTGACCGGATTTTTGCCTAGTTGTTTTGCTTGTGTGCCGAGCATTTACGCCACTCCGCAAACTTTCTTTTTAGAATTGTGCACCTGGACCACATCGAACAACAGAAACATTGCAGGCTGTACCGTGGCCGGCCAGGCGGCCCTTTAGAAATAAGGGGCTAGCCAATCGGGACTAGGTCCGCTTGCCTGGTCCATCCCATCGATAATGGACTTGATTTCCTCTTAATCGAAGGAGGACCGTGCCATCGACCCGCCTGGCATTATTCCTGGGGAAAATTGTATACCTCGGGCCTTCTTCAGAATAGGTCCTAAAATACAAAATCGATTGTTTTCTCAACGGGAATTGAGGAAATGGCAAGGGTTTTCGTATAGCAAGCAGAGGAATAGTTTATTTATCAAAAGAAGCCTCTCGACTTGGAAACAGAAGATGTTGTAACTTAACAGCACCCTTCATTAGATCATCAAAGCAATTAACCTGAACAATGTGTTGCTTCGTTATTGTTTTGTACTCAATTCATGTAATTAATTGTTGAGAACTTTAGTGTTCAACAAACTCTAGCTATATATTCCAGCAGAAAGAGTATCTCTTTCTCAAATTATTATTTTAGGATGCATGACTATCTCTTTTTTCTAGAATAAAACAAATTTTGTAGTTGTTTCAACGGTTATATATGCACACATTGTTGTGATAGCTTTTAAGAGAAAGATAGTGTGTGTGTGTGTCACTTGCAAATTTCCACCTTCTAGGTGGTGGTGTGTACATGGACATATTACAATTACCATTATTAGATCTGGAATTTTTGTTATCCCTTTTATGTTCTTTCCACTCTAAGTATGGGAGACCTCAGGACGATAATCACTACAATTTGAATATGCCTACTTTGAAATCCCGAGCTCGGAGGAGCAGGAGATGTTGGAACAAGTTGCATAGGCTCCGGACCGGTGTGTAATTATTGGAGATGGTGCTGAAAGAGCTTGGGTTTCATTCGGATAAGGTTTCTAGAGCATTAACAATGCTTAGTTTCCACAACCAGCTAGTTAATTAGTTTCTGGTCAACTAGTTTAATTTAAAGTGATATATCCTATCCTGCTACCAAAATGATGTTTGTGCTATTTGGAATGGAACTAATCAAACACTTGAAATTAAGATAGTCTGTGTTGTGTAAATATGTGCATTTGTGCTAATTTTAACCAAGCTCGATAAGAGTGTAAGTACGCGTCGAATGTGTTCTTCTGTACCAACAATGAAGAACAATATTTTGCACATGATGAGGTTAACATCTTTGCCACTTCTATTTCCCCAAAATAATGTGTTGTCTTTACATCGGCCTAATCTCATTGCATGTCATTCACGAACTCGTGTTTATGTACTTCAATTAATTGGACATCTTTTTTCTTTGTTGTAAGATGTAAGCAGGTCACATACATGCTTCAACGTGCTTGAAATCGTTTAGCATTAATAACACACGGGTGTTCTAAGGAAACTTTGTTCTTTGCTTTTTGTTTTAACAAAGATATCTAGTAATATATACAACTTACAAAATGATCTTAATCCAGTAGTACTGTGAATGCAAGTACGTTTTGGTTACTTACAAGCGGTTCATGTTCATGCGAGTAAAAGGACTTTATGTAGAAAATTAGAAAAGTACGGGTGAAAAGAAGACTCTTAATCCAAGAGTGAAAGGACTTTATCTAGCAATTACGGATGTTTTTAAAGGTGGTATATCAATAGATGTGTTCTAGTAGTGCCTATTTACTTTGAAGGAAATCGATCTGAGAGAGCTCACTTTTGTAGACCACCTAGATAGTGAGGGCTAATGGGTTAATAAACAAAAAAAAAGTGGCTACCAAGATCTAGATTTTTTTTTCCTTTTCCCGATTCATTTCAGTGTGAGCATGTTAGACATCAGGATGATAATCTCTACCTTTGCGACTTAACACCGAGGATCATTCTCCTCACATAGCCCTATGCACTAGCGCCAAGGCTAGTATGATCCACTCATGCATCATCAACATTGAGCTTCGTATCCACATGTGGTTCATACGTAGAGCAACATCGCAAGTAGTGTCGTATGTGGAAACGGTATGTACTTGTCGCTGGTTTCTGTTTGTATAAGTGTGTGAGTTTGTGTCATTTCTGTGTAGGCGTGGGATTTTTTATCACCCATTCAGAAGATTCATTTATCATTTTTGAGAATATTCTCATTTGTTTATGTTACCGCTGCCCACTGGCACACACAATTTATTCCGCACGAACGAGAATTTGTTTGTTAGGTGGCCATTGCTTCATTTGTAGAGACACCCCATGAAATATGCAAATTGTAGGTAGAAGCACCCCAATACCGTATTGTGATTACATGGGCCTAATCAACATGCTCATTATACATTCACTTCGTTGATCCTTAATAATCACGATTAGTGTGCTATGTTAGCCCATTTAAGTGTGGGCTGGCATCTAGTGACCATATGTTGTTTTCTACCCTTCACTTAGTACTTTTTTTTTTGCTTTCTGCAGTTTACGCCGCCAAATACGTTTCCTTGACGAACAAACAAAAAAAATTGTAGAAAGAACTTATCTCAGTTAGGCTTAAAAGTGTTAAGTAATTTATATGTACCTGGTCTAGGTTAGGTTAAGTATATTAGCAGTGTGCTCATGGACACCCCTTCTTCTCGTCCTCTTAAATTCTAGCTAGTACCCTCACCAACGACCTTGCATGTGTATCCAAAGTCACATACATGCTTAAACATGGCATAACCTTAATTTTCTATTGGTTGAGGAAATAAAGAATGTTGGAAATATGAGCAATTTACCACTTAATTTAATTAATAGAAACATTAGGTAAAGCAAAACTACAATTGCAATAGTCAAACTAGTCATTTGAATTTCCAGAGAGTAGACAGAAGGCATGCAGAGTTTAATCATCTGAATTTTCAGAGAGTAGGCAAAAGGCATGCATAGTCTATAATCTGGGGAAAACAAATCTACTCCAAATGCTAGAACTAGGAACTGTAGTAGGATCTGGAACATGAGAATGAACAGAGAAGACATGAGCACATACTGGACAGGAACTGGTGCAGCAGCGGGGCCGTTGTTGACGTTGTCGCCCATATCGTCGAAGAGATCGTCGACATCTGGGAAGAGATCGTCGTTCGGGAAGATGTCGTTGTCGTCCATGATGAAGAAGCCAGTAGTCGTGTAGAGCGCTCCCCAAAAACCTTATCGCTCTTCTCCCGTACAAGACTCGAAGTAGCGCAGTTTCGGAGGCCTACTGTCCCGACCGACGGTGTACGCCGCAGGCCAGGATGGGGAAGACTTGAGCGGTGGCGCAAGGCTTTGGAAACAAGAAGGCAGTCTATCTGTTGTGCGTATCTCTGGAGAGGAGCGACCTCTTGTTTTATACGCACAGAGCAGGAGCTGAACAGGCCACGCGAGAAGATGAAACGAAGAGTCGAGAAGGCAGACAGGCAGCAGCCGGCTCGAGGCATTCCCGCAACCCGCGGCGCGCTCGTGGTGACGAGGCGAGGCGGGCGGCGGAGGAGGAGCGCGCGTGTAGTCATCTCTTTCTCATGCTCATACAACAAGTGGAAAGGCCTCCCTTATAAATAAGTAAAACTTCCACTCAACTAGCAATATGGGACTAAACATTTGTCCCACCTCTTGTCATACACAAATAAGCCAAGTGGGCCTCTAGGATTTATTAGGAATTTCTGGAATATTAAATAGGCTGGTCCATTTTGGCCAAAATTCCAACAATCCCCCACCAGATTCCAGAGGCACACGAAATTTGCCTTTGGTTCCAAAACATTGTTTTACATACCGATACTTCAGTGGAGACTGTGAAGTTGAACGTCCACCTAGAACTCTATGCTACACTAGTAAGCAAATTGGACAGTGGACTGCGCCTTGAACTGCAAGTTTTCTGCGAATCTAATTTCACACAAAGCCTTGACGGATACTAGACTGCCGAAGGACTTCCCCGTGGGTGGAGCTTATGCGTCATACTCCTTGACCTTTCATGAGTTTATTAGAGAGAACCCAACTCTCATGGACTGCAATGTTTGACAGTCAGACTCACATAGGTGTGTTCTTCAAAAGATATTCTGCAGGAAAACATCTCTGCTTAAATAAGCCACATAGAACACATTAAGATAAACATCAACCTGCCTTGCAGAGTAGGAGCGTATTGCATCTTCATGGAGTGGTACAAAAAGTAGGGATAGTCTCCTCTCAGTTGATCAACAGCTTGTCTCCCGATTCTAATTCACGGGATCTCCGATCACATAGAGTGGGTTTCCACAGTTAACAACTTATATTGTGGGTCTCTGAAACTGCATTTTGTTTTCCCAGTGCTTTGTGTGTTAGTTAACAATACTAAGTACATTATTTATCGAGGTGTTAAGCATGCAGGTGTTATACTTAACATCGGCATCGATCACCGAAAACTCGGTGAAGTTTGGCCTTGGGACAGAACCCAACTGGATTATTTGGAACCAGATTATTCGGAGGAGCCGGATATTCCGGTTTGGAGAATTCTGGTCCAGTTTGCTCACAGAGATGAGCCGTATTATTTGGAACCGGATTATTCGGAGGAGCCAGATATTCCGGTCTGGAAAAATCTGGACCAGTTTCCTCATAGAGATGAGCCAGATTATTTGATCCAGATTTTTCATCTCGAGCCGGATATTCCGGTTGGTGATGAAGTTGCGCGAAAATGGCTAAGGACTGGAAGATTTGCTCACAGCAGTGAGCCGGATTATTTGAACCGGATTATTCCGGGGCAGCCAAATATTCTGGTTCAGGTCTGTAGGATTTCGTGAAGAAAGCAGACCGGATATTCCGGTCCAAACTTGGACCAGATATTCCAGTCCCCTTTTTCCCGCACAACGACTAGTTGTGAGGAGGGGGTATAAATACCCCTCCTCTTCTTCCCCAAGACCTAGTTCTTCCCCTTAGCATTTATGAGCATTTAAGAACTCACCAAATCTCTCATTACTCCCAATCCCTCCAACCAATCTTGAAGATCTTTGGAGGATTGAAGGAGAAGGCCCCGATCTACATCTTCACCGAGCCGTTCTTCATTTCCCCCTCTCTAGCTTGAGGGATCTTGCCTAGGGTTTCCTCTTGTGGAGAACCTAGGCATCTTGATACTTGTTGGTGATTCAAGAAGATTTGGGAGCCCCCAATTTGATTGTGGGTGTGTGCCCCAAGTTGTTTGTAAAGGATTCGATCCCCGCCTCAAAGGGGTTCTATAGTTGAAGGTGAACTAGGCCTTTGTGGCGAAGTTCATCGGAGAATAGGGTGAGGCCTTTGTGGCGTTGAGTAGGCCTTCGTGGCGAGCTCACACCCCTCCAACGAGACGTACTCCCCTAAAAAGGAGGAACTCAGAAATACATCGCGTCTCCGTGTGCTTCACCTTGGTGACCTCGTTCCCTCACTCTCTTTACTTATCACTTGCATTCTGTTTATCATTATCCTTGTCTTATAGGTAAATTCACCATAGCCGCATTATCTAGAGAATTTACCTTTGTGTCAAGCCTAAATCAAAAGAAAAGTTAAAATTGGTCGTAGCACCTATTCACCCCCCCCCCCCTCTAGGTGCCCATACTTTACTTTCGATTGGTATCAGAGTCTCGGCTCTTCTATCGGGATTAACCGCCTAAGAGTTTAAGTATGGGAGCTGATTTGGTTGACGCTCCGTCCGATGGCAATGTGACCATGGATGATCTTAATGCTTTGAGAAATTCATTGACCTCATCCATAGACACTAAATTTGATGAGTTGCGTCAACTCATGATACAACTCCGCAAAGCCAAATGACCGGAGGTGGTCGACTTATTCCTTCTGGAAGAACCAGAGGGTGTCAAGATAGGGGTAGATGGTGAACCACATAAAAATGCTTCCACCGAACAATCCGCTAAGTCGCGTACGGAAGGAAGTGGAGGATTTCATGCCGTTCCCGGAAGTTATTCTCCCGATCCTCCCGTCCCCCATCCTCATATAATCCCTAGAGGAGATCCACCTAAAATTGATGCTTTTTCTTTTCGTGAATGGCAATACTATATGGAGACTCACATGAATTCTTCTTGTATAGATCTTTGGAGGGTCACTCGTGACGGATACAAACCATTTCACCCCAAGAATCTCACAAGAAGAGAAGTCGTAGATTGCCAACTAAACTACACTGCGTTGTCCATCCTTCAACAAGCCGTGGGTCCAAACCACATGCCACATCTTCAACATTTCTCCACCGCCAAAGAAACATGGGATGCACTAGTCATCATGTTTGTTGGGAATGATATCATGCAAAGAAATCGCTATGACACCTTGACCAATGAGACCGAAGGATTTTTCATGCGTGATTGAGAAGATCATGTTGAGATGTATCGAGGACTCAAAACTCTTGCCACTGCCTTCTCTAGTGCGGGTGCAAAGTATATTGACGATGCTTGGATCAAGAGGAAGTACATGATTGCCATTATGCCTTTTGAGGGAACGGACTTGAAGAGGATTCAAGGAAGACATGATTTCTCCTCCATGACCTCAACTCAAGTGATGCAAGAATTGTGCTCTTACAAAGTGCAAACCAAGAATGCTCTTGACAACCATGCTAGGGCCATAGGAATGCACCAAGGATCATCCGTTGCTTTGAAGGCCAAGGCTTTGTCAAGAGAGGTTGAGAATGAAGAAGATGGAGAAGAGGCATTGCCTCCTTTGAAGGAACAAGACTATGATCATGATCCCGTTCTAAAGGATCTCATTGCTCTTACCATGCAAAAGTTTTGGAACAATCCCCCCAAGGGCAAGAAATTTGTTTAGGAGAAGACCAAGTCTCGTCATGGGAATGATGGGGCTCAAAAAGTTAGATCTTGCTTCAATTGCCAAGACAAGCATCATTTCATTGCGGAGTGCCCCTACGAGAGTAGAGAGCACCATAGTGGCAAGCTCATTCGCAAGGACAAGTCCAAGGTTGAATATAAGAAACCTCATTTCAAGAAGAAACCATTCAACAAGAAATCCCCCACCAAGTTTGTGCTCTTGAATCAAGAGGAGTACGATTCCGGGAGTGATGAAGAAGATGAAAGTATAGTATGGGCACCTAGAGGGGGGGGGGTGAATAGGTGCTACGGCAAATTTTAATTTTTCTCAAATTTAGGCTTGACAAGAAAGGTAAATTCTCTAGATAGTGCAACTAGTGATGAATTTACCTATATGACAAGACAAGTAATCAATGCAACAAGTACAAGTAAGTAAAGAGAGTGAGGAACGAGGTAACCGATGGAAGCACACGGAGACACGATGTATTTCCGAGTTCCTCCTTTTTAGGGGAGTACGTCTCGTTGGAGGGGTGTGAGCTCGCCACAAAGGCCTACTCAACGCCACTAAGGCTTCACCCTATTCTCCGATGAACTTCGCCACAAAGGCCTAGTTCACCTTCCACTATAGAACCCCTTTGAGGCGGGGATCAAATCCTTTACAAACACCTTGGGGCACACACCCACAACTTAATTGGGGGCTCCCAACAACTCTTGAATCACCAACTAGAAACAAGATGCCTAGGTTCTCCACAAGAGGAAACCCTAGGCAAGATCCCTCGAGCTAGAGAGGGGGAAATGAAGAACGGGTCGGTGAAGATGTAGATCGGGGCCTTCTCCTTCAATCCTCCAAAGATCTTCAAGATTGGGTGGAGGGATTGGGAGTTATGAGGGATTTGGTGAGTTCTTAAATGCTCATCAATGCTAAGGGTAAGAACTAGATCTTGAGGAAGAATAGGAGGGCTATTTATAGTCCCTCCTCACAACTAGCCGTTGTGCAGGAAAAAAGGTACCGGAATATCCGGTTCAAGTTTGGACTGGAATATCCGGTTAGTTTGCTCCACGCAGAACTGCAGTGCTGGACCGGATTATCCGGTTGATTTGAAATAATCCGGTACAAATAATCCGGTAGATGCCAGTACGCAAATCTTCTAGTCCTTAGCCATTTTTCCACTTCCTCAACTGCAACCGGAATATCCGGTAGATATGAAATATCCGGTGCAAATAATCCGGTTGACTCCAGTAGCTCAAAACTTCCAGTCCTTAGCAGTTTTTCGCAGCAACCGGAATATCCGGTCCGGGATGAATAATCCGGTCCAAATAATCCGGTTGACTCCAGTAGCTCAAAACTTCAGTCCTTAGCAATTTTTCGCAGTAACCGGAATATCCGGTCCAGGATGAAATATCCGGTCCGAATAATCCGGTTGATTCCAGTATGCAAAATCCTCAGTCCTTAGCCATTTTTGAGCTCCTTTCTCAGCAACCGGAATATCCGGTCCCGGATGAATAATCCGGTCCGAATAATCCGGTTGAGTTCTGTCCCAAAAACCTCAGGCCAAACTTCACCGACTTTTCAGTGCTCGATGCCGATGTTAAGTATAACGCCTGCACACTAAACATCTCGATAAATAATGTACTTAGTATTGTTAACTAACACACAAAACACTGGGAAAACGAAATGCACTTTCAATCTCCCCCTTTTTAGTGTTAGATGACAATACTAAGATTTGCAATAAACCTTGACAGTAAGCATGTTTGAAACAAGATGAAAAATCTCTCCCCCTATCTCTATGCATATCTTTTGTTTGCCTCAAACACAAATGGATGCAATGATGTATAGGAAGAGATTTTCAACAAGTAGCAAACACGACAATGAGACAACATCACCGATATGTTGAGTGTAAAGAAGTATATACCTTGTGCGAGAACGATATATCCAAGAATAACCAAGCACAATCATAGATAATCTCCTCAACATATCCGATAGAGAACCAACACACCATAAATAGATAACCATGATAGTATCCAGATAACCAATAGTCACACACATAATAGCACACATAGTTTTAAACGACAATAAACGACAAGTTCACAAGCACGACAAATGAAGATAAAATGGACACAAGCGCTCAAAGGAAGGATAAAAGCAAATGCTTGTGCCCGAACCCATGCAAATCCCGTAGTCTATAATAGCTACTTCTCCCCCTTTGGCATCGAGACACCAAAAAGGAGGGAAATAGCTAACTAACGCCCCAGACACGGTCTAAGCATCCGACTCGTCTCCAGATCCCTGCTCATCATCAGACTCCTCCTCATCAGCAGCAGCATCATGAGCTCGTGAAGCAGTCTCCCGAGTAGACCTGAGGGCCGCCTCAATGCTCTCCCAAGGAGTGGAATCCTCAGCAGACCAAGCAGAGTAGGACTGAGCATCAAGAGGAGCAGGAACATCACCAGTGCCACCACTCACGTGATGGAGAATCTGACGCTGCGAGCTGGCCAAATCAGTGTCCCTGCGATATGCCCTGTACTGTTCCTTGTGAATGTCCAGCTTCATGCAGAGCACGTTGCGCTGAAACCAGGATAGCTTCCTGACGTTGCGCAAAGTGGTGAGATCAGACACAGGCACCCTGGGAGCAGACTGAGAGCTAGAAGGACCACCCATAGAGGAACCACCCTCAAATGGAGCACTCCGAGAAGCAGCCGCAGTCTTCACCTTCCTCTTGACATACATCTTCCTCACCTTGTGCTCAACCATGGGAAGCTCGGTGTACTCCTTCCGCATCTCATACTTGATAAGCATCATGATGTAGGGAGCATAGGGTATGGTGTAGCCACCAATCATCGCAGCATAGAGCTCGTGAAAGATGATGTCCATCACATCCACAGTATATGAGACAGCCGGGTCCTCTTCCTCCATACACTCCTTAGCCAGAATCAGAAGGTTGCACAGAGGAGTGGTGAGAGCATCGTTGTTACCTCCACTCGGCACAAGGAAAGCTCTGAAGATATGCACCAGCTGATCATAAAGAGGAAGCAGTCCCTCAAGCCCCCCAACAGTGAAACCAGGGGCGTAAAGCTCAGCCATGGACACCTCCCTCCTCGGCCTATCAACCTCATGGACGCGGTGACCAAGAGGAGGGTGCTCGCTGTAAGAGTAGCCAAGACGCCGAGCCAACCTCTCAAAGGATGCCTCACAAGGTGTATCTCCAGACATCCACTTAAGACGGGTCACAATATCACCAGTGGAGTACACGAGGGTGGACATAAACTGCATCACCAGCTGCGTGTTGTAGTTGCACTGGGTCTCCATCAGCTTCACCAAACCGAAGCGCTCAACAATACTGGCAGCATCAGCAAACTCATCCTTGGCCTTGAGAGCGGCATGGTCATATGGATGCATAGGGCGGCACGGATAGCGGAAGTCACAATAGATGTCAGTGTAAATGTAGGACTGCTCCAGATTCCAGAAACGAGGATCAATGTTGCCAACCCTTGGAGACAGATAGGCATCCTTCTTTCTGAGCTCATTGAACTCCTGAATCGGAATGTCGGTCTTATAGTTCAGCCGAGGTTTCCTCTTGTTACGGGTAGAGATAAGCTTCTTGCGCTTTGGAACGCTTCGATCGTGGTCACCATCTGTGAAACAAGATATAGTAGGAAAAGCACAAGATGAGTACACTAGTGTCATACAACGGATACAATCATACATAGAAACGATAGAGAAGATGACAGGAAACAATCGAGGTGGAAATCTGGGAAAGATTCATTTGGGGCTGCCCTTAAAACAGTACTGGACTCAGCCGGATATTCCGGTTCAAAACTGAACCGGATATTCCGGTTACCCGGATATTCCGGTTCAGTCGTGGACCGGATATTCCGGTGAATTTCGGAACAGCACAAAAACAACCTAGATCTCAGATTTCCACAAGGATTGCAAACAAGTGATCTACTCTATGATTTATAGCATGTATGGGGAGTCCTCTTCGGAACGAAATCTACCAAGCAAGCCAACAAAAACGCACATCCATGGAAGGTGAGGTTATAGCACCAAGATTCAAGAGATTTGAACTATACCGGGATCCATGGAGAGAAAAGCTTGGGTAGAATCGATCCAAAACGCGAGGAGATCAAGATCCGGGTCAAATCTCCAAGATCTTGCGGAGGAAACGGCCCGGGAGGCCAAGAACCACGGCGGCGGCGATTTGGTGGGGAGGAGCGGACGGGAAATAGGGCAAGAACTGCCCATCCCCGTCGCGCTCCAGGTTATATGGATTTCGCCGAACCGGATATTCCGGTTCAAGTTTGAACCGGATATTCCGGTACAGCCGGATATTCCGGTTCAAAACTGAACCGGAAATTCCGACTGCCTCCAGATTCGAAATTTCCTCGATTTCAACGGACGACACTAGTGCTTAGAAAGAAAGGCTTTTTGAGAGAAAGGCTTAGGATAGAATTACCAAACTGAGACTAGTACTTATCCCTCTCAAGAGCAAGAAGCAACCAACCAAAAAAGTAAAACAATTGAGTGGGATTTTCCTAGGAAGAAACACTTAGCCGGGAAAACACACGAAATGCAATAAAATGACAAGTAGACAAACCCAACTAAGATCCAACTCTTCGCAATGAAGAGGTTGGTGGCCGAAACCACCATGTAAGAGTTCTTGGTATGCAACCGCGAAGATATATCTTGGGGGCATTGCCAAAACTCAACATATAAGCTCACAATTCAACATTAGAAAAAGAGAGGTTACAATGAATTTTTGCTATGGGCATAATGGGGGGAGGGAGAATCCAATGTGTTAGGATAGCACTCCCCCTATGTCCATGCCTACATCTAAGCTCGAACACGTTTCATCTATAGGGGTGTGTGCAAGATAGTTAAGCCAAACTCCTTGAATCAATCACATTTAGCTCATTCCTCAAGAACATGAACCTTGCATCATCAAGTGGCTTCGTGAAAATATCCGCAAGATTGTCCTTGGTGGGCACATAACTGAGTGCAATGTCTCCTCTCGCCACGTGATCACGGATGAAGTGGTGGCGAATCTCAATGTGCTTCGTCCTTGTGTGTTGCACCGGATTGTATGCAATCTTGATAGCACTTTCATTGTCACATAGAAGAGGTACTTTGTCCAAATGAACTCCATATTCCTTGAGAGTTTGCCTCATCCATAGCAATTGGGTGCATGCACTCGCGGCGGCAACATATTCCGCTTCGGCGGTGGAGAGAGAGATGCAATTTTGTTTCTTCGAGGACCAACTTACAAGGGACCTACCAAGGAATTGGCAAGCCCCCGAAGTTGACTTCCTATCATCTTGATCACCCGCCCAATCGGAATCCGTATATCCATTGAGAGTAAATTGTGCCCCCTTTGGGTACCACAAACCAAATCTTGAGGTATGAACCAAATAACGAAAGATTCTATGAACCGCCATTAGATGGCAATCCTTAGGAGCCGCTTGATACCTTGCACACACACCTACACTCAAAACGATATCGGGCCTAGATGCACAAAGATAGAGCAAAGAACCAATCATAGAACGATAGAGCTTTTGGTCCACATCCTTACTCCCTTTTGGATTGCGTGATAGATGACACTTGACTTGCATAGGAGTGGTTTTGATCTTTGCCTCTTGGAAGTTAAACCTCTTGAGCATGTCTTGAGTATACTTGGCTTGAGAAATGAAGGTACCACGGGCCAATTGCTTGATCTCAAAGCCAAGGAAGAATTTAAGCTCACCCATCATAGACATCTCGAACCTGTCAGTCATAAGCTTAGAGAACTCATTATTGAAAGCTTGGTTAGTTGAGCCAAAGATGATATCGTCCACATAGAGTTGGCATATGAAAAGCTCTCCCTTTACTCTCTTGGTGAAGAGAGTGGGGTCAATCTTCCCAACTTCGAAACCACGATCATCTAACAACTCCCTAAGGTGCTCATACCAAGCACGGGGTGCTTGTTTGAGACCATAGAGAGCCTTGTCAAGTTTGTAAACGTGGTTGGGAAAGTTGAGATTCTCGAACCCCGGAGGTTGCTTAACATATACCTCCTCTTTTAGTGGACCATTCAAGAAAGCACTTTTCACATCCATTTGTTGCAACTTGAAATTATGTGAGGAAGCATAAGCAAGGAGGATACGGATGGACTCAAGGCGAGCCACGGGCGCATAGGTTTCATCAAAGTCAATGCCTTCAACTTGGGTGTAACCTTGAGCTACCAATCTTGCCTTGTTCCTAATGACAATGCCATTCTCATCTTGCTTGTTCTTGAATATCCACTTGGTGCCAATAACATTGTGGCAATCCTTGGGTTTCTCAACCAATCTCAAACCTTGTTGCGCTCAAAGTTATTGAGCTCATCATGCATAGCTTCAACCCAATCGGAGTCCTCAAGAGCTTCATACACTTTCTTAGGCTCCACCATAGAGATATGAGCTTGATGCTCACAAAAATGAGCCAATTGCCTTCTAGTGGATCTTCTAGCTTGAACATCCTCCAAGACCTTGTTATCTTGGGCATCAATTTGCTTCAAAGCTCTTCTTATCCTTTTGATGCGACGGGCTTCGATCTCCTCATTATTGCGAGGAGGGATCACTTGATCATCTTGATCATTTGGGTCCCCATCTTGACCAACATGGTCTTGATCATCAACATTGTCACCAACAATATCTTCAACACTAGCTTCAACTTGAGAAGAGGATGACGAGGAAGAACGATCTTGGCCTTGATCTTGACTCGCATTAGTGAGAGGAGTGGGTACGACTTGCGGAGTCACTTGATCAATGAGAGGAGGGTCTTGAATATGTTCTCGGTTAGGTGTAGTAGGTGGCTCCTTGGCTTGATCTTCAAATGTAGAGGAGGGCTCCACTTGGGTAGAGCATAGTCCTTCTCGAGTCGCCATAAGGTGTCCCTCGATGGGGCGGAAGAATCCCACACCCATCCTTCCTATGGCTTCTTGAGGCATTTCAACATCTACATTTGAAACATGAAATTGCGCCACTTGGGAGCCGTCATTTTCCTCGAACACCACACTACAAGATTCTATGACAATCCGTGAGGCTTTGTCATAGACTCTATAAGTGTGGGATTCGGCACCGTAACCAACAAAAATACCCTCAATAGTTTTGGATTGAAATTTCGACAACCTAATACCCTTGATCAAATAAAAGCACTTACAACCGAATACACGGAAGTAGGATACGTTGGGCTTGTTGCCGGTGAGGATCTCATATGGGGTCTTGCTCAAGCCTTTGCGGATGTAGAGGCGGTTGGAGGAGTGGCATGCGGTGGATACGGCCTCGGCCCATAAATATTGGGGAGAAGAGTACTCCGCCAACATGGTCCTTGCCATATCCAAGAGAGTGCGATTCTTCCTTTCGGCAACACCATTTTGTTGAGGAGTGTAAGTGGCGGAGTATTGGTGACGAATGCCTTCTTCACTAAGAAATTCATTCAATGTGTAGTTCTTGAACTCCGACCCATTATCACTCCTAATAGCCATGATTTGCACATTGTGTTGACGTTGCACTTCGTTGGAGAAGTCGATGATGGTTTGTTGAGTCTCACTCTTGCACTTGAAGAAATAAACCCAAGTGTATCTTGAATAATCATCGACAATCACCAAGCAATACTTCTTGCCGCCAAGACTTGCCTCGGGCACGGCACCAAAGAGATCAACATGAAGAAGTTCCAAGATCCGCTTCGATGAGATAATAGTCTTGGCCTTGTGCACAATGTCATGCATCTTCCCCTCAACACATGACCTACAAACGCGATCCTTTGCAAAGGAAACATTTTCTTTTAGTCCAACAATAAGGCCACTTTTGTGAAGACTTTGCAAAGTTCTCATGTTGACATGGGATAGGCGGCGATGCCACAACCATCCCATGTCCGCCTTCCCGAAAAGACACATTGCTTGAGTGTTGGTTGACTTCGAAAAATCCACCACATACAACTCATTTTCAACATGTCCCACGTGAACGACGTCAAGAGTCTTGCTCCTCAAAAGGACCACCATATCACCATCAAAGAAGACGGAAAGACCCATCTTACTAAGAGAACGGACGGAAAGTAAATTGTAACCAAGGGATTCGACAAGCATGACGTTCACGATAGTGATATCGGGAGCCACCACAACCTTGCCAAATCCGGATACCTTAGACTTGGACGAGTCCCCATAGGTGACGGTTGCTTGGATATCATTTGGTTGCAACTCCGTCACAAGTTCTTTGCTTCCGGTCATATGATTAGTGCATCCACTATCAAGAATCCATTTAGTCCCACCGGAAGCATAGTCCTGCAAGAGATCATTGACTAGAGTTAGGACCCGAGTTGGGTCCCTTCATGTTAGCAACAAGGGTCTTTGGAACCCATATAGTGTAGTCAATAAAACCCTCAATAGGACCAACATATTTAGCTTGCACAACACCATAATAATCAACATATAAGAAATGGTGTGGGTTGTTAGTTCCCGCGGAGGAGCTACGAGTAGTGTTGTCCCTCATGACAATACCACCCGAAGCACCATGTTTGTTCTTCTTCTTGTTCTTCTTCTTCTTGTTCCTTTTCTTGGCTACATAGCCAAGACCTTGCTTGCCTACTTGTTGCCTTGGAGCACTCACTTGTGGTCTAGAAATGACCGCATTAGTGCATGAGGCAACCACTTGTGGGGTGGCAAGCACCACCTTTTCAACTTGAGTGCTTTTGCCCTTGAGCCTTGTAAGTTCATCCTTCAACCTAGCATTTTCTTCAATAATATTTGCATGATCACAAGAAGAAGTAGAAGTGCTAGGATGGTTAGCTTGAGTAAGTTGAGTTTGAAGTTGTTCATGCAACTCTTTGAGGGATGAGTGTTGGCTTTCCAAAGCTTTGTGAGCAATGGTTAGCTTTTCAAACTCCTCGGTTAGTTTACCATGACCAACCCCAAACTCTACTTTATCCTTTTTAGCCTTTTTATATTTAGCAATAGCAAGATCACGTTCCTTAATGATTTTAGAGACAAGTTCATTATGAGTGGTTTCAATAGTTTCAAGTTCATCCTCTAGAGAAACTCTACCATCATGCTCTTCTTCAAGAGTCATTGAGAGAGATGCAATTTCATCCGCATCCCTTCTCTCAATCTCACCTTTCTTCTCAAGGGCCTCTTGGGCCTCTCCCAATTGCCTCATGAGATGCTCAAAGTACTTCTTGGTCTCCCCTTGCATGTTAGACATAAAACAATCCAAGGAGGCTCTTTCCTCTTCTTCTCTAAGACAAGCAATATGTTCTAGTTCACTAGGGGTCTTAGAGTTAGGAGAAGATGATACCTCCGTGGCCTTAGCCATGAAGCACTTGGCATCGCGTTGAGGAAGATTTTCATTGGGAGATTCAAAGAGGGATGACGAAGATGGAGTGGAAGCAATAGCTAGAGCGGCCACTTCACTTGTTGTTTCTTCTTCTTCATCACTCCCGGAATCATACTCCTCTTGAGTCAAGAGCACAAACTTGGTAGGAGTCTTCTTGTTGAAAGGTTTCTTCTTGAAATGAGGTTTCTTGTATTCAACCTTGGACTTGTCCTTGCGGATGAGCTTGCCACTATGGTTTTCTCTATTCTCATATGGGCATTCCGCAATGAAGTGGTACTTGTCTTGGCAATTGAAGCAAGATCTCACTTTTTGAGCCCCATCATTACCATAACGAGACTTGGTCTTCTCCTCAACAAACTTCTTGCCTTTAGGGGGATTGTTCCAAAACTTTTGCACGGTGAGAGCTATTAGATCCTTTAGAACGGGATCATATTCTTGTTCCTTCAATGGAGGCAATGCTTCTTCACCATCTTCATCATTCTCAACTTCTCTTGTCAACACCTTGGCCTTCAAAGCAACGGAAGCTCCTTGATGCATTCCAATGGCCCTAGCACGGTTGTCAAGAGCATTCTTGGTTTGCACTTTGTAGGAGCTCAACTCTTGCATGACTTGGGTAGAGGTCATGGTGGAGAAATCATGTCTCCCTTGAATGCTCTTCATATCCGTGCCCTCGAAAGGCATCACGGCAATTATGAACTTCCTCTTGATCCAAGCATCATCAATATGTGTTGCACCCGCATTAGAGAAGGCGGTGGCAAGAGATTTGAGCCTCCGATACATGTCAACGTGATCTTCTCCATCACGCATGAAGAATCCTTCGGCCTCATTTGTCAAGGTGTCATAGCGATTTCTTTGCATGCTCTCATTGCCAACAAACATGACGACAAGGGCATCCCATGTCTCTTTGGCGGTGGAGAAGTGTTGAAGATGCGGCATGTGATTGGGGCCCACGGCTTGATGAAGGATGGACAAAGCGGTGTAATTGAGTTGGCAATCTACAACCTCTCTTCTTGTGAGATTCTTGGGATCATATGGCTTGTATCCATCACGAGTGATTCTCCAAAGATCTATACAAGAAGAGTTCAAGTGAGTCTCCATGTAGTATTGCCATTCACGAAAAGAATATGCATCAATTTTAGGTGGATCTCCCCTAGGAATTATATGAGGAAAAGGGATGGGAGGATCGGGAGAATAATGGCCTTCAACGGCATGATATCCTTCCTTTCCATTCACACCCTTCTTAGCGGATTGTTCGGCGGAAGCAGTTTTAGGTGGTTCACCATCAACCCCAATCTTGGCACCCTCCGTTTCCGGAGGGGATGAGTCGACCACCTCCGGTTCCTTGGCTTTGAGGAGTGTTGTCATGAGTAGACGCAACTCCTCAAATTTAGTGTCTATGGATGAGGTCAATGATTCTCTCAAAGCATTGAGATCATTCATGGACACATTTCCTTCGGACGGAGCGTCATCCTCATCACCCATACTTAAACTCTTAGGCGGTTAAGCCCGATAGAAGAGCCGAGGCTCTGATACCAATTGAAAGTATAGTATGGGCACCTAGAGGGGGGGGTGAATAGGTGCTACGGCAAATTTTAATTTTTCTCAAATTTAGGCTTGACAAAAAGGTAAATTCTCTAGATAGTGCAACTAGTGATGAATTTACCTATATGACAAGACAAGTAATCAATGCAACAAGTACAAGTAAGTAAAGAGAGTGAGAAACGAGGTAACCGATGGAAGCACACGGAGACACGATGTATTTCCGAGTTCCTCCTTTTTAGGGGAGTACGTCTCGTTGGAGGGGTGTGAGCTCGCCACAAAGGCCTACTCAACGCCACTAAGGCTTCACCCTATTCTCCGATGAACTTCGCCACAAAGGCCTAGTTCACCTTCCACTATAGAACCCCTTTGAGGCGGGGATCAAATCCTTTACAAACACCTTGGGGCACACACCCACAACTTAATTGGGGGCTCCCAACAACTCTTGAATCACCAACTAGAAACAAGATGCCTAGGTTCTCCACAAGAGGAAACCCTAGGCAAGATCCCTCGAGCTAGAGAGGGGGAAATGAAGAACGGGTCGGTGAAGATGTAGATCGGGGCCTTCTCCTTCAATCCTCCAAAGATCTTCAAGATTGGGTGGAGGGATTGGGAGTTATTAGGGATTTGGTGAGTTCTTAAATGCTCATCAATGCTAAGGGGAAGAACTAGATCTTGAGGAAGAAGAGGAGGGCTATTTATAGTCCCTCCTCACAACTAGTCGTTGTGCAGGAAAAAAGGTACCGGAATATCCGGTTCAAGTTTGGACCGGAATATCCGGTTAGTTTGCTCCACGCAGAACTGCAGTGCTGGACCGGATTATCCGGTTGATTTGAAATAATCCGGTACAAATAATCCGGTAGATGCCAGTACGCAAATCTTCTAGTCCTTAGCCATTTTTCCACTTCCTCAACTGCAACCGGAATATCCGGTAGATATGAAATATCCGGTGCAAATAATCCGGTTGACTCCAGTAGCTCAAAACTTCCAGTCCTTAGCAGTTTTTCGCAGCAACCGGAATATCCGGTCCGGGATGAATAATCCGGTCCAAATAATCCGGTTGACTCCAGTAGCTCAAAACTTCAGTCCTTAGCAATTTTTCGCAGTAACCGGAATATCCGGTCCAGGATGAAATATCCGGTCCGAATAATCCGGTTGATTCCAGTATGCAAAATCCTCAGTCCTTAGCCATTTTTGAGCTCCTTTCTCAGCAACCGGAATATCCGGTCCAGGATGAATAATCCGGTCCGAATAATCCGGTTGAGTTCTGTCCCAAAAACCTCAGGCCAAACTTCACCGACTTTTCAGTGCTCGATGCCGATGTTAAGTATAACACCTGCACACTAAACACCTCGATAAATAATGTACTTAGTATTGTTAACTAACACACAAAACACTGGGAAAACGAAATGCACTTTCAGAAGAAGAAACCACAAGTGAAGTGGCCGCTCTAGATATTGCTTCCACTCCATCATCTTCATCCCTCTTTGAATCCCCCAGTGATAATCTTCCTCAACACAATGCCAAGTGCTTAATGGATAAGGCCACAGAGGTATCATCTTCTCCTAACTCTAAGACCCCTTGTGAACTAGAACATATTGCTAGTCTTAGAGAAGAAGATGAAAGGGTCTCCTTGGACCATTTTATGTCTAACATGCAAGGGGAGACCAAGAAGTACTTTGAGCATCTCATGAGGCAATTGGGAGAGGACCAAGAGGCCCTTGAGAAGAAAGGTGAGGTTGTGAGAAGGGATGCGGATGAAATTGCATCTCTCTCAATGACTCTTGAAGAAGAGCATGATGGTAGAATTTCTCTAGAGGATGAACTTGAATCTATTGAATCAACTCATAATGAACTTGTCTCTAAAATCATTAAGGAACGTGATCTTGCTATTGCTAAATATAAAAAGGCTAAAAAGGATAAATTCGAGTTTGGGGTTGGTCAAGGTAAAGTAACCGAGGAGTTTGAAAAGCTTACCAATGCTCACAAAGCTTTGGAAAGCCAACACTCATCCCTCAAAGAGTTGCATGAATAACTTCAAATTCAACTTACTCAATCTAACCATCCTAGCACCTCTACATCTTCTTGTGATCATGCAAATATTATTGAAGAAAATGCTAGGTTGAAGGATGAGCTAGCAAGGCTCAAGGGCAAGAGCCCTCAAGTTGAGAAGGTTGTGTTAGCCACCCCACAAGTGGTTGCCCCGAGCTCAAATGCGGTCATTGCTAGACCACAATTGAGTGCTCCAAGGCAACAAGTGGGCAAGCAAGGGCTTGGCTATGTAGCCAAGAAGAAGAACAAGAAGAAGAACCAACATGGTGCTTCGGGTGGTATTGTCATTAGGGACAACACCACTCGTAGCACACCCACTCAAGACAACAATGTTTCCTCGAGTAGTAGTGTCATGAGGGACAACACTACTCGTAGCACCTCCACGAGAACTAACAATCCACACCATTTCTTATATGTTGATTATTATGGTGTTGTGCAAGCTAAATATGTTGGTCCTATTGAGGGTTTCATTGACTATACTATTTGGATTCCAAAGACCCTTGTTGCTAACATGAAGGGACCCATCTCGGGTCCTAACTCTAGTCAATGATCTCTTGCAGGACTATGCTTCCGGTGGGACTAAATGGATACTTGATAGTGGATACACTAATCATGTGACCGGAAGCAAAGAGCTAGTGACGGAGTTGCGACCAAATGACATTCAAGCAACCGCCACTTATGGGGACTCGTACAAGTATAAGGTATCCGGTTTTGGCAAGGTTGTGGTGGCTCCCGATATCACTATCGTGAACGTCCTGCTTGTCAAATCCCTTGGTTACAATTTATTTTCCGTCCGCTCTCTTGGAAAGATGGGTTTTTCCGTCTTTTTTGATTGTGATATTGTGGTCGTTTTGAGGAGCAAGACTCTTGACGTCGCTCACGTGGGACATGTTGAAAATGAGTTGTTCGTGGTGGACTTTTCGAAGTTAACCAACACTCAAGCAATGTGTCTTTTCGGGAAGGCGGACCTGGGATGGTTGTGGCATCGCCACCTGTCCTATGTCAACATGAGAACTTTGCAAAGTCTTCACAAAGGTGGCCTTATTGTCGGACTAAGAGAAAATGTTTCTTTTTCAAAGGATCGCGTTTGTAGGTAGTGTGTTGAAGGGAAGATGGATGACAAGGTGCACAAATCCAAGACTATTATTTCATCCAAGAGGATCTTGGAGCTTCTCCATGTTGATCTGTTTGGTGCCGTGCCCGAGGCAAGTCTTGGAGGCAAGAAGTATTGCTTGGTGATTGTCGATGACTATTCAAGATACACTTGGGTATATTTCTTCAAGTGCAATAGTGAGACTCAACAAACCATCATCGACTTCACCAACCAAGTGCAACGTCAACACAATGTGCAAATCATGGCTATTAGGAGTGATAATGGTTCGGAGTTCAAGAACTATACATTGAATGAATTCCTCAGTGAAGAAGGCATTCGTCATCAGTACTCGCCACTTATACTCCTCAACAAAATGGTGTTGCTGAAAGGAAGAATCGCACTCTCTTGGATATGGCTAGGACCATGTTGGCGGAGTACACTTCTCCCCAATATTTATGGGCCGAGGCCATATCCACCGCATGCCACTCCTCCAACCGCCTCTACATCCGCCAAGGCTTGGACAAGACCCCATATGAGATCCTCACCGGCAACAAGCCCAACATCTCCTACTTCCGTGTATTCGGTTGTAAGTGCTTCTATTTGATCAAGGGTGTTAGGTTGTCTAAATTTCAATCCAAATCTATTGAGGGTATATTTGTTGGTTACGGTGCCGAATCCCACACTTATAGAGTCTATGACAAGACCTCACGGATTGTCATAGAATCTTGTAGTGTGGCTTTCGAGGAAAATGATGGCTCCCAAATGGCGCAATTTCATGTTTCTAATGTAGATGTTGAAATACCTCAAGAAGCCATAGGAAGGATGGGTGTGGGATTTTTCCGCCCCATTGAGGGACACCTTATGGCGACTCGAGAAGGACTATTCTCCACACAAGTGGAGCCCTCCTCTACAATAGAAGAACAAGCCAAGGAGCCAACTATTTCACCAAACCAAGAACATGTTCAAGACCCTCCTCTCATTGACCAAATGACTCCGCAAGTCGTACCCACTCCTCTCACTAATGCAAGTCAAGGTCAAGGCCAAGATCAACCATCCTCTTCATCCTCTCCTCAAGTTGAGGCAAGTGTTGAAAATATTGTTGTTGATGATGATGATGATGATGATGATCAAGGCCAAGTTGGTCAAGATGGGGACCCAAATGATCAAGATGATCAAGTGATCCCTCCTCGCAATAATGAGGAGATCGAAGCCCGTCGTATCAAAAGGATAAAAAGACCTTTGAAGCAAACTGATGCCCAGGACGACAAGGTCTTGGAGGATGTTCAAACTAGAAGATCCACAAGAAAGCAATTGGCTAACTTTTGTGAACATCAAGCTCATATCTCTATGGTGGAACCGAAGAAAGTATATGAAGCTCTTGAGGACTCCGATTGGGTTGAAGCTATGCATGATGAGCTCAATAACTTTGAGCGCAATAAGGTTTAGAGATTGGTTGAGAAGCCCAAGGATTGCCACAATGTTATTGGCACAAAGTGGATTTTCAAGAACAAGCAAGATGAACATGGCATTGTCATAAGGAACAAGGCTCGCTTGGTTGCTCAAGGCTACACTCAAGTTGAAGGCATCGACTTTGATGAAACCTATAAACCCGTGGATCGTCTTGAGTCCATCCGTATCCTCCTTGCTTATGCTTCTTCTCACAATTTCAAGTTGCAACAAATGGATGTGAAAAGTGCTTTCTTAAATGGTCCACTAAAAGAGGATGTATATGTGAAGCAACCTCCCGGGTTCGAAAATCTCAACTTTCCTAACCATGTCTACAAACTTGACAAAGCTCTCTATGGTCTCAAACAAGCACCTCGTACTTGGTACGAGCACCTTAGAGAATTGTTAGATGACCGTGGTTTCGAAGTTGGGACGATTGACCCCACTCTCTTCACCAAGAGAGTAAAAGGAGAGCTTTTCATATGCCAACTCTATGTGGACGATATTATCTTTGGCTCAACTAACCAAGCTTTCAATAATGAGTTCTCTAAGCTTATGACTAACAGGTTCGAGATGTCTATGATGGGAGAGCTTAAATTCTTCCTTGGCTTTGAGATCAAGCAATTGGCCCGTAGGACTTTCATTTCTCAAGCCAAGTATACCCAAGACATGATCAAGAGGTTTAACTTTCAAGATGCAAAGATCAAACCCTCTCCTATGCAAGTCAAGTGCCACCTTTCACGTAATCCAAAGGGGAGTAAGGATGTGGATCAAAAACTTTATCGCTCTATGATTGGTTCTTTGCTCTATCTTTGTGCATCTAGACCCGATATCGTTTTGAGTGTAGGTGTGTGTGCAAGGTATCAAGCGGCCCCTAAGGATTGTCACTTAGTGGCGGTTCATAGGATCTTTCGTTATTTAGTTCATACCCCAAGATTTGGTTTGTGGTACCAAAAGGGGGAACAATTTTCTCTCAATGGCTATACGGATTCCGATTGGGCGGGTGATCAAGATGATAGGAACTCAACTTTCGGGGCTTGCCAATTTCTTGGTAGGTCCCTTGTAAGTTGGTCCTCCAAGAAGAAAAATTGCATATCCCTTTCCACCGCCGAAGCCGAGTATGTTGCCGCCGCAAGTGCATGCACTCAATTGTTATGGATGAGGCAAACTCTCAAGGAGTATGGAGTTCATTTGGATAAAATGCCTCTTTTGTGTGACAATGAAAGTGCCATCAAGATTGCATACAATCCGGTGCAACATACAAGAACGAAGCACATTGAGATTCGCCACAACTTCATCCGTGATCATGTGGCAAGAGGGGATATTGCACTATCTTATGTGCCCACCAAGGACAATATTGCGGATATTTTCACGAAGCCACTTGATGATGCAAGATTCTTGTTCTTGAGGAATGAACTAAATGTGATTGATTCAAGGAGTTTGACTTGAAGATCTTGCACACACCCCTATAGATGAAACGTGTTCTAGTTTAGAGGTAGGCATGGACATAGGGGGAGTGTCATCCTAACACATTGGGTTCTCCCTCCCCCCATTATTCCCAAAGCAAAAATTCATTGTGATCTCTCTTTTTCTAATGTTGAATTGTGAGCTTCAATGTCGAGAATTGGCAATGCACCCAAGATACATCTTCGCGGTTGCATACCATGATCTCTTACATGGTGGCCTAGGCCACCAACCTCTTCGTTTCGAAGAGTTGGATCTTAGTTGGGTTCTACTTGACATTTCATTGCATTTCTTGTTTTTTCCCTTCTAAGTGTTCTTTCACAGGAAAATCCCACTCAATTGGTCTTTTGTTGGTTTGATTCTTGCTTTTGAGAGGGATAAGTACTAGTTTCAGTTTGATGTTTCTATCCTAAGCCGTTCTATCAAAAAGCCATCTTTTCTAGCACTTGTGTCTTTCCTTTGAAACGAGGAAATTTCGGATCAGAAGGCAGCCGGAATTTCCGGTCCAGTTTTGGACCGGAATATCCGGGTGTACCAGAATATCCGGTTCAAGTATATCCGGTTCGGCGAAAATCACAAAAACTGGAGCCCAACGGGGAAGAGGCACTTCGTGCCCTTTTCCCCATCTGCTCCCCTCCACCCCAAAACGCCGCCGCTCTGATTCTTGGCCTCCCGGGCTGTTTCCTCCGCGGGATCTTCATGCTTTGGCCCGGATCTCGTTCCGCTCATCCTTAGGAACGTTTCCATCCAAGCATCTTCCTCCATGGATTCCGGTAATGTTCAATCTTGTTGAATCTTGGTGCCATAACCATACCACTGTAACATCCCAAGTATGAAAACTCCCATTTAGAATGTTTGTTTCTTGTTTTATTTATGTTGTGCATCATGACATCATCATTGCATTTGTTGTGTCATTTGTTTTCACTTGTTTTCCATGTGAAATTCAAACCAATTTTCAAATCTTTGTTTCATACTTGTTATGTTACAAGTTTCAAATAAGATTATCCAAATCAAAACATCAAATTGTTTCCATTAAACTATAAAGTACAAACCATCAAATTGTTTAAGTTTCAATAATTCATTCAGTCTCAAATTCATTCAAATTCAATTAAATTTCCAAACAGCAACCATTTTGAAGTTTATGATAATTACAAAAACAAATCAATCATTTGTTACCATTACACTTGAAACTAAAAACTTTTAAATTGTTCTTTTCATTTAATTAATTAATACCAAAAAAAGAATTACTCAAATTCAAATAATTTTCAAACAGCAACATAATGTAAAGTTTTTGGAAAACAAAAGTTGGTAGATGGTGCTGTTACAAAAAACTAGCCTATACAAATTTTTTTTCCTAATTTTTCTAACCACTAAAACCCTTTATTTTTCTTCCTTTTTCAAATCTGCAAAAAAAAACAGAACAGAAAAAATAATAAAACAAAAATCGCAGAGAGGGGCAGGCCAGCAAGTGGGCTGCGCCCACCAGCCAGGCCCAGCCCACCAGCCACGGCCACTTACCTGTTCGTCATCTATCTGTACGGCAGCTCATCGGCGTAGCACACGTCGACAGAGTGAGGAGCAGACGGCCACAGCGCGCTCCACCTCCCCCTTATATCCATTCCCTAGGGCTCCCCCTAGCCCTAGCTCCTCCACCTCCTTCTCCCTCACGCAGTGCCGCCGATTTCTTCCTCTCCCTCTGCCCTGCTCCTCTCTCTCTGTACCTCACCGCACCACCTCTGAATTTTCCGGCGATCACCGCGCCCCGATGGCTCTCTGCGCGGGCTGAGCCCGGGGATCGAATCCCCTCGACGTCCTCGTCCTCCTCCTGTCCAGGGAGGGGCACGAGCATCTCCTGATCGCTGCTGCCGTCCTCGACGTCGCCGGCCACCACCGAGCCTCTGCCACGGGGACATCGGAGGTGAGCACGTCCACCTTCCTCCCTCTTTCTCTCTGCACGAGCCCGAGCACCACCCAGCACCCTAGCACGAGCACACACGCCTCCACGGCGAGCAACCACGCAGCACCACGAGCAGCTCACCGCCGGTGGCCTCTGTCGAAGTTCAGTTGACTGAATTTCAGTTTCAGATAACCACACGGATCTGAACCTCAACCTCCCCCGTGCACCTTACCTGTCACGAAAGAATCAGCCACCGCAGTGGCAACGCATCTGCGCGCTCGCACCCGAGGCCAGGGTTCGATCCCTGCCTCCGCGGATTAAGTCCGCCAATTTTTGCCATTTGCCACGCGGGCAGGCAGGGGCCACCTGCCATAGGCAGTCGTTGCCACGCGTGCTGCCACGCAGGCCACTATGGCCTAGGGCACCCCTCGTCAGTGGCCCAGGCTAGGCCACTGCGAGGTGTAAAATAATTCTGGCCCTTTTCTTTTGAATTCCAGTCTTTGTTAATTGCAGATTAGTCCCTGATTTAAAAATTCAAATATCTTTTGAAATTCAAATACAAATATTACAAATAAAATATGTTTACTGAACCAAATTTAATTCTCTATCTGATTAAATCATTTGTTTTCTGTTTTGAACATTTCAAATTGTTTCAAAATTCAAATTTAAACAACTCATTACAAATTTAATTAAATTCATAACTAATTCAATATTAATTCCATGCTAAATTGAACCACCTTTCCAAATATAAACTTTGTTTCATGTTTTGAATAATTAAAATTGGTTAAATAATTTAAACCTTGTTTAAATCATTTAATATTGCTAAATTCATAACTTGGTCAAATTAAATTCTTTTTGAACATATAAAATATGTTTTCAAACCAGAAAATCATAATCTTTCCAAATATGAATTTTATTTAATGTTTTGAACAAATAAAATTCAACTAATATTAATACTTGAATTAATTCCATTTAAATCTTGTTTAAACTTGTTTAATTCCTAATTAATTCATTCTAATTCCTTTTTCAACAAATGAAACATGTCTTCCACCTAAAATTTTGTGTTCTTTTCAATTATTAACTTTGTGATCTATTTTGAACAATTAAAATTGGTGAAAACAACAAATGCTGGTGTAACTCTTTTAAGAAGCCAAATTTCTTAACTTAATAAATAAAATTCTAAACTTGGTAAACAACATATCAAATTGAACCTATTGTTGTTTCCTTTTTGTTTTCATCATCCATGCATCATGCTAATCCACTTTCACATGATGGTTAGTTGTAGATCAATTAATCCAACCTTAATTCATGGGCTTCCATATGCAATCCAAATTGCATATGAGCCCATTTAATTATGTTACCATGTCAATTAGCTTATCTTTGATGCACCAATTAAATTGTTATGCATCATCCCATGTTTGTGCATTATGCCATGTTATTGATTGTTCGTCTCTCTTCGTTGTTTGTTTGCTTCTTCTCGAATAGACGACGACGTTGAGACAGACGAGGTTTACGACAATACTTCCGAGGAGTTAGCTCAGTACCAGGCTACTGAGTTTGCAGGCAAGTATTCACTCACATGAACCATTGTGTCCTTTCCACACTGGATACCGATACTTTCCGTTGTCTATTCTGCTAGCCTTATGACTCGTTGCTTGTGTCCCGATCCTATCACATGTTATCCTTTAACCCTGATAATGCCTCACCTCCACACCTATAACCCCGTTGCTTGTTGCATGTGTCTTACTAGCATGCTTAGGGTTGTTGTGCTCGAGTCTGCTGTCCGTTATTTCGGTTACCTCATTTATTTATGTTATGGGGCTCGATGTTTAAACAATAACCTGCTAATGTTGAGGTAATAATAATTTGATGATAAGGCACCGGCAGGAGGCCCGGCGTGGTTTTGAGGCCTGCTAGTGTCGACCCTAATTAGGAAGGGTCTTGTCTACTGATCCATGATGAGCGCACTAACCGCATGTGGGAAGCGTGTATGGGCGCCCCCCTCAATTTGACTCGATTCGCTTCTCGTCCAAATCGCCGCACTTAGTTCGGGCTTTCCATTTGATGCATGCATATGCAGGTGCGAACCCGAGGCCAGGGTGGAACTTTTGTAGTCGGCATTTAGGGCGGCGTGGTCTTCCAGTGCTATGAGGGTCCCCTTTTCTTCGTGGGGCTCGATTAGCCGCGCACGCACAGCACGTGGTGCTTTGGGCTTGATGCGAAGAAGAGTTGGGTTGTGTTGAGTGCCCCGCTTGGTGGAAGGCATTCCATCTGGCGGGTTATTCTTACGTGTACGGCCAAATTGGTGCATCCCTGCAGGGTTAAATCTTCTCGAGAAGCCGTGTTGTCCGCGTTTATGGATGACTTGGTGAAAGTGCTGGATAACAAGTACTCAGGACAACTTACACCTAACTAATACTAAGTTAACTAGTAATGGGATTATTGACACAATAATTTGAACATCAGTAATCCAACTGTGTGAGTTATCCTTGGATTGCTTCTTAGGATAAGGGGCGAGATCCAGGATGGGTTTGGTTGAGAGTAGTTATAGTTGGTAACGATACGCTATCTTATCTTCTTCCTGTTAGCCGGATGTTGTAGCGTGTCTCTGTAGTTGGTTAGTGCAACCCGCTGCTATATCTTTTGTATCACCTATTCTTCCGTTGAACCTAGAGCATCTGTATTTGGTGTTGCCGGGTACACTTTGGTGAATCGTGAGTCTTGCTTGCCAGTACTTGTCTGTACTGACCCCTTTGGGGCTGCGTGTTCTGCAGACTACGTTTCCGAGGATCCTCATGGTGGCTACTACGTGGAGTACGACGAGGCTGTTGACGAGTAGATAGCAGACCCGGGCAGGATCCGAGACTGCGTGGATGGGGTCCGTTTTCCTTTCATTCCCGGCCTCTTAGGCCTATTTGGTTCTTGTCTGTACTCAGACATTTTGAATGCTTCCGCTGTGTTGTAATGATGATATGTTGGGACATGTATCCTCTGGATGATTGTATTTGCTATCTCTGCTCTAGTGAGAGCTATTTGCAACTTCTTTCCATCTTTTGTGTCTTAGAGATCTGTTTTGCTATCATTTTGTTAAACGCCGTTGATGTACCATGTGTGTATGGTATGAAGTACGTCAATGGTAGTATCCTGATTTCTATGGGATGGTTTACGTAGACGCTGAACAGATAGGGGTTGGTTGTCACACATACGTGTGTCGGCCTACTCGTAAGAGGACGCGGGTGCAGGTAGGCCCCGTAATCCAATCTACTACTGTTCAACGGAACTGCGAGTATCCTTTAGAAGTCCGGGTGCGACAAATGGTATCAGAGCCCGTCTGCTTGTAGGATCCCTTTTAGTGGTCGCAGTTTGAGTCTAGAAACTATTTTGTAGCTATATAGGAAAAATGAAACGTGAGAGTAGGAATTCTGTTCTTTTATTTCTTTCCCCACCCACCCTCCCTTTTCTGGTAAGGAAGTGCAACGTTGTTTTCCCTTCTCATCTAAACTTTCAAGTTAGGATTTCACGTATCCTGGTTTCTCTAGGATAGTTATATCTACTAGACCATAGGAATGGAGGTGGTTGTGACGTGATTTATCATGTTGCCTACTCACGATTGAGAACGGAGGCGTATAAGCCCCGGAAGCAGATCCTCTATTCCTTAAGCAGTAGATATTGATCCTTTAGAAGCCCGGATGGGTTCCGTAGTACCTCAGGAGTTTTGGTCTCGTGTTTCCCGAATGTTGCTTCGATATCCTGTTCTTCTCAACATCCTTTTCGTCCGTTGAAACCTTGTTGTTGCTTTCCACTTCAATTCTTCTACCGGCGTCTAATAAAAACTTCCCAAATCATCTGCAGATGGATCTCAGGTTCTACCCGCAGGTGGTTCGGATGACTCGTTGTGAGAGCACCGCCGGTTATCCGGAGCTGCTGAGAGACATGGTCACTTATCTGGGGTTCCGTTGGGCACCAGAGTACCAGGTCTACGAGCAGCAGCGAGAGTTTGAGCAGACCTACTACCAGGCTATCGTCTACATTTTGTCAGATGATGGCATGAGCGTAGTCCGCCGCTACGAGGCAGTAGGTTCCACAGTGGATATGGCTGTGCAGCAGGCAGCTTATCTGAGCCTCACCGTCCTTCATGCTGACTACTAGGGATTTGACGATTCCATCTATCGCCACATCCCACGTGGTTACATCACTTCGGAGGGAGCTCACTTCACTCTCTACGACAACTTGGATGTTTATGAGCATGATAACTCCAGGCTGCACACCACCGCTCAGTTCGTGAGACACAGTGACGCAGTTGCCACCACACTATCTCAGGAGTTGGCTTCAGTCAGGGAGCAGCTCTACCTTGCTTTGACTCGTCTGGCGACTTACACCACAGACTTTGTTGGAGATGAGCGCTTTGCACGTTTCGATCAGCCATTTGGGTGTCGTCTGCCAGATGCTGGAGGTTACGAGCCGATCAGAGGTCCACTCCTCAACCTTGGTGCTGGTTACACTGGGATTCCCCGCTATGGAGCACAGGGAGCCGATGCTATGTACTTCACCACACCTAGAGTCGGGCTCAGACCACGTCAGATCTATGTGGATCGTCGTTCTACATACTTTCGTGGGCGTCCTCCTCACCGTACCTCTCGCCGTACTCCTAGCCGCCGTCCTGCGTGATGAGCATGGGAGTACCGATGTATCCATTCTTAGCTATGTTTAGTTATCCTTTGGCATTCGAACCATTTATTGGTGTGTTGGATATTCTGATGTAATTGAACATGTGATGGTGAAACCTTGTGGTTATCTATTCATGCGTCAGAATAATCTCTCTTTCGGTTACCAAGTCTATCCTTTTCTATTGTTGTGCTAAAATGCATTTCCATTCAGGATGCCGCCAACAAGGAACAACACGCCTGAGCCACCGCCAATCGCGGAGCTGTTGACTCAGATGACCCAAGTCATGACGCAGATGGCCCAGTTCCAGACTAATCAGCACATCAACCAGACTGCTCCACGAGTCAGCATCAAGGAGTTCCTCAGTCTGGGCCCCAGATCTTTCGTGGCCACACGCGAGCCTCTAGACGCTGATGACTGGATCCGTGAGATAGCCAGGGCTCTGGAGATTGCACACGTAGCTGAAGAAGACAAGGTCAAGTATGCTTCCTATCTGCTGAAGGGTCAGGCAGCCTCGTGGTGGGAAAATTTCCAGGCCATGAGAACTGGAATGCCAGTCACGTGGGATTGTTTCAAGGAAGCCTTCCTGAAGCACCACATTCCAGATGGTCTCATGGAAAGGATGCGTGAAGAATTTTGCTCTCTCAAGCAGGGCAAGTTGGACGTCATCGGGTACCAGAGTGAGTTCAATCGCCTCGCTCGATACGCTGGAGACGAGGTGTCCACTGAAGCTAAGAAGATGGCAAGGTTCCGCAGAGGTTTTAACCCGGAACTCAAGTACGCCCTCACCAATGTCAAGACCAAAGACTTCGAGGAGATCGTTAACACCACGCTCAATGAAGAAAATGGGCGCAAGGCATTCGAGGAGTCTCGCAAGCACTCGCGTGAGGGTGGTTCCTCCTCCAACATGACCACCCCTCCGCAGAAGCGCCGGATCTGGGTGCCAAATGGTGCTGTCACTCGGGCTCCATACGCCCAAACTTCTCCAGGCTTCGCTCCCCGCCCACCCAACCCTGCTCAGCTGAATGATCCAAGGGGTTCGATGGGGCAGCCAAGGCCAGGACCTCCTCGTGTCGTCACATGCTTCAAGTGCAAGCAGACGGGACACTACGCCGACAAGTGCATGCAGAGGCAGCTACCTCCACCACCACCTCGTCCTAACACAAACCAGGCAATGGTGCGCGCTCCCCGCATAAGGCCTTCAACTCCAACAACAGGCCTGTCGGGAGGACCGCAAGGGTGAATCATGTCAAGATCGACAAAGCTGAGGAAGCTCCTGCCGTCGTTCTCGGTACATTCCCCGTAAACTCTTTTCCAGCTAAAGTGTTGTTTGATACCGGAGCATCACATTCTTTCGTGTCAAAGATCTTTGCGACAACAATTAAACTCCCTTTTGTTGGTTTGGGTTCCCCGCTAGTGGTAAACTCCCCTGGAGCAACCATGCAAACTTCTAAGATTAGTCACAGAAATCAAATTCTAATTGGAGGCCACATATTCCTTGCTTCTCTCATACTACTTGGAAATTCTGACATTGATGTCATTCTTGGTATGGATTGGCTGAAGGCCAATAAAGAAAAAATTGACTGTGCTCAAAAGTCAATAACTCTGTTCCACCCTTCTGTCCAGATAGTCTATTCTCCAAATGAATCAAGTTCCATTCAGCTATACACCCTCGATGCAAAACCTCTACCTCTACTCGAAAATGTTCCGGTGGTTTGCGAATTCCCTAACGTCTTTCCAGAAGAATTGCTAGGAATGCCTCCGGTCAGAGCAGTTGAGTTCGTGATCGAACTTGAACCAGGTACTGCTCCAATCTCTAAGCATCCATACAAGATAGCTCCTCCTGAACTGAAGTTGTTGAAGGAGCAAATCGATATGTACATGGAGAAAGGTTACATTCAACCTAGTTCCTCGGCTTGGGGTTGCCCAACTCTGTTCGTTGTGAAGAAGGATTAAACAAAGAGACTCGTTGTTGACTATCGTCCTCTTAACGAGAAAACCATCAAAAACAAGTATCCAATTCCTCATATCGATGATCTTTTTGATCAACTTGCTGGAGCCTCAATATTCTCCAAGCTGGACTTGAGAATGGGTTACCATCAAATAAAGATCAGAAAGGAAGATATTCCAAAGACAGCCTTCACCACTCGCTACGGTCTATATGAATACACTGTCATGTCCTTTGGTCTCACCAATGCACCGGCGACATTCTCTCGACTCATGAATTCTGTCTTCCATGAATACCTCGACAAGTTTGTTGTGGTATATCTTGATGACATTCTTGTCTACTCAAAATCCGAGGAAGAGCATGAAGAACATCTTCGTCTCACTCTCATGAAACTTCGCGAGCATCGTCTCTATGCCAAATTCTCCAAATGTGAGTTCTGGATTTCAGAAGTTGCTTACCTTGGTCATGTTATCTCTGCCAAGGGCATAGCCATTGATCCAGAAAAGGTTAAAGCAATTGTTGATTGGAAACCTCCTAAGACGGTGAAGCAAGTCAGAAGTTTTCTTGGCTTCGCTAGCTATTACCGTCGTTTCGTCCAAAACTTCTCCAAGATTGCCAAACCTCTCACTGACCTCACAAAGAAGGACAAAAAGTTCGTTTGGTCTCCACAATGTGATGAAAGTTTCAATCTCCTCAAGACTAAACTCACCTCTACACCAGTTCTGGTTGGCCCAGATACTACCAAACCTTTCCAAATATTCTCTGATGCTTCTCTCCAAGGTCTAGGTGCAGTTCTTATGCAAGAACGTCAAGTTGTGGCTTATGCTTCACGTCAATTGAACACCCATGAGCTCAATTATCCCACTCATGACCTAGAACTTGCAGCAGTTGTGTTTGCCCTCAAGAAATGGAGACAATACTTGTTGGGTAACCGCACTGAAATCTTTTCCGATCATAAGAGTCTGAAATACATCTTCACTCAACCAGATCTAAACCTCAGACAAAGGAGATGGATTGAAAAGATCAAAGACTTTGATCTTACCATTTCTTACACTCCAGGCAAGGCTAATGTTATGGCTGATGCTCTCAGTCGAAGTCGTATTGCAATAATCTCATGATCATGGAAAGCCAACCTCCACTTCATGAAGAATTCCAGAAGCTCAATCTTGGTCTTGTTCCTCAAGGTTATCTTGCAAGCTTGACAGCCAGTCCAACTCTCGAGGACAAGATTCGTTCTGAACAACTTCGTGATGCTGAAATCAAGAAGATGGTAGAGCACATCAAACAAGGCAAGGATAAATTTAAGTCCTTCTCAATTGATGACAAGGGAACTGTGTTCTTCGAAGGACGCATTGCAGTTCCTCAAATCCAAAGTCTCAAAGATGTTATTCTCAAGGAGACTCATGAAACTCCTCTCTCCATACACCCAGGAAGTACAAAGATGTACCAGGATCTCAAGACACTGTATTGGTGGCCTAACATGAAACGTGAAATTGCTCAATACGTTTCTGAATGCGACGTTTGTCAACGTGTTAAGGCAGTTCATCAGAAAACAACCGGTCTTCTCCAACCTCTGAAAATCCATGAGTGGAAGTGGGACATGATTGAAATGGACTTCGTTACTGGTTTCCCAAAGTCCAAGAAGGGCAACAATGCAATCTTCGTTGTCATTGATCGACTCACAAAAGTAGCTCACTTCTTTCCTGTCAAAGAGACAATCTCAGCTAGCCAGTTAGCAGAGCTCTATACAGCAAAGATTGTTCCTCTTCATGGTGTTCCTTTGGAAATAAGCTCAGACCGTGGAAGCATATTCACTTCTCATTTCTGGAAAAGTTTTCAAGAAGCATTGGGCACCAAACTTCTGTTCAGCACAGCTTATCACCCTCAGTCTCAAGGGCAAGTCGAAAGAGTCAATCAGATTCTCGAGGATATGCTCAGAGCATGTGGTCTCTCCTTTGGCATGAAATGGGAGGAATGTCTTCAATATGCTGAGTTCTCCTACAACAACAACTTCCAGGGAAGCCTAGGCATGGCACCATTTGAGGCTCTATATGGCCACAGATGCAGGAGTCCAATCAATTGGTCTGGAGCTGGTGAACGTTCACTCTTAGGCCCTGACATTGTTAAGGAAGCCGAAGAGAAAGTTCACATCATTCGTGACAATCTCAAGATTGCTCAGTCTCGTCAGAAAAGCTACTATGACAGCAAACACAGGGACATGGTCTATGCAGCTGGAGACAAAGCATATCTCCGTGTAACTCCCCTCAGAGGCACTCATCGTTTTGGTGTCAAAGGAAAGCTAGCACCGAGATACATTGGTCCTTTCAACATTCTCTCAAGGCGCGCAGAAAATGCCTATCGTCTTGAACTTCCAGAAAAACTATCCAAGGTGCACGATGTGTTTCACGTGTCACAGCTCAAGAAGTGTTTCAAAGATCCAGGTCGTGCAGTTGATCATGATTCCATTGAACTGCAAGAAGATCTCTCTTATGAGGAGCACCCTGTTCGCATTCTCGATGAGACCGAGCGTAAGACTCGAAACAAGAGCACCAAGTTCTTGAAAGTGCAGTGGTCTCATCATTCCGATAAAGAGGCAACGTGGGAGACCGAAGAGGATCTTCGCAAGAAGTATCCGGACCTTTTCTCTTCTCAGTAGGAATCTCGGGGCACGATTCCTTCAAGGGGGGGGGGGCGTTTTGTAACATCCCAAGTATGAAAACTCCCATTTAGAATGTTTGTTTCTTGTTTTATTTATGTTTTGCATCATGACATCATCATTGCATTTGTTGTGTCATTTGTTTTCATTTGTTTTCACTTGTTTTCCATGTGAAATTCAAACCAATTTTCAAATCTTTGTTTCATACTTGTTATGTTACAAGTTTCAAATAAGATTATCCAAATCAAAACATCAAATTGTTTCCATTAAACTATAAAGCACAAACCATCAAATTGTTTAAGTTTCAATAATTCATTCAACCTCAAATTCATTCAAATTCAATTAAATTTCCAAACAGCAACCATTTTGAAGTTTATGATAATTACAAAAACAAATCAATCATTTGTTACCATTACACTTGAAACTAAAAACTTTTAAATTGTTCTTTTCATTTAATCAATTAATACCAAAAAAAAGAATTACTCAAATTCAAATAATTTTCAAACAGCAACATAATGTAAAGTTTTTGGAAAACAAAAGTTGGCAGATGGTGCTGTTACAAAAAACTAGCCTATACAATTTTTTTGTCCTAATTTTTCTAACCACTAAAACCCTTTATTTTTCTTTCTTTTTCAAATCTGCAAAAAAAAAAACAGAACAGAAAAAATAATAAAACAAAAATCGCAGAGAGGGGCAGGCCAGCAAGTGGGCTGCGCCCACCAGCCACGGCCACTTACCTGTTCGTCATCTATCTGTACGGCAGCTCATCGGCGTACCACACGTCGACAGAGCGAGGAGCAGACGGCCACGGCGCGCTCCACCTCCCCCTTATATCCATGCCCTAGGGCTCCCCCCTAGCCCTAGCTCCTCCACCAACTTCTCCCTCACGCAGCGCCGCCGAGTTCTTCCTCTCCCTCTGCCCTGCTCCTCTCTCTCTGTATCTCACCGCACCACCTCTGAATTTTCCGGTGATCACCGCGCCCTGATGGCTCTCTGCGCGGGCTGAGCCCGGGGATCGAATCCCCTCGACGTCCTCGTCCTCCTCGTGTCCAGGGAGGGGCACGAGCATCTCCTGATCGCTGTCGCCGTCCTCGACGTCGCCGGCCACCACCGAGCCTCTGCCACGGCGACATCGGAGGTGAGCACGTCCACCTTCCTCCCTCTTTCTCTCTGCACAAGCCCGAGCACCACCCAGCACCCTAGCATGAGCACACACGCCTCCACGGAGAGCAACCACGCAGCACCACGAGCAGCTCACCGCCGGCGGCCTCTGTCGAAGTTCAGTTGACTGAATTTCAGTTTTAGATAACCACATGGATCTGAACCTCAACCGCCCCCGTGCACCTTACCTGTCACGAAACAATCAGCCACCGCAGTGGAAACGCATCTGCGCGCTCGCACCCGAGGCCAGGGTTCGATCTCTGCCTCCGCGGATTAAATCCGCCAATTTTTGCCATTTGCCACGCGGGCAGGCAGGGGCCACCTGCCATAGGCAGTGGTTGCCACGCGTGCTGCCACGCAGGCCACTATGGCCCAGGGCCCCCCTCGTCAGTGGCCCAGGCTAGGCCACTACGAGGTGTAAAATAATTCTGGCCCTTTTCTTTTTAATTCCAGTCCTTGTTAATTGCAGATTAGTCCCTGATTTAAAAATGCAAATATCTTTTGAAATTCAAATCCAAATATTACAAATATAATATGTTTACTGGACCAAATTTAATTCTCTATCTGATTAAATCATTTGTTTTCTGTTTTGAACATTTCAAATTGTTTCAAAATTCAAATTTAAACAACTCATTACAAATTTAATTAAATTCATAACTAATTCAATATTAATTCAAATAGCACATATAAAATATGTTTTATTGAACCACTTTCCAAATATAAACTTTGTTTCATGTTTTGAATAATTAAAATTGGTTAAATAATTTAAACCTTGTTTAAATCATTTAATATTGCTAAATTCATAACTTGGTCAAATTAAATTATTTTTGAACATATAAAATATGTTTTCAAACCAGAAAATCATAATCTTTCCAAATATGAAATTTCTTTAATGTTTTGAACAAATAAAATTCAACTAATATTAATACTTGAATTAATTCCATTTAAATCTTGTTTAAACTTGTTTAATTCCTAATTAATTCATTCTAATTCCTTTTTCAACAAATGAAACATGTCTTCCACCTAAAATTTTGTGTTCTTTTCAATTATTAACTTTGTGATCTATTTTGAACAATTAAAATTGGTGGAAACAACAAATGCTGGTGTAACTCTTTTAAGAAGCCAAATTTCTTAACTTAATAAATAAAATTCTAAACTTGGTAAACAACATATCAATTTGAACCTATTGTTGTTTCCTTTTTGTTTTCATCATCCATGCATCATGCTAATCCACTTTCACATGATGGTTAGTTGTAGATCAATAAATCCAACCTTAATTCATGGGCTTCCATATGCAATCCAAATTGCATATGAGCCCATTTAATTATGTTACCATGTCAATTAGCTTATCTTTGATGCACCAATTAAATTGTCATGCATCATCCCATGTTTGTGCATTATGCCATGTTATTAATTGTTCGTCTCTCTTCGTTGTTTGTTTGCTTCTTCTCGAATAGACGACGACGTTGAGACAGACGAGGTTTACGACAATACTTCCGAGGAGTTAGCTCAGTACCAGGCTACTGGGTTTGCAGGCAAGTATTCACTCACATGAACCATTGTGTCCTTTCCACACTGGATACCGATACTTTCCGTTGTCTATTCTGCTAGCCTTATGACTCGTTGCTTGTGTCCCGATCCTATCACATGTTATCCTTTAACCCTGATATTGCCTCACCTCCACACCTATAACCCCGTTGCTTGTCGCCTGTGTCTTACTAGCATGCTTAGGGTTGTTTTGCTCGAGTCTGCTGTCCGTTATTTCGGTTACCTTATTCATTTATGTTATGGGGCTCGATGTTTAAACAATAACCTGCTAATGTTGAGGTAATAATAATTTGATGATAAGGCACCGGTAGGAGGCCCGGCGTGGTTTTGAGGTCTGCTAGTGTCGACCCTAATTAGGAAAAGGGTCTTGTCTACTGATCCATGATGAGCGCACTAACCACATGTGGGAAGCGTGTATGGGCGCCCCCCTCAATTTGACTCGATTCGCATCTCGTCCAAATCGCCGCACTTAGTTCGGGCTTTCCATTTGATGCATGCATATGCAGGTGCGAACCCGAGGCCAGGGTGGAACTTTTGTAGTCAGCATTTAGGGCGGCGTGGTCTTCCAGTGCTATGAAGGTCCCCTTTTCTTTGTGGGGCTCGATTAGCCGCGTAGACACATCACGTGGTGCTTTGGGCTTGATGCGAAGAAGAGTTGGGTTGTGTTGAGTGCCCCACTTGGTGGAAGGCATTCCATCTGGCGGGTTATTCTTACGTGTATGGCCAAATTGGTGCATCCCTGCAGGGTTAAATCTTCTCGAGAATCCGTGTTGTCCGCGGTTATGGATGACTTGGTGAAAGTGCTGGCTAACAAGTACTCAGGACAACTTACACCTAACTAATACTAAGTTGACTAGTAATGGGATTATTGACACAATAATTTGAACATCAGTAATCCAACTGTGTGAGTTATCCTTGGATTGCTACTTAGGATAAGGGGCGAGATCCAGGATGGGTTTGGTTGAGAGTAGTTATAGTTGGTAACGATACGCTATCTTATATTCTTCCTGTTAGCCGGATGTTGTAGTGTGTCTCTGTAGTTGGTTAGTGCAGCCTGCTGCTATATCTTTTGTATCACCTATTCTTCCGTTGAACCCAGAGCATCTGTATTTGGTGTTGCCGGGTACACTTTGGTGAATTGTGAGTCTTGCTTTCCAGTACTTGTCTGTACTGACCCCTTTGGGGCTGCGTGTTCTGCAGACTACGTTTCCGAGGATCCTCATGGTGGCTACTACGTGGAGTACGACGAGGCTGTTGACGAGTAGATAGCGGACCCGGGCAGGATCCGAGACTACGTGGATGGGCTCCGTTTTCCTTTCATTCCCGACCTCTTAGGCCTATTTGGTTCTTGTCTGTACTCAGACATTTTGAATGCTTCCGCTGTGTTGTAATGATGATATGTTGGGACATGTGTCCTCTGGATGATTGTATTTGCTATCTTTGCTCTAGTGAGAGCTATTTGCAACTTATTTCCATCTTTTGTGTCTTAGAGATCTGTTGTGCTATCATTTTGTTAAACGCCGTTGACGTACCATGTGTGTATGGTATGAAGTACATCAATGGTAGTATCCTGATTTCTATGGGATGGTTTACGTAGACGCTGAACAGATAGGGGTTGGTTGTCACACATACGTGTGTTGGCCTACTCATAAGAGGACGCGGGTGCAGGTAGGCCCCGTAATCCAATCTACTACTGTTCAACGGAACTGCGAGTATCCTTTAGAAGTCCGGGTGCGACAACCACTCCATGGATTTGTGTTTTTCTTGACAATGCTTGGTAGAAATTGTTCCTTAGAGGTCCCTTTGCATGCTAGATACAATAGATTAGATTCACATGTCACCGATCTACTTTTGAAGTCTAGATCTAGATTGATTTTGTGCTGTTTTCGCATTACCGGAATATCCGGTCCACGACTGAACCGGAATATCCGGGTCACCGGAATATCCGGTTCAGTTTTGAACCGGAATATCCGGCTATGTGCAGTACTGTTTGAGAACAGCCCAAAATTAATCCTTGCTAGATTTCTACTTAGATTATTACATGGAATCTCCTCTATTGTTTTTATGCATGTTTCATCCGTTGTTTGACACTTGTGCACTCATCTTTTGCTATCCTTCTATTGTCATGTTTCACAGGTGGTGGTTCTGACAGGCGTGCTTCTAAGCGTGCCAAGCAGCTTTCCACCAAGTCCAAGAGGAAGGCTCAGCTCAACTATAAGACCGATATCTCTGTCCCGGATTTCACTGTTGTCGTGGGATAATCACGGCAGATGTTACCGGGGGTAACTGATCTTGGGGCAAGTCGACACAGGTATTCGGGAGAGGGTTTAGCTCGAAGGAAGACATGGCGGAAAGCAATCTAAGAACCGGAAAGTAACTCGCCGGATCTCAATATGAATTATGCTGGATACTCGATAACAGGTGTTACAACTATGACTTGAATCTCTGGCAAACTAAACCTAGGGGCCGGTTTATAAAGCACCCGTACACCCCTAACTTGCCCTTTAAGGCACATCTTGAGTCCTACTCGAACTCCACATACAAACCCTAACTTCCCCTACCGCAGCCCACAATCCGGGTTACGAATCTTACAAGCCTTTGGGCCTTCCGGCAATCTCTTTACCCCTAGCCGGATATCGCTCAGCACACCTCGGGCCGGATTATATCTTGAAGTGGGCCTACCGGGTTACTATCCCCCCATCAGTAGTCCCCAGGATAGCGCGGGTTTCACGGATTCATCCTTGAAGCGCTCGCTATTCCCTGAAAAAGATACGAAACACCCAAGTTCATGGGGACCGAGTTAAATTGCTCCGATAGATGGCTAGGCACAGCTCCATGACGGCCATACGATAGCTCGATTCCCCCCCCCCCCCCCGAATGCCTAACATGCCTTTCCAAACTTGAACCCTAAAATGCCAAGATTCCACTCACGATACCGGTCCCTGATATCTCGGGGTAGGTTACACTTCCTCCGCCAACGGAACATTTTATTCCATTCCGGGCGCATGCACCACCAAATCCGCACGGATAATTACTGTCCCGTAGCTTCCGATTTTCCAGTCGCGGGGGTGAGCTCACCACCTCCCTTATAAATACCAATCGAAGGTAACCCTAGGCCTTTCACCTCACCTCATCATACCCTTTCTCCTCGCTCCCTCGCAATTTCCGCCGCCGGAGCTCGCGCACACTACAACAGATAAGACCACTGCCGGCCGCGCTCGACCTCGAGCTATTCCGCGCCGCCATCACGCATTGTCGTCGCATCTTCGTTTCTCTCATTGAGGGCCGTGGAACAATACTCAAGCCGCACCTCACATCACCCTCATTTCGGACATCAATCTCTTCGGTAAGCCTCTCTCAATCATCCAATTGAACCTCGCTATTTCTTCAATTTGACTTGGATCGGATCTGGATCAACCCGTAAATTACCTTCCTGGTGTCGTCAAATCAAACCGCTTCGATAGTCCTTAGCTCCTCTAAGCACCTGATGCGTAATCGCAGCTCATCCCCGCGCATTTATTGACCATCAAACTTTATATAAGATCGCTCGCAAGCTTTTCATCCTAGATCCGTTCCACCTCGTTTTTTCCGCTTGTCTCATTAACATCCGGAAAATCCTCTTTTTCCAGCTATTTCCTTCGCAATAAAGGTATGGGCAACCATCCATGTTCGCCCAACCCGCCTCAATACGTAAGTAATTAACAATTTACTCAACCTCATCTGACACCCGGAAAATCCTCCACATTTAACATCGTAGCGCGTTATCCGGGTATTATTTTAGCCTTCGCATTGTCTTGATATTTCCAGACTCGGACAATCTGATACTCCGAATCTTACTCCATACACCTCTTGTCCCTTGCAGGTCAACTCCATGGCTCCGAAAAGACAGGGAAGGCACCCGGCTCCGACCAAGACCCCTCAAACCACTTCTGCCAACTGGGGTCGGTCTTCAACGACGAAGGCCAAGCTGGAAGGAATGGCCGAATTAGGAATCCTTCCCTCTCAAAAGGAGATACATTGGAGGGCTCCTGACGATGAGACCCGTCCTACCCCTGCCGGGAATGAGGTAATCTGTTTTACCGAGCACGTGACCCGGGGATTTCGTCCTCCGGGTCACCCTTTCTTCCGGGAAATCTTAAGCCACTACGGCCTCCGGGTGTTCGACATAGGGCCTAACTCTATGCTGAATATTACCCATTTCATAGTCTTGTCCGAATCTTACTTATGCATTCCACCAAGCCTGGATCTTTTTATTGAGTTATTCCAATGCGAGCTGTGCCGCGAGAGCGATGACGGAGCTCTTCTTACTTGTGGCGGGGTATCTATCCAGCGCCGCAAGCACTCACTAATGCCAACTCTTAACTTGAACTCCCACGTCAACAACTGGCAACTATCTTTCTTTTATTGCCATGACACTTCTCCGGATGGTGAGAGGAAATTGCCGGGTTACTCGGAGAGCCTCCTTGAACCCTCCGAGTCCTTTAGCGCTTTTGCACCCGAGCCTGATAGGGAAGCAATTCAGCCCTTTTTGGCCAAACTAGCAGCCCTCTCAGCCCATGGCCTTCTTGGGCTTAATCTAATAAAGACTTGGGTAGATTTCCGGGTTCAGCCCAACTCCATTCGTTCGAAGTTGCTACACGAGTACTCTGGTCATATCACGGACTCCCTCCGCTACTCCACCAAGAACTTCCCTGCTGGCAACACCAACAAGACCATCAAGGGCTTCCTGATGGAGAGGCTAGATGTTATAAAGAACGCTACCGGGCTACCCCCGTTTACTCGGGAGAATCCCGCTCCAGCGGTAAGACCTGACCCCCTTTTTCTTGTTTCAGCACTTTTATCCGCTATAGTCTCTAACCACTACTTGCATTTACTTGTTCACAGGCTGACGATCCCTTCTGGAAGGTCGAGAACTCTCCTCCCTCCCAAGACCCCGAAGGGGAAAACGAGTCCATTGATGACGACGAGGGTACTCTTTCATAACCTTTATACCTGCCTTTCATCAGTGCCACCTTTCTTACCACTCGTCCTTTCTTATCTGATACTTACTCGGCTTTCAGGGTCAGAGGACGAAGAGGAGGAAGAAGAAAATGACCCGGAAGCCACCGAGTCTGACCAAGAACCCCCAGTTGGAAACAAAAGGAAAGCTAGAGGGGTAGTTGAAAAGGTTCCCTTCTCTTCCATGTCTTATGCGCCTTACTCCTTTGCCACTATGCGTGAACTTAATGTGCGATTATCACATTCACCCTTCTTGAAGGACCCTCTCCCGACTAAACGTAGGGTGACCCGGAGTTCTCCGGGGGATGATCCCCTTAACCCGGGTATCTCCACCTCACCCGCTCATCGAGTCAGCACCCCTCCAGCTCAACCTTCCCAATCTCCTCAACGTCATCCATCTCCTAGTCATCCACTTGCCGGGCAATTTCGCGTACCGCAGCCAGTGCTTTTACCAACGTCATCCGCCTCCAGCTGCGAGCTTCCCCCGGACTATGCTGTGAACACCGGGTAAACTACCTTTACTTACATTCTCTCGCACTTGTTATCTTTCTCTTTTCCATACATTCCACTAATCAATGTCTCCTTTTTTCCTTTCAGCGCCACAGTTACGCTGAGTGACCCGGATATTCCTGAAGCAGAAAGGCAGGGAGAGGAGAAGCCGAGTAATAACATGGACATTGAGGTTGAGGACGAGGCTGAGGACGGAAATGGCGAAGACCCTTTTAAGGACCCACCTCCACCAAAAACTGCATCACCCCAGCCCTCTGAGGAGGTGGACGAAGATATCATTTTGGAGACCAAGTCGGGTTCTCCTAACCCGGACACTCAAACGGTCCGGGTTTCGACCCCCAGACCCGGAACAGCCCTTCAACAGGAAGGCCAGTCTTCCGGCCCTTCTCGACTTCGCCCTGAAGACATGACCTTTGCTCAAATGCTAGATGCCCTTCATACCTTGAAGGGTGATGAAGAAAACATACTAGACGCCTTAATAACCAAGCACGAGGTAATCCCGAGTAGTACCAATTGTTTCCACACATAGTCCCCAAGTTCCAAGTAAATTAGTAAGTAACTTGCTTGGAACTTTGTATAATGTTTCTGGCTAATCCCTCTTCATGCTTCCTTATAGGACTATGTTTCACAGTTGGAAAAGAAGCTGGCCAAGTCCACCAAGCGTATTGAAAAAGAAACGGTCCTTCGTGAGGCTGCGGAGACTGAAGCTCGCAGGTGCCAAAAAATGACGAAAAGGTACAGGAAAAGAGCTCACAAGGCTAAGGATAAACTGACAACACTTTCCGTGCAAATTGCTGACGTTTATCGTACCGCGACTGGTAAGATTTTTAAATTTCACCTTTTTTATGACCCGGATTCCTTTGATATGAACCACTGTACTTGCTTACTTATTATCTTTGCTCCTTTGGCCTCTTTAGCAGGCCCAAGTGATGCTGCCCCCGAAGAAGATGACGCTGCTAAGCTAAAAACCATCAAAAATACTCTTCGCCAACTTTGCAGCGGAGTTAGCTGGATACTTGATGAGTTGCGACTGCCGGGTGTCAGGCCAGATAATATGAAGAGATTACTGGAATTCTGCTCCACGATCCCCGAGTGGATTTGGCACTGGAAACGGTCCTCCTGCCGATTTGGGGTAACCCGAGGGCTCGCGTTGGCTAAAGCCTACGCTCCCAAGCTAGAGCTGGCCAAACTTATGAGCGGATTTCCAGAGTTCAACTTGGATGGGTCCAAATTTTTGCCAAAGGACTTCAAGTCTATTCAGAAAGAAGTCCGTCATCCGGCTAGCGTTATCGCTGATAGCTTAGAGATTGATGTGATTCTCCCTGCTTATGATGCTAATGACAAGATTGTCCAGGCGAACCGCCCCCAGCCGTACGATATGCTTGCCCGTTGGAGGGAGGAGGCAATCAAGATAAGGGACGAAGCTGCCAAGAAGGCCGATGCCGACTCTGCTCCTGCAACTTTGCAACCCGGAACTGCTACTGATCCGAGTGGCGCTGCCACCACCAGTGGCAACAAGGGCAAGGCCAAGATGGATCCTGCAGCTTGAAGTAATGAATATCGCCTATCATTCCATATGCGTCAGTCGGCAAAGCGTCGTTAAAACAGCTTTATTATTTGTTTAAGCGGAGCGCCTGTGCTCTTTTGATACTTTAGGGTTTTTGTAATATTTTTGTTTAAACTCCCGATGCGCTTTGCGCCCCTTTGGGCTTTTGATTAATGTGTCTTTGCACCCGCTTGTTCTTGATATCCACTTACTTTATTCTTGATACCTTGTACCTTTACTTTTTTTTTTATGCTTTCCTTGGCGAGACCCGACCTCCGGGTTTCGTTGGCATCTGGGGAACGGGCTTACACCCGGATCCCTAAGCCCCCGAGACCCGGATGCGTGGCTCGTTGGGATTTTATCGGCTGGATAATGCTGTTTCTTCTTCAGAGCTCACAAGTCCCCCAGTCCGGGTTTCCGCGTCTAGGACACGTGATTGTTTCTTTTCAAGGAAACGAATCGCCTGTCGCTAAATGCCCAAGACTTCAGGACAGCTTTTTATGATGTTTGAAGTTATGCTTGATAATCGTTGAGTTTCTGGCTGCTAACCTTATACTCTGCATAACTTGTGGTTTAGATGACCCTTTCAACTACCTTGTACTATAAGCCGGCTTTCGCGTGGATACCATGTTGTTACATCAATACGAAAACGGGGTCAAGCAAGTCCCGTTTGGGTCTCATGACCGACAGTAATCGTAAGCGAACAAATCATGCCACTTTGTTGCGAGTCACATCGAGCTTAAGTAAGAATAGCCGAGAAATTTGGACTTCTTTGTCCGGTTATAAGATTGTAGCCGCACTCGTTTTTTCGAGTGACCGGCCCCTATAACTCATTGGCATCAAGGCCGGGTCTTTTTTGAGTTTGCAGCTGTGCTTATAGGAGCAACCAGCCCTCAAGACCTGAATATGCACACCATATAAATGACAATTGCCTCTTTTCTTGATAATCCCCTTTTTATTTGATATGAGAAAATTAGGCCAGCAAGCCGCCTCATTAAAAACCCATCCAGTCCCCAAGGGTGCCCCGGATAGGAAAAGAGTGCGTCTGAAACCTGCTGCCTGTTACATCGTTTTCTGCTAAGTATAGTACGGACGTAGCTGAGCCACGTTCCATGGTCTATCTCTTTCTTGCATAGGTGCAGTAGTGTGAGCAGTGTCGTTGATTGTGGCCGATTCTTCTCTTGCATCTATCAAGTAATATGACCCATTATGCAGACTCCGGCTTACGATGAAAGGTCCTTCCCATGGTGGCGATAGTTTGTGCTTTCCCTCGTTTGTCTGAACCAAGCGCAGGACCAAGTCTCCCTCCTGGAAGACCCGGCTTTTCACCCGCCGGCTATGATATCTTCGCAAGTCCTGCTGATATATGGCTGACCTTTCCAAGGCTTGCTCCCTTTGTTCTTCTAACATATCCACGGCGTCTTGCCGGGTCTTCTCATTCTCCACTTCGACATAGGCTGTCACTCTTGGTGAATCATGAATGATGTCGCTTGGTAATACTGCTTCTGCGCCGTAGACCATGAAGAAAGGTGTCATCTGGGTGGATCGGTTAGGTGTAGTATTGATACCCCAGACCACAGAAGGAAGTTCTTCAACCCATGCCCCAGCGGCCCTGATACAAGGAACCCTCAGTCGTGGTTTCAATCCACGAAGTAGCTCTTGGTTCGCCCTCTCCACTTGCCCGTTGGCTTGCGGATGCGCCACTGATGCTACATCAAGCCTGATTCCATTGCTGCCACAAAATTTTTCCATCTCTCCAAGGGACATGTTGGTTCCATTGTCGGTAATTATGCTGTGGGGGTATCCAAACCGGTATATAATTCTTTTCAGGAACTTGACTGCTGTGGCCGCTTCGCAATTGGTGACCGGCATAACCTCCACCCATTTGGTAAACTTATCAACAGCCACTAAAAGGTGCGTCTTCTTGCAAGGTGACATATGGAAGGGGCCAACCATGTCCATACCCCAAACAGCGAATGGCCAAGTTAATGGGATGGTCCGTAACTCCATAGCCGGCACATGGGTTTGGCGAGCGTACCTTTGACATCCGTCGCACCTTGCCACTATCCGTTCCGCGTCTGCTAGAGCTGTGAGCCAGAAGAACCCATGCCGATAGGCCTTGGCCACAAGGGACCTTGTGGACGCATGATGCCCACAATCACCTTCATGGATCTTGACGAAGGCATGGATCCTGGGCCCTACGAATAAGGACACCCCCTCTCACGCCTTCTAACCAAGGCCCGACAGGAAGCGCCCTTGGAGTACTCTAGAAGGCCCATGAAAAGCCCACCCGCATCAACTTGCGGGTTAAGTTAGGGATTGTAACCGACTCGAGCTAGGGTTTGTATCCTCTCCGGGTTGGACTCGAGACCTGGCTATCTATATAAAGCCAGGAGAGCCCCAAAGGAGAGGACCAAGTATTACCGCACGACCACAAAAGCCTTGAAACTCGAGATCTACTCTCGATTCGAGCACCTGTAATCGATCTAATCGTCTAATACAGATCAGCAGAAGGCAGGAGTAAGGGTTTTACCTCTTCGAGGGCCCCGAACCTGGGTAAATATCGCCTCCCTGTCAAGCCGACGATTCCACCAGCGCCTATGACATCTCCTAGTCGAAACCCGATAGGGTCACCTGAGGGATTTGCGGAGCCAGAGCTTCGACAATTGGCGCCGACCGTGGGGAACGCGGGCGCTGGATCACCGGCATCTTCGGCTTCATCGACATCCAACTCCCGTTGGAAACCATCGACTACGGCTCCGAACAATCCTGTACGGATCGGATCCGTCATAGTCACGCCTCACTCGCCGGAATCACGCCCGGTATTCGAGGATCTGGAGAAGAGCGTCACCTTGACGTTCGGAAGCTTTAACTTCATGGCAAACCGAGACGGGATCCTCCACTTCTCGGATGAATCTGAACCCGAATCTGGAGCCGTCAACTCACGCTTCCTTATGGAGAAAAGCGGCGAGTCCATCCGCTTCAACACGATCGACTACCACGCACTTTCGACAGAGGAACCCTCTCGGGTGCGAAGAACCTCCCGATCTACGCCTAGGACGCACGGGCCACAACTGGCCCAAGTCTGCATGGCAGGATCGGAACAGCCCTCGGAAACTGAATATAGCGCAACCGAGCGCGATCTAATCGGCGTCTCGCGGGAAGCCTGGAAAAGAGCAAAGGAATCCATGCGAAAGAGTCAGCCACCCGCAGCAGGTGCTACGCAGGAAGACCTAACCGCCTACCACTATCACCTAGTGAGAGCGGCCTCAAACATCAAGGACGCCCGAGCAGATCTAGCCCGTCGCAGGAGAGCGGCGGATGAGTCAAGCCTACGTCGAGCCGAGCTGTCCCTTGCCCCTTCGGTCGGTACCCGACCCGTGGGAAAAGGACCCGCAGCATCAACAAGGGACCACGAATCCATGGCTGGGACCCACAGGTCTACTACATCTTCTTTCATGAGGGTTGACGACGACGGGAACGTCTACCCGCAATCTCCAGCCGCCGCAATTCTAGCCGCGGCCACCTACATGCAGATGAACCAACCAACGGACAGCGATCCTCGGGTGGAACAATACAAGCACATCCGCAAAGGTCTAGGGCTGGCCGCCGCGAGGCTCGCCTCCCACGATCGCAAGGAACAACTGGAGAAGGCGCGACAAGAGAAGGACAAAGACAAAGACGCGCCCCGCAGGCATAGGAGCTCCTCTCCAAGAAAGGATAAATCGCCACGTCGTGGCCGAGGAAAAGAAGCCCGGCGCCGCGGCGACAGCCGAAGCAGCAGCGAAGACAGCCCGAGAGACAAAGATTCGCGGCATCACAGCAGCCGCTCGAGAAAAAGAAGCAAAGAACCAAGAAAAGATAGCGACCGCGACCGGTCCGGGTACGACGCGCGATCCGATCTCGCCCAGAAGAAAGTGGATAAAGCGAGGGCTTCACGATATCGCGAACGCTCATCATCCGGGTCTTCGGACGACGAAACCTGCGGAGCACTTTGCTTTGCTCGCAGTATTCGCGAAGCGCCTCTACCCAAGAGATTCAAGCTCAGCTCGGAGGTCACAAAATACGATGGCTCACTTGAGCCCTCCCAGTGGTTAAGCGACTACCTCACGGCAGTAAAATGCCAACGTGGTAACAAGAACACGGCCATGCAATACCTCAATTTGCACCTGGCCGGAGCGGCCCGCAGCTGGCTGGAAAGAAGACCACGATCTTGCTATGCATCATGGGACGACCTGCATCGCGATTTCTGCAAAAACTTCCAGTCGACCTATAAAAGGCCAGCTACAATCGAAGAACTACGGGCCTGCAAACAGAAAAGTGGCGAATCCACCCGAGAATACATCCAACGGTGGAACACACTCAGGAACACCGCAGGGACAATCTCTGAAGAAGTGGCGATTGAGGCCTTCGCCAAAGGAGCAAGAAGAACCGCGTTTCGAGAAGAACTTGGCAGAGCTGCGCCCAAAACCATAGGGGAGCTCATGGTTATAGCCGAAAAATGGGCCAACGGAGAAGACGCGGTACGCAATGAAAGAACATCATCGCCCACACATGACGAAGACCGTCATGGGCGAAGAAAAAGAAGAAAATACTACGACCACGACGATAGAGAAGAACTAGTGGCGGCAGAGTTCACGCGAAGTCGCGACTCCGGTCGTCGTGGAAGTCGCGAATGGAGGCCAAAGGAAGAAGAAAAATCACCCGAGGAAGACCTCGATGGATACTGCTCGCTACATCTGTTCACAGACAAGCGCACGGGCAAGACTAAGGCAACACACCTTCTCAAGGATTGCCGAAAGTTCATCGGAATCTCGGACGCGCTAGCCAAGAAAAGATTCGCTTCCACCCAAAACTATCCACCGCTACCAGGAGGCGGACAACAATTCCAGCTACCACCACCACCACCCCTACCAGCCAACCCAAACATGGCACTTGCCGCATTGCCAGCACCGCAACAGCAAAACACGGGAGCAAACACATACCCGACTCCGCACGGACAACTCCTCGGGATGATACAGAAGGTATGCCCCTCTCGCAGAGCTCAAAAAACTAACTCGAGACAAATATGCATGGCAGTGCAGACGCCACCAACGAAGCCCGAGTACCTGAAGATGGCCGAACAGCCAATCACGTTCTCGAAGGAAGACCACCCGCCACGAGTCTATCGACCAGGACACGCCGCCCTTGTCATTCAAGCTCAAATTGGCAATTACGACCTGGCCCGCGTATTCATGGACGGCGGCAGCGGCATCAACATCATCTACGCGGATACACTCCGTCGAATGAACAAAAACCTGGACGGCCTAACGGAATCAGAAACATCCTTCCACGGGATAGTTCCGGGCAAGGCAGTACGTCCACTCGGAACAATCAACCTCGAAGTTGTGCTGGGCTCCCCACGCAACTACAGAAGGGAATTTCTGGACTTTGAAGTCGTCGACTGGCCCTCGCAGTACCACGCCATTCTTGGTCGAACAGCGTTCGCCAGATTCATGGCCGTACCACATTACGCATACTTGAAGCTCAAGTTACCCGGCGAATACGGTGTGATCACCATTGACGGAGACTTCCAGAAATCAGACAAGTGCGACATAGAATTTAATGAGATCGCGAAATCTTTCGGGATGCAAGAAGAACTACAAGAGCTGGCAAAAACCACGGATCACTCCGTCATGCCACTCACAAAGAAAAACGCGCCTGAACTGGAATTCAGCGCCAACAGCGACACTCGCAAGCATCAAGTGCACCCGACGGATTCCGCCAAAACCGCGATGGTTTCCACAACCCTCTCGCCAGCATAGGAAAGCGCGCTCGTCAAACTCCTCCGTGAGTACTGGGAAATTTTCGCCTGGCAACCTTCAGATATGCCAGGTATACCCAGGGAGTTTGCCGAGCACTCACTCGAAGTCTTTCCTAACGCGAAGCCCATCAAACAGACGACTCGACGATTTTCAGAACCCAAGCAAAAGGCGCTAGGAGAAGAAGTAAATAGGCTGCTAGCCGCAAATTTCATTAGGAAGATCAAAATATCCACCTGGTTAGCAAATCCGGTGCTGGTCCCCAAGAAGAACACGGATATCCTTCGGGTGTGCATCGATTACACATCACTGAACAAACACTGCCCCAAGGACAACTTTCCTCTGCCACGAATCGACCAGATCGTGGACTCCACAGCAGGTTGCCAACGTCTCTCTTTCCTGGACGCCTACTCGGGATACAACCAGATCCGAATGAAAAAGGAAGACGAAGAGAAGACGGCATTCATCACACCACACGGTGTATACTGCTATACGACAATGCCCTTCGGGCTGAAGAACGCAGGCGCAACATATCAACGTTGCATGCAGAGATGCCTTGCCAATCTCATCGGCAAGAACGTACAAGTATATGTCGACGACATCGTCATCAAAACTCGAGTAGAGGACACACTCCTCGAAGATATTAAAGAAACATTCGACGCCCTTAATGCATATCGGATCAAGCTCAATCCAACAAAATGCGTTTTCGGCGTCCCCGCAGGAAAACTCCTAGGATACCTGGTATCCGCCAGAGGCATTGAAGCCAATCCGGAGAAAATACAAGCCATCCTCACCATGAAGGAGCCCACCAATCTACGCGGAGTCCAGCAGCTCGCAGGGCGATTGGCCGCCCTAAGCAGGTTCATCGCGCGATTGGGAGAGCAAGCGTTGCCATTCTACAAACTACTGAAGAAGACGGACAAATTCGAGTGGACCCCCGAAGCTAAGCAAGCATTCGCAGATTTGAAGCGGTCGTTGCAAAGCAGGCGCATCCTCGCAACACCACAAGAAAGGGAGCCACTTTTTCTCTATTTAGCCGCTACAAACCAGGTCATCAGCACTGCAATCGTAGTCGAACGACCTGAAGATGGCAAGGCATACGGAGTCCAGCGCCCAATATATTACATCAGCGAAGTGCTCTCGCCGTGCAAGCAGCGATATCCTCATTACCAGAAGCTTGCGTATGGAGTTGTCCTCACAGCCCGAAAACTCAAACACTACTTCCAGGAACACGCCATTACAGTGGTTAACGATGCGTCACTCGGGACAATCATGAACAACCCTATGGCATCCGGAAGAATAGCGAAGTGGAGCATCGAGTTGGGTGCCTGGGACATCACCTACGCAGGACGCAATGCAGTCAAATCTCAGGTTCTCGTGGAATTCATCAGCGAATGGACAGAGCTACAAACACCCGGACCACCCGAGTACACAAGCAATTGGATCATGTATTTTGACGGGTCCAAAAGAAACGAAGGGGCAGGAGCTGGAATCGTTCTTATCTCGCCTCGTGGAGACAAACTGCAATATGTCCTGCGACTAGACTTTCCACCTGACGACCCAGCATCGAACAACGACGCGGAATATGAAGCACTGTTGCACGGAATGAAGATGGCGATTGCTTGTGGAGCTACCCGGTTGATGATTTATGGCGATTCCAACCTCATAGTGCAACAAACAATGAAAGAATGCGACGCCGTTGCTGAAAACATGATCGCGTACCGCGACATGTACAATATACTCGAAGGAAGCTTCAAAGGATGCGAGTTGAAACATATCGCAAGATCTAGCAACGAAGAGGCGGATAGACTGGCAAACATGGGTTCCACGAATACACCCATACCGCCAGGAATATACTTCGAACGGATGGTCAAGCGATCGGTCAAATTGAAGAAAGCTACAGAAACACCGGCAGCGCCAGAAACGGAGGTCAGCCCGCAGGTCGCGCTTATCGAGCTTATTCATAATATATCACGACAGGTTTTTCTGGTCGAGCCAGTCTGGACGCAGAAATATCTCGACTACCTGCTCAATAAACAGCTCCCAGCCGATCCGCGCGAAGCTCGACAGTTAATCAGGCGTAGCAAATCCTTTCGGGTAATCAACGGAGAATTGTACAAGCAAAGCATCTCGGGAATCCTTCAGCGGTGCATCGCACCCGAAGACGGCAAAGAGCTACTCCGGGATATACACCAGGGTGACTGCGGACATCATGCTAGCTGGAGAGCAATACTGGGCAAAGCCTTTCGAGCAGGGTTCTACTGGCTAACGGCAGCCAACGATGCAAAAAACCTGGTCGACAGATGTGGCGCTTGCCAGCGATTTTCACCCAAGCCGCACGCGCCCGCTACAGAGTTGCACATGATACCCATCGCCTGGCCCTTTGCCCAATGGGGGCTTGACATGGTTGGCCCACTGCGCAAATCTACTCCAGGAGGGTACACACATTTGCTGGTCGCGGTCGACAAATTTACCAAATGGATCGAGGCTATGCCAGTGACCTCGGGTAGCGCCCAATGCGCAATTAAGTTCCTCGATTCCATAATATGCAGATTCGGGGTGCCACATGACATCATTACAGACAATGGTACGAACTTCACTGCAAAGGAAACTCAACAGTTCTGCGAAGAGAAAGGAATTAATCTGAAGTTTGCTTCGGTCGCCCATCCGCAAACAAACGGTCAAGTTGAAAGATCCAACGGCTTAGTTTCAGCTGGGATCAAAAAGAGATTGCTCGATCGGCTGCATCCCGCTGCAGGTCATTGGGCAGAGGAGTTGCCCTCCGTACTTTGGAGCCTCCGCACAACCCCCAATCGATCAACGCAATACACACCATTTTTCATGGTATATGGGGCAGAAGCCGTCCTCCCCGAAGAGGTTCGATTCAGCGCCCCACGAGTTGTAGCCTACAGTGAAGAAACATCCAACAAAGCACTTGCAGAAGATATGGACGCGCTCGACGAAATTCGGGACATTGCACTCGCAAGATCTGCAGTCTACCAACAATCACTGCGCAATTATCACAGTCGCCGCATACGCCACAGATCATTCGTGGTTGGCGATTTGGTGTTGCGGTTGAAACAAAAAGAAGGGCACAAGCTCGAGCCACCTTGGGAAGGACCCTTCATCGTACACGAAGTAATCCCAGGAGGAGCCTATCGACTAAAGAATCCAGACACTGGAGGCATCTATTCCAATCCATGGAATATCGCGCAACTGCGCAAATTCTACCCCTAGGTTTATTTATGTTGCAACAATAAGGCTATACTAGCCAATTTTGTAGCTCGAACACATGACTTCTCAGTCATAGCAATAAATACATGATTATCTCATCATATTTACTCGACAGCTTCCAAGGTTACAGGTTCACACCCCATAAAATACACGGGGGCTACACCTAAAACTAAGCATCACAGAAAATAATTATCAAGTACAAGGTTGCACACCTTACTACAGTTTTTACAAACTACAGACAAGCTTACAGGATATTCACATCCGATAAAGTCAGTCGAAACGCTGAGCATTCCTAGCCGCTAAGATCCTATCTACCTCTTCGGATGTCATTCGGATAATCTTCTCGGCCGCAGGACGAACAGCATCATAGTACGGCGCAATATCTTCGATTGCATAATCCGGAAGCCGGGCTACGGAGTTCAAGTCTATCTCAGGATGCCATATCCGGACAAACGAGAGAGCCACAACCGCGCCGCATGCCATCTGATTGTGAACGCACGCGCGAACCTCTCCTTCCCGTCCGAATAACCTGAGAAGATAGCTCCAGTCTTCGGGGCCCCTCTCAAGTGGATAAAAAGCAGCATTCACCGCAACCAGGACCTCATGGAAAGAACTCATGAGAACTTTCGCCTGGCGGACTCGAAACTTCAAGATAGCCATCACAAACCCTCGACTGCGATCGGACCAGAAATTACTCGCATGAGGCTTTGTGCTGTTAGCTTCTTGATGAATGTGGTTTTCTACCCACTGCTTTTCTTCCCTGTCATCTGGTTTCACAACTAAGAAGCAAACGCACTTAGTAAGCTAAGAAACACAGAGGAGGAAAATAGCATGGGGGCTACACTACTCACATAGTAACTCCTTTGCAATCGAAGACAGTTCGTCAATCAGAAATTGCTCGCGCTCAGCCGCCAATTTCTGCTTGGATATCGCCACGTCAGCTACCCCGCGCAGCACTTTTAGCCTACGCTCACCCTCCTGAACCTTATCACGGAGGCCAGCGAGAGTGCCCACAGCAGCTACAAGTGGATTTGCTGGACTACCACGTCCACTTGAAGATTCAGCAGCAGACGCAATTGCCTGGAAGAAGTACAAGGAAAGAAGTGAGAAGCCCTACTCGAGTTGTTTCCAGTCGCACATCTGACTAATCGCTCGGGGGCTACTCCCATCGGGAGGCAAAGTATAGACGACAAGGATAAATTTTAAATGCAAAGCGCTTCGATTAAAAGACCAGCAAAGGTACGGGAATATATCCCAAAATTCATTACATCCAAGCAGCAGAAACAAAAGGAAAACAAAAGTCTACGAAGCCGCGTTGGTACTGCCACTAGCAGCGGTCGACCCTCCCTTCTTCCGAGCAAACATCTCAGATAATTTCCGAGCAAGAACAGTGGCTTGCTCAGAAAAACGAGATAGCCGTACCTTCTTGCCCGTGGAAGGGTCGACCGGCATGGACGAATAGGCCTCCTCCAGACCTTCGACTCCGTTCGCCAGAGCGAATTGAATCGCAGTCTTTGCGCCAGCTTCTGATTGAGCAACCGCAAAGGCCTCCAGGAGATCGCCTTCCGAGAAGGCCTTCGACAACTCGCTCAGCGCAGGCGCAGGAGTACCGCTGGCGACAAGACGGCCATGCACTCGTGCCAACGCTTTGGAAGCATTATCAATCAGGGAAAATATTCCCTCAGAATGCCTCCTGAGCTGCGCGAGAGTGTCGGTCAGCACGTCCACCCGCTGAATCCCAGGAATCTCCAGAGGAACATTCAGAAGATCTACAGACAGAGAAAATAATGCTTAGCAAAAATCAGCAGAACGAAAAGTTCAAAAACCCAAGATACTTACCCGCAAAGCGCTTGGCGAGAGGACGAAGGAACGCGACAGTGTCGTTGTCAGCCTTACTGCCGGCCTCCTGCAAGTCCTTCACGGTCTTCCGCGACTCCGCAAGCTTCGTATGGAATTCCTCCGATTGCTTGCGGGAAGCTTCCAGCTCTTGCCGGGTAGTCGCCAGTTCAGCTTCCCGAGCAGTTACCTGCTCTGAAAGTTTGGTCCTTTCAGACTCTGCGAATTCGGCTCGAGCTGCACAGGGGATATTAATCAGAAATCAAGAATGGATGATACACGAAAGCCAAGAAGATAACGAAATTTACCTCTAAGGAGGTCGCCTTCAGATTTGAGTCGGTCAACTTCTGATCGAAGCGACTCGCAATCTGTTTCGGCCAGAACGACGCGGCGACCGATCGCCGTAAGGGAATCGACGAGTGACTGCGAAAGCATGAAGATAAAGAGTTAGAAGAAAAGAGGTTTGAGCCTGTACCCGATTATTTACAATCGACTACAGCCTCGGGGGCTACTCCCATCGGGAGCACTGCCGTGCACCCGAAGAAGACAAAATATAGAAGAAGAACAGAAAGAGGTTTTGAGCCTGTACCCGATTATTTACAATCGACTACAGCCTCGGGGGCTACTCCCATCGGGAGCACTGTCGTGCACCCGATAAAATTTGTTTGAGAAAGCCAAAGAGATAGAAGTTTACCTGTCCGGAGGCGCGGGAGAGGGGATCCGCCGAGCTGTCCGTCGCCTCCTTCGAGATCGAGGTTCTAGCAGCGAAGCTGGGGACATCCCGCTCCGCAGTCGCAGCATCAGGCGCTGCCCTGGGAGAGTTCTGGACAGTACCCGCAGTAGGAGTCTCACCCGCGTCCTTCGCTTTGTTCCTCTTTTCGGGAGGAACAGTCGCGGCGAATCTACGCGGGCTGATTGCCTGCAGACTGCAGGAAAGAACAAAGAAACGTCAGCACTGATAAACAGAGTTCAATCGAATTAAAATATGGGAAAAAACTTACTCGTCATCCTCGTCGTCTTCATCCAAGTCATCCGCATTCCAGGCGTTTGTGAATGGAGCCTGAGGAGGAAGAGATTGAAGCGGAGTCGCAGAAATTGGAGTTGGGCCAGGTGACGCCTCCAAAGACTTGTCCTTGGAGGTAACTTCGTCTTCGTTCACCCGACGGCGCTTTGGTGGGACGCCACTCGAGTCTTCGACATCATCTGAGGAGTCATGCTCAGAACTCGAGGAAGCGTTGGCCACGCTGGTGTCAACCGCGCCGTCCTGGTGGCTTGACTGAAGACACGAGGTATCTTCGCCAACAACGGGCGGGTAGCAATTTGCTACAGCTAGGCTCTACAAGGATAAGAAGACGATAAAGATCTTATCGACTACAAAAATTCTAAAAATAAAAGCAAGTTAAAGACAGAAGACTAACCGCAGCAGGAGGAGGGTTCGAAGCAGAATAAGCCTCGACTGAGCAATCAGGGAATTGCTCCCCGGCCTTCAGTCGAGTGATGGCCGCGATCTTTTTCTCGAATTCTACATTCGAAAGTTCTTCACGGCTCACTCGGCTGGGATCTTCTGCGCCTTGGTACTCCCACATAGCGGAGGGCCTCTGCTGCAAAGGCTGAATCCTGCGCTTCAAGAAGAGGCTTGCCAGATGAAGTCCATTAAGCACTACTCCCGAGGCTTGATCTCGAAGAGCCCCTACTCTTTCGAGTAGAGGTTTGACTGTCTGAACCTCTTCAGCTGACATCTTGTGGCTCCAAGATTTGCGCCTCGCCAGAACTGCGAATGGGTGAAATTCTACAAGCCCACTCGAGTTGTTGTCGGCGACGTAGAACCACTTCTTCCGCCAGCCTTGGGCGGAGTCGATGAAGTGCATATTGAAGTAGGCATTCTCCTGGCGCGCTTGGATCCCGAAGCCACCCGTGCGAAGTGGCTCACCGGGCTCGGACTCCACCCGCGATTTCTCGCGGAAGATCCGGATCTTGAACAGCGCCTTCCAGAGCGCCCAGTGCGGGCGAATGCCAAGATAGCATTCGCACAGCGCGATGAAGCACGAGATGTGTTGCACCGCGTTCGGGGGAAGGTCATGGAGCTGTATGCCGTATGCACACAGCAGCCCGATGAAGAAAGGGTGAAGAGGGAAGGAAAGACCTCGAGTCACGTGGTCCACGAAGACCACGCGCTCGTTCGAGTGAGGGTTTGGTACCTCTTCCCTCTTCCCCAGACGGACACGCTTCTCCGCCTCCGCCGGCAGCAGACCCTCCCGTTGCATCTCCTTGATGCTCTTGGCGGTGGTGTTGGGGGTGCGCCAGTCGCCGGCGCGAGAGGCGAGTGGCGCAGAAGGCTCGCCAGACGCGGAGGTTCCAACGCCGCGTTTCTTTCCACCGGCCATTGTTCGCAGCAAGAGCTTGAGCGCAGGGAAGGCAAAGACGAGCGCAAGGTGGAAGACGAAGATTGAGAGCGGGGAAAATTTCACTGCGGCGCTAACACCCTTATTTATATACGGGGTAAAGCAATCTCAGCCGTACGATGCGCAACGTGGCACCTATCGCGGCTGCCACGCGTAAGGATGAAACGAAGCGGCGGCGTACGCTGTTTCGTGCCACGATCTTAACAAAAGATCGTGCGCATTTACTGCGCATTTCGCGTAAAAAACGGGAGTGACGTCTCGTTTCCCGGTCAAAAAGCTGACAAGGTGGGCCAATTTCTGCTGCCACTTCGTCACGTCCCATCGGGAGAAGAGGAGCACGCCTTGACGTCATGGCGTTCGTCATTCCGAAAGGAAATTTTTGCGAATGGAATTTTAAACGCGAAATTATCTTCGCACGAATATCAATTCCTTCGGATAGAACACAATCTTCCATGAAAAAATTCATGAATCAAAGCCTCTTCGAACAAGAGAAACATGCCTTATACACGAAAACTCTTTCGTACAGGCACAATTTTCCAAAACATGAAAACTCTTTCATACGGAGCTAACATTTCCAACACGAAACTTTTTCGTACGGAACTCATACCAATCTAATCGGGTAGAAAGAACCCACCTTATGCGTGATATTTACACATCACAAGAACCTGGATTGTACAGCCGACTAGGCACATCCGGATGCCATATTCTTCGAATATGAAGGTAAGACCCAAAAAGATCTTTCTTTTGGGCCTGGAATCGCACTCGAAAGCTGCGTCCTCCGGCATAGTTCCGTGTCAACAACACGAAGAAAAATCCTAGCGGACGCGCCGGGTACCCTCTTAGGTTAAGTTCGACTCGATAAGTCCACAAACGGCCCAGTCGTAACGATCACCTCATCGGGTTCGAGTCGGAGGTCTCGAATCTGTGTAGGCCAGGAGTGTTTTTGCCCTAGTCGCAATTAATTGGCCCTGATCTCTCGGGAGAGCCAAGCCACTGCGCCACATCCTTCTGCTAATATAGCCGCACAAACTGGCACCAATGCTGCTCGATACTCGAGTATTTCTTCGCGAAACAGGGAATACACCCTTCGTAGGCAACAACTGTCGAGCTGAACTTCTAAGATGAGATCAAAGAAAGGGTCTGACCGTCTACCCGACTGAAAATAAATCCCAGTCGAGCATACGCTCGGGGGCTACTGACGAAGGCATGGATCCTGGGCCCTACGAATAAGGACACCCCCTCTCACGCCTTCTAACCAAGGCCCGACAGGAAGCGCCCTTGGAGTACTCTAGAAGGCCCATGAAAAGCCCACCCGCATCAACTTGCGGGTTAAGTTAGGGATTGTAACCGACTCGAGCTAGGGTTTGTATCCTCTCCGGGTTGGACTCGAGACCTGGCTATCTATATAAAGCCAGGAGAGCCCCAAAGGATAGGACCAAGTATTACCGCACGACCACAAAAGCCTTGAAACTCGAGATCTACTCTCGATTCGAGCACCTGTAATCGATCTAATCGTCTAATACAGATCAGCAGAAGGCAGGAGTAAGGGTTTTACCTCTTCGAGGGCCCCGAACCTGGGTAAATATCGCCTCCCTGTCAAGCCGACGATTCCACCAGCGCCTATGACATCTCCTAGTCGAAACCCGATAGGGTCACCTGAGGGATTTGCGGAGCCAGAGCTTCGACAGATCTCCTTAAGGATCTGTCGGCCTTCCTCTGGTGTCACACAGCGCAAAAAGACTCCTGTCGCACTTCTCTTGTACAACTCCCCATTGATAATAGCATATCCTTTTGCCCGCCTCAGGATTTGTCTCGCTAGTACCTCCTGTTCTGGTAGTTCGCCCCGCGATAAGTAGGCCAGATATGGCTCTGTCCACTCGGGAACGTCACGTATTGTAGCCACGAGCTCCACATCCGGGTCTCAATTTGCTAGTTCTTCTTCAGACTCGGATTTAACTGACGGTCGCCATAGCTCGTCCAGGAAAACATTAGGTGGAACCGGCTCCCTGCGCGAGCCGAGTCTGGCGAGTGCGTCCGCTGCCTCGTTTTTTCTTCTGTCTATGTGCTCCACTTCATACCCGGAAAAACACCCGGCAACCCTATCAACCTCCCTGCGGTACGCTGCCATAGTGGCGTCCTTTCTATCCCAGGTTCCTGATACCTGCTGCACCACGAGATCCGAATCTCCAAAGCATCGTATCCTTTTAATGTTCATCTCCTTGGCTACCTTTAAGCCATGCAACAGAGCCTCATACTCGGCCACGTTGTTTGAACAATCGAAGTGAATCTGCAGCACGTAACTTAGTTTATCCCCCTTTGGTGATGTCAGCACCACTCCAGCTCCTGACCCTTCGTACTGCTTTGATCCATCGAAGTGCATGGTCCATGACTCGGAACTTGGAACTGCGGTAACCATTCCAGTGTGCGTCCAGTCGTTAACGAAATCAACCAAGGCCTGGGACTTGATTGCCGATCTGGGCTCGTAGCTGATATGATAATCTCCCATCTCTATTGCCCATTTGGCTATTCTTCCCGTTGCATCCGAGTTTCTGATGATATCCGACATTGGTATTGAACTAACCACTGTTATGGGATGTTCTTGGAAATATGGCTTCAACTTCCGGCTGGCCATAAAGACCCCAAACACCAATTTTTGCCAATGTGGGTAACGCTGCTTCGCTTCCGATAACACCTCGCTGACATAATAAACCGGCCTCTGGACCGGGTAACCTTTCCCATCCTCTTTGCGTTCCACGACAACTACTGCGCTGACGGCTCGGGGACCGGCTGCCACGTATAATAACATAGGCTCTTTAGGACCCGGCGCCGCTAGTACTGGCGCTTCAGATAACTGCTTCTTTAGTGCTTCAAACGCCTCATCTGCCTCCTGATCCCATACGAACTTATCTGATTTCCGCAAAAGCCGGTACAAGGGTATTGCCTTTTCTCCGAGCCTGGATATGAACCGGCTCAAGGCTGCTACGCAGCCCGTGAGCTTTTGAACGTGCTTCAAATTTTCCGGTTTCTTCAAACTCTGGATGGCTGTCGCACCCACGGTTTCTAGGGGATACTCACCGTACGAACTGGATAGCAGATGCTTGGATTATGGGGCATAACTGCTCCCACGTCCCAGCTTCCTGGTAGGCCTGCGCTTATGCGCGACAACGCAAGCTCTGCTATTCCATCGCCGATGTAAACTATCCACTAGAGATCACGGGCACTTCCGTCGACGTACTTCAACCATACACACATGGTACGTCAACGGCGTTTAGCAAGTGATATCACAACAAATCTCTACGACACAAAAGACTGAAATAAGGGCAACTGGCCTTCACTAAGGCAGAAAATATCGAATACAGTCATCCAGAGGACACATGTCCCAACATATCATCCATTACAACAGCGGAAGCAAACAAAGGGGTCTGAGTACAGACAAATCCATGGCTTAAGAAGCCTGAGAACATAAAGGAAAACGAAGCCCATCCACGAAGGTCTGGATCCTGCCCTGGTCCAGCTAACTACTCGTCTGCAGCGTCATCGAACTCCACAAAGTAGCCATCCTGGGAAGCATCGTAGTCGTAGTAGTACTCTGCGTAAACCACAGCCCCAACGGGGTCAGTACATCCAAGTACTGGCAAGCAAGACTCACAGTTCATCAAGGAGTTACCCGTCAACACAAGCATAGATGCTTGGGATCAACGGAAGAAAGGGTGTTATAAAAGTTGCTGCTGGCTGCTCGAACCAACTACAGAGATAACTACAAGTTCCGGCTAACAGAAAAGATAAGATCGAGGATTGTAACCAACTGAAAGATAACTTCAACCAAACCCATCCTGGATCTCGCCCCTTATCCAAAGAAGCGATCCGAGGATAACTCACACAGCTGTGATAAGGTGAATCAAGTTATTGTGTGAATAACCTATTACTAGTCAAATTATTAATCATTGGGTGAAACATGATTGATCATTATGTTGAAGTTGTCCTGAGTACTTGTTAGCCAGTACTTTCACCAAGTAATCCATAACCGCGGAAAACACGGCTTCTCGAGAAGATTATCCCTGCAGGGTTGCACCAATTTGGCCGTACACTCAAGAATAACCCGCCAGATGGGAAGCTAACCCACCAAGCGGGGTACTCTACACAACCAACCATTCTCCGCATCAAGCCCAAAGCACCTTGGGCGCACGGCTAATCGAGCCCAGAAGAAAATGGACCCTCATAGCACTCTAAGAACGTGTCCCCCTATATGCCGACTACAAAAGTTCCACCCTGCGCTGGGCTCGCAAAAACATGCATGCGGCAAATGGAAAACACGAACTAAATGAGGCGATTTGGACGAGATGCGAATCAGGTCAAGTTGAGGGGGGCGCCCATACTCGCTTCCCAAATGCGGTTAGTGCGCTCATCATGGATCAGTAGACAAGACCCTTTTCCTATTAGGGTCGACACTAGCAGGCTCCAAAACCACTCATGGGCCTCCTGCCGGTGCCTTATCATCAAATTATTATTACCATTAGCAATTAACAGGATTGATTGATTAACATCGAGCCCCGGTACAGATACTAAGATAGTAACAGCAGAAACCGACAACAGACTCGAGTAAAAGCAACCCTAAGCATGCTAGATAGTAACAGGCTCAAGCAATGGCTGTAGGTATGGAGGTGGTGGCAATATCAGGGCTCAAGGTATCATGTAATGGGTTCGGAGAACAAGCAACGATACATAGGGCTAGCAATAGTAGACAAAAGATAGTATCGACAACAAGTGTGGAAAGGAACTCAATGATTCATGTGAGTGATAACTTGCCTGGCAGCTCAGCCTCGTACTGGGCTAGGTCCTGAGTAGTGGTGTCGTAAGGCTCGTCGGTACCAACGTCGTCGTCTAACCGAGAAGAAGCAAAACAACAACGAAGGAAGACGGGCAATCAATACATGGCATAAGTGCACAAACATTGGATGATGCATGTCATGTTTAATAGATGCAACAAAATAACTTGCTTGACATGAAACACAAATTTAAATGGATTCCATATGCAAAAGGGTGCATATGGAAGCCCATGCTTGGAGTTGAATTAATTGTTCTATCACTAAGCATCAGGTGTAATGACTTAGTATGATGCATGCATGATGAGGAACAATAAGATAACAAAGTTAATTGCAATTGGAATGATAGTTAATCATTTTAGAAAACATTTATTAGTTTGGAAAATTGGTACTTAGTGGTGTTGAACAAGGATTGATTGTTTTCAACAATTTAAAGTAGGCAAAACCAATTACAAATTTTATATTTGAAAAGTTTATCAAATTTTAGTTGGATTACATGTTTCACAATTTGAAATTGGACTTTGGATTAATTAGTTATGAATTAAACAATATTAAACAATTTTTAATTGAATTAAACAAGATTTAAATAGTTTAGGCAATTTAAATTGTTCAAACCAGAAAACAAAATTTATATTTGAATAGAGCATTCAAAAAGGTGTGAAAAACATATTTTATTTGTATTATTTGAAAACAGTATGAATTAGTTATGAATTATTTCAAATTGCATTTGAATTATTTGAATTTGAATTTAAATTGCATTTTGAATATTCAAAACAGAATACAAATTGCATATTTGGAAAGATTATGAAATTTAGATCAGAATAGACATCAAGTTTGCATTTGTTGGATTTATAAAAGGGGAGATATTGATTTTTAAAGTTTTGAATTAATTCTGTTATTTAAAATGAATTTGGAATTTCTGAAATTCGCAGAAAACATTTGTTACTCAGGGTATATCTACCCACTGCCACTGCGCAGTGGGCCAGAGGGACCAGCGTGGCACACACGCTGGCGTGGCCTCCAGCGCCACTGCCTGGTGGGGCTCAGCGTGGGGAGAAATCCCCAAAAAGTTTGTGGCTTCCGGGACTCGAACCCGTGCCCAGGCGCAGCGCGCAAAGGTTCAGTACCACTGCGGTGTTCGCGTTCAGCTGACAGAGGATGCGACGCGGGGAGGATATAGTTTCAGTTCGAAACTCTGAACTTTCTGACGAAAACATGCGCGGCGACAGACGAGGAGCTCGCCGGCGACGATTGCACGGCGGCGCTCGAACAGATGGATGCGTGGGCGCGTTGCAGATGCACGCGGACCAGATGCAAGGAGGAAGGGGACGTGATCGTTGCTCACCGCCGTTTGTAGAGGGGCAGAGGCTCGACGGCGATGACGTTGGCTGACGGCGGTGCGGAGAAGACGTGGACGGCGGCGAGCTCCTGGTGGTTCCCTGCAGCTGCTACGGTGTTGCAAACGTCGAGGAGGTCACGGCAGTTCGATTCCAGCTCCCAATTGGAGCGACGGATTACTGCAACGCCGACGAGGAGAGCAAGTTCAGAGAAAAGTGGCGCGGTGGCCGGAGATAGGAGAGAAACGCGGCGGCGATCTGGAGGCTTACCCGGGACGATTTGGGGCACAGAAGAGAGAGGAGAGGGTGGCGAGGTGATTCGTGGCCAGAGGTGGCTAGGTGGGTGATGGACGCGGCGGCGCCATGGCTGAATTCAGGTGATCGCCGCGGGAGGAGATACAGAGAGGGTGGAGGTCGACGATGGCGGCGGAATTGCGGCGCTGCGAGGAACCCTAGGGCGTTAGGGCACAGCTAGGGGCTAGGGTACGCGTTATATAGGCGCCACGGTGACGGGACGGCCGCCGGCGTCGCGTTCGGTGCCGCGGTGGCACCGGCCGATGCGCGGCCGTACGGGAGGAAGATGAGTGCGGTCGCGCGCACGAATCTTGGAGCAACCGCGAAGCGGTAAGTTGCTCTGCTGCGGGCTGGGCTTGCGCGCAGGTGGCTAGATGGGTTGGGCTCGGGTTAGCTGCTGCGCGCGCGTTAGGTTAGCTGCGTTTATTCTTTTCTGTTATTTATTTTTTTTGTACTTTTGCTTTTGAAAGAAATCTGTTAAGGATTTATTTGAGAAAAATTCTAGAAAATTTAGGTTAAGCTTTTTAAACAATTAGAAACCACATTATCAACTTGGATTTCAAAAATTGAAATTTAAATTTAGGGTTGGTGTTTGAATTCAAAATAGAGGGGTTTTGAGTTTAATAAAACCTTGATAAAACAGGAATAAAATAGGGTTACCCCTAGATTAAAATTGATTCTTAGGATCACAAGCATGAGGTGCATTGTTATGTTTTCAAAAGAGTGCTGATTTGAAAATTGGTTTGAAATTTAAAAAGGTGATTTGATAATTAATGATTGAATTATTGGTTGGATTTAAAACAACAATTTAATAAGTGAAAACAAGGAAATAAAGGGTTGTTTTTATTTGTTATTTTGGTTCCAAAAGTTGTAACAGAGCAAGTATGAAACCATGTTTGAAAAAGGTTTGAATTTGAGTTGTGAAAACAGAATAAAACAGATGGAAAACAAATGCAAACAATAAGTAAACATGATGACATGATGCATTGCTTGAAATAAAACAAGGAACAAAGCATTCTAGGGGTATTTTCATACTTGGGATGTTACAAAACGCCCCCCCTTGAAGGAATCGCGCCCCGAGATTCCCTACTGAGAACTGAACAGGTCCGGATACTTCTTGCGAAGATCCTCTTCGGTCTCCCACGTTGCCTCTTTATCGGAATGATGCGACCATTGGACTTTCAAGAACTTGGTGCTCTTGTTGCGAGTCTTACGCTCGGTCTCATCGAGAATACGAATAGGGTGCTCCTCATAAGATAGATCATCTTGCAGCTCAATGGAATCATGATCAACTGCACGATCTGGATCTTTGAAACACTTCTTGAGTTGTGACACGTGGAACACATCGTGCACTTTGGAAAGTTTTTCTGGAAGTTCAAGACGATAAGCATTCTCTGCACGTCTTGAGAGGATGTTGAAAGGGCCAATGTATCTTGGTGCAAGCTTTCCTTTCACACCAAAACGATGGGTGCCTCTGAGGGGAGTTACACGGAGATATGCCTTATCACCAGGTGCATAGACCATATCCCTGTGCTTGCTATCATAATAGCTCTTCTGACGAGATTGAGCAATCCTGAGATTGTCACGAATGATACGAACTTTCTCCTCGGCTTCCTTAACAATGTCAGGGCCTAAAAGTGAACGTTCACCAGCTCCAGACCAATTGATTGGACTCCTGCATCTGCGACCATACAATGCCTCAAATGGTGCCATGCCTAGGCTTGCCTGGTAGCTGTTGTTGTAGGAGAATTCAGCATATGGAAGGCAATCCTCCCATTTCATGCCAAAGGAGAGACCACATGCTCTGAGCATATCCTCGAGAATCTGATTGACTCTTTCGACTTGCCCCTGAGACTGAGGGTGGTAAGCTGTGCTGAACAGAAGTTTAGTGCCCAAAGCTTCTTGAAAGCTCTTCCAGAAATGAGAAGTGAAGATACTTCCACGGTCTGAGCTTATTTCCAATGGAACACCATGAAGGGGAACAACCTTTGCTGTGTAGAGCTCTGCTAACTGGCTAGCTGAGATAGTTTCCTTTACAGCATAGAAGTGAGCAACCTTAGTGAGACGATCAATAACAACGAAGATTGCATCGTTGCCCTTTCTGGACTTTGGAAACCCAGTAACGAAGTCCATTTCAATCATGTCCCACTTCCACTCGGGAATTTTCAGAGGTTGGAGTAGACCTGCTGTCTTCTGATGGACTGCCTTAACACGTTGACAAACGTCGCATTCAGAAACGTATTGAGCAATTTCACGTTTCATGCCAGGCCACCAATACAGAGTCTTGAGATCCTGGTACATCTTTGTACTTCCAGGGTGAATGGATAGAGGAGTTTCATGAGCCTCCTTGAGAATGATATCCTTGAGACTTTGAATCTGAGGGACTGCAATGCGTCCTTCGAAGAACACAGTTCCCTTGTCATCAATTGAGAAGGACTTGAACTTATCATTGCCCTCCTTGATGTGATCCACAATCTTCTTGATTTCATTATCACGAAGTTGTTCAGAACGAATCTTGTCCTCGAGAGTTGGACTGGCTGTCAAGCTAGCAAGGTATCCTTCCGGAACAAGACCAAGGTTCAGCTTCTGGAATTCTTCATGAAGTGGAGGTTGGCTTTCCATGATCATGAGATTATTGCAATAGGATTTGCGACTGAGAGCGTCGGCCATAACATTAGCCTTGCCTGGAGTGTAAGAAATGGTGAGATCAAAGTCTTTAATCTTCTCAATCCATCTCCTTTGCCTGAGGTTCAGATCTGGCTGAGTGAAGATGTATTTCAGACTCTTATGATCGGAAAAGATTTCAGTTTTGTTACCCAACAAGTATTGTCTCCATTTCTTGAGGGCAAATACAACTGCTGCAAGTTCAAGATCATGAGTGGGATAGTTTTGCTCATGTGGGTTCAACTGACGTGAAGCATAAGCCACAACTTGACGTTCTTGCATAAGAACTGCTCCTAAGCCTTGGAGAGATGCGTCACAGAATATCTGGAAAGGTTTGGTGGTATCTGGGCCAACTAGAACAGGTGTGGAAGTGAGTTTAGTCTTCAGGAGGTTGAAACTCTCATCACATTGTGGAGTCCAAACGAACTTTTTGTCCTTCTTTGTGAGATCAGTGAGAGGTTTAGCAATCTTGGAAAAGTTTTGGACGAAACGACGGCAATAACTAGCCAAGCCAAGAAAGCTTCTAACTTGTTTCACCGTCTTAGGGGGTTTCCAATCAACAATTGCCTTAACCTTTTCAGGATCAATGGCAATGCCTTTGGCAGAGATGATATGACCAAGATATGCAACTTCTGGAATCCAGAACTCACATTTGGAAAACTTGGCATATAAACGATGCTCGCGAAGTTTCATGAGAGTGAGACGAAGGTGTTCTCCATGCTCTTCCTCGGACTTTGAGTAGACTAGAATGTCATCAAGATATACCACAACGAACTTGTCGAGGTATTCATGGAAGACAGAATTCATGAGTCTTGAGAACGTTGCCGGTGCATTGGTGAGACCAAAGGACATGACGGTGTATTCATATAGACCGTACCTTGTGGTGAAAGCCGTCTTAGGAATATCTTCCTTTCTGATCTTTATCTGATGGTAACCCATTCTCAAATCCAACTTTGAGAATATTGAGGCTCCAGCAAGTTGATCAAAAAGATCATCGATACGAGGAAGTGGATACTTGTTCTTGATGGTTTTCTCGTTGAGAGGACGATAGTCAACCACGAGTCTCTTAGTTTGATCCTTCTTGGCAACAAACAGAGTTGGGCAACCCCAAGCGGAGGAACTAGGCTGAATGAAACCTTTGTCCATATACATATCGATTTGCTCCTTCAACAATTTCAGTTCAGGAGGAGCTATCTTATATGGATGCTTAGAGATTGGAGCAGTACCTGGCTCAAGCTCGATCACGAACTCAACTGCTCTGTCCGGGGGCATCCCTGGCAACTCTTCTGGAAAGACGTCAGGGAATTCACAAACCACCGGAACATTTTCAATTGCCGGAAGGGGTTTGGCATGAAGGCTGAACAGCTGAGCAGAAGTTGTTCCATATGGAGAATAGACTATCTGGCCTGAAGTGTGGGAGAGAGTTATTGACTTTTGAGCACAGTCAATTTTAGCTTTGTGGGTCTTCAACCAATCCATACCCAGAATGACATCAATGTCAGAATTTCCCAGCAACATGAGTGAAGCAAGGAATACACGACCTCCAATTAGGATCTCATTGTCCATGCTTATCTTGGAAGTCAACATTTGCGGTCCCGGAGAGTGAACAGTCATTTGATTGCTTAGCGGAACCAGAACTAGGTTGTATGCTTTTGCAAAAATCTTTGACACAAATGAATGCGATGCTCCAGTATCAAACAACACTTTAGCTGGAATAGAGTTTACGGGTAATATACCGAGAACGACGTCAGCAGCCTCTTCGGCTTTGTCGGCCTTGATATGGTTCACCCTCGCGTTCCTCCCGACAGGCCTATTGTTGGAGTTGAAGGCTTTAGCCGGAGGAGCACGAACCATAGCCTGGTTGGTGTTGGGGCGAGGAGGTAGGGGTAGCTGCTTCTGCGTGCACTTATCAGCATAATGTCCAGTCTCCTTGCACTTGTAGCAAGTGACGACACGAGAAGGACCCGGCCTTGGCTGCCCCATCGGAAACCTCTGACCCTGCATCTGAGATGGGTTGGGTGGGCGGGGACCAAAGCCTGGAGAAGCTTGGGCATTTGGAGCCCGAGTGACAGCACCATTGGGCACCCAGATGCGGCGCTTCTGCGGAGGGGTGGTCATGTTGGAGGAGGAACCACCCTCACGCGAGTGCTTGCGCGACTCTTCGAACGCCTTGCGCCCATTCTCCTCATTGAGCGCGGTGTTCACAAGCTCCACGAAGTCCTTGCACTTGATGTTGGTGAGAGCGTACTTCAGTTCCGGGTTAAAACCTCGGCGGAACCTCGCCATCTTCTTGGCTTCGGTGGACACTTCGTCACCAGCGTACCGAGCGAGACGATTGAACTCGTTCTGGTAGCCGAGAACGTCCAGCTTGCCCTGTCGGAGAGAGCAGAATTCCTCACGCATCTTTTCCATGAGACCATCCGGGATGTGGTGCTTCAGGAAGGCATCTCTGAAACATCCCCAGTTGATAGGAAAGCCAGCCCTCATGGCCTGGTAGTTCTCCCACCAAGTAGCTGCCTGACCCTTCAGTAGGTAGGTGGCGTACTTGACCTTATCCTCTTCAGCAACATGAGCTATCTCCAGAGCTCTTGCCACGTCACGGATCCAGTCATCAGCATCCAGGGGCTCACGTGTTGCCACGAAAGCTTTTGGGCCCAAGCTGAGGAAGTCCTTGATGGTGACCCTTGGAGCATTCTGGTTGTGTTGCTGGTTAGCCTGGATCTGGGCCATCTGTGTCACCACTTGGGTCATCTGAGCCAACAGCTCCCCCATTGGTGGTGGCGGTGGCGGGTTGTTCCTGGTTGGAGGCATCCTGAACAGAAATTCATTTTAGCACAACAACAGAAAAGGATAGACTTGGTAACCGGAAGATAGATTATTCCGACGCATGAATAGATAACCAACAGGTACATCATCACATGTTCAAATACATCAGAATATCCAACAGACCAATACATGGTTCGAAAACGAAAGGATAAACTAGACACAGCTAGTAATGGATACAACGGTACTCCCATGCTCATCACGCAGGACGGCGGTGAGTAGTACGACGAGAGATACGGTGAGGAGGAATCCCACGGAAGTAGGTATCACGACGATCCATGTAGATAGGAACTGCTCTGAGAGGAACTCTCGGTGTCGTGAAGTGGAAAGCGTCGTATCCCTGTGCTCCATAGCGGGGAATCCCTGTGTAACCGGCTCCGAGGGCGAGAAGTGGACCTCTGATCGGCTCGTAACCTCCAGCATCTGGCAACGGAAGACCAGCTGGCTGAACGACACGTGCGAAGCGCTCGTCTCCAACAAAGTCTGTGGTGTACGTCGCCAGACGAGTGAGAGCAAGGCGGAGCTGCTCCCTGACTGCGGCTAACTCCTGAGAAAGTGCGGAAGCAACGGCATCACTGTGACTGGCGAACTGGGCAGTGACCTGGAGCCTGGAGCTATCAGTCTCGTAGGTATCCATGTCACGGTGGATAGTGAAGTGAGCTCCTGCTGCCGTGATGTAACCACGGGGGATGTGACGAAAGCTGGACTTATCAAACCCCCAGTAGTCAGCACGGAGAACGGTGACACTCACGTACGCTGCCTGCTGCACGGCCATATCCACTGTGGACCCTACTGCCTCGTACTGGTGTGCAATGCTCCTGCCATCATCCGACAGAATGTAGACGATAGCCCGGTAGCAAGTCTGGTCACACTCTCGCTGGTGCTCGTAGACCTGGTACTCTGGTGCCCAATGGAACCCCAGAAAGGTAACCATGTCTCTCAGCAACTCCGGAAAACCGGCAGTGCTCTCACAGCGAGTCATGCGAACCACCTGCGGATAGTAGTTGAGACCCATCTGCAGATTATTTGGAAGGTTTTGATTAGACTCCGGTAGACGAAAAAGGATGTGGAAAGCAACAACAAGGTTCAATGGACGAAAAGGATGTTGAAAAGAACATGATATTGAAGCAACATCGGGAAAACGAGACCAAAAATCCTGAGGTACTACAGAGAACCCAAAACACGTGAAATCCTAACTTGAAAGTTTAGGTGAGAACAGAAAACAACGTTTCACTTCCTTACCAGAAAAGGGTGGGTGGGTGGGGAAAGAAGAAAAATGGCAGAATTCCTACTCTCACGTTTCATTTTTCCTATATAGCTACAAAATAGTTTCTAGACTCAACTGCGACCAGTAAAAAGGGATCCTACAGGCAGACAGGCTCTGATACCATTTGTCGCACCCACGGTTTCTAGGGGATACTCACCGTACGAACTGGATAGCAGATGCTTGGATTATGGGGCATAACTGCTCCCACGTCCCAGCTTCCTGGTAGGCCTGCGCTTATGCGCGACAACGCAAGCTCTGCTATTCCATCGCCGATGTAAACTATCCACTAGAGATCACGGGCACTTCCGTCGACGTACTTCAACCATACACACATGGTACGTCAACGGCGTTTAGCAAGTGATATCACAACAAATCTCTACGACACAAAAGACTGAAATAAGGGCAACTGGCCTTCACTAAGGCAGAAAATATCGAATACAGTCATCCAGAGGACACATGTCCCAACATATCATCCATTACAACAGCGGAAGCAAACAAAGGGGTCTGAGTACAGACAAATCCATGGCTTAAGAAGCCTGAGAACATAAAGGAAAACGAAGCCCATCCACGAAGGTCTGGATCCTGCCCTGGTCCAGCTAACTACTCGTCTGCAGCGTCATCGAACTCCACAAAGTAGCCATCCTGGGAAGCATCGTAGTCGTAGTAGTACTCTGCGTAAACCACAGCCCCAACGGGGTCAGTACATCCAAGTACTGGCAAGCAAGACTCACAGTTCATCAAGGAGTTACCCGTCAACACAAGCATAGATGCTTGGGATCAACGGAAGAAAGGGTGTTATAAAAGTTGCTGCTGGCTGCTCGAACCAACTACAGAGATAACTACAAGTTCCGGCTAACAGAAAAGATAAGATCGAGGATTGTAACCAACTGAAAGATAACTTCAACCAAACCCATCCTGGATCTCGCCCCTTATCCAAAGAAGCGATCCGAGGATAACTCACACAGCTGTGATAAGGTGAATCAAGTTATTGTGTGAATAACCTATTACTAGTCAAATTATTAATCATTGGGTGAAACATGATTGATCATTATGTTGAAGTTGTCCTGAGTACTTGTTAGCCAGTACTTTCACCAAGTAATCCATAACCGCGGAAAACACGGCTTCTCGAGAAGATTATCCCTGCAGGGTTGCACCAATTTGGCCGTACACTCAAGAATAACCCGCCAGATGGGAAGCTAACCCACCAAGCGGGGTACTCTACACAACCAACCATTCTCCGCATCAAGCCCAAAGCACCTTGGGCGCACGGCTAATCGAGCCCAGAAGAAAATGGACCCTCATAGCACTCTAAGAACGTGTCCCCCTATATGCCGACTACAAAAGTTCCACCCTGCGCTGGGCTCGCAAAAACATGCATGCGGCAAATGGAAAACACGAACTAAATGAGGCGATTTGGACGAGATGCGAATCAGGTCAAGTTGAGGGGGGCGCCCATACTCGCTTCCCAAATGCGGTTAGTGCGCTCATCATGGATCAGTAGACAAGACCCTTTTCCTATTAGGGTCGACACTAGCAGGCTCCAAAACCACTCATGGGCCTCCTGCCGGTGCCTTATCATCAAATTATTATTACCATTAGCAATTAACAGGATTGATTGATTAACATCGAGCCCCGGTACAGATACTAAGATAGTAACAGCAGAAACCGACAACAGACTCGAGTAAAAGCAACCCTAAGCATGCTAGATAGTAACAGGCTCAAGCAATGGCTGTAGGTATGGAGGTGGTGGCAATATCAGGGCTCAAGGTATCATGTAATGGGTTCGGAGAACAAGCAACGATACATAGGGCTAGCAATAGTAGACAAAAAGATAGTATCGACAACAAGTGTGGAAAGGAACTCAATGATTCATGTGAGTGATAACTTGCCTGGCAGCTCAGCCTCGTACTGGGCTAGGTCCTGAGTAGTGGTGTCGTAAGGCTCGTCGGTACCAACGTCGTCGTCTAACCGAGAAGAAGCAAAACAACAACGAAGGAAGACGGGCAATCAATACATGGCATAAGTGCACAAACATTGGATGATGCATGTCATGTTTAATAGATGCAACAAAATAACTTGCTTGACATGAAACACAAGTTTAAATGGATTCCATATGCAAAAGGGTGCATATGGAAGCCCATGCTTGGAGTTGAATTAATTGTTCTATCACTAAGCATCAGGTGTAATGACTTAGTATGATGCATGCATGATGAGGAACAATAAGATAACAAAGTTAATTGCAATTGGAATGATAGTTAATCATTTTAGAAAACATTTATTAGTTTGGAAAATTGGTACTTAGTGGTGTTGAACAAGGATTGATTGTTTTCAACAATTTAAAGTAGGCAAAACCAATTACAAATTTTATATTTGAAAAGTTTATCAAATTTTAGTTGGATTACATGTTTCACAATTTGAAATTGGACTTTGGATTAATTAGTTATGAATTAAACAATATTAAACAATTTTTAATTGAATTAAACAAGATTTAAATAGTTTAGGCAATTTAAATTGTTCAAACCAGAAAACAAAATTTATATTTGAATAGAGCATTCAAAAAGGTGTGAAAAACATATTTTATTTGTATTATTTGAAAACAGTATGAATTAGTTATGAATTATTTCAAATTGCATTTGAATTATTTGAATTTGAATTTAAATTGCATTTTGAATATTCAAAACAGAATACAAATTGCATATTTGGAAAGATTATGAAATTTAGATCAGAATAGACATCAAGGTTGCATTTGTTGGATTTATAAAAGGGGAGATATTGATTTTTAAAGTTTTGAATTAATTCTGTTATTTAAAATGAATTTGGAATTTCTGAAATTCGCAGAAAACATTTGTTACTCAGGGTATATCTACCCACTGCCACTGCGCAGTGGGCCAGAGGGACCAGCGTGGCACACACGCTGGCGTGGCCTCCAGCGCCACTGCCTGGTGGGGCTCAGCGTGGGGAGAAATCCCCAAAAAGTTTGTGGCTTCCGGGACTCGAACCCGTGCCCAGGCGCAGCGCGCAAAGGTTCAGTACCACTGCGGTGTTCGCGTTCAGCTGACAGAGGATGCGACGCGGGGAGGATATAGTTTCAGTTCGAAACTCTGAACTTTCTGACGAAAACATGCGCGGCGACAGACGAGGAGCTCGCCGGCGACGATTGCACGGCGGCGCTCGAACAGATGGATGCGTGGGCGCGTTGCAGATGCACGCGGACCAGATGCAAGGAGGAAGGGGACGTGATCGTTGCTCACCGCCGTTTGTAGAGGGGCAGAGGCTCGACGGCGATGACGTTGGCTGACGGCGGTGCGGAGAAGACGTGGACGGCGGCGAGCTCCTGGTGGTTCCCTGCAGCTGCTACGGTGTTGCAAACGTCGAGGAGGTCACGGCAGTTCGATTCCAGCTCCCAATTGGAGCGACGGATTACTGCAACGCCGACGAGGAGAGCAAGTTCAGAGAAAAGTGGCGCGGTGGCCGGAGATAGGAGAGAAACGCGGCGGCGATCTGGAGGCTTACCCGGGACGATTTGGGGCACAGAAGAGAGAGGAGAGGGTGGCGAGGTGATTCGTGGCCAGAGGTGGCTAGGTGGGTGATGGACGCGGCGGCGCCATGGCTGAATTCAGGTGATCGCCGCGGGAGGAGATACAGAGAGGGTGGAGGTCGACGATGGCGGCGGAATTGCGGCGCTGCGAGGAACCCTAGGGCGTTAGGGCACAGCTAGGGGCTAGGGTACGCGTTATATAGGCGCCACGGTGACGGGACGGCCGCCGGCGTCGCGTTCGGTGCCGCGGTGGCACCGGCCGATGCGCGGCCGTACGGGAGGAAGATGAGTGCGGTCGCGCGCACGAATCTTGGAGCAACCGCGAAGCGGTAAGTTGCTCTGCTGCGGGCTGGGCTTGCGCGCAGGTGGCTAGATGGGTTGGGCTCGGGTTAGCTGCTGCGCGCGCGTTAGGTTAGCTGCGTTTATTCTTTTCTGTTATTTATTTTTTTTGTACTTTTGCTTTTGAAAGAAATCTGTTAAGGATTTATTTGAGAAAAATTCTAGAAAATTTAGGTTAAGCTTTTTAAACAATTAGAAACCACATTATCAACTTGGATTTCAAAAATTGAAATTTAAATTTAGGGTTGGTGTTTGAATTCAAAATAGAGGGGTTTTGAGTTTAATAAAACCTTGATAAAACAGGAATAAAATAGGGTTACCCCTAGATTAAAATTGATTCTTAGGATCACAAGCATGAGGTGCATTGTTATGTTTTCAAAAGAGTGCTGATTTGAAAATTGGTTTGAAATTTAAAAAGGTGATTTGATAATTAATGATTGAATTATTGGTTGGATTTAAAACAACAATTTAATAAGTGAAAACAAGGAAATAAAGGGTTGTTTTTATTTGTTATTTTGGTTCCAAAAGTTGTAACAGAGCAAGTATGAAACCATGTTTGAAAAAGGTTTGAATTTGAGTTGTGAAAACAGAATAAAACAGATGGAAAACAAATGCAAACAATAAGTAAACATGATGACATGATGCATTGCTTGAAATAAAACAAGGAACAAAGCATTCTAGGGGTATTTTCATACTTGGGATGTTACAATGGCCTTGATTTTATCCGGGTTTGCCTCGATTCCTCTCTCGGAGACTATAAAGCCGAGTAACTTCCCGGCCGGAACTCCGAATACACACTTCGTTGGGTTAAGCTTCATCTGATACCTTCTCAAGTTTTTAAACGTTTCCTTTAAATCATCAATAAATGTCTCTGCCTTCCGGGTCTTAATAACCACATCATCCACATACGCGTGCACGTTGCGCCCAATTTGATCCTCGAAGCACTTCTGAATACACCGCTGGTAAGTTGCGCCCGCATTTTTTAATCCAAACGTCATGGTTTTATAGCAGAAGGCCCCAAAAGGGGTTATGAATGACGTTTTCTCCCAATCCTCCCTTTTGAGTTTAATCTGGTGGTACCCCGAATATGCGTCCAGGAAACACAGCAAGTCGCTTCCGGCTACCGCGTCTATGATTTGGTCTATCCTTGGTAGCGCGAACGGATCCTTTGGGCAATGCTTGTTGAGGCTCGTGAAATCGATGCACATCCTCCATTCATTTGTCTTTTTCATCACTAGAACCGGATTCGCTAACCAGTCCGGGTGAAATACTTCCATGATAAAGCCTGCGGTTAATAGTCGTGCGATTTCCTCACCTATAGCTCTTCTCCTTTCCTCGTTCATTTTTCTCAAACCTTGCTTCACAGGCCTGGCCCTGGGATCCACATGCAAACTGTGCTCTTCCAACTCGGTGGGGATACCCGGCATGTCGCTGGGTGTCCAGGCAAACACATCCGCATTTGAGCGTATGAACTCCACTAGAGCCTTTTCTTGCGCACTTTCCAAATTGGACCCTATAGTGAACTGCTTGGGCGGGTCTCCTTCCACAAAATCTACTTTCTTGGTGTCTTGAGCCGCCTTAAATTTTACTCTTTCGTCCTCAGAATCTGGTCTTCTCAATGCTGTGCCATCATCCGGATCCACCTGAGACCGGTAATATTTAAGTTCTTCCTTTCTGCAGGCTTGTTCAGCCATTACCGAATCTCCCTCATCGCATTCTGCTGCTATATCCCGGTTTCCATGGATAGTGATGGTCTGCTTGGGGCCTGGAATCTTTAACTGCAAATATACATAGCACGGCCTAGCCATGAACTTAGCATAGGCCGGCCTTCCGAACAATGCGTGGTAAGGACTGTGCAACCTGACCACCTCAAACGTGAGCCATTCCACCCGATAGTTATCTACCGACTCTCCGAAGGCTACTTCCAATGTAATTTTTCCTTCGGGGCGCGCCGAATGACCCGGCACGATTCCATGAAAAACCGTCGAACTTTTCTGTAGCTGAGATTCTTTGAGGTTCATGCGCAAGAAGGTTTCCCAATATAGGATGTTGATGCTGCTCCCTCCGTCCATCAATACCTTTCTCAATTCATAACCATTGACCTGTGGCGAGACTACCAATGCCAGGGTTCCGGGGCGCTCTATTCCTTCCGGATGATCCCTTCTGCTCCACGTTACCTCTTGCTCTGCCCATCTCAAGTATCCCGGAGTGGCCGAGGAAACTGAATTCACTGTCTGTTTTAACGCCTTTTTGTCCCTGTTGGAAGTCCCTGTAACATGCACATGATATTGTCCTTTTAAATTGAGCGTACGTACCATACCGATGAAGATACTGATTTGGCCAATCGACACCGTGGATCCGGATTCGAGGTGATCCGGCTCCAACTCCCACCCGGAATTGTCCACTATCCTTTTTCCTTCGTCATTGGAGTAGATCTCGCCGACGACAAAGTTCTTCATGTTCTTCCGAGCTTCTCCCGTGATGTAAACACCTTTGGACGCAGGCCCCACGGTGGGCGCCAACTGTCGTGGGATAATCACGGCAGATGTTACCGGGGGTAACTGATCTTGGGGCAAGTCGACACAGGTATTCGGGAGAGGGTTTAGCTCGAAGGAAGACATGGCGGAAAGCAATCTAAGAACCGGAAAGTAACTCGCCGGATCTCAATATGAATTATGCTGGATACTCGATAACAGGTGTTACAACTATGACTTGAATCTCTGGCAAACTAAACCTAGGGGCCGGTTTATAAAGCACCCGTACACCCCTAACTTGCCCTTTAAGGCACATCTTGAGTCCTACTCGAACTCCACATACAAACCCTAACTTCCCCTACCGCAGCCCACAATCCGGGTTACGAATCTTACAAGCCTTTGGGCCTTCCGGCAATCTCTTTACCCCTAGCCGGATATCGCTCAGCACACCTCGGGCCGGATTATATCTTGAAGTGGGCCTACCGGGTTACTATCCCCCCATCAACTGTGCTCAGGCAGAAGGATGTCTACCTCGCTCCTCGTATTGCTAATATTGATCCTCGGTTTTGGAACTTGGAGCAGTCTTACATTTATGCTGATATATATTGTGACTTCCGTCACCCTTTCCGTATGATACAGCCCTTTGACTTTGCTGCTCTCAAGGCGGAAGAGGAGTTTGCTGATGCTGCGAGTATTGTTGAGCGGTTTGGGCTTGTGAAGCTCATGGAGACCCAGTGCAACTACAACACCCAGCTCGTCATGCAGTTTATGTCCACTTTGGTGTTCAGTAAGGATCGGGTGTGCTGTCTCAAGTGGATGTCCGAGTCCACTGCTTGTGAGTTTTCCTTCACCAGGTTTGCACGTCTCCTTGGATACACTTACAGTGGTAACCCTCCTGTTGGTCGCCGTGTCCAGGAGGTTGATAGGCCTAGGAGGGAGGTGTCCATGGCTGAGTTGTATGCTCCTGGATTCACTATTGGAGGCACTGAGGGACTTCTTCCTCTTTATGATCAGCTGGTGCGCATATTCAAATCTTTCCTTGTGCCGGGTGGAGGTAACAATGATGCTCTCACCACTCCTTTATGCAACCTTCTGATTCTGGCTAAGGAGTGCATGGAGGATGAGGATCCGTCTGCTTCTTATACTGTGGATGTTATGAACATCATATATCACGAGCTGTACACTGCTATGATTGGTGGAAACACCATTCCTTATGGTCCATATATCATGATGCTCATCAAGCATGAGATGCGGAAGGAGTACACAGAGTTACCTATGGTTGAGCACAAGGTCAAGAAGTTGTATATCAAGAGGAAGAAGAAGACTGCTGCTTCTACTACTCAGGATGATCCTTTTGAGGGTGGTTCCTCTATGGGAGGTCCCACTACTGGTTCTCAGCCTGCGTCCTCTCCTGGTTCTAGCACTATGCGCCATGTCAGGAAGCTTTCCTGGTTTCAGCGCAATGTGCTCTGCATGAAGGTGGATATCCACAAGGAGCAGTACAGGGCCTATTGCAGAGACACTGCCTTGGCGTGCACCCAACGTCAGATTCTTCACCACGTGAGTGGTGCTACTGGTGATCTGCCTACTCCTGTTACTGTTCAGTCCTACAATGCTTGGTCTGCTGAGGATAGCACTCCTTGGGAGAGCATTGAGGCGGCTCTCCGGGCTTCTCAGGCTTCTACCTTTGGAGCTTCTTATGATGAGGAGGAGGATGAGGACGAGGCTTCTGATGATGAGCGTGAGTCTGGTGGCGAGTCTCCTGAGCACTCTGATGCGTACACCGTGTTTGGGACGTTAGCTTAGTTATTTCCCTCCTTTTTGGTGTCTCGATGCCAAAGGGGGAGAAGTAGCTACTAGACTACGGGATTTGCATGGGTTCAGGCACAAGCGTATGCTTTTATCATTTCTTGAGAGCTTGTGTCCATGTAATTTCTTCGTTTTCGTGAACCTTGTCCGTTTATTGTCTCGTTATAACTATGTGTGCTTTTGTGTGTGAGACTATGTTGGATATTATCATGGATTATCTATGTTAGTGGCTATATGGTTATCTATCTTATATGTTGAGGATATTTTCTATTGTTGTGCTTGGTTATTCTTGGATATTTTATCTTCGCACAAGGTATACACTTCTATCTTATTCTCAACATATTGATGATATTGTTACTTTGGCATGTTTGCTACTTGTTGGAAATTACTCCCCATATATCATTGCATCTATTTGCATTTGAGGCAAACAAAAGATATGCATAAAGATAGGGGGAGACATTTCCATTGTGTTTCAAACATGTTCTAGTCAAGGTTTTATTGCAAATCTTAGTATTGTCATCTAACACCAAAAAGGGGGAGATTGAAACTGCATTTTCTTTTCCCAGTGTTTTGTGTGTTAGTTAACAATACTAAGTACATTATTTATCGAGGTGTTAAGCGTGTAGGTGTTATATTTAACATCGGCATCGATCACCGAAAAGTCGATGAAGTTTGGCCTGAGAGTTTTGGGACAGAACCCGACCGGATTATTTGGAACAGGATTATTCGGAGGAGCCGGATATTCCGGTTTGGAGAATTCTGGTCCAGTTTGCTCACAGAGATGAGCCGGATTATTTGGAACCGGATTATTCGGAGGAGCTGGATATTCCGGTCTGGAAAAATCTGGACCAGTTTCCTCACAGAGATGAGCCGGATTATTTGATCCGGATTTTTCATCTCGAGCCGGATATTCCGGTTGATGATGAAGTTGCACGAAAATGGCTAAGGGCTGGAAGATTTTCTCACAACAGTGAGCCGGATTATTTGAACCAGATTATTCCGGGGCAGACGGATATTCCGGTTCAGGTCTGCAGGATTTCTGGAAGAAAGCAGACCGGATATTCTGGTCCCCTTTTTCCTGCACAACGAATAGTAGTGAGGAGGGGGTATAAATACCCCTCCTCTTCTTCCCCAAGAGCTATTTCTTCCCCTTAGCATTTATTAGCATTTAAGAACTCACCAAATCTCTCATTACTCCCAATCCCTCCACCCAATCTTGAAGATCTTTGGAGGATTGAAGGAGAAGGCCCCGATCTACATCTTGACCGAGCCGTTCTTCATTTCCCCCTCTCTAGCTTGAGGGATCTTTCCTAGGGTTTCCTCTTGTGGAGAACCTAGGCATCTTGATACTTGTTGGTGATTCAAGAAGATTTGGGAGCCCCCAATTTGGTTGTGGGTGTGTGCCCCAAGTTGTTTGTAAAGGATTCGATCCCCGCCTCAAAGGGGTTCTATAGTGGAAGGTGGACTAGGCCTTCCTGGCGAAGCTCATCGGAGAATAGGGTGAGGCCTTTGTGGTGTTGAGTAGGCCTTCGTGGCGAGCTCACACCCCTCCAACGAGACGTACTCCCCTAAAAAACAGGAACTGGGAAATACATCGCGTCTCTGTGTGCTTCACCTTGGTGACCTCGTTCCCTCACTCTCTTTACTTATCGCTTGCATTGTGTTTATCATTATCCTTGTCATATAGGTAAATTCACCATAGCCACATTATCTAGAGAATTTACCTTTGTGTCAAGCCTAAATCGAAAGAAAAATTAAAATTGGTCGTAGCACCTATTCACCCGCCCTCTAGGTTCCCATACTTTACTTTCAGTCTCATACCCATATCCTTCGATGCATTATCTATCACGTTACGCGATAGACCCTTTGTGAAGGGGTCTGCCAAATTTTTAGATGTATGGATATAATCCAATGCAATAACTCCGGAGTTTCTCATTTTTCTGACAGATTTTAGTCTTCTCTTCACATGTCTTGATGACTTCATATTGTCTTTAGAACTGTTTACTTTGATGATCACAGTTTGATTATCACAGTTCATCGGGATAGCGGGTATAGGTCTTTCAACCACAGGCAAGTCCATCAAGAGGTGTCTCAGCCACTCTGCTTCAACAGTGGCTGTGTCTAATGTTGTGAGTTCTGCTTCCATAGTTGACCTCGTTAAGATGGTCTGCTTGCAAGACTTCCAAGAAACAGCGCCACCACCAAGTGTAAATACATATCCACTCGTGGCCTTTATCTCATCAGCGTCAGATATCCAATTTGAATCACTATAACCCTCAAGTACCCTTGGGTACCCAGAATAGTGAATCCCATAGCTCGCAGTGCCTTTCAAATAGCTCATGATTCTCTCAAGAGCGCGCCAATGATCATCGCCCGGATTTGAAACAAATCGGCTAAGTTTGCTCACAGCATACGTGATGTCAGCCCTCGTAGCGCTAGTTAAATACATAAGCGAGCCAATAATCTGAGAGTATCTAAGTTGATCCTTTGCAATTCTTCTGTTTTTACGAAGTAGCACACTAGGATCATATGGAGTTGGTGAAGGCTTGCAATCTCTATACCCAAAACGACTCAAGATCTTCTTCACATTTTGAGATTGAAGCAGTGTTATCCCACCAATGTCATCTCTCAGTAACTTGATGTTAAGGATAACATCAGCCACTCCTAGATCTTTCATCTCAAAACGGTGAGATAGGAAACTCTTGACCTCTTCAATCACTTTGAGGTTAGTTCCAAAGATTAGTATGTCATCAACATACAAACAAAGAATGACTCCTTCGCCCCCACCATGGCGATAGTACACGCATTTGTCAGCTTTATTTACAGCAAAACCTGCTGCAGTCAAAGTTCTTTCGAACTTCTCATGCCACTGCTTAGGCGCTTGTTTAAGGCCATATAAAGATTTCAGCAATTTGCACACCTTTTCTTCCTGACCATTTACCACGAATCCATCTGGCTGGTCCATGTAAACTTCCTCTTCCAACTCTCCATTTAGGAAAGCGGTCTTAACATCCATTTGATGAACGAGAAGACCATGTGAAGCAGCCAACAAAAGTAGTACTCGAATGGTGGTCAGTCATGCTACAGGTGAGTAAGTATCAAAGAAATCATCACCTTCCTTTTGAGTATAACCCTTGGCCACAAGACGTGCCTTGTACTTCTACATAGTACCATCAGGCCTAAGCTTCTTCTTGAACACCCACTTGCATCCTACAGGTTTGCACCCGTAGGGACGATCAATGATTTCCCAAGTTCCATTAGCCAAAATGGAATCCATCTCACTACGGACGTCTTCCTTCCAATAGTCAGCATCTGGAGGTGCATAGGCCTCTGAAATAGAACTGGAAGTATCATCCACGAGGTATACAATGAAATCATTACCAAAGGACTTTGCAGTCCTCTGTCTCTTGCTTCTTTTGGGAGTTTCACTATTGTCCTCCCTAGGATTTTCAACGTGTTCCATCGAAATGGTAGGTTCAGGAAATGGAACTAATTGTTGACTTGATGAATTAGGAATTTCCTGATGTGATGAGGTAGACATATCCTTCATAGGAAAAATGTCCTCAAAGAAGGTCGCATCATTTGACTCCATAATGTACCAACACGCATGTCAGACACATCGGATTTTATGACCAAGAATCTATAGCCAATGCTATGAAAAGCATATCCCAGTAAAACACAATCCACAGTGTTTGGTCCAACCTTGCGCTTCTTAGGGAACGGAATATTGACTAACGCCAAACAACCCCATGGTCGTAGGTAAGAGAGTTTTAATCTTTTCTTCTCCCATTCCTCAAATAGAGTTATCTCTTTTTCTATTGTAGGAACTCGGTTTAGGACATGACACGCAGTCATAATAGCCTCCCCCCACCATGCCTTGGAAAGACCCGATGTATCTAACATGTCGTTAACCAAATCTGTTAGAGTTCGGTTCTTTCTTTCAGACACCCCATTTGACTGAGGTGAATAGGGAGGCGTCCTCTCATGAATTATACCATGTTCCGCACAAAAGAAATCAAACTCGTTGGAAAAATACTCTCCACCCCGACCAGACCTTAGCCTCTTAATCTTTCGATCAAGTTGGTTTTTTGCTTCAGCTTTATAGATCTTGAAGAAACTCAAAGCTTCATCTTTTGATTTCAGAAGATACACATGACAATATCTGGTGGAGTCATCAATTAACATCATGAAATATTTCTTTCCACCTTTTGTTAACACACCATTCATTTCACAGAGATCAGAATGTATGATCTCTAGTGGTGCCAGATTTCTCGCCTCTGCAGTTTTATGGGACTTGCAAGGTTGCTTAGCTTGCACACACACTCGGCACTTAGAACCCTTAATAGGTGTGAAGTGGGGAATTAAGCTCAATTTGGATAGTCGTGCCATGCAACTAAAACTGATGTGACAAGGACGTGAATGCCATAAATTTGATTCATTGTTGCAAACATGATTTACAACGTTATTACAGACATCAGTCAAAGATAAGCGAAACAAACCACCACATTCATATCCTTTACCAACAAAGGTTCCAAACTTGGACACTACAAATTTATTCAACTCAAAGACAATCTTGTATCCATCTCTACACAGAAGAGAACCGCTAACAAGATTCTTATTTGTAGAGGGAACATAATTCACGTTCTTCAGTCGTACAGTCTTCCCCGAAGAGAACTTTAGATCGACTGTACCAACACCGCGAACAGAAGCATGTGAGCCGTTTCCCATCAGCACGAAAGAAGTTCCTGCTGCCTGATAGGAAGAGAACATGGAAATATCAGAACATACATGTACATTGGCGCCCGTATCAATCCACCAATCAGGAGAATGACATACTGAAAGAACAGTAGGAAATATACCGTAAACCGCGTCCTTCATCTCCGTATCACCAATGACAACATTGACGGTCTTGCCGCCTTTCCCATGTTGACGCTTGTCAAAGCGATTCAGGCAGTTGGGAGCGCAGTGTTCAGGATCACCGCAAACATGGCAGACTCCTTTCTTCTTCTCATACTTCTTCTTGAAGTTGCTAGAATGTGATGTCTTGTTCTTCACATCAAACTTTCCTTTGCCCTCAAACTTGTTCTTGTTTCTGAACTTGTGGGTTTAGAAGTTTCTCTTCTGTACCAAGTTGGCACTAGAACTTCCATCAGCACCTCGAGCACGTGTGTCCTTTGCTCTTGCCTTTTCTTCGACATCAAGAGTCCCAATGAGATTCGAGACAGAAAACTCCTATCTCTTGTGCTTCAGAGACGTAGCAAAGCTCCTCCATGAGGCAGGAAGTTTGGCAATGATGCCTCCGGCAATAAACTTGTCCGGTAACACACAAGTGAAGTGCTCAAGTTCTTTGGCGAGTGACTGAATCTCATGAGCTTGCTCAACCACGGAGCGCTCATCAGTCATCCTGTAGTCATAGAATTGCTCCATGACATACAGTTTAGTGCCAGCATCTGAGGTACCAAATTTTGCCTCAAGTGCATCCAACATAACCTTTCCATTGTCAAATGACGCATAAGCATCAACAATGTTATCTCCAAGAACAATTATCATAGCAAGCTTAAAGAGGGTATTCATTTTCTCATAGTTTGCCTCCTGTTGAGGGTCGAGATCACCCGTAGGCTTGCCAAGAGTGGCGTCATAGAAGTTCATGAATTGGAACCCGAGAACTGCTCTCACGCGCCATCTCTTATAATTGGCGCCCTCAAACACAGGTGGCCTCATAGACGCAGCAAAGCCAGTTGGGGTAAATTGCCTATAATAAGGTTTTTGGATTGTTGGAAATATGAGCAATTTACCACTTAATTTAATTAATAGAAACAGTAGGTAAAGCAAAACTACAATTGCAATAGTCAAACTAGTCATTTGAATTCTCAGAGAGTAGACAGAAGGCATGCAGAGTTTAATCATCTGAATTTTCAGAGAGTAGGCAAAAGGCATGCATAGTTTAGAATCTGGGAAAACAGATCTACTCCAAATGCTAGAACTAGGAACTCTAGTAGGATCTGAAACATGAGAATGAACAGAGAAGAGATGAGCACATACTGGACAGGAACTGGTGCAGCAGCGGGGCTGTTGTTGACGCTGTCGCCCATATCGTCTAAGAGATCGTCGACTTACGGGAAGAAGTTTTCGTTCGGGAAGATGTCATTGTCGTCCGTGATGAAGAAGCCAGTAGTCGCGCAGAGCGCTCCCCAAAAACCTTATCGCTCTTCTCCCGTACAGGACTCGAAGTAGCGCAGTTTCGGAGGCCTACTGTCCCGAGCGGCGGTGCACGCCGCAGGCTAGGATGGGGAAGACTTGAGCGGTGGCGCAAGGCTTTGGAAACGAGAAGGAATTGTATATGTTGTGCATATCTCTAGAGAGGAGCGACCTCTTGTTTTATAGGCACAGAGCAGGAGCTGAACAGGCCACGCGAGAAGATGAAACGAAGAGTTAGGAAGGCAGATAGGCAGCAGCCGAAGCTGAGGAGCCTCCGTTATCAAAACCCACTTAGCAAAACGTTTCAGATTCTTGCGGCTGTTCATATTCTAATTCATGCGTGTGGAAAAATAAAGAGAGAGAGGCTCGAGGCATATTCTAATTCATTCGCGCGTCGTGACGAGGCGAGGCGTGGCGAGGCGGGCGGTGGAGGAGGAGCGCGCGTGTAGTCATCTCTTTCTCATGCTCATACAACAAGTGGAAAGGCCTCCTTTATAAATAAGTAAAACTTCCACTCAACTAGCAATGTGGGACTAAACATTTGTCCCACCTCTTGCCATACACAAATGGGCCAAGTGGGCCTCTAGGATTTATTAGGAATTTCTGGAATATTAAATGAGCTGGTCCATTTTGGCCAAAATTCCAACAATCCCCCACCAGATCCCAGAGGCACACGAAATTTGCCTTTGGTTCCAAAACATTGTTTTATATACCGATGCTTCAGTGGAGACTGTGAAGTTGAACTTCCACCTAGAACTCTATGCTACACTAGTAAGCAACTTGGACAGTGGACTGCGCCTTGAACTGCAAGTTTTCTGCGAATCTAGTTTCAGACAAAGCCTTGACCGATACTAGGCTGCCGAAGGACTTCCCCGTGGGTGGATCTTATGCGTCATACTCCTTGACCTTTCATGAGTTTATTAGAGAGCACCCAACTCTCATGGACTGCGATGTTTGACAGTCAGACTCACATAGGTGTGTTCTTCAAAAGATGTTCTGCAGGACAACATCTCTGCTTAAATAAGCCACTTAGAACACATTAAGATAAACATCAACCTGCCTTGCAGAGTAGGAGCGTATTGCATCTTCATGGAGTGGTATAAAAAGTAGGGATAGTCTCCTCTCAGTTGATCAACAGCTTGTCTCCCGATTCTAATTCACGGGATCTCCGATCACATAGAGTGGGTTGCCACAGTGAACAACTTATATTGCGGGTCTCTAAAAGTGCATTTCGTTTTCCCAGTGTTTTTTGTGTTAGTTAACAATACTAAGTACATTATTTATCGAGGTGTTAAGCGTGCAGGTGTTATACTTAACATCGGCATCGATCACCGAAAACTCGGTGAAGTTTGGCCTGAGAGTTTTGGGACAGAACCCAACCGGATTATTTGGAACCGGATTATTCGGAGGAGCCGGATATTCCGGTTTGGAGAATTCTGGTCCAGTTTGCTCATAGAGATGAGCCAGATTATTTGGAACCGGATTATTCGGAGGAGCCGGATATTCCGGTCTGGAAAAATCTGGACCAGTTTCCTCATAGAGATGAGCCGGATTATTTGATCCGGAATTTTCATCTCGAGCCAGATATTCCGGTTGATGATGAAGTTGCGCGAAAATGGCTAAGGACTGGAAGATTTGCTCACAGCAGTGAGCCGGATTATTTGAACCGGATTATTCCGGGGCAGCCGGATATTCTGGTTCAGGTCTGCAGGATTTCGTGAAGAAAGCAGACCGGATATTCCGGTCCAAACTTGGACCGGATATTCCGGTCCCCTTTTTCCTACACTGCGATTAGTTGTGAGGAGGGGGTATATATACCCCTCCTCTTCTTCCCCAAGACCTAGTTCTTCCCCTTAGCATTTATGAGCATTTAAGAACTCACCAAATCTCTCATTACTCCCAATCCCTCCACCCAATCTTGAAGATCTTTGGAGGATTGAAGGAGAAGGCCCCGATCTACATCTTCACCGAGCCGTTCTTCATTTCCCCCTCTCTAGCTTGAGGGATCTTGCCTAGGGTTTCCTCTTGTGGAGAACCTAGGCATCTTGATACTTGTTGGTGATTCAAGAATATTTGGGAGCCCCCAATTTAGTTGTGGGTGTGTTCCCCAAGTTGTTTGTAAAGGATTCGATCCCCGACTCAAAGGGGTTCTATAGTGGAAGGTGAACTAGGCCTTCATGGCAAAGTTCATCGGAGAATAGGGTGAGTCCTTTGTGGCGCTGAGTAGGCCTTCGTGGCGAGCTCACACCCCTCCAACGAGACGTACTCCCCTAAAAAGGAGGAACTAGGAAATACATCGCGTCTCCGTGTGCTTCACCTTGGTGACCTCGTTCCCTCACTCTCTTTACTTATTGCTTGCATTGTATTTATCATTATCCTTGTCATATAGGTAAATTCACCATAGCCGCATTATCTAGAGAATTTACCTTTGTGTCAAGCCTAAATCGAAAGAAAAATTAAAATTGGTCGTAGCACCTATTCACCCCACCCCCCCCCCCTCTAGGTGGCCATACTTTACTTTCAATTGGTATCAGAGCCTCGGCTCTTCTATCGGGCTTAACCGCCTAAGAGTTTAAGTATGGAGATGATTTGGTTGACGCTCCGTTTGATGGCAATGTGACCATGGATGATCTCAATGCTTTGAGAAATTCATTGACCTCATCCATAGACACTAAATTTGATGAGTTGCGTCAACTCATGAGACAACTCCTCAAAGCCAAAGGACCGGAGGTGGTCGGCTCATCCCTTCCGGAAGAACCAGTGGGTGTCAAGATAGGGGTATATGGCGAACCACATAAAAATGCTTCCGCCGAACAATCCGCTAAGTCGGGTACGGAAGGATGTGGAGGATTTCATGCCGTTCCCGGAAGTTATTCTCCCGGTCCTCCCGTCCCCATCCTCATATAATCCCTAGGGGAGATCCACCTAAAATTGATGCCTTTTCTTTTCGTGAATGGCAATACTATATGGAGACTCACATGAATTCTTCTTGTATAGATCTTTGGAGGGTCACTCGTGACGGATACAAACCATTTGACCCCAAGAATCTCGCAAGAAGAGAAGCCATAGATTGCCAACTAAACTACACCGCGTTTTCCATCCTTCAACAAGCCGTGGGTCCAAACCACATGCCACATCTTCAACATTTCTCCACCGCCAAAGAAACATGGGATGCACTAGTCATCATGTTTGTTGGGAATGAGAGCATGCAAAGAAATCGCTATGACACCTTGACCAATGAGGCCGAAGGATTTTTCATGCGTGATGGAGAAGATCATGTTGACATGTATCGAAGACTCAAAACTCTTGCCACCGCCTTCTCTAGTGCGGGTGCAAAGTATATTGACGATGCTTGGATCAAGAGGAAGTACATGATTGCCGTGATGCCTTTTGATGGCACGGACTTGAAGAGCATTCAAGGAAGACATGATTTCTCCTCCATGACCTCAACTCAAGTGATGCAAGAATTGTGCTCTTACAAAGTGCACACCAAGAATGCTCTTGACAACCTTGCTAGGGCCATAGGAATGCACCAAGGAGCATCCGTTGCTTTGAAGGCCAAGGCTTTGTCAAGAGAGGTTGAGAATGAAGAAGATGGAGAATAGGAATTGCCTCCTTTGAAGGAACAAGACTATGATCCCGTTCTAAAGGATCTCATTGCTCTTACCGTGAAAAAGTTTTGGAACAATCCCCCCAAGGGCAAGAAATTTGTTGAGGAGAAGACCAAGTCTCGTTATGGGAATGATGGGGCTCAAAAAGTTAGATCTTGCTTCAATTTCCAAGACAAGCATCATTTCATTGCGGAGTGCCCCTACGAGAGTAGAGAGCACCATAGTGGCAAGCTCATTTGCAAGGACAAGTCCAAGGTTGAATACAAGAAACCTCATTTCAAGAAGAAACCATTCAACAAGAAATACCCCACCAAGTTTGTGCTCTTGACTCAAGAGGAGTATGATTCCGGGAGTGATGAAGAAGAAGAAATCACAAGTGAAGTGGCCGCTCTAGCTATTGCTTCCACTCCATCATCTTCATCCCTCTTTGAATCCCCCAATTATAATCTTCCTCAACGCAATGCCAAGTGCTTAATGGCTAAGGCCATGGAGGTATCATCTTCTCCTAACTCTAAGACCCCTAGTGAACTAGAACATATTGCTAGTCTTAGAGAAGAAGATGAAAGGGTCTCCTTGGACCGTTTTATGTCTAACATGCAAGGGGAGACCAAGAAGTACTTTGAGCATCTCGTGAGGCAATTGGGAGAGGCCCAAGAGGCCCTTGAGAAGAAAGGTGAGGTTGAGAGAAGGGATGCGGATGAAATTGCATCTCTCTCAATGACTCTTGAAGAAGAGCATGATGGTAGAATTTCTCTAGAGGATGAACTTGAATCTATTGAATCAACTCATAATGAACTTGTCTCTAAAATCATTAAGGAACGTGATCTTGCTATTGCTAAATATAAAAAGGCTAAAAAGGATAAATTAGAGTTTGGGGTTGGTCATGGTAAAGTAACCGAGGAGTTTGAAAAGCTTACCAATGCTCACAAAGCTTTGGAAAGCCAACACTCATCCCTCAAAGAGTTGCATGAACAAATTCAAACTCAACTTACTCAATCTAACCATCCTAGCACCTCTACTTATTCTTGTGATCATGCAAATATTATTGAAGAAAATGCTAGGTTGAAGGATGAGCTAGCAAGGCTCAAGGGCAAGAGCCCTCAAGTTGAGAAGGTTGTGTTAGCCACCCCACAAGTGGTTGCCCCGAGCTCAAATGCGGTCATTGCTAGACCACAATTGAGTGCTCCAAGGCAACAAGTGGGCAAGCAAGGGCTTGGCTATGTAGCCAAGAAGAAGAACAAGAAGAAGAACCAACATGGTGCTTCGGGTGGTATTGTCATTAGGGACAACACCACTCGTAGCACACCCACTCAGGCCAACAATGTTGCCTCGAGTAGTAGTGTCATGAGGGACAACACTACTCGTAGCACCTCCACGAGAACTAACAATCCACACCATTTCTTATATGTTTATTATTATGGTGTTGTGAAAGCTAAATATGTTGGTCCTATTGAGGGTTTCATTGACTATACTATTTGGGTTCCAAAGACCCTTGTTGCTAACATGAAGGGACCCATCTCGGGTCCTAACTCTAGTCAATGATCTCTTGCAGGACTATGCTTCCGTCCGCTCTCTTGGAAAGATGGGTTTTTCCGTCTTTTTTGATTGTGATATTGTGGTCGTTTTGAGGAGCAAGACTCTTGACGTCGCTCACGTGGGACATGTTGAAAATGAGTTGTTCGTGGTGGACTTTTCGAAGTCAACCAACACTCAAGCAATGTGTCTTTTCGGGAAGGCGGACCTGGGATGGTTGTGGCATCGCCACTTGTCCCATGTCAACATGAGAACTTTGGAAAGTCTTCACAAAGGTGGCCTTATTGTCGGACTAAGAGAAAATGTTTCTTTTCCAAAGGATCGCGTTTGTAGGTCGTGTGTTGAAGGGAAGATGCATGACAAGGTGCACAAATCCAAGACTATTATTTCATCCAGGAGGATCTTGGAGCTTCTCCATGTTGATCTGTTTGGTGCCATGCCCGAGGCAAGAAGTATTGCTTGGTGATTGTCGATGACTATTCAAGATACACTTGGGTATATTTCTTCAAGTGCAAGAGTGAGACTCAACAAACCATCATCGACTTCACCAACCAAGTGCAACGTCAACACAATGTGCAAATCATGGCTATTAGGAGTGATAATGGTTTGGAGTTCAAGAACTATACATTGAATGAATTCCTTAGTGAAGAAGGCATTCGTCATCAGTACTCGCCACTTATACTCCTCAACAAAATGGTGTTGCTGAAAGGAAGAATCGCACTCTCTTGGATATGGCTAGGACCATGTTGGCGGAGTACACTTCTCCCCAATATTTATGGGCCGAGGCCATATCCACCGCATGCCACTCCTCCAACCGCCTCTACATCCGCAAAGGCTTGGACAAGACCCCATATGAGATCCTCACCGGCAACAAGCCCAACGTCTCCTACTTACATGTATTCGGTTGTAAGTGCTTCTATTTGATCAAGGGTGTTAGGTTGTCTAAATTTCAATCCAAAACTATTGAGGGTATATTTGTTGGTTACGGTGCCGAATCCCACACTTATAGAGTCTATGACAAGACCTCACGGATTGTCATAGAATCTTGTAGTGTGGCTTTCGAGGAAAATGATGGCTCCCAAGTGGCGCAATTTCATGTTTCTAATGTAGATGTTGAAATACCTCAAGAAGCCATAGGAAGGATGGGTGTGGGATTTTTCCGCCCCATTGAGGGACACCTTATGGCGACTCGATAAGGACTATGCTCCACACAAGTGGAGCCCTCCTCTACAATAGAAGAACAAGCCAAGGAGCCAACTATTCACCTAACCAAGAACATGTTCAAGACCCTCCTCTCATTGACCAAGTGACTCCGCAAGTCGTACCCACTCCTCTCACTAATGCGAGTCAAGGTCAAGGCCAAGATCAACCATCCTCATCATCCTCTCCTCAAGTTGAGGCAAGTGTTGAAAATATTGTTGTTGATGATGATGATGATCAAGGCCAAGTTAGTCAAGATGGGGACCCAAATGATCAAGTGATCCCTCCTTGCAATAATGAGGAGATCGAAGCCCGTCGTATCAAAAGGATAAGAAGAGCTTTGAAGCAAACTGATGCCCAAGACGACAAGGTCTTGGAGGATGTTCAAACTAGAAGATCCACAAGGAAGCAATTGACTAACTTTTGTGAACATCAAGCTCATATCTCTATGGTGGAACCGAAGAAAGTATATGAAGCTCTTGAGGACTCCGATTGGGTTGAAGCTATGCATGATGAGCTCAATAACTTTGAGCGCAATAAGGTTTGGAGATTGGTTGAGAAGCCCAAGGATTGCCACAATGTTATTGGAACGAAGTGGATTTTCAAGAACAAGCAAAATGAACATGACATTGTCATAAGGAACAAGGCTCGCTTGGTTTCTCAAGGCTACACTCAAGTTGAAGGCATCGACTTTGATTAAACCTATGCACCCGTGGCTCGTCTTGAGTCCATCTATATCCTCCTTGCTTATGCTTCTTCTCACAATTTCAAGTTGCAATAAATGGATGTGAAAAGTGCTTTCTTAAATGGTCCACTAAAAGAGGAGCTATATGTGAAGCAACCTCCCGGGTTCGAAAATCTCAACTTTCCTAACCATGTCTACAAACTTGACAAAGCTCTCTATGGTCTCAAACAAGCACCTCATGCTTTGTACGAGCACCTTAGAGAATTGTTAGTTGACCGTGGTTTCGAAGTTGGGAAGATCGACCCCACTCTCTTCACCAAGAGAGTAAAAGGAGAGCTTTTCATATGCCAACTCTATGTGGACGATATTATCTTTGGCTCAACTAACCAAGCTTTCAATAATGAGTTCTCTAAGCTTATGACTGACAGGTTCGAGATGTCTATGATGGGAGAGCTTAAATTCTTCCTTGGCTTTGAGATCAAGCAATTGGCCCGTGGGACTTTCATTTCTCAAGCCAAGTATACCCAAGACATGATCAAGAGGTTTAACTTCCAAGATGCAAAGATCAAAACCTCTCCTATGCAAGTCAAGTGCCACCTTTCACGTAATCCAAAGGGGAGTAAGGATGTGGATCAAAAACTTTATCGCTCTATGATTGGTTCTTTGCTCTATCTTTGTGCATCTAGACCCGATATCGTTTTGAGTGTACGTGTGTGTGCAAGGTATCAAGCGGCCCCTAAGGATTGTCACTTAGTGGCGGTTCATAGGATCTTTCGTTATTTAGTTCATACCCCAAGATTTGGTTTGTGGTACCCAAAGGGGGCACAATTTTCTCTCAATGGCTATACGGATTCCGATTGGGCGGGTGATCAAGATGATAGGAAGTAAACTTCCGGGGCTTGCCAATTTCTTGGTAGGTCCCTTGTAAGTTGGTCCTCCAAGAAGCAAAATTGCATATCCCTTTCCACCGCCGAAGCCGAGTATGTTGCCGCCGCAAGTGCATGCACTCAATTGTTATGGATGAGGCAAACTCTCAAGGAGTATGGAGTTCATTTGGATAAAGTGCCTGTTTTGTGTGACAATGAAAGTGCCATCAAGATTGCATACAATCCGGTGCAACATACAAGAACGAAGCACATTGAGATTCGCCACCACTTCATCCGTGATCATGTGGCAAGAGGGGATATTGCACTATCTTATGTGCCCACCAAGGAAAATCTTACGGATATTTTCACGAAGCCACTTGATGATGCAAGATTCTTGTTCTTGAGGAATGAACTAAATGTGATTGATTCAAGGAGTTTGACTTGAAGATCTTGCACACACCCCTATAGATGAAACGTGTTCTAGTTTGGATGTAGGCATGGACATAGGGGGAGTGTCATCCTAACACATTGGGTTCTCCCTCCCCCCATTATGCCCAAAGCAAAAATTCATTATGATCTCTTTTTTTCTAATGTTGAATTGTGAGCTTCAATGTCGAGAATTGGCAATGCACCCAAGATACATCTTCGCGGTTGCATACCATGATCTCTTACATGGTGGCCTAGGCCACCAACCTCTTCGTTTCGAAGAGTTGGATCTTAGTTGGGTTCTACTTGACATTTCATTGCATTTATTGTTTTTTTTCTTCTAAGTGTTCTTTCATTGGAAAATACCACTCAATTGGTCTTTTGTTGGTTTGATTCTTGCTTTTGAGAGGGATAAGTACTAGTTTAAGTTTGATGTTTCTATCGTAAGCCATTCTATCAAAAAACCATCTTTTTCTAGCACTTGTGTCTTTCCTTTGAAACGAGGAAATTTCGGATCAGAAGGCAGCCGGAATTTCCGGTCCAGTTTCGGACCGGAATATCCGGGTGTACCGAAATAACCGGTTCAAGTTTGAACCGAAATATCCGGTTCGGCGAAAATCACAAAAACTGGAGCCCGACGGGGAAGAGGCAGTTCGTGCCCTTTTCCCCATCTGCTCCCCTCCACCCCAAAATGCCGCCGCTCTGATTCTTGGCCTCCCGGGCTGTTTCCTCCACGGGATCTTCAAGCTTTTGCCCGGATCTCGTTCCCCTCGTCCTTAGGAACGTTTCCATCCAAGCATATTCCTCCATGGATTCCGGTAATGTTCAATCTTGTTGAATCTTGGTGCCATAACCATACCACTCCATGGATTTGTGTTTTTGTTGACAATGCTTGGTAGAAATTGTTCCTTAGAGGTCCCTTTGCATGCTAGATACAATATATTAGATTCACATGTCACCGATCTACTTTTGAAGTCTAGATCTAGATTGATTTTGTGTTGTTTTCGCATTACCGGAATATCCGGTCCACGGCTGAACCGGAATATCCGGGTCACTGGAATATCCGGTTCAGTTTTGAACCGGAATATCCGGCTATGTGCAGTACTGTTTGAGAAGAGCCCAAAATTAATCCTTGCTAGATTTCTACTTAGATTATTACCTGGAATCTCCTCTATTGTTTTTATGCATGTTTCATCCGTTGTTTGACACTTGTGCACTGATCTTTTGCTATCCTTCTATTTTCATGTTTCACAGGTGGTGGTTCTGACAGGCGTGCTTCTAAGCGTGCCAAGCAGGTTTCCACCAAGTCCAAGAGGAAGGCTCGGCTCAACTGTAAGACCGATATCTCTGTCCTGGATTTCACTGTGCTCAGGCAGAAGGATGTCTACCTCGCTCCTCGTATTGCTAATATTGATCCTCGGTTCTGGAACTTGGAGCAGTCTTACATTTATGCTGATATCTATTGTGACTTCCGTCACCCTGTCCGTATGATGCAGCCCTTTGACTTTGCTGCTCTCAAGGCGAAAGAGGAGTTTGCTGATGCCGCGAGTATTGTTGAGCGGTTTGGGCTTGTGAAGCTCATGGAGACCCAGTGCAACTACAACACCCAGCTCGTCATGCAGTTTATGTCCACTTTGGTGTTCAGTAAGGATCGGGTGTGCTGTCTCAAGTGGATGTCTGAGTCCACTGCTTGTTAGGTTTCCTTCACCAGGTTTGCACGTCTCCTTGGATACACTTACAGTGGTAACCCTCCTGTTGGTCGCCGTGTCCATGAGGTTGATAGGCCTAGGAGGAAGGTGGCCATGGCTGAGTTGTATGCTCCTGGATTCACTATTGGAGGCACTGAGGGACTTCTTCCTCTTTATGATCAGCTGGTGCGCATCTACAGATCTTTCCTTGTGCCGAGTGGAGGTAACAATGATGCTCTCACCACTCCTTTATGCAACCTTCTGATTCTGGCTAAGGAGTGCATGGAGGATGAGGATCCGTCTGCTTCTTATACTGTGGATGTTATGAACATCATATATCACGAGCTGTACACTGCTTTGATTGGTGGAAACACCATTCCTTATGGTCCATATATCATGATGCTCATCAAGCATGAGATGCGGAAGGAGTACACAGAGTTACCTATGGTTGAGCACAAGGTCAAGAAGTTGTATATCAAGAGGAAGAAGAAGACTGCTGCTTCTACTACTCAGGATGATCCTTTTGAGGGTGGTTCCTCTATGGGAGGTCCCGCTACTGGTTCTCAGCCTGCGTCCACTCCTGGTTCTAGAACTATGCGCCATGTCAGGAAGCTTTCCTGGTTTCAGCGCAATGTGCTCTGCATGAAGGTGGATATCCACAAGGAGCAGTACATGTCCTATTGAAGAGACACTGCCTTGGCGAGCACCCATCGTCAGATTCTTCACCACGTGAGTGGTGCTACTGGTGATCTTCCTACTCCTCTTACTGCTCAGTCCTACACTGCTTGGTCTGCTGAGGATAGCACTCCTTGGGAGAGCATTGAGGCGGCTCTCCGGGCTTCTCAGGCTTCTACCTCTGGAGCTGCTTATGATGATGAGGATTATGAGGATGAGGCTTATGATGATGAGCGTGAGTCTGGTGGCGAGTCTCCTGAGCACTCTGATGCGTAGACCGTGTTTGGGATGTTAGCTTAGTTAGTTCCCTCCTTTTTTGTGTCTTGATGCCAAAGGGGGAGAAGTAGCTACTAGACTATGGGATTTGCATGGGTTCGGGCACAAGCGTATGCTTTTATCATTTCTTGAGAGCTTGTGTCCATTTAATTTCTTCATTTTCGTGAACCTTGTCCGTTTATTGTCTCGTTATAACTATGTGTGCTATTGTGTGTGAGACTATGTTGGATATTATCATGGATTATCTATGTTAGTGGCTATATGGTTATCTATCTTATATGTTGAGGATATTTTCTATTGTTGTGCTTGGTTATTCTTGGATATTTTATCTTCGTACAAGGTATACACTTCTATCTTATTCTCAACATATTGATGATATTGTTACTTTGGCATGTTTGCTACTTGTTGGAAATTACTCCCCATATATCATTGCATCTATTTTCATTTGAGGAAAACAAAAGATATGCATAAAGATAGGGGGAGACATTTTCATTGTGGTTCAAACATGTTCTAGTCAAGGTTTTATTGCAAATCTTAGTATTGTCATCTAACACCAAAAAGAGGGAGATTGAAAGTGCATTTCGTTTTCCCAGTGTTTTGTGTATTAGTTAACAATACTAAGTACATTATTCGAGGTGTTAAGCGTGCAGGTGTTATACTTAACATCGGCATCGATCACCTAAAAGTCGGTGAAGTTTGGCCTGAGAGTTTTGGGACAGAACCCAACCGGATTAGTTGGAACAGGATTATTCGTAGGAGCCGGATATTCCGGTTTGGAGAATTCTGGTCCAGTTTGTTCACAGAGATGAGCCGGATTATTTGGAACCGGATTATTCGGAGGAGCCGGATATTCCGGTCTGGAAAAATCTGGACCAGTTTCCTCACAGAGATGAGCCGGATTATTTGATCCGGATTTTTCATCTCGAGCAGGATATTACGTTTGATGATGAAGTTGCACGAAAATGGCTAAGGACTGGAAGATTTGCTCACAGCAGTGAGCCGGATTATTTGAACCGGATTATTCCGGGGCGGGCGGATATTCCGGTTCAGGTCTACAGGATTTCGTGAAGAAAGCTGACCGGATATTCCGGTCCAAACTTGGACCGGATATTCCGGTCCCCTTTTTCCTGCACAACGACTAGTTGTGAGGAGGGGGTATAAATACCCCTCTTCTTCCCAAAGACCTAGTTCTTCCCCTCAGCATTTATGAGCATTTAAGAACTCAACAAATCTCTCATTACTCCCAATCCCTCCACCCAATCTTGAAGATCTTTGGAGGATTGAAGGAGAAGTCCCCGATCTACATCTTCACCGAGCCGTTCTTCATTTCCCTCTCTCTAGCTTGAGGGATCTTGCCTAGGGTTTCCTCTTGTGGAGAACCTAGGCATCTTGATACTTGTTGGTGATTCAAGAAGATTTGGGAGGCCCCAATTTGGTTGTGGGTGTGTGCCCCAAGTTGTTTGTAAAGGATTCGATCCCCACCTCAAAGGGGTTCTATTGTGGAAGGTGTACTAGGCCTTCGTGGCGAAGCTCATCGGAGACTAGGGTGAGGCCTTTGTGGCGTTGAGTAGGCCTTCGTGGCGAGCTCACACCCCTCCAACGAGACGTACTCCCCTAAAAAGGAGGAACTCGGAAATACATCGCGTCTCCGTGTGCTTCACCTTGGTGACCTCGTTCCCTCACTCTCTTTACTTATCGCTTGCATTGTGTTTATCATTATCCTTGTCATATAGGTAAATTCACCATAGCCACATTATCTAGAGAATTTACCTTTGTGTCAAACCTAAATCGAAAGAAAAATTAAAATTGGTCGTAGCACCTATTCAACCCTCCCCCCTCTAGGTGCCCATACTTTACTTGCAGTCTCATACCCATATCCTTCGATGTATTATCTATCACGTTACGCGATAGACCCTTTGTGAAGGGGTCTGCCAAATTTTTAGATGTATGGATATAATCCAATGCAATAACTCCGGAGTTTCTCATTTTTCTGACAGATTTTAGTCTTCTCTTCACATGTCTTGATGACTTCATATTGTCTTTAGAACTGTTTACTTTGATGATCACAGTTTGATTATCACAGTTCATCGGGATAGCGGGTATAGGTTTTTCAACCACAGGTAAGTCCATCAAGAGCTTTCTCAGCCACTCTGCTTCAACAGTGGTTGTGTCTAATGCTGTGAGTTCTGCTTCCATAGTTGACCTCGTTAAGATGGTCTGCTTGCAAGACTTCCAAGAAACAGCGCCACCACCAAGTGTAAATACATATCCACTCGTGGCCTTTATCTCATCAGCGTCAGATATCCAATTTGAATCACTATAACCCTCAAGTACCCTTGGGTACCCAGAATAGTGAATCCCATAGCTCGCAGTGCCTTTCAAATAGCGCACGATTCTCTCAAGAGCGCGCCAATGATCATCGCCCGGATTTGAAACAAATCGGCTAAGTTTGCTCACAGCATACGCGATGTCAGGCCTCGTAGCGCTAGTTAAATACATAAGCGAGCCAATAATCTGAGAGTATCTAAGTTGATCCTTTGCAATACTTCTGTTTTTACGAAGTAGCACACTAGGATCATATGGAGTTGGTGAAGGCTTGCAATCGCTATACCCAAAACGACTCAAGATCTTCTTCACATAGTGAGATTGAAGCAGTGTTATCCCACCATTGTCATCTCTCAGTAACTTGATGTTAAGGATAACATCAGCCACTCCTAGATCTTTCATCTCAAAACAGTGAGATAGGAAACTCTTGACCTCTTCAATCACTTTGAGGTTAGTTCCAAAGATTAGTATGTCATCAACATACAAACAAAGAATGACTCCTTCGCCCCCACCATGGCGATAGTACACGCATTTGTCAACTTCATTTACAGCAAAACCTGTTGCAGTCAAAGTTCTTTTGAATTTCTCATGCCACTGCTTAGGCGCTTGTTTAAGGCCATATAAAGATTTCAGCAATTTGCACACCTTTTCTTCCTGACCATTTACCACGAATCCATCTGGCTGGTCCATGTAAACTTCCTCTTCCAACTCTCCATTTAGGAAAGCGGTCTTAACATCCATTTGATGAACGAGAAGACCATGTGAAGCAGCCAGCAAAAGTAGTACTCGAATGGTGGTCAGGCGTGCTACAGGTGAGTAAGTATCAAAGAAATCTTCACCTTCCTTTTGAGTATAACCCTTGGCCACAAGCCGTGCCTTGTACTTCTCAATAGTACAATCAGGCCTAAGCTTCTTCTTGAAAACCCACTTGCATCCTACAGGTTTGCACCCGTAGGCACGATCAGTGATTTCCCAAGTTCCAGTAGCCAAAATGGAATCCAACTCACTACGGACGGCTTCCTTCCAATAGTCAGCATCTGGAGATGCATATGCCTCTGAAATAGAACTGGAAGTATCATCCACGAGGTATACAATGAAATCATTACCAAAGGACTTTGCAGTCCTCTGTCTCGTGCTTCTTTTGGGAGTTTCACTGTTGTCCTCCATAGGATTTTCAACGTGCTCCATCGAAATGGTAGGTTCAGGAAATGGAACTAATTCTTGACTTGATGAATTAGGAATCTCCTGATGTGATGAGGTAGACATATCCTTCATAGGAAAAATGTCCTCAAAGAAAGCCGCATCATTTGACTCCATAATTTTACCAACACGCATGTCAGACACATCGGATTTTATGACCAAGAATCTATAGCCAATGCTATGAAAAGCATATCCCAGTAAAACACAATCCACAGTGTTTGGTCCAACCTTGCGCTTCTTAGGGAACGGAATATTGACTACGCCAAACAACCCCAAGGTCGTAGGTAAGAGAGTTTTAATCTTTTCTTATCCCATTCCTCAAATGGAGTTATCTCTTTTTCTTTTGTAGGAACTCGGTTTAGGACATGACACGCAGTCATAATAGCCTCCCCCCACCATGCCTTGGAAAGACCCGATGTATCTAACATGTCGTTAAACAAATCTGTTAGAGTACGGTTCTTTCTTTCAGACACCCCATTTGACTGAGGTGAATAGGGAGGCGTCCTCTCATGAATTATACCATGTTCCGCACAAAAGGAATCAAACTCGTTGGAAAAATACTCTCCACCCCGATCCGACCTTAGCCTCTTAATCTTTCGATCAAGTTGGTTTTTTGCTTCAGCTTTATAGATCTTGAAGAAACTCAAAGCTTCATCTTTTGATTTCAGAAGATACACATGACAATATCTGGTGGAGTCATCAATTAAAATCATGAAATATTTCTTTCCACCTTTTGTTAACACACCATTCATTTCATAGAGATCAGAATGTATGAGCTCTAGTGGTGCCAGACTTCTCGCCTTTGCAGTTTTATGGGACTTACGAGGTTGCTTAGCTTGCACACACACTCGGCACTTAGAACCCTTAATAGGTGTGAAGTGGGGAATTAAGCTCAATTTGGATAGTCGTGTCATGCAGCTAAAACTGATGTGACAAGGACGTGAATGCCATAAATTTGATTCATTGTTGCAAACATGATTACAACGTTATTACGGACATCAGTCAAAGATAAGCGAAACAAACCACAACATTCATATCCTTTACCAACAAAGGTTCCAAACTTGGACACTACAAATTTATTCGACTCAAAGACAAGCTTGTAGCCATCTCTACACAGAAGAGAACCGCTAACAAGATTCTTATTTATATTGGGCACATAATTCACGTTCTTCAGTCGTAAAGTCTTCCCCGAAGAGAACTTTAGATCGACCGTACCAACACCGCGAACAGAAGCATGTGAGCCATTGCCCATCAGCACGGAAGAAGTTCGTGCTGCCTGATAAGAAGAGCATGGAAATATCAAAACATACATGTACATTGGCGCCCGTATCAATCCACCAATCAGGAGAATGACATACTGAAAGAACAGTAGGAAATATACCATACCCCGCGTTCTTCATCTCAGTATCACCAATGACAACATTGACGGTCTTGCCGCCTTTCCCATGTTGACGCTTGTCAAAGCGATTCGGGCAGTTGGGAGCGCAGTGTTCAGGATCACCGCTGTAACATCCCAAATTTGTGCTACATTAGGGTGTGTGGTGTGTGTTCATTCCATACATGCATGAAAACAAAATTGAAACCAATTTAAATTGTGAATTTCAATGGTTTGAGAAAATCCCACAAAAAGTACTTAATTTGGGTTCCAAAGTTTTGTATTGAAAAATATTTCAAACACACCAAAGAAAAACATGGTTTAGTTGGAAATTTCATGAGCTTTCCAAAGATAATTTTTGCCAAATTTTATTCTTCCAAAAAGGCCCTCAAAACTTTGTTCTTGTTCTGTTTTTAATGGAAAAGGGACCTCTTTGTGGTATTCTGAAAGTTCAGGGGGTTATGGGGAAGAACCCCCTTTGTCTTCTACCTCCGGTCGGGAGCAGCTCGGTGGAGCTCCCCTGATCGTCCGTTCGACGCCATGATCCGCACCGCGAGCGGATGAGGCCTCCAGGTCGATGCCGTGACCTCTCCTCTCGCTCTCACTCGCCGTCATCCTCACTCCCTCCTCTCTGTATCCCTCCCCAGAGAGCAAACCCTAGTCGCGGCCGTGATTGGATGCCGCCGGCGACCAGAGCCCCGCCTCACCATGATGAACCCATGGGGAGCTCCTCCGACGTACTCTCCATCACCTCGAGCAAGACAGGGAGCAGACATCGCGTGCATCGTCGCAATTTTGCCGCCGTTCTTCCGTTCGGCCGCAGGGAAAATCCTCACGCCGGCGAGGATTTCGGCCTTCCCCGACCACTCCATGAGCTCCACCGAGACATGGTGAGCCTCCCCGTGCCCTCCGTTCACCCCCTACCCCTCTGTAACTCCCGGCCGCCGTGCTCGCTGTCCCACCGCCGCGGTCGCTGCACGCCGGTGAGCCTCCGGTGGGCATTTCCGGGCGGCGCGGCCACCAATACGTTCGCCTCGACCTGCTGCACCTCCCCATCGCCTCCAATTCAAAAACCATCGACGAATTCAATCGATTTCATCCGCAGCAGAACATCTGTGACCATTGATGACGTCACACTGACGTCATGCATATTTCTGTTTTTCTATTTTCAGAAAATGTTTAATGAATTACAGAAAATGATAAATTTTGATAATTGAATAACTGTTAAAATATTAATCAGAAAAATAAAATAAAAATATGGTTGTGTTCAGAAAAATGTACTCTTTCCAAATATGTCATCTTCAATCATGGTTGAGAAAGTTGGAAAATGCCTTTATTTAATATTGTTTAATCGTTTAAAATGGAGAAAATAAGTTTTTATTCACTAAAAATAGAAAATTAAAAGTTATATACCAAATTGCTCAAAATGACAAATGCAATCTAGTTATGATGTTTTCAAACCCATTTGAGCTTTTAAAATTGTACTCGCTTTCAGAATTGTCCGAAGTACCCCTCCGGGGTCTATTTCGGGCTAAATTCCAGTAAAATGCTTAACTTTCATATGAACCCTAGCAACCCAACGATCATGTTTAGGGCTTTATTTCAGTGCATTAATTTTCTCATACATACATGTTGCGCATTGCATCGATGCCATGTGTTGATTGTTATTCTTCTTTTCGGTGTTGTTACCCCTCGGTAGAACGTGACTCCAAAGAGAAGGCCAGCAATCCAATGGCGAATACTTGATCTTAACCGACAAGTCAAGCACTTATTCCAGAAGATCTTTATCTTATTTTCTTATAACCAAGGCAAGCATAACCTCTTATCTGCTCATATATGGTTTTCAAAGTGTTTTGGAATCTCGTATATTGCATGCGGTTCAAAGTATTTATGGTCTTAGATAGAGTTCTCCTATACTTATTGCATCGCCTAAATATTCTGATCCACTGCTCCTAGCAGCTATAGGTTTGTTTGTGCGCGCCTCGTTAAACCCTGTTAGTCTTGCTTAGCCATGCCTAGCTGTGATCTGATCCATCCGGTTGATGAATCTGGTCAAATGCGTGAATCTACTTTGTCAGGTTGTTGTGATTTGGATTATCTTTGATAACTTTACTAAATAACGGCATGGATGTGAGGCCACAATGGGTTGTGGCATTTTGTCCTGTTCATGCCCTTAGGAGCGAGTTCTCGCCTTCTAAGCCAAGACTGAGCGTGCAACCACACGCGGGGCCTAACAGACCGCTCTCGACTAACTAACTTGTTTGGCCACGTCCATGAGTCACGTAGTTTGATCTTTCCATCTGCGTGTGAGTCAGATAATGATTTAGAGAAAAATTAGGGCGTGACTGGGACAAGTGATTGACGTACACGGATCTTGTTCCCGACTCACAGAACAGGTGCCGTCAGGGGGTGGCCAACTCCCTGTTGACGGGGTGGCCCTGTTTGGGTTGACTCATGGATAGGGTCGAGCAAGGTAAAGGTCGTGCCAGCCACCCTCTGCCGTGCTCCATGGATGAGCGTACATGTGGCGTTAAGAGTCGGATGGTACGTGGGGGTAAAGTGTACCCCTTGCAGGGATAAATCTCCTCGAGAAGCCGTGTCCACGGTTACAGACGATTTGGCAACGGATTCTGTGATCATAGATAACTTCAACGGAATGACTAAAACTTGTTAACCATGATTGAAGGGTGCCTCCTCGGAGATGCCGAGAGGGGTGATCCTTGTAGCATGAGATAGTGTGGGTATGAGAAGGACTTGGTGGAATACAAGAAGATGATGACCTCAGTAGTTGAGTAGCTTTCTCATCTGTTTTCAAAATACTCCAGGAGACGTGCTATTCCTTCCTCAACTTGAAAAACAAAGACTGCTTTACGCAAAACAGCCTTCCTAAAACCCTTTCTGAAGATAGCATATATATAATAGGTTAATTAAGTCTTGTTGAGTATCTCCCGTACTCAGGTTTGCTTAATTTTGGTTCAGGAGAAAAACTCCATCGGTGGTGATTCAACGTGGACATCGACGAGTAGTTTGGGGTTCCCAGGTAGCAGCCTGTAATCTATGGGCTGGGACGTCGCCTTATGTTGCGGCCTCTTAGGCCTTTTCGGTTCTTGTTGATTATCAACATAATTTGCCTTCTGTTGTCTGATGTATTGTTGGGTCGTGTGACCTGTGCTTCTAAGCTATACTCTAGTAACACCTGTTTAATACAATTTCAATGTCTAGAGTACTACTTTGATCGGTTGTTGGTTTCGAGCTCATTGTTATACAGTTTTGGCTATGCCTGCATAGTTGTCGCAGTCGATGGGTTGTGGAGCCGATGATCCATGTCCGAGCCCGCCTGTCGATGTGATCGGCCTGGGGCGAGGTAACCCCAGTAACCCTCGATTGTTGTTGCACTTTCTGGACACATAGCATCTCTGTATAGCTTTGGTCCCGTTTCCTTCAGTTTCATTCGATTCGTGGACGCTTTGATATGCATAGTTGGTTATGACTAGCATGGATAAAAGGAGTAGTAGACTGGGGATCCGGACTACGTGTCGATGAATCCAGTCTGCCTGCCGTTGTTTGTTGCGTCCGGGGCTGGTAACCCTGAAGCCCTTGTGAGTCCATGGCTAGGAGCGCATAACAGTATGTATATCTCTGGGTCCGGGGTCGTGACACGGCATGGTATCAGAGCAGGAATGCCTGTAGGAAAACCTTACTGCTTGGTCGATGTTGAGTCTAGTGTTTGTGAAAACTATTTCGAAACTTCAAATGATTGTGAAAACCTTCTTAGGATTCTTTTTACTCCTTATCTAGTATCGCTCTAACTCTGGGTCATCTTACCTGTTTTGATTTGAAAAGGTTTTGCTATCTCTTCTAGTCATTCAAAACCTAGGTGCCTTCTTTGGCAATGATGTCTTCTACCCAAGTTGACCTAGTGTTCAGTTTCTGGAGTCGTGTGTGTTCTATATTATGTTATCTCTTAAACTGGGAGATTCATTTCCATCATAATCTCTCAGAGTTTTGTGCGTTCCACATACTCCTGTTCTAAAGTCTCAAAATCCTGAACCTCGAGATTTCCTTCTCATCTCGAATGTAACCGTTATCCTCTGGTCAAAGTTCTTCCGGAGCTATCGTTGTCTTTTGGAAGATAACTCGTGATTGCTACTCATAGTGTCCTTTAAGGCACTAAGATAGTAGTTACTCCTTTCTTTAGGTTTTTAACCTTGGACTTGAACCGAAGGTCCCGGAATGTGCTGAATTGTGGTGGGTTGAACCATGTGGTTTCACAACCATGTGATGCTCACTCTATCAGTACAGGATGCTGACCTTTAACCCAAGTTCTGTTTCTTTGGATCCTAAGAAATATGTTTTACCTCAGGGTGGCTAGGCAATTCCAACTTTCCTAGCCATAGGTTTTCTTTTGAAACCAAAAGGGATCACCGCAAGAGTGGTCATCCTGAATTCCATATCTTCGTTCTTATTTCAGTTATACCAACTCTTTTGCATGGGTTTTACAAATGAGTATTACCATGTGCTTTCAAACGTGATCTCAGGATTCCCCCGAGCACGTTCTTATTTCTTAGTTGCTTCCAAACTTCGCCCGTTGTTTTGGACACCAAGTTGCGTATGTGTGTTGGATTCTTCCAATGCATTTGCTCTTGTTTTCCGTCAGAACATTCCACTTTGGGATGTCAGGAGAAACAAACTCCAGTACCTCGTTCATCTCCAGGACCAGGTCAAAGTTTTGTAATCTGCAGATTAGAGAAGTTCATCAGCTTCTATTCTGTTCCAGCTTCGAGTATCACACTCTTATATATCAAGAGGTCGCGTTGAGTTTCATGGCCTTATCGATGAAGTGATACTCTTACGCATCTTCACCCCCTTCCTCCAAGGTTGAACGCTTGAGAATGGTTGGTGTGTGCATTGATGTGTGTGTCATATATTCCTAGCAATTCTTATTGCTTTGAAAAATCTGAGAAACATCTGTATCCTTCTTAGCACTATTGGTCACCCGGCCTCTGTTTAAAGTTGATTGTGTTACCAAAACCGTTCATTCTGGTGCACATTCTTGGTCAAATAGTTAGGTTCACACCAAAGCTCTCATGTTCATATCAGTTGCTTTGAAAAGCAAGAATTCCTTTCGAACTTCAAGACATACCAGTAGGTTGTGATGTTCTGGTTGTCTTTCTATAAGTATCACCAGGTTTTACCTGACCGTGATGTCTAAACCAGGAGTAGTTTGAACTACTCCTTTCTCCAAGAAACTTCGCTGGATACCCTGGACTAGTTGGTTGAGCTTAAACAATAACTTGGAGAGTTGAAAGGCAAAAGCTCCGCCTAACTTGATCCTTTGATAAGGGATATCTAGTTTTCCTCGTGTTGAAGCAGAATAGTACCTCCTTTGTGGAAATGCTATCACTCTACCTCTTGATTTGATTTGGGCTATCGTCAAATCGAGAAAAGATCCAAGGAAGGTCTTGATGGTGTTCTCCCTCATGGTGTTCCACCTAAGTACACCTTCATGTCCTTTGGTCTGACCAATATTCTGCCTTGTTCATATATCATATGAATCCCTCTTCTTGGAGTGTTTTGGTAAGTGTGTTTTCGAGCCCGTCGATGACATTTCTAATCGTCCAGGTTGCAAGAGGTCCATGTTGAACAATTGGCATTTAAGTTGGAAACTTTTGAGAACCACCTTGGTGTCATCACGAAGTTGTGTTCTGGATGTTTGAAGTGACTTCCTCTGGTTCATGTGCATATGGTGAAAGTTGTCGCCGTGGATCCGAGTAGAGTTTTCTTGTTCCTTCGGGAATAACTCCAAGTCGGTCATGTATGTATGGACTATTCTTGAGATGGTTGGTTGTTACCTCCATTCCTTGAAGAAGTTTGCGTCCACACTAAGCCACTGACTGATTATCCGTAAAAGAGAAGAAGTTCAAGAACTTCATTATCTTTGTATCATCTTCCCAACCAGGACTCTGATGTGTTTTGTTGCATGTAATTCCTGTAGGTGCAACCGTATTTCACAAGTTTCTAATACATGAGTCATGCAATCTCGCTCATCTTCTTGAGCTTGGCATCGTAGTCTATATCTTGAGAGTCCAGCATATGTATCTCGTTGGTAACCGGAGCAACTTCTTCGATCAAACATACCGAGTCTGAGTTATCTTCCCACTAACCAGAGCTGAATCTCAAGCAGCAACGATGGTTGGTGTTTCCTCAAGGGTATTGAATCAGGTCCTTCCGAAAATCTAGCATGGTTGATGTGGTGGTTGGCACAACTAGCCGGAAGGCCTAATGTCATATCTCTTTGAATCCGTAAAAACGACCACTCCCCGTGAGGATTTCTGTGATTCTTATTCTAGAATTCTCCCTCGTCGTTCTTTTGAACCGAAGTTTGACTTTCACTTGATGACCTTTTGAAGGCTTATTAAGAGCCTGTTGTCGGTATCTAAAACACCAAGGATAACTTGGAAGTTGATCTTTCCAATATCTTTCCGTTGAACCTTCAAAACCTTTGTTCTAGTGGAAAAAAGTTCATCAGGAGAACATCTCGTGGTGTTTTGTAACCACCTTTGTTCAGCTTCCTTCCTCAAGTTGTTTGTACTGAAGTTCTGTTCTTCTCACACATTGTGTGAATTTGTGAGTTACTTCAGCCATGGAGTCTTAACCATGTGGTAGATGTATTGCTACGTCCAAACCACAATAGGAAAGAGATTCCCTATTCCTTCTGGTGTTTCAATCCCCGTTGGTTACCCATCCTTGGGGTGTGACCAAGAATTCCTCCTTAATTACGGTGTTCCAACATTCCGTGGTTACTCATCTTCCGTCGTGAAGTAACATCCCGATCCTTGACAAAGTTTTCGACAAAGTTTTGACGGAGTGAAAGTTCCTTCATATTTCGTGTCCACTCTGAAGAGTGAACATGATCTTGTATGAAATTCTCTCCGATGCACTATTACAGTGTTTTCTCGTGTTTTCCCTCGGCTACGGATATTACATTGTGATATTCAAGACCACCCTCTCCATATTGGTTATCTGTTTGAAGAAACCTCGATGTCACAAGTTGTTCAACCTTTCTTTTCCAAAAGGATTTAAAGTCTTGTGAAAAGCTCATATTCTAAATACTTTCAAAACCAATCGTCTGCAACCTTGAAACCATCTTCTATTCACTCCGTTATCTTGATGTGTTTCATGCATGTTAACTCCACAGTTCTTTGTGAACATTCTTGTCCTGAGTCAGCATGAGATACTCGATCTTCGTGAAGATCAATTCCTAAGAGTTTTCCCTCTTACCTATGGTGTAGCCGATAAAGATCTACGCAGTGCTACGGAACAACCTCTTCGAGAAGAGAACCGTAAGGTTCGATAAGATCGTTCAAAACTGGTGTTTCTTCTTTCTTCTCCTTCGGGAATCTCGGGACGAGATTCTTGTAAGGGGGGTAGATTTGTAACATCCCAAATTTGTGCTACATTAGGGTGTGTGGTGTGTGTTCACTCCATACATGCATGGAAACAAAATTGAAAACAATTTAAATTGTGAATTTCAATGGTTTGAGAAAATCCCACAAAAAGTACTTAATTTGGGTTCCAAAGTTTTGTATTGAAAAATATTTCAAACACACCAAAGCAAAACATGGTTTTGTTGGAAATTTCATGAGCTTTCCAAAGATAATTTTTGCCAAATTTTATTCTTTCAAAAAGGCCCTCAAAACTTTGTTCTTGTTCTGTTTTTAATGGAAAAGGGACCTCTTTGTGGTTTTCTGAAAGTTCAGGGGGTTATGGGGAAGAACCCCCTTTGTCTTCTACCTCCGGTCGGGAGCAGCTCGGTGGAGCTCCCCTGATCGTCCGTTCGACGCCACGATCCGCGCCGCGAGCGGATGAGGCCTCCAGGTCGATGCCGTGACCTCTCCTCTCGCTCTCACTCGCCGTCATCCTCACTCCCTCCTCTCTGTATCCCTCCCCAGAGAGCAAACCCTAGTCGCGGCCGTTATTGGATGCCGCCGGCGACCAGAGCCCCGCCTCACCATGATGAAACCATGGGGAGCTCCTCCGACGTCCTCTCCATCACCTCGAGCAAGACAGAGAGCAGACATCGCGTGCATTGTCGCAATTTCGCCGCCGTTCTTCCGTTCGGCCGCCGGCCAAATCCTCACGCCGGCGAGGATTCCGGCCGCCCCGGCATTCCCCGACCACTCCATGAGCTCCACCGAGACATGGTGAGCCTCCCCATGCCCTCCGTTCACCCCCTACCCCTATTTAACTCCCGACCGCCGTGCTCGCTGTCCCGCCGCCGCGGTGGCTGCGCGCCGGCGAGCCTCCGGTGGGCATTTCCGGGCGGCGCGGCCACCAATACGTTCGCCTCGACCTGCTGCACCTCCCCATCGCCTCCAATTCGAAAACCATCGACGAATTAGATCGATTTCATCCGCAGCAGAACATCTGTGACCATTGATTACGTCACCCTGACGTCATATTTCTGTTTTTCTATTTTCAGAAAATGTTTAATGAATTACAGAAAATGATAAATTTTGATAATTGAATAACTGTTAAAATATTAATCAGAAAAATAAAATAAAAATATGGTTGTGTTCATAAAAATGTACTCTTTCCAAATATGTCATTTTCAATCATGGTTGAGAAAGTTGGAAAATGGCCTTTATTTAATATTGTTTAATCATTTAAAATGGAGAAAATAAGTTTTTATTCACTAAAAATTGTAAATTAAAAGTTATATACCAAATTGCTAAAAATGACAAATGCAATCTAGTTATGATGCTTTCAAACCCATTTGAGCTTTTAAAATTGTACTCACTTTCAGAATTGTCCGAAGTACCCCTCCGGGGTCTATTTCGGGCTAAATTCCAGTAAAATGCTTAACTTTCATATGAACCCTAGCAACCCAACGATCATGTTTAGGGCTTTATTTCAGTGCATTAATTTTCTCATGCATACATGTTGCGCATTGCATCGATGCCATGTGTTGATTGTTATTCTTCTTTTCGGTGTTGTTTCCCCCTCGGTAGAACGTGACTCCGAAGAGAAGGCCAGCAATCCAATGGTGAATACTTGATCTTAACCGACAAGTCAAGCACTTATTCTAGAAGATCTTTATCTGGTTTTCTTATAACCAAGGCAAGCATAACCTCTTATCTGCTCATATATGGTTTTCGAAGTGTTTTGGAATCTCGTATATTGCATGCGGTTCAAAGTATTTATGGTCTTAGATAGAGTTCTCCTATACTTATTGCATCGCCTAAATATTTTGATCCACTGCTCCTAGCATCTATAGGTTTGTTGTGCGCGCCTCGTTAAACGTTGTTAGTCTTGCTTAGCCATGCCTAGCTGTGATCTGATCCATCCAGTTGATGAATCTGGTCAAATGCGCGAATCTACTTTGTCAGGTTGTTGTGATTTGGATTATCTTTCATAATTTGACTAAATTACGGCATGGATGTGAGGCCACAATGGGTTGTGGCGTTTTGTCCTGTTCATGCCCCTAGGAGCGAGTTCTCGCCTTCGAAGCCAATACTGAGCGTGCAACCACACGCGGGGCCTAACAGACCGCGCTCGACTAACTAACCACACGTGGATCTTGTTCCCGACTCACAGAACAGGTGCCGTCAGGGGGTGGCCAACTCCCTGTTGACGGGGTGGCCCTGTTTGGGTTGACTCATGGATAGGGTCGAGCAAGGTAAAGGTCGTGGCCAGCCACCCTCTGCCGCGCTCCATGGACGAGCGTACATGTGGCGTTAAGAGTCGGATGGTACGGGGGGGTAAAGTGTACCCCTTGCAGGGATAAATCTCCTCGAGAAGCCGTGTCCACGGTTACAGACGACTTGGCAACAGATTCTGTGATCATAGATAACTTCAACAGAATGACTAAAACTTATTAACCATGATTGAAGGGTGCCTCCTCAGAGATGCCGAGAGGGGTGATCCTTGTAGCATGAGATAGTGTGGGTATGAGAAGGACTTGGTGGAATACAAGAAGATGATGATCTCAGTAGTTGAGTAGCTTTCTCATCTGTTTTCAAAATACTCCATGATACGTGCCATTCCTTCCTCAACTTGCAAAACAAAGATTGCTTTACGCAAAACAGCCTTCCTAAAACCCTTTCTGAAGATAGCAGATATATAATAGGTTAATTAAGTCTTGTTGAGTATCTCCCGTACTCAGGTTTGCTTAATTTTGGTTCAGGAGAAGAACTCCATCGGTGGTGATTCAACGTCGACATCGACGAGTAGTTTGGGGTTCCCAGGTAGCAGCCTGTAATCTATGGGCTGGGACGTCGCCTTATGTTGCGGCCTCTTAGGCCTTTTTGGTTCTTGTTGATTAGCAACATAATTTGCCTTCCGTTGTCTGATGTATTGTTGGGTCGTGTGACCTGTGCTTGTAAGCTATACTCTTGTAACACATGTTTAATACAATTTCAATGTCTAGAGTACTGCTTTGATCGGTTGTTGGTTTCGAGCTCATTGTTATACAGTTTTGGCTATGCATGCATAGTTGTCGCAGTCGAGGGGTTGTGGAGCCGATGATCCATGTCCGAGCCCGCCTGTCGATGTGATCGGCCTGGGGAGAGGTAACCCCAGTAACCCTCGATTGTTGTTGCACTTTCTGGACACATAGCATCTCTTTATAGCTTTGGTTTTGTTTCCTTCAGTTTCATTCGATTCGTGGACGCTTTGATATGCATAGTTGGTTATGACTAGCATGGATACAAGGAGTAGTAGACTGGGGATCCGGACTACGTGCCGATGAATCCAGTCTGTCTGCCGTTGTTTGTTGCGGCCGGGGCTGGTAACCCTGAAGCCCTTGTGAGTCCATGGCTAGGAGCACATAACAGTATGTATATCTCTGGGTTCGGGGTCGTGACAACCGCAAGCATGGCAGACTCCTTTCTTCTTATCATACTTCTTCTTGAAGTTGGTAGAATGTGATGTCTTGTTCTTCACATCAAACTTTCCTTTACCCTCAAACTTGTTCTTGTTTCTGAATTTGTGGGTTTGGAAGTTTCTCTTCTGTACCAAGTTGGCACTAGAACTTCCATCAGCACCTCGAGCATGTGTGTCCTTTGCTCTTGCCTTTTCTTCGACATCAAGAGTCCCAATGAGATTCGAGATAGAAAACTCCTGTCTCTTGTGCTTCAGAGACGTAGCAAAGCTCCTCCATGAGGCAGGAAGTTTGGAATGATGCCTCGGGCAATAAACTTGTCCGGTAACACACAAGTGAAGTGCTCAAGATCTCATGAGCTTGCTCAACCACGGAGCGCTCATCAGTCATCCTGTAGTCATAGAATTGCTCCATGACATACAGTTCAGTGCCAGCATCTGAGGTACCAAATTTTGCCTCAAGTGCATCCAATATATCCTTGCCATTGTCAAATGACGCATAAGCATCAACAATATTATCTCCAAGAACAATGATCAGAGCAAGCTTAAAGAGGGTATTCATTTTCTCATAGTTTGCCTCCTGTTGAGGGTCGAGATCACCCGTAGGCTTGCCAAGAGTGGCGTCATAGCAGTTCATGGATTGGAACCAGAGAACTGCTCTCACGTGCCATCTCTTATAATTGGCGCCCTCAAACACAGGTGGCCTCATAGACGCAGCAAAGCCAGTTGGCGTAAATTGCCTATAATAAGGTTTTTGGATTGTTGGAAATATGAGCAATTTACCACTTAATTTAATTAATAGAAACAGTAGGTAAAGCAAAACTACAATTGCAATAGTCAAACTAGTCATTTGAATTTTTAGAGAGTAGACAGAAGGCATGCAGAGTTTAATCATCTGAATTTTCAGAGAGTAGGCAAAAGGCATGCATAGTCTAGAATCTGGGGAAAATAAATCTACTCCAAATGCTAGAACTAGGAACTCTAGTAGGATCTGAAACATGAGAATGAACATAGAAGACATGAGCACATACTGGACAGGAACTGGTGCAGCAGCGGGGACGTTGTTGATGCTGTCGCCCATATCGTCGAAGAGATCGTCGACTTCCGGGAAGAAGTCGTCATTCGGGAAGATGTCGTTGTCGTCCGTGATGAAGAAGCCAGTAGTCGCGCAGAGCGCTCCCCAAAAACCTTATCGCTCTTCTCTCGTACAGGACTCGAAGTAGCGCAGTTTCGGAGGCCTACTGTCCCGATCGGCGGTGCACGCCGCAGGCCAGGATGGGGAAGTCTTGAGCGGTGGCGCAAGGCTTTGGAAACGAGAAGGCATTTTATATGTTGTGCGTATCTCTGGAGAGGAGCGACCTCTTGTTTTATAGGCACAGATCAGGAGCTGAACAGGCCACGCGAGAAGATGAAACGAAGACTCAGGAAGGCAGACAGGCAGCAGCCGAAGCTGAGCAGCCTCCGTAATCAAAACCCACTTAGCAAAATGTTTCAGATTCTTGCGGATGTTCATATTCTAATTCATGCGTGTGGCAAAATAAAGAGAGAGAGAGGCTCTCGGCATTCCCGCAACTCGCGGCGCGCGTCGTGACGAGGCGTGGCGAGGCGGGAGGTGGAGGAGGACCGCGCGTGTAGTCATCTCTTTCTCATGCTCATACAACAAGTGGAAAGGCCTCCCTTATAAACAAGTAAAACTTCCACTCAACTAGCAATGTGGGACTAAACCTTTGTCCCACCCTTGCCATACACAAATGGGCCAAGTGGGCCTCTAGGATTTATTAGGAATTTCTGGAATATTAAATGGGCTGGTCCATTTTGGCCAAAATTCCAACAAAGAATACTTATTAGCATTAGTTACCACAAGGAAAATCACCTCAACTCTAAATGTCTCAGCCACCATGCATGATGCCTGCATTCCTCTTAGTTAGAGTACTAAGAATCTCCTTAATTTTTTTAATGTGCATTTTTTAGCGACACATTTTTTTGGACAGGCGAATACATCTAAGATCTCAACCATTTATCAGCAAAGACTGGCTGTAGATACCAGTTTTTTTTTAAGAAAACGCAAAAGCTTTGTGTTTCATTACATGATCGAAAGAGTTTAGTACAATGTTGAAGAGACCACACCCGATTACAACTCAACACTCTACAGCTAGGCCGGAGGCAGAATCATAGATAGTCCTGACGCTCCGGCTATGGTCCACGCTCTGGCTTCCACCTTGATCGTGTCGAACAGGCTTCTGAGGTCTGGTCGCGTGCCATCAAAGGTGACCGCGTTGCGTCTCTTCCAGAGCCACCATGCTGTGAGCATGACGACCGAAGAAGTGCCCTTACGTACCCATGCAGGTGATGCAAGGACAACCTCTCGCCACCATACCTCAAAGCGGGCGTCCACCGGTGGGGTATCAATCGTGGAACGTACCTAAGATAGTACCTCGTGCCAGGTAATCTAGGCGTAAGGACATCTGATTAGGATGTGTTCCATCGTCTCCGGCGTCTGGTCGCACATCACACAACGGGGGTGGTGTCGCATCCCATGGGGGGCGAGTCTATCCACCGTCCAGTAGCGATCCTGGCAGTCAAGCCAAAGGAAGAACTTGACCCTCGAGGGGGCCCAGGACTTCCAAAGTAGCTTCCATGATGCGAACTCGACCGATCCCAGGAAAATCGCTCGATAGCATGAGGCGGATGTATAAACTCCGTCTGCTGTCCACCGCCAGAGCAATCTATCCAGGGCGGGACCAAGTTGCACCCCACGGACCCTCTTCCACACCTGGATATACTGCCAAAGGGCAAGGTTACTGAATGCACCCTGCATGTCGATGATCCAGCGTCTATCCACTAGGGCTTCCTGAACCGTCCGTCGCTTCCGAATGCGCCCCGATACAAGCTTCACAAGCTTAGGCGCGATCTCAGGTATGGATCGTCTGTCCAACCACCGATCCACCCAGAAGAGAGCTAAGGTTCCACTGCCAAGAACCATCGTGGTTGATGCAGCGGACACATTCCTCTCATCTCTAGTGAATTGCATATCCAGTCCATGCCAAGGGCGGTCAGGTCAGTGCGCATACGGCAAAGCCACCTAATTAATCCTTAGGCTAGTGGCAGTCCGCGAAAGATCGGGGATGCCAAGGCCACCGAGCTCTAAAGGGCGATAAACCTTTTGCCAGATGACGTGGCCATGGCCACCATTTGCCTCCTTCCGGCCCGCCCAAAGGAAGCCCCGTAGGATCTTCTCCACTTGCTTCGGCGTCTTCTTGGAGATGCCAAGGACGACGAGCTGGTGCAGGGGATGGCAGCCAGGACCGACTTGACCAGAGTGATACGTCCCGCCTTCGCCATCATCCTCGCCATCCAAGAGGGAAGCCGGTCAGCGATCTTCTCCACGATAGCCTGGAGAGACTCAGCCCATAACCGTCGCGTGGACAGGGGGATGCCTAGGTACTTAACCGGGAAAGGCGCCAACTGACACCCCATCACCGGTGCAGCCTCGTGTGCAACCTCCTCTGAGCACCTAATTGGGGATACCGAGCACTTCGCAAAGTTGGTGTGGAGTCCAGAAGCATGTCCATAGGAAGCGAGGATCTCACGAACCATGAGGAGCTTCGACCTATCCGGGTGGCAGAAGAGGACGACATCATCTGCGTAGAGCGAGACCTCCGTCGCCAGGTCCCTTGGGGCCAACCGGCGAAGGATACCCTCCTCTCTGGCCTTCGCCAACAGACGGTTTAGGGTTTCGATCACCAGGTCGAACAACATGGGAGAAAGAGGATCGCTCTGTCGAAGGCCCTTTTGGTGCCAAATGGGGGGGGGGGTGCAGGGACCCCATTCAGCAGGATGCGCGTTCTAGCCGTGGACATGAGGATTGACACCCACTCTCGGAAGCGCGGCCCCAACCCGGCCTTTCGTAGCACCTTCAGAAGAAGTGCCCACGAAACAGAGTCGAAGGCGTGCACGATGTCTAGCTTCAACATCACCCGCGACACCTTGAGTCTGTGCAGGTAACGGGCCGTCTGCTGAACCATCATGAAGTTATCATGGATGCAACGTTTTTTGATGAACGCTCATTTTTTCTGAGCCACCAGATCCCCCAGTCTCGGAGCCAGCCGTGAGGCCAGCGTCTTGGCCACCAGCTTGGCGAAGATGTGAATCAAGCTGATGGGGCGGTAATCCTTCAACCCAACCGCGTCCGCCTTCTTGGGCAGCGGGGTGATCAGTGCCTGATTAAGGCCCTGGAATCCGCGCCCACTCAGGGAGTACAGCTTGTCGAAGCAAGCCATGATGTCACCCTTCACGATACTCCAGCAGGATTGCAAGAACTCCGCCGAGAACCGGTCTGGTCCCGGCGCTTTCCCACGAGGGAGGTGGCGAACCATGTCCCAAATCTCCTCCTCTAGGAAGGGGATCACGAGCGAACTCAGGTCCTCCGAACGAGACCCGAGAAAGTCAAGGTCAAGTGAGAACTCTCGATGTTCCTCCGTGCCAAGGAACGTAGAGAAATGATCATATGCAGCCTCTGCCATGGCCGCATGGTCCGAGACCACCGCACCATCGGTTTGAAGTTCATAGATCACATTCTTCCGCCTCCTATATGACGCATGCTGGTGAAAGAAGGATGTGTTTGCATCCCCTTCACGAAGCCAAGCGATCTTGTCCCTTTGTCGCGCCATCGTCTGCTCAAGCGAGGCTAGGCCAAGGTAAGCATCCTTAAGCTTGGCCCTAAGTCGTCGCTCAACTACCGAAAGTTGACGCGATTCCAGTTATAAAAGAAGTACTCTTTATCTAGAAACCATTGGACTTTATGTAGCAACTATAATTGTTTCTAATGGTGGTATATAAGTAGACTGTTGTAGTAGTGGCTATCTACTTCCATAGAGTGAAGGAACTTGACCGGAGAGAAGTCACTTGCAGTGCCCACCTAGATAGTGTTGCGTTCATGAACATATAACACCATGACACCCAAGATCTGGACTTTTCCCTTTTTTCTTGGTTCCTTCTAATGTAAGCATGGGAGACCTCAGGATGATATTATGTAGATTCACCGCTTGATACAGAATCTCTAGATGCTCGTTTAGCCCTATGCGTAAGTGGTCTACTACAAACTTCATCGCGTAGGCAAAGTATTTGCATTGTTTTCCATTTTATATCTTTCTGATGACAAGAACACCGTTAGTGTAATTAAGTTATCTTGGAGGTAGAATTTGTGTGTTGTGCTGCAGTTGGTTCATGTGTATAGACACCCCTGGGAAATGTGTAAATTGCAGGTAGAAGTGCCAAATAGTCGATTGTGTTAACCCCTAGGCCTAATCAACTTGCTCATTACTGATTCACTTCATCGATCCTTCATATTAGCGTGCTCTGTTTCCTAGCCCATTTATGTGTGGGCTGTGATAATGTGATCTAGCGATTACTGATTCACTTTCTCATTTCTGCAGTTCCTGTTTTTATTTATTTTTGCGTTCTGTACTTTACCCACCACCAAATACGTCAAGGATGACGCACAAACTGACACATTTTCAGAAGAAAAAAAAAACTTATCTGACTTAGATATAAAGTTTCTAAGTTTACTAGATTTATCTGATCTAGGTTGGGGTTAAGTGCTAGCAGTGTGCTCATGGATGCCCTCTTCTCCACCACTTAATTTGGGCTGGTACCCCCACTAATCTCCTTGTACGGCATTAACTGGCATGAACTCATGATAATGTATACTTCCATCAGTAGGATAATCTTTCTTTGCTTCTGTGTATGCAAGGTCACATACATGCCTAAACATGGCATAACCTTAATTTTTTATTGGTTCAGGAAAGAAAGAGTACTTGTTAGCATTAGTTACCACAAGGAAAACCACATCAACTCTAGTTGTCTGGGACATCATGCATGATGCCTGCATTCCTCCTAGTCAGAGTCCTAAGAAACTCCTCAATTATTTTAATGTGCATGCTTAGCAAGTTGGCACCTGTTCTTCTGATTAATCCTGCAAAGATATACTGACACAATTCTGCAGTGGATTTAATTAATTAATCCGTGCATGATGGATGAGCTGTGCTTGTGTATACAATTAGGCCACCTTGCCTGTCTGATCTGTGGGTTAATCTCTGGCGCAAAGCATTGACTTGCGCCCCCATCATTGCAAGTACCCCTACGAATCAGAAGCCCATCCCTTCCCACTGCATGTTCTTGGATAAATTGTTTAATTAGCATCATATTTTGCACATCCCCATCATTCCCCGTTCTTTAATCATCGCCGGAACATTAAAATTTTAAATTTTAAAAATCATCTTCATATTTACAATTAGGCTGTGACAAGAGCAGCGAAGTCCTCTTGCAAGCCAGGGAGCTGTCCTCACCGGGACAGAAGATTCCTCATATCCTTCTCTTGAGATTTGTTTAACCAGTGGTGCATAATTTATGGAGCAAGATGCTGAATTCTTAGGGAGATTAGGTGTTTGCCCACATGCACTTGTGCCCAAGTCAATACAGATTTTCTAGTTTATATATGTGTCGGCTAATTACAAGGAGAGAAATCTTTAATCTCTGATTCTTCTTTTTTGTCATCAGCAAATCCCCTTGTTTGATGCTAAGGAGATTAGGACGCGCTTGAGGCTCACATGGAGCCGTCCTGTCCTGTAAGGTCATCGCTGTGTATTAAACAGAAAGATAGGACCTAATGCCATATGATTAATCAGCCCCTAGTCAAGGAAATAACAGGTCGGAAACTTCGCCGATAAATATTCTTTATTTCGGTGAATAATGTGCCGCCTACATGCTGGAACATCTCTTTGTTTTCGTTTCTCGTGTACTGCAAGAACCACAAAAATGTATGGTAGAGTGAACGCGAGGACATTCGGAGCTTCCTAATCTGAAGACTTTGCGCCGAATACTAAAGCAAAGAAATTTTCAACCTGCAGAAATCTTAAAATTTTGTTTCGCATGGAACCAAAACTTGCCTTTTGTTCATCTGTCACTTTATATAAGGTCTTTCTTTTCCATGAGTGAGCAGGTAAAGCATAGATAAAACAAAGTGGTTTAGACCCACAAACACTAAGATTTCCTGAAAACAACTAGTGTGCAAAAAGGACAAAGTCTTGTGGAATGCATGGTGATGTTAGCTGCCAAACTGAAGCAAGTGGCTCCTTTGGCAATTTAACAAAATCTCAGTCCTACTCGTCCAATGCCATATACCATTCACCGACAGCTACAGAACATTTGGAGTCTTGCACGCGAAACCACGCAAAACAGCTCTATTTCGACAGGGTCTTTCGCCTCAACGAAAAAGTTACCTGCGGCATGGCCTGAAGAAGACATTCTGCCAACTCAGATGTTCCAACATTGCGTGAATGTGAAAAGGAGCACTGTGATTGGCATCAAAGTTGCTCATCACGGCTCACCTGTGTCTGTAAGGTCCTTGTTTATATATGCATTTCAACTTCTCGATCCTTGCGGTACAGATCCTTCTGGCTCCTAACTGATCTGTCTCTTCTTGTTTGTGTCCCTGGCTCTCCATTCTTGGCCCTGCTAATGATTGACATGGAAAAGAGGTGGATTAATCAGGCCTTGTCATTGCTAATCCAAGAGCCTGTTTCATTGCAGGAACAGCTCATGTCAATGCTCCACCCCATCATTGAGGGAGCAAAGTCCGACCTTCATGACGATGATTATTGGATAACAATGTGTTTCTTACTACAAAATTTGTTCAACATTTACCATCTGTTCACAGAAAACCTGTACATCCTTGGAGTAGTACTAGTACCCATGTCAGTGTGAACATACTCTGACTTTTGGTACAGTAAAAGAAACTGGTAGACATATAACAAACTGATGATCTAGGTGTCCTATGTATAAACAAACTGCTTATTAGAGAAACATCTCAGTTACTGACTCCAGAACAAAATGTGTGTCCTATCCTAGTGCCAGCAAGCATCCATCCACACATAATCATTAGCCCGAAGCCAAAACCGAGTGAATAACCCTCGAGAATCTTGAGATGGGGGTGGACATCCTCTGACCAAGCCCTCTAAACTCATGATCTGAGCCATGTGCTGAGGCATCACGAAGACACCAACTTAATTCCACAAAAGATTAAACTAAACCGGGGAGCGAAATGCGGCAGCCCTTTAAATCACAGGGAGCACATGGAGCGAGCTGGGGAAGCCTAGTGCTGCTACTACTGCAACAGCTCATCTTCTTCTCTTGAGAGACAGAAGAGGAAGAGTATAACAGAGGAAGAGGAGGAAATAGCTGCCGCAATGGGTTGCCGGTCCTGCGACAAGCCGAAGATGAACTACAGGAAGGGTCTGTGGTCGCCTGAGGAGGACCAGAGGCTGAGGGACTACATCCTCAAGCATGGCCTTGGGTGCTGGAGTGCTGTCCCTGCAAAGGCTGGTAAGAGCTCCTCTCTGATGTAGGAATGGTTGCTACTTCTTCCCATTGCTGCATGAGCTTGTGAATTCTAGCATCATCCCCTGTTAGCAAAAATCTTATTGATGAAATTGCATTTTTTTTTCATGGTTTGCTTGTATTTGGCTTGGAGTTCTATTTGGAACCCGGCATGCATGATCTAGTCTTTGCATAGGTGAATTGTGATTTCTATGCTCATCCACTGTGATGTTTGCAACAGTTCACCTCAAGAAACAATTGCATATAGTTCCATTGACCCTCTGATATGATTTAAGCTTGAGTACAGTTACCGGATTGGTTAAAATTGTAGCACAAAATATCATATAGTACCAATTAGAGTGAACTGCTATTTCTGAATAACACATTTACCTGAAATTGCTTGCATTTCCTTGTTTGGTTCCCTATAGGTCTGCAGAGAAACGGCAAGAGCTGCCGGCTGCGTTGGATCAACTACCTGCGGCCCGGATTGAAGCGCGGAATGTTCTCTCAGGAAGAGGAGGATGTGGTCATCAACCTCCAAGCCAAGTTGGGCAACAAGTAAGAAATTGAACAGCTCATCTCTAACAATCTAAACATTAGCTAACATTCATAATCTAGGAACAACAATCCAACACACACACACACACACACACACACACACACACACACACACAAATACTGAATTTTTACTGAATGCTAATCTGAATCACTGAATTTTCCGCCTAGAAGCTCAAGCTGATAGCGAAAGACGGCAGCATTTCACATTTATTTTCTATCTACAATCATGGCGATGCTGATGTTCTGAGATCTCTGTTTTTTTGGTTGGTCAGGTGGTCGCAGATCGCGATGCATCTTCCGGGTCGGACGGACAACGAGGTGAAGAACTACTGGAACTCGTACCTGAAGAAGCGGGTGATGCAGCAGCAGCCCGGCGGCGCCTCCAACACCGGCAAGAGCCCGTCGCCGCTCACCTCCATGAGCGCCACCACGGGCGGCGGTGGTGGCAGCACGGCTACGTCGACCCACGGCGACCACGACGCCAACCTCAGCGGCGGCACCGCCGAGACATTCGTGGATCATCAGCAGCAGGATGCCAAGAACTTCGTGTTCGCCGACTGGATGCCGGCGTCCGCGCCGGTGGCGGCGCCGGCGGGGCCGGAGAGCTACTCTATGTCCGCGCACTGGCCTGCCTCCACGGCCAGCTCCGGCAACGTGACGCCGTCGCACGGCGCCTTCGTCGGGGACCAAATGAGCGGCAGCAGCTACGGCGGCGCGCTGCAGCATCAGCACCACCAGGATCACCACCACCACCACCACCAGAGCACCGCCGTTCCTCACGGGGGCGGCGCCGGAATGGTCGCCGGGGGCGGCTACTTCGATCTGCTCAACATGGGCGACATCTACGGCGGGTTCAGCACCACGAACGACGATCTGCTCTTCTGAAACTCGGCTTCATTCATTCTGATTCTGCATGTGTATGATACGAAAAAGAAAATGTTCTTTGTTGTGTTGATGTTGTGCATGAAAATGGAAAGCGAGATTAATTTCATTCTTCTTCTTCTGTGTAAGGAAATTGTGATGATGGTGTTAGAGGGAATTCCCTAGGTTGGACATAATTCTTTTGTTGTTGTTTTACTTTGCAATAAAAAGCATATTTACCTGTATGCAATGTGCAAATGTGAGATTATTTTCAATCATATAGAAAAGAAATGTATGATTAGTTCAGTTATGATATTGGGTCGTGCCTTCTTTTTTATTTGCGTAATTGCCAATACATATTAAGGACATGTGGAAAGGATTAATTAAGTTTTGGCAATTCTTCCATCATGCATGTGAAATATTAGTCGGTTAACTAGATCGAGACTAAGAGCACCGGTTTGGCCGAAAATACAGCCGGCGAACCCAAGCCAAACCCAGCGCATCGGGGGCTCCTCGGGGCACCGGCTGAAGAGAAAACGTGCATGGGTCCACACTGTCGGCGAGAGTGGAGTACTTTGGCGCGCTTTCTTCCGGTTTCCCCTCCATTGCCATGAGTCTTCGGGCCAACGCCGAGCAGTACCGCGTTTGAGGCCATCCCGATGCTAAGCACTACCACGCCCGAGGCTACGCCTAGTTCACCTTCGCCGGGCTCAGTGTCGACTGACGGATCAACTCCTTCGCCCGAGGAGCCAGACATTTGATCACATTTCCTATTTATTGGTCGCCTGACATTGTCATCGTGCTATCACATGCTTTTTCCAGAATGTGGATTGATAATCTTTGGACATTTGTGGCATGATGATCTCCAAACCTGGGCCTTATTTGTAGCGGGAAACATAAGTTTGACTTTATGATGTTTTTTTTTGTTTCTTTTTGGGGCGGGGGGGAGAAACCTAGGGGTACGATTGGAAACGCTTGTCCCCCAAGCCAAAAATCACGTCGACTAAACGGCTATAATGGTTTCACCGGATGCGCGATGACCCACAAGTGTAGGGGATCGATCGTAGATTTTTCGATAAATAAGAGTGTCAAACCCAACGAGGAGCATAAAGTATTGATAATAGTTTTGAGCAATGCTTCACTATAAACACTAGAGAATAGTTGTTTAGAGATTTTTGTGATAGTAACAAAGTAATAACAAGTAGATAACAATAAAAGTAAATAGTTGCTGCTAGTGGCCCAATTCCTTTTAGCGCAAAGGACAAGCCAGTACTTCTTATAATGGATAAAACGTTCCTAAGTACACACGGGAGGTTTTGTCTAGTTATTTTCACCACATGTCGCTGGTTAATCTTTATCGTTTTGGTAAGTGTTATGTGGGTAAACCTTGCTAGTGCACCGTTCTATACAAGACTAGTGCACACTTACGATTACACTACTTGCAAGCGTCCGCAAATACAAGAAAGTAATTAAGAAATAAATCTAACTGTAGCAATAAACTAGTGGTATCTACTACTCCCTTACGTGAAGTATTGCAAACTATGGTTTAGGTTTTCTGTCACTCCGGCAACCCACCATAAGCAATCCAACACACAATGCATTACTCTAAGCCCTTAAAAGGTGAAGTGTTATGTATTCGACGTTCACATAACACCACTAGAGAAATAGCAACATAATTTAAATATCAAACCGATAAATATTACTCAACAAAACATGACTACTAATATCTAGATTTCTCCCATGTCCTCAAGAACTAAGTAATCTACTGGCAGCGGATCATATGGTACATGATCAGAGGTGATAAATGGATGAATAAAAATCTGGTCATAAAATGCAAACACCGATAAATCTCATAAGCATCAACTACAAACAAGTAATTCACACCTGGAGAGAGATCTAGTGGAAAACAACGGTATAGAACCCTAATTGCTACATCGGATGGAGGTAGATGGTGAGGATGATGGTGCTGATGGTGAGGACGATGACGATGATGATCTTGATGATGCCCGGTGCGATGACAGGGACGGTGGTGACGATTTCCCTCTCCGGGAGGGAATTTCCCCGGTGGAATCTCCCTGTCAGGAATGTGTTTTCTTGTCTTTGTTGTGTCCGTCGTGAAGAGGCGGCAGAATAATTCTACGAAATGCCTCCCCGGTGTTTTTAGGTCAAGGGGGGTAAGTACCCCGAATGAGAGCCGGAGAGCAGCCTAGGGCCCCTAGGGGCCCACCAGGCGCGGGCTCCTGGGAGGCACATGGTTTTCCTTGGCTCCCTTCGGGCAGCCTTCGGGCTCCCATGATGATTTCTGACGAAAATAACTTTTCTAATTTTCCCGATTTTTCTAACGTCCGGAAGATGTACCCTTTTACAATGCTTTTTCCAGCTGAAATCTGACTCTGATGAATAATTCTGTAAAACTATAAACCATAGAGAAAACAACGAAATAACATAAGTGTAGTGCTCTAATAGGGAAAATATCAATGAATAAGGGAAAATTATTGTATAAAATAGTGATGCACAATAGACGTATCAACTCCCCCAAGCTTAAACTCTGCTTGTCCCTAAGCGAGTCCCTAAGAGAAAACTAAATTTGGGAAACATGACCACATGTTATATGATGTGAGGTGTCGATAATAAAGAATACATACATGAAACATCAGCAATTACTCAATAAACACTAACAATTCTATACATCAATCGTTCCCATAATGCTTCACAAAGAGAGGTAATGATTCAATCATATAAAGGTATAGTGAGTGCAAATTCATTAAGTTATTGCAAACTATGTTCTTGGTCAGAGACCAACTATCATATCGATCTAATCTTTCCGGAAGAGTCTATGTCATATCCATTAAGAAAATAACACATATTTCAATTATCACAAAGTCTTTTGATGAATGGAGAACTTTCAGGGAATATGTTCGGGTGAAGGAAGTGAAAACAATTGACACAAAGGAAGATGCTACTTAGCAAAGCTCAAATTTCGACTTGTTTAACATGATGGTAATTTCAACTGCAATAAAACATGGTTAAATATCATCGTGGGCATATAAAAGAATGCATCTCAGTTCAACATCATAAGTTTACTAGTAGAGAATATAGAAAATATGTGAAACTGACTCAATCCTCTTAGTAAACAAAGGCCCTTCGTAAGGGAAGCAGGGACTACTCATGTGCTAGAGCTTTTTATTTTAATAAAACATAAGCATTGATAACGTAATTTTGATAGATATGTATATCTATGTCAATGAATGGTAGTGAAAAACTTATCATAACCCATGTGAAGCAAAGTGTTCAGACTTTTGAGAGTGGTTTCCGTTTCTTTGTTAAGGTTGGCACTTTCCCCGACCATGCCTTTCACAAATCTGGGCTAGCCATATCCACGGGTACCCACCAACTTTCATCAAACCATGGGGAAAGTGTATTTTATATTATAATATTTGGCACCAGCTCTCTTGCAATTTTAGATGAGCACCGATTCTATACTCACCGGGTGAAATAAGAAAGAAGATCCTTGCTTTACATAAGACATGATAAACTTTAAACTACTTCTTCATGAGCTAAAACAGGTTCGATATTTTTGAAGGTTTTAAAGGGAGCACACGAGAAATTTACTTGGAGTGGCGGTGAAATACAACAAATAGGAAGGTATGGTGGACACTTGTGGAAGGGTTTTTGTTCAGGTATTTTGATGCACGGGTAGTGATCATACTCAGTACGGGGTTTTTGGCGACCGGAGGCTTTGTAGAAAACATACGATGTTGAGAGATAGAAATAGATATATAAAATAATGCAATGATATGAAGCATGAGGTATTGCAATTTTCTGCCTTGTCGGCATAACACATAAATCATAAGAACATAAGCAGGAAGGTTTTGCGGGCATAAAAGATCTATGGGCTAATTCGTCTGCATGTGAAATATATCTTCTTTGTTCTAATAAGTTTCTAAGTGTTGTTGCTATGACCAATTCTATGTTTGCCAATACTCAATAAATTTCTGCTATTACACCCAACATGAGATCACTACCAAACACAAGACAAGCATGCGAGAATAATTGTCATGAATAGAACATATAGTGCAACTAAGTAAGAATAAGACTTCATATCAATATTTCATCATAGTCAAAGTCACACCAACGGATACAAAGCTTCACTTATAAAGGGGTGATAGCCCAACTTGCAAGCAACCATACTATATGATAACTTATCTAATCATGATAAGACACGCGACTCTAAAAGATAAAAGTAAAGATAAAGATACCAGGGAAACTCCCCCAAGCTTGGAACAAGCCAAGGGAGTTATTGTTACTCATAATAATCAAGCTTGATTCTTTGATGATCCCTCTTCACTTTTGAAAGTACACAAAGGTCAACTAGAGGGGGGGTGAATAGGTGACCTACAAATTTTAAGTCTTTTTCAATTTTAGTGGGGGCTTTGGAAAGTTAATAACTTTGTTATCTAGATGTGCAACTAAGTAGACACCCTATGTCACAAGTAACGAGTAGTAACGGAAGTAAATGCAAGGCACAAGATAACCACAAGTGAAAACACGGAGACAAGGATATGTTTCCCGTAGTTCCTTCTTAAAAGAAGTACGTCTACGTTGGAGAGGTGGGGAGCCACCTAGGCGCTCCTCAATAGCACGGATGTGCACACCTTATTCTCCTTGAGTTTCTCCGGTGAGGGAGATTCTCGTTTCCACTATGAGGTCGACTTGAAGGCGTTGACCAAACCTTTACAAGTGATTGAGGTCACTCCATAAGTGAGATGGAGGCTCTCAACAATCTGAAGCTTCTTGCTACAAGGTGGAAGATACAAGCACTAGGGTTTCACTTGGATGACAGGGCAACCAAGAGATTACAAGATTCCAAGAGGTATGGTGTGGGAACACAATTTTTGGCTTGGTAGAAAGGTAGATCTAGTCCTCCTCCATGAGATCCTTGAAGGGCATAGAGTTTGGTTGGAGGAGGAGGGAGATCGGGGCGTTTTGAGCTCTTCAACAATGGAGGAGATATAGGAATGGACGAACTAACTATCTAGAGGAAGAAGACAGATATTTATAGGCTCCTCCAATTTCTGACCGTTGCAGTGCGCCAGGGCCGGAATATTCCAGTGTTAGGACCGGAAATTTCCGGTGCACCCTGGCCGGATATTTGAAAATTCCGGGGGGAGGGCGGAAATTTGAATAATCCGGGGGGGGGGGATTCCGCCCAATATTCCTCCCCCATATATGTGCGCGGGCAGCAGCACCGTGCCGAAAAACTGCTAAGGACCAGACCGGATATTTGCATAATCCGGGGGGGAGGATATTTGAATAATCCGGGGCCGGAAACTTCCGGCCAATAACCCGCCCCCATCTCTGCGCGCAGGCATCTGAGAAATCTGCAAAATCTGCTAAGGACCAGAGGGCCGGAAATTTGCCCCGGAATATTCCGGGAAAATATCCGCCCCAGCTTCTGTGCGCGGGCAGTAGGAGAAGTACTTAGTCGTTTTGAAGTGGCCGGAATATTCCGGTGCAAGGGCCGGATATTCCGCCCCATATAGATGAAAAATCCGGTGACAGTAGATATAATTTTCAGAACTCCTCTTTGAACTTTTGAGTACATTTATAAATAATCATCTGAGAGGCAACCTGGATATACTCAAACAACATTGTTAGAGAGATGATACCCGCGTTGTTATCATCACCAAAATCATTAGAGGGATCATGAGCTTTCAATCTCCCCCTTTTTGGTGAGTGATGACAACACGGGTATTTGCAAGGGGAAAAGAGAGACTACGCCCCAAAGAGCAAACTCTAGGCCTGGGTGTCTTCTTCTTCCTCCTCGCTAGCAGACACGATGTCCTCATCATCATCCACTCCCAGATCCCAGTCAACGTGGCGGTTGTTCCAGTTCTTGTATGGAATCCTGTCAGGAGGAGGAGCTGGCACATTGGGAATCTTGAGGGCAGTCATGATGGTGCCCTGGTTCTCCTGGATGTTGTGGCGCTCAACATAGGCATTGTAGCTCTCCTTGTGGATGCACACATTCATGCACATCACCTTATCAATGGCACAAGCGAGTCCATGAGCGCTTCTTGGTGCCTGGAGGAGGTGGACGTATGCGAGCATCACGGTGATCCTGACCCATGGCGCCAACATCATGAGTAGCCTGCTGAGTGTGGTCGGCCTTCTTGTATAGCGTGACATCCTTGTAGTCATCACAGTCTAACTCCAGGTCCTCACGGAGTGTAGCAGGATGGAGAGACTTGATGAGCTTAATGATGTAAGGAGCATATGGGGGCACTTTGCGGTTGAAGAGAGCAAAGTGGATCTCGTTGAAGATGAAGTCCTCACATCAATCTTCTGACGCTCAGTATCAGTCATGTCGCCCTCAGTGAAGGTCAGGAAGGCGTGGTACATGAGGTTAACCAAGCCACCACGAATCGCATCATTATTTCCCGCGCTCGGGGCAATAGTCTCTCTGAACATACGTAGAAGGATGTCATAGATGGGGTAGAGACCCTTTGCGGAGCCAATAACACCAGTAGAACCATACAGCTCAGCAAGCATGTTCTTCTCATACTCCATCCCGTGAATGTGCATGCGAGTACCCTGAGGAGTGTGAAGTCCAGCAAAAGGATATCCGAGCTCGGCAGCAAAATCATGAAAGTTGGCGGTGAGCAAGTGAGGGCGAGACATCCAGGACATCCCAATATCCTCAAACTCATCAAAGACCAGAGTGGAGTAGAACTGTTGGATGAAAGTGATGTTGTAGGAGCATTGGGTCTCCATGAGGTGACGCAGACCCAGAAGTTCAGCCAGCTGGACAGAGTTGTTGAAGTATGCGGGATTGGCAGCTATGTGTGCGAAGTTGATGAACTTCATGGGACAGACTGGCTTGCTCATCACAGTGTACACCTGCTTGAAGAGAGTCTCCTGCTCAACGTGCCAGAAGCATGATTCAATGGTTGGGTCTTGAGGACCCTCAGTGTACCAGGCCTTTCCCCTCCATGCCTTGAATTCAGAGATAGACATGGTGGCCAAGTTGAGAGCTGCCTTTCCCTACTTCTTATTGGCTTTGCGAGCTTCCCTCGAAGCATCACGTTCACGCTTATATGCCTTCTCAGCATCTTTCTCATGACAGCGAGTCTCCGCCTCATCCACTAAAGTGCCCTCGGTATCTTCCCTCAAGTGTCGGAGTCTCTTGCGCGAGCTAGTCATCTTGGGAGGCTTAGAGCTTGAACTATCTGCGATAAAAGCAAGATAAAACGCAAAGAAAAACAAACAGAAACAGATCAAAATGGTGGCTCACAACTTGTGGAAGTGGAAGAATAGATCTCAGTTAGAGATTCAGGGCCGGCCGGAAATTCCGGTCGGGGCGGAAATTCCGGAGGGCGGAAATTCCAGCCTCAGGTGAAATTTCCGGGGGGCGAAAATTCTGGTCCTAGGGCGGAAATTTCTGGCCTTCGAGATTTTCGCACCAGATCTAAATCTAGGGCCTGCCACGAATCTAAAAAAATGAGGAAGTGAAATGGGAGGAACACTAGGAGATATGTGATACTAGTATATGGATATTCCTCTCAAAAACACATGGAATATGAAAGAACATGAGATCAAATCAACTGATAACCCTAGATTGCGGAGAAAACGAAGCACATACCGGGATCCATGGGAGAGGAAAGGATGTGCGGTCTCCTGATCCGCAAAGGGCAATCAGAGGATGAGGAGAGGAGGCACGGGGGCCTCCTGGACGTCTCGGAGGCGACGGCTGCTGTTGGGGCGGAGTGGAGGCGAGGGGAGGGGAAATAGTCTGGAACTGCCCCTCCCGTCGCCTATATATAGCCCCCAGCCGCGCAGACCGGATTATTCCGGTATTAGGACCGGAATATTCTGGGGGCCGGAGATTTGAGGCCGGAATATACGCCCCAAATATCCGGTGTGCCTTCTGTGAGCGGGCACGCTGGATATTTGGGGGAATTTTCTGGTCAGTCTCGAGCCCCGGAAATTTCCGGGGTTCCCATGCCTTCCGAGGTTTTTGTGGAAAAAATATACAAGAAGTGAGCCTCCAAAACAAAACATGAATCAACGACGATGAACACACAAACACGAATGAAAAGCAAAAAGAAATGTTGGTGCCCGTAGCCACCGTGTTTGAGTGTATTCCAAGGAGCCGCGAAGATGTATCTTGGGCCAAAAAGTATGACTCATGTTTAAACACAATAAGTCACTAAAATGACTAGATATGCATGAAGCTTTGATTGTTTTGCGCATGATAGGTGGAGTGTTGGTTCATGAATCGAACTACGCTCCCCCTATGTCCATGCCTACATCTAATCTCGATAGCACATATAGTGAAGGTACTTATGCAAGGGTTCAAGAGAAGTTGGATGCATCTATAACATTTAGTTCATTCCTCCAACCCTGAAATCTTGGTTCATCATGGGCCTTCGTCAAGATGTCCACGAGTTGATCCTTGGTTGGCACATAGCAAAGATCAATATCACCCTTCTCAACATGATCCCAAATGAAATGATGTCGTATCTCAATGTGCTTCGTCTTGGAGTGCAGAACGGGATTGTAGGCGATCTTGATGGCACTCTCATTGTCACACAAGAGGGAAATTTTGTCGAAGTCGATGCCATAATCTCTCAATGTTTGCCGCATCCAAACTAATTGAGAACAACAACTCGCCACGGAGATGTATTCGGCCTCGGTGGTAGAGAGAGCGATGCAATTTTGCTTCTTGGAAGACCAACACACCAATGAGCGGCCAAGAAATTGACAACCTCCGGATATAGATTTCCTATCCGTCTTCTTGCCCGCATAGTCCGCAGCCGAATACCCAATGAGCTGAAAGCTTGAACCCTTGGGATACCAAAGACCGAAGTTTGGGGTATGAACTAAATATCGAAATATGCGCTTAACCGCTTCAAAATGACTTTGTCTCGGTGAGGCTTGAAACCTTGCACATTTACCTACGCTATACATAATATCGGGTCTAGATGCACATAGGTAGAGTAAAGAGCCAATCATGGAGCGGTATACCTTTTGATCTACCTCTTTACCATTCGGGTCGGGTTTTGTTGGGGGGGTGATAACCCGGTAGGCCCACGCCTGGGCGAGACCCGGCCCAAGAGAAAGGAAGTTCTAGAAGGCCTAAAAGGGAGCACGGATCTAGTAATTCGTGCCTTGGGGGTCACGTTACGGAACTTAGGGTTATGTGTGGGTTCCGGGTAGGATTCCGGATGTACCTTGTATGGAAAGCCAGGGAGCCGGGTGATATATAAACCAGCTCCTGGGGCAGAGAAGCCAGAACCTTTGAGATATTCGAGTATCCTAGATATTTGAGAGCTAAACACTGTAACCCTAGATTGGAGTCTCGGTGTCATTACAGCTCGAACTCCGAGATCACCAGTTGATATGACTTCCCCTGAGCTAAACCCTCTCCCAAACACCAGAGTTGATTTGCCCCATACGAAGTTACCCCTGGTAACGTATGCCGTGATTATCCCACGACAGTTGGCGTCGGGTAATAATGGAGGTGGTAATGGAAACAACCAGCACAAACGTCCATATGAGGCGAACTCCGAGCTAGTCGCCAATACCGAGGCTGGTCTACCAAGACAGAGAGCGGATGGAAACTTTAACGGAGGAAACTTCAATGGAGGCAACTACCAGAGACCACCACGGATGGCTAATTATATAGAGGCTTTCAGGATGCCTTGCCCGCGTCACAGTAGGAATGGCAAGCCGACTAATCACTCACTGGAACAATGCGTGGACCTGCAGAGATGAAAAAACGAGGAAATATAGAAGGCCCTGCGAGGTGCAGGCCGGGGAGGAGGACCGGGTCCGGGTGGAAACCCGGGCAACGGACCACCCCCCGCAGGCAACGCAGGAGGTGGCAATCCGGGTAATAACCAAGGGGTGCAGGCGGTTTTCAGGCTAACCTAAAGCAGTTAGGACAATATCATGTCCACACCACCGGAACTTCTAATAAAGAAAGAAATATACTTAAAAGGGTCATAAATTCGGTTTCTTCAGGGGTTCCGAGATACCTGAGATGGTCAGACCAGGAAATAACATGGAGTAGAAGGGATCACCCGGAATCAATAGAGCATCCGGGTGTGTTGGCTTTGTGGTAGCCCCACAAGTCAATGGATATGAGTTAAAAAAGGTCCTGATGGATGGCGGAAGTAGCATCAATATCTTGTATTGGGAGACCTTTTTGCGTATGGGGCTCAAGGAGTCTCTGCTGCAGAAAAGCTCCACAGTTTTTCACAGAATTATGCCCGGACACTCGGCCTGCCCTAAGGGGAAGATAACACTAGAAGTCGCTTTCGGAGAATCCAAGAATAACTACAGAGTATAATGGCTCACGTTCTAGGTGGTGAAGTTGCGTAGTCCCTATCATGCACTATTTGGAAGGCTGGCTTATGCCAAATTCATGGCAAGACCGTGTTACATTTACCTACAGCTGAAAATCCCGGTTCCCAAGCAGACCATCACTATACACGGGAATAGGGCTATTGCGGCCGAGTGTGATGAAGGAGACGCGGCAATGGCAGAACAAGCTTGCAGGAAGGAAGAACTTAGGTATTACCGGTCTCAGATAGACCCGGAAGATCGAACAACCTTGAAAAAACCAAACTCGGATGACGAGAGAGCTAATTTAAAGCGGCCCAAGACACAAAGATGGTGGCTTTTATCGAGGGCGACAATTCCAAACAGCTTGCTATAGGGTCCAACCTGGACAGTAAGGAGGAAGGTGCACTCATCGAGTTTATCTGAGACAATCAGGATCTTTTTGCTTGGACGCCCAGCGACATGCCGGGTATCCCGACTGATCTCGCTGAACATAGGTTGCACGTTGACCCCAAGTCTCGGCCAGTAAAGCAAGGCTTGAGGAAGATGAATGAGGAAAGGAGAAAAGCTATAGGAGCAAAGATAGCTCGGCTACTAGCAGCCGGCTTTATCATGGAAGTTTTTCACCCCGAGTGGTTGGCAAATCCGGTTCTAGTCTTGAAAAAGAACAACGAGTGGAGAATGTGCATAGATTATACGAGTCTCAACAAGCATTGCCCAAAGGATCCGTTTGCTCTTTCAAGAATATACCAGATCATAGACGCGGTGGCAGGAAGTGACTTATTATGTTTCCTGGATGCTATTCCGGGTATCATCAAATAAAGCTCAAAAAGGAGAATTGGGAGAAAACTTCGTTCATAACCCCCTTCGGTGCCTTTTGCTACAAGACCATGACCTTTGGATTGAAAAATGCTGCTGCAACCTATCAGCGGTGTATCCAAAAGTGCTTCGAGGATCAAATTGGGCGTAATGTTCATGCTTATTTTGATGATGTGGTGATCAAAACAAGGAAAGCAGAAACTTTCATTGACGACTTAAAGGAGACCTTCAAGAATCTGAGGAGATACCAGATGAAGCTTAACCCGACTAAATGCATGTTTGGAGTACATGCGGGAAAGTTACTCGGTTTCATCGTTTCTGAGCGAGGGATCGAAGCTAACCCGGAAAAAAATCAAAGCTATCCAGAATCTGACAAAGCCGGAAGAGCTGAAGCATGTCCAAAAACTTACCGGGTGTGTAGCAGCGTTGAGCCGGTTCATATCCCGGCTCGGAGAAAAAATGATACCCCTATACCGACTCTTGAAGAAAACAGATAGCTTTGTGTGGCATCAAGAGGCGGATGAGGCCTTCGAGGCTCTGAAAAAGCAGCTATCTGAGGCACCAGTTCTGGCAGCGCGGGTTCCCAAAGAGCCCATGTTGTTATATGTTGCGGCCGGGCCTCAAGCAGTTAGCGCAGTGGTTGTGGTTGAGCGCAAGGAAGATGGAAAAGATCACCCGGTGCAAAGGCCGGTTTACTATGTGAGCAAGGTCTTATCGGAAGCAAAGCAACAGTACCCGCATTGGCAAAAGCTAGTTTTTGGGGTATTCATGGCCTGCCGGAAATTGAAGCCGTACTTTCAAGAACATCCCATAACAGTAGTAAGTTCCATACCAATGGCGGATATCATCAGAAATTCAGATGCGACAGGCAGAATAGCCAAGTGGGCCATCGAGATGGGGGATTACCACATCAATTATGAGCCCCGGTCTGCGGTCAAGTCTCAGGCTCTAGTAGATTTTGTCAATGATTGGACTCACACAAGAATGCCCATAATGATGCCAAGTTCAGAGTCTTGGGTGATGCACTTTGATGGTTCGAAGAAGTACGAGGGGTCAGGAGCTGGTGTGGTGCTCACGTCGCCAAAAGGTGATAAGTTGAGTTACGTGTTACAAATCCACTTTGATTGCTCTAACTATGTGGCCGAGTATGAGACCCTGTTACATGGACTACGAGTGGCAAAGGAGATGAACATTAAGCGTATAAGGTGCTACGGAGACTCGGATCGCGTGGTACAGCAGGTCTCAGGAACATGGGATAGAAAGGATGCAACAATGGCGGCTTACCGCGGAGAGGTGGACAGGGTAGCCGGGTCTTTTTCCGGGTATCAAGTGGAGCACGTTGATCGGCGAAAGAATGAGGCAGCAGATGTGCTTGCGAGACTCGGTTCACGTCGAGAGCCGGTTCCGCCTAACGTTTTCCTGGACGAGTTATGGCGGCCCTTTGTCAAAACCGAATCTGAAGAAGAATTAGCACACCAAGACCCGGATTCAGCATTCGTGGCCGCAGTACGTGCTATTCCGGAGTGGACTGAGCCGTTCTTGGCGTTCCTACTACGAGGTGAGTTGCCACCCCAGGAAGTACTAGCCCGGCAAATCCTGAGATGGGCAAAGGGTTACTCTATTATCAACGGTGAGCTCTATAAGAGAAGTGCCACAGGTGTCTTTTTACGCTGTGTAACCCCAGAAGAAGGTCATCATATATTGAAAGAGATCCAAGAAGGAGATTGTGGACACCATGCCTCCACAAGGTCTCTCGTGGCTAAGGCATATCGACTTGGTTTCTTCTTGCTCACGGCTCTAGCAGATGCGGAGCGCTTGGTGGCAAGATGTTATGGATGTCAAAGGTATGCTCGTCAAACACATGTGGCGGCTATGGAGCTACGAACAATCCCATTGACTTGGCCATTTGCGGTTTGGGGTATGGACATGGCAGACCCTTTCCACATGTCTCCTTGCAAAAAGACTCATCTTTTGGTGGCTATTGATAAGTTTACCAAGTGGATCGAAGCCATGCCAGTTACAAATTGTGAAGCAGCTACAGCTGTCAAGTTCTTGAAGAAAATCATCTATCGGTTTGGATACCCTCATAGTATAATCACGGACAATGGAACCAATATGTCTTTGGGCGAGATGGAGAAGTTTTGTGAAAGCAACGGCATCCTCCTTGATGTAGCTTCAGTAGCCCATCCACAAGCTAACGGACAGGTGGAGAGGGAAAACCAGGAGTTACTTTGTGGGTTGAAACCCCGATTACGAGTCCCGTGTCTCAGAGCTGCTGGAGCATGGGTCGAAGAGTTACCTTCGGTGGTTTGGGGAATTAACACCACACCTAATAGATCTACTCAGATGACCCTGTTTTTTATTGTTTATGGTGCAGAAGCAGTCCTTCCGAGTGACATTATATATGACTCGCCCTGAGTGGTGGCTTACGTCCAGGTGGAGAACGAGAAGACCCGGCAAGACGACGTGGACATCTTAGAAGAGCACAGGGAGCAAGCTTTGGAGCGGTCAGCTATATATCAACAGGACTTGAGGCGGTATCACAGTCGCCGAGTCAAAACCCGCATTTTCCAGGAAGGAGACCTGGTGTTGCACTTAGTACAAACTAAGGAAGGAAAGCACAAGCTATCTCCCCCATGGGACGGCCCGTTCATCATAAGCCGGAATTTGCACAATGGATCATACTACTTGATAGATGCAAGGGAGGAGTCGTGTACTGTCAATGACACCTCCCATACCACTTCATCTATGCAAGAACGGGAAAGACCATGGAATGTGGCTCAGCTGCGTCCCTATTACACTTAGCATAGACTTAGTTTGCAAGTTGTATTGCACGATGTAACAGGCAGCAGGTTTCAGACGCACTCTTTTCCTATTCAGGGTACCTAAGGGGACTGGAGGGTTTTTAATGAGGCGGCCTGCTGACCTAACCTTTTCATATCAATAAAGAGTTGGTTAAATCATGATAGTTTTTGTCTCCTACATTTTATGTCCATTTGTTCAGAGTTCTCTTTATGTTTGATTGCACTCCATATCAGGTAAGTATTTAATGTTTAGTTATAATGTACTAGGTTTAAAATTTTCATAGATTGCATATATAGGTCTTGGGGACTGATTGCTCGAATAGCACAGTTACAATCTCAGACCCGGCCACGATGCCATTAGGTTGTGAGGGCTGATTACTTGCAATAAGTACAGTTATAATCTCATAACCCGGACAATAGAGCCAAAATTTTCCTTGGACTTTCTTGTTTAAGCTTGATGTGACTCGCACCAAAGTGGCGTGTTTTGCTAGCCTATAAATGCAATCAGTCATGATGCCCACCGGGACTTGCCTGACCTGTTTTTATAGAGTTATAGCAACATTGAATATCCACGCGAAAGCCGGCTTACAACAAAGGGGGTCAAAAGGGTCATCCAAACCACAAGTTGTGCGGAGTATAAGGCAAAATCCGGAAACTCATAATGTATTGAGCATAACTTCAAAATTTCATGAATAAAACAATATAGTTGGGGACTTAGCAAAACAGGGAGTTTTCTTAAGCCACAAACCCCTAGACTCCGAAATTCGGGTCTTGGGGACTTGGGGACTTGTGAAAGCAACAAGTTGTCTAGCTAACGAACTTAAAACCCAAAAAACCGAATCTTGGGGACTTAAGAAACAAAGTTCTCCAAGTCAAAAAAGCCTAAGACCCAAAAACAAGAATAAGTATTTAACGCAAAAAGCATGCAAAAATAAAGTCGTGCCACCATAATGTCGATCAAGTGCATATCAAACTGATAACCAGAGGGGTCATCAAAACCAAAGGAGTTTTAAGCGTATTACAAACCAGAGGAATAGTATCAAAAGTGCACAGGCGCACTATCAAATAACAAAGTGTACGAAGGCATATTACAATGCCCATTGGCCGAATGATTGTTTGCAGGTAAAGGAATAATGTTTTTACTCGGCTTCGTCAGCCGAGTCTTCATCAGTGGTATGGGCAGCCGGGTCTTCGGTATTGTCCTCCGCAGCCTTCCCCTTATGAGTTGCCGGGACATCTCCTGAGATAGCGCGTGAGGGAGGAGGAACAAACGGATTCGAGGAAGCTGGCGCGGAATTGGGGTCTGATGCAGCCTTTTTCTTTGCAACTTCAGCCTTGAAACGAGTCAAGATATCAAAGGGATCCGGATCTTCGACAGGCACAGGTTGATCCTCAGAGTCATAGGCTAGAGTGAGCTTGTTAACATAAAGAGTATCGGCGATCATACTGGCCGGATGGCGAACTTGGCCATTGATAACCTTGAGGTCTTTACCCGAAAACTTGGAGCCATCAGCTTTCAGCTCGGGAAACCCGTTCACCAGCATAGCCGGCTCGACCTTGGGGTAATAAGCCTTGACCAGTGCGAGAGCCCGAAACATTCCAACCCGACAGGCTGAACGCTTCCAGGTCTCAACCTAGGAAGGGACAGTTGAGTATGCCTCGAGCATTTTGTAACGCACGGGTAATCACCCGACCGTTTCAAAGACTCGAGAGCCCATTTAGTTCCGGCTGAGAATTGCCGGATGACGGTCTTGAGTATCCTCAACCTGGTGTTGGTCATCTTTCACGTTCGTCACATCAGCCGGACCTACAACAAAAAATACTCGGAAACCGAGTTAAAAATATCGCTGGATAGGACAACCCGGGTAATGCGAGTTTGCAAATCAGAATTTAGACTTACTAATGAGGGAGTCAAAAATGTTCTTCATAAAGGTCGAGTTCTCTTTGATAAGTTCATCAGCAGCACGGATTTTTCTCTTCTGAGTCTTGTGCCTCTTGGTGAGATCTTTGAGGCGGGTTTCTAACTCTTCTCGGAGTTTTACCTCCGCCTCCAGCAGCTCATTGGTCTTGGCCAAGAGTTCTTCAGTGCGAGCAACATAAGCCTGAATTCGGCAGATAAGTGTTAGTCGGTATATAGGTGAGTACCGAGTGACTGCATGCAGAACACTCGGAACTTGGGGACTAGTGATAAGTGCATGAGTAATGCTAGCAATGTCAACCTGGTGTTCATCCGCCAGTGACTCGATTATTTCTTCTTCCGTGGTCTTCAAGGACCGGTACTCCTACAGAAGCTTTTCCACCTTTTGGCTGCCGAGAGCCGACCTAGAAGAACTAGCGCCATGGCCGGTGGGGTGAATTGTCGCCTTCGTCTCTTCCGGCTCATACCTAGCGGTAGCAGTCCTTGGGGCGGAAGCGCTCCTCTGGGTCCCCATATACTCGACGTTAGGATCATCCGGGTGAACCATGTGAGGAGGAGACCCGTTCCTTGGGCTGGTAGCATCAGTCGGCCCTTGCTCTTTAGGAGGAGGGGGTTGGCAATGCTCACCGGGTCTTCGTCCATGGGGTCATCAGCGGGAGTATCCATTTGATCACTGAGGGTGACCCGGGCTTTGAGAGTGGAAAGACAAAAAGTTAGTATGCCACTGAAGAAAAACATGCAAAGTATAGGGATGCGGATAAGTTATGAGAATTACCCGGTATTCACGACAAAATCGCTGGGCAGCTCATTGCTAGACCTGGAAGACACTGACAGAGATTCGGAAAGTGAGACCCGGATTGTTCCGGCTAAAGGATGATTTGGAGATGGGAATTTTTGAGGAGTATTATCAGAGTAAGTACCGGCTTTGCGAACGGGCGACTGAGGAATCCCGGGATTGAGGGGCTCGTCACTCGGAGAACTCAGGGTTACCCGTCGCTTAGGCGGAGGGGATACTTCCTTCAGAGACGATACAGTGGTTAGATATTCGTTAAGCCTGCACATACCGGCGTACGAGTATGGTTCTTTGGTCATGGAGGAGTACGGCACCTTGAACGTGACCCCCTGGGTTTCCTCTTCTGTCCTAACTCGGCCTGGAGCTCAGCCTCGCTTTCCTCTGATTGTGAGCCATCCTTGTCACTCGGCACTGCTAAAAGTATAGCATGTTATAAAAAAGTGAGAATTTCCGGTTTAAGTGGATGAACAAAGTATTAATCTGGTAACCCGGGATTACCTTCCTTGCTATCACTCGGTTCTTCTTCTTTGTCCGAGTTTCCGGAGGGCGGAGGTGTGACAATCTTCCAAAACTCGTCATTATCCTGGCAAAAAAGTGGCCATGTTAAAACAGTTAGCCGGAATGCAATTCGAGAAAATAGTCGGAATAAAAGGTGACAGCCGGTTCTTATTGGAGGTGCCTGGTTTGAACGTGTGAAAGGGCCGAGTCCGGAGATGCTCTTGATGACATCTACCTTCTCGGCCAAGAAGTTCTTCATGGCCTTGTTGACATCTGCGGCACGTGTATGATTTCTCCGAGTATCGGAGAGAGTCGGTTAGGTGACCGGAATACTCGCAGATGAGCTTTGGGCGGATGCTATTTGGCTGGATCCGGTAGCTGATCCAGGTTTTGATCAGGTTTAGACCGATAAGACCCTGGGCTGCTAGCACGGCGAGCTTGTGAAGGAGGGGCAGGATAGATTGTCTATTGGATTCTGGCGCGAAGGAGCTAAGATTATCAGAAAGGGAGAGAGTTTCAACTAGAAAAACCCCGGCAAAGGCTTTTGACCGGATATAGATGTGTCTTGGCAATAAAAAAAATGTCTTCTGCCAGTGCTTCACGTGCGTGTGAAGGCTGAGAGTCGGCATCAGAGATTTTTTACGTCTCTGGATGGATACCCCTCCACCGACGAGGAGGGGCCCGTCCGTGCTCTCCCGGCAGAGCTTGCATTGAAAAATTTCCAAAAACAAGGCAAGGTTTGGGGGAATGCAAAGATAGGACTCACAGAGAATGATAAAGTGGCAAATATTTAAGATCGAATTAAGACCGATGTCAAAAACTAGGAGTTTGTAGTGATCAAGAAGATCGCGGAAAAAAGAGTGACCTGGGGGGCGGAAACCCCGGATCACGTACTCAAGGAAAACAACCACTTCACCTGGACCGGGTGAAGGTCGGGTCTCCTCCTCTGGCGCCCTCCAGTGGATTTCCGACTCTGTGGGCAGAACCTCAGACTCGGCAAGCTCATCAAGTTTGTCCTTAGTAACAGTCGACCTAGCCCAGTCGGCGGAGATCGACTCACTCGGTTTCTGCCTCAAGACCGGGTTTTTTCCCTTGGACTTAGCACTAGCCTTGGGCGCCATGGAAATGGATCTAGATAAAATTGAATGCGAATGAGTATGGATCCAAAGTTCGGAAAAACGCATCTAATTGTAGAGCAATGGAAGAGAGATGTAGGCAAGATGTGCAATGGACATTAATCTAAGATTAGAAAGAACAAAGTCCCAGATCTAGATCTAATGGAGCTTACCGGGGGTGGTGGTGGAGCAAAGCTTCGCGTGCGCAGCGGCGGCGGCTCGTTGACGGCGGCGTGTGTGCGACTAGGTGTTCGAGGCCCGAGCTGCACCTAGTGATCCAATGGCGCGGCGGGTCCTTGATGTGGGGTTCACCGAGCGCGGACGGAGGCGTGAGATGGCGGTGCAAGACGGTGACGCGGGCGGCGAGCGGCGACGAGCTTGGCGGCGCGCGCGCACGAATCCGGTGGCTAGGGCTTAACCTTGGGATTTTGGGTACAAGGAAGAGCGGGAGGAAGAAGGAGATGGAGAGTGGCGTTTGGAAATTTTTAGGGTTCCCCCTGGGAATATTATAGGTGCGTGGAAACCCTAGGGGCCAAACGGTAAGTGGAGCAATTTTCGGGAAGATATGATTCGGCCCGAATATCCAGGGATAAGGATCTTGGTAATTATCGCGAGATATCCGGATTAATCAAGCTTGCTGAGAGAGTCGGACTTGAGAAATTGTTACTCGGACTAGTAGGTGGAGAAATGGAGGCCGGGTTATAATATGTCCCCCTGAAGTGTTAACTCGGGGAACGGCACCCGGCTCTTATGAAATTTGGGTTATTATATGGACCACCAAAAGAGCAGGCCTGGCTATAGTTAAAGCAATCTAACCCGTCATGTTATGGATATGAATGTTTATTGTTTTGCAGGGAATAGCGTGTGCTTCATGGTTGATCCCAAGATGCCCAAGCTATTCTGGGGACTACTGTTGGGGGGATGATAACCCGGTAGGCCCACGCCTGGGCGAGACCCGGCCAGGAGGACATCGCACGAGACCCGACCCAAGAGAAAGGAAGTTCTAGAAGGCCTAAAAGGGAGCGCGGATCTAGTAATTCGTACCTTGGGGGTCACGTTAGGGAACTTAGGGTTATGTGTGGGTTCCGGGTAGGATTCCGGATGTACCTTGTATGGAAAGCCAGGGAGCCGGGTGATATATAAACCGGCTCCTGGGGCAGAGAAGCCAGAACCTTTGAGATATTCGAGTATCCTAGATATTCGAGAGCTAAACACTGTAACCCTAGATCGGAGTCTCGGTGTCATTACAGCTCGAACTCCCAGATCACCAGTTGATATGACTTCCCCTGAGCTAAACCCTCTCCCAAACACTAGAGTCAATTTTCCCCATACGAAGTGACCCCTGGTAACGTCTGTCGTGATTATCCCACGACAGGTTTCAAGTCAATAGTCGTGTACATAGGAGTCTTCATAGGTTTGGCATCATGCATGTTGAGCCGCTTGAGCATGTCATGAGTATACTTGGATTGCTTGATGAATGTGCCTTCGGGATGTTGCTTGATCTCAAAACCAAGGAAATACTCTAACTCTCCCATCATAGACATCTCGAATTTATCCGTCATAAGCTTGCAAAACTCATCATTGAATGCGATATTAGTAGAACCAAAGATGATATCATCCACATAGAGTTGGCATATGAACAAGTCACCCCTAACCTTTTTGGTGAAAAGGGTAGGATCGATTAAACCAACATTGAACCCACGATCCACTAAAAACTCTTTAAGGTGCTCGTACCACGCACGTGGAGCTTGTTTAAGTCCATAGAGTGCCTTATCGAGTTTGTAGACATAATCAGGGTGGTTGGGATCCTCGAAACCCGGAGGTTGCTTGACATAGACCAACTCGTGGATGGGACCATTCAAAAATGCCCTTTTAACATCAATTTGCTGTAGTTTAAAGTTGTGACCAGAAGCATATGCAAGAAAGATACGAATAGATTCAAGACGAGCTACGGGAGAGAATGTTTCACCGAAATCGACACCTTCAACTTGAGAGAAACCTTGAGCTTCCAATCTAGCCTTGTTGTGAATGACGATGATGTCCTTGTCTTTCTTGTTCTTGAAGATCCACTTGGTGCCTATGACGTTCTTCCAATCTTTGGGTCTTGGCACCAACTTTCACACCTTGTTGCGCTCGAAGTTGTTGAGTTCATCGTGCATAGCTTCAAGCCAATCTTGATCTTCAAGAGCTTCATAGACCTTCTTGGGCTCAATATGAGAGACGAAAGCATGAGCCTTGCTAAAGTCCGCCAATTGCCTCCTTGTGACGACCCTTCCACAAACTTGCCAAGAATCATGTCCTCCGTGTGACCGGCACGAGCAAGATTATCCAGCCTTCTCTTTGCCCTACGAGCTAGCATCTCCTCCAAAGTTTCCTTGGATAGCACTTGATCATCACCTTCATCATCGGAGTCTTGTCCACCTTGATTTTGTTCATAAATGGGAGGTGGATCCCTTATGTGTCGAGTTGTATCATCACCATGAGTATCATGTTCTTGTCCTTCATTGTGAGCTTGGCCTTCATCATGAGCTTGGCCTTGATTGTTAGCTTGGCCTTGATTGATCGAGTGATCTTGATCGTTAGTTTGGCCTTGTGGTGAAGCATGAGGGCTTGGTGCATCTTGTTGGGTAGCTTGAGTATCAATGGGTGTAGTCAATGGCTCCACTTGAGTGGAGCATAGTCCTTCTCCCTCTGTCATCCGGTAACCCTCAATGGGGATTATTTCACCAATCCTTATTCTTCTTATGACGATGGGAGAAATTGCATCTCCTACAACACCATGATATATACGCCCCCCTTGGGAGCCATTATCCTCATCAAACACCACGTCTATAGCTTGTTCAACTTGTCCGGTGGACTTGTTGTAGACTCTATAGGCGTGAGCATTTGTGGCATAACCAACAAAGATACCCTCATAAGATTTAGTCTCGAATTTCGAAAAGCGTTTACCTCTCTTACGAATGAAGCACTTGCACCCAAAGACCTTAAAGTATGAAACATCCGGCTTCTTGCCCGTGAGAATCTCATAAGGGGTCATGTTCAAGATCTTGCAGAGATATAATCGGTTGCTAGCGTGACAAGCGGTGGAGACGGCCTCGGCCCAAAAATTATAAGGAAGAGAAGTCCGCAATCATGGTTTGAGCCGCATCCATTAGTGTCTAATTCTTTCTCTCTGCCACACCATTTTGTTGAGGGGTGTAGGGAGTGGAATATTAATGAGCAATTCCTTCCTCGCTAAGAAAACCCTCCAGGGTGTAGTTCTTGAACTCGGAGCCATTATCACTTCGGATAGCCATGATGCTCGTATTATGTTGGCGCTCCACAAAAGTGATGAACTCGATGACCCGCTTTTGAGTCTCACTCTTCCTCTTGAAGAAGTACACCCAACAATATCGTGAATAGTCATCCACAATCAACAAGCAATACTTCTTGCCTCCAAGACTATCATATGATAGAGGACCAAAGAGGTCCAAGTGAATGAGATCGAGGATTCTTGAGGTGGTGATGTTTGTCTTGGTTGGGTGAGATTCTCCATGTTGCTTTCCAAGAACGCAAGAGCTGCACACACGATCTTTAGCAAACTTAGCATTCGTTAGTCCTAGAATGTGATTGCCACTTTGTAGGTCATGCAACATTCTCATATTGGTGTGGGCCAACCGGCGATGCCATAGCCAACCCACGTCAACTTTAGCCATTAGGCATGTCGCGGCACACGTGTCTCCTTTAGAGAAGTCCACTACATACATGCCGTTCTCGACATGCCCAACAAAGGCTACTTAAAGAGTCGTTTCCCACATGACAATCACATTCTCCTTATTAAAGAACGAGGTAAAACTTCTTTTAGCAAGTTGAAGAACCGAGATGAGATTATAGCCAAGGGACTCAACAAGAAGAACATTCTCAATTGACAAGTCATTTGAGATTGCCACCTTGCCTTGTCCCAATACCTTTAGTTCGGAGTTATCACCAATAGTAACGCAATTGAGATGAGGTAATGGAGGATTAAGATCACTCATTGCGTCATTGATTCCGGTCATATGTTGGTATGCACCACTATCCACCGTCCATTTGCTCGAACCGGAAGCACTCCCCTACAATAGATTAGTTTCTTGATTTAGGTACCCATCTTTGAATGGGTCCTCTTTTGTTAGCGACAAGGGTCTTTGGAACCCAAATACTCCATTGATAATCATCACCATAAGAAGTACCAACATATTTAGCATATACATGACCATCTCTAGATTTCATAAGAACATAAGATGGGTTGTATTTCCCGGCAAAGTCATTATGGGTGGTGCTCCCCCTAGAGGTCTCACCACCCACAATGTTGTTGGTCTCCTTTTCTTTGGTCACCTATCCCTCTTTCACAAATCTTACTTCTTGTGAGGGAGAGGTGACTTTCTTCTTGTTCTTCTTCTTGTACTTCTTATTTGACTTGGCTACATAGCCAAGTCCCTCCTTTCCATTGTTAACTCGTTGAGAAGCAACCTCATGGATATTCTTATCACTTCCTACAAGATTAGTCATACTACAAGCATTGCTAGGAAAAACATTTAAGCTAGTAGATGAGGTAGACATAACTTGCTTGTTTGATTGCTGAGCTAGAAAATTGTCACGAGATTTGGTTAACTTGTCATGAATTTCTTTAAGAGACATGAACTCATTTCCTAGTTTCTCATGACGAGTACCAAGTTCCTCGTGAGCAATTCCTAGCTTCAACTCTTCATGTTCAAGTGTTTTAATGATAGCAAGAGATTGTGCATTATCCTTCCTAAGCTTAGAGACAGTCATGGCAAAGTTTTCTTCAAGACTAGATAATTTCTCCTCAAGAGAGGCACGAATGGAACGCTCATTCTCAAGAGCCTTTTCAAGCTCTTGTTCATTGCAAGTGTGACCTGCATGGCTTTCCAAGGTCATGATAATCTCGTCCTTTTCATCTACAAGAGAGTTAACCTCATCAAATTGCCTCAAGAGGGCATTCAATTTTTCCTTAGTCTCACCTTTAAGGCTAGCTAGCCAAATTCCTAACTCGTTAGCCTCACCATCCTCCTCACAAACATTCTCAACACATTCCAATAATGAAGTAGGGTTAGTGATACTGGTCTTGGAGTTAGGAGAGCATACCGAAGTGGCTTTTTCCATAAGACATGTAGGTCAGGTAGCCACAATCTCATTGGGGGATTCAAATAGAGAGATCGAAGGAGATGACACGGTAGCCTTAGCGATGTGAGCAACTCCTACCACTTCATCTTCTCCTTCATCTCCGGAGATATAAGTCTCTAGAACTCGTCTAGCGAAGTTCTTGTTTTGTGGAGCCTTGGCCTTGTTATTGCGAACAAGCTTGCCTTCGTTTTCTTCTCTTGGCTCAAAAGGGCTCTCCTTCACGAAATGGTTTGTGCTAACACAGTTGTAGCATGTTCTTGGTCGCTCCCCCTTCTTCTTGTAGTTCTTGTTTCGTGGAGGTCTTGGAGAGCCGGCCTTGTGAGATTCCCATCTCTTCCAATATCCATGCATAGCAAGAGCAATGCATTTGTGAGCTCTGGTGTAAGTGTCCTCATAGTCTTCCTCATCATCATCATGTTCTTCACTTTCATCGACTCGAGCCATTGCCTTTGACATCAAATCGAGGTTGGGTGACCTTCCCATTCCTCTAGAGCGAGCTAGAGCATCATCCGCACCTCTTGTGTGATAGAGAGATAGCGATGAACTCAGTAAGTACAACAATAGAATTGAGAGTATTGTAGTCCGCTCTTGTCCGGATGCTAGTGGAGAGATTCTTCTCAAATGGTGTAATGGCTTTGACAAATTTCCTCTTGATCCACTCATCGGAGATCTCTTCCTTTCCAAAGTCTCTCAATTGATTAGCAAGAGTGACAACTCTTCTATATAGCTCTTCGGGAGTCTCATCCTCATGCATGACGAAGTTCTCGGAGTTGTCAATGGCCATGTCGTACTTGGAAGATTGGATTCTAGCATTTCCTTGAAACAAGGTGTCAAGTTTGTCCCAAGATTACTTGGCGGTCTTGCAACTACGAATGTGAGTGAAATACTCCCTTGGGAGAGCCTTCTGGATGATGAAAAGTGCAGTCTTGTTGAGTTGAGATTCCACATCCTCCCTCGGAGTCAAGTTTCTTGGGTCATGAGGATGAAATCCATGAGTCACGCTCCTCCACAATGCGGTACACGATCCAGAAATGTGGGACTCCATTTCAAACTTCCCAAAAGAGAATTCATTAGTGTTAAGCATGGGAGGAATTCCAACATTAAGTATGTGTCGCATGGAAACAATTGGGTGGATGGAGTCATAGTTTTGCGGTGGTGGAACTTTTGAATTGGACCCCAAACCATTAGCCGTTTGAGACTTGGAGCAACCGACACTCTCCTTTGCTTTGGCTTTATCCTTTTGTGCGGCTTTAGCCTTAGCTTTGGAAATGTTCTCTTCGAGTTCGGAATCGTCCGGAATCGTTCCCTCATCTGAACTATCCTCATCGGAGATGTGGGGAGAGTGCGAGGACCCCCTTAGGTTTACCCATCATGATCTCCATCATCTTCTTGATGGAGGAAACCTCCGAACCTACACTAGAGCTAACCTTGGACAATTGGGTTTGGATGGTACAAACCGTTGCCTCTAGGTTAGCTATAGTGTCGGCCATTTTGGAGAGCTACTCCTTAGAAGATTCGGGGTCATCTCCGTTGATCATGATACTCTTAGGCGGTTATGCCCGATAAAATAGCCGATGCTCTGATACCAATTGAAAGTACACAAAGGTCAACTAGAGGGGGTGAATAGATGACCTACAAATTTTAAGTCTTTTTCAATTTTAGTGGGGGCTTTGGAAAGTTAATAACTTGGTTATCTAGATGTGCAACTAAGTAGACACCCTATGTGACAAGTAACGAGTAGCAACGGAAGTAAATGCAAGGCACAAGATAACCACAAGTGAAAACACGGAGAAAAGGATATGTTTCCCGTAGTTCCTTCTTAAAAGAAGTACGCCAACGTTGGAGAGGTGGGGAGCCACCTAGGCGCTCCTCAATAGCACGGATGTGCACACCTTATTCTCCTTGAGCTTCTCCGGTGAGGGAGATTCGCGTTTCCACTATGAGGTCGACTTGAAGGCGTTGACCAAACCTTTACAAGTGGTTGAGGTCACTCCACAAGTGAGATGCAGGCTTTCAATAATCCGAAGCTTCTTGCTACAAGGTGGAATTTACACGTACTAGGGTTTCACTTGGATGACAAGGAAACCAAGTGATTACAAGATCCCAAGAGGTATGGTGTGGGAACACAATTTTTGGCTTGGTAGAAAGTTAGATCTAGTCCTCCTCCATGAGATCCTTGAAGGGCATCGAGTTTGGTTGGAGGAGGAGGGAGATCGGGGCATTTTGAGCTCTTCAACAATGGAGGAGAGAGAGGAATGGACGAACTAACTATCTAGAGGAATTAAGACAACTATTTATAGACTCCTCCAATTTCTTACCGTTACAGTGCGTCAGGGCCGGAATATTCCGGTGTTAGGACCGGAAATTTCCGGTGCACCCTGCACGGATATTTGAAAAGTACGGGGGGGAAATTTGAATATTCCGGGGGCGGAAAATTCCGCCCAATATTCCGCCCCCATCTCTGTGCGCGGGCAGCAGCACCGTGCCGAAAAACTGTTAAGGACCAGACCGGATATTTGAATAATCCCGGGGGGCAGATATTTGAATAATCCGGGGCCGGAAACTTCCGGCAAATAATCCGCCCCCATCTCTGCGCACGGGCATCTGAGAAATCTCCAAAATCTCCTAAGGACCAGAGGGCCGGAAATTTTCCCCGGAATATTCCGGGCAAATATCCGCCCCAGCTTCTATGTGCGGGCAGTAGGAGAAGTACTTAGTCATTTTGAAGTGGCCAGAGTGGCCGGAATATTCCAGTGCAAGGGCCGGATATTCCGCCCCATATGCACCGGAAATGCCGGGGTAGTAGATGAAAAATCCGGTGACAGTAGATATAATTTTCAAAACTCATCTTTGAACTTTTGAGTACATTTATCAATAATCATCTGAGAGGCCACCTGCATATACTCAAACAACATTGTTAGAGAGATGATACCCGCATTGTTATCATCACCAAAATCATTAGAGAGATCATGAGCTTTCAACTTTCTTCTTCCTCATCAAACTTCCAAGGTAATGGCTTCCCATCAACGCAAGATGAAGTTGTTTCCAAGGTCCTGAAATTTGCACCAAAACTCATACACTTGAATCTCAATTCATACTCACAGTTTTGATTTTGCATATCATAAATTTGTGCTTGAAGATGTGATGTTTATTTTTGTAGTAGGTTTACATTCTCCCAAAGAGTTGATGTTTCTTTGCGGTGATCATCGATGACATCTGAAATTATGCAATGATTCACGTCCACTCCATGTTCCACCATATTCTTGTACTTGAACACTTTGTGCTCCAGTTCTTCAAGCCTTTTCTTCTAATCTCCCTCTCGTTCTTTGGTTCCTCTAGACCTTGCTTGTGGAAGACGCCATCCTTCAACTTGAGAGTTTGGGGATGAATCCTCACTTCAGCAAGATAGGGGCTGATGACGTTGACGAAGAAATTGTCCTTGGAAGAGCTTGGAGGAGTCATGGCAACTATGGTTTGGTGGATCTCTTCCTGGCAGAAACAGCTCAAAAAAAACACTTGTCGAAAACATAGGTTACGATCCCAGGACGATCCAGGTGATTATATTGCAAAAAGTTACGGAACGAAAAGAAGTAGAAAAGTCGAAGTGGAGTCAGAGTCGAGGTTCGGGGCCTCCAGGCGTGGCCAGGAAGGAGCCCACGCCTGGGGACCACCTGGGTGCCGCCGGACCTGGCTCCGACTCTTTTTCGTGCCCAAATTTTTCATATTTTCCAAAAATAAAGAATAAAAAAATTAGGGTGTTTCGTGAACGTTTTGTTACCAAAACTGGTACCTACTCCAATTCTGACTCTGGTCTGTTCTGATGTTTGGCTCTAAGTGTGCGTTTGGTTCGGGAACGAAGTGGAATGGAATGTCATGGTCTCATTCCAATGGAATGGAGCCGTTCCATTATATTTCATTCCGGTGTTTGGTTGGATCAAATAAGTGTAATAGAATTATCCCGGTTCCATGTTTGGTTTAGGAATATAAAAGTAGAATGTATCACTGTTTTGTTAAGAGGTTCGACTAATCTGAGACAACAATAGCTAGACAGAAATGCAAACATGCAATTTTATTTGATCCAACGATCTGAAGTAGCACTTATATACTATTAGAGTTATGTTAGGTTATACGTATTGGGTATAGAATAGTATCCTACCCCAATACGTATCCCTTTGTAATTGCCACGATAGGGGCTTTTCCTGTCTCATATAACACGCAACCGGCGACCCCAACGGGTACGACCGTTCACCCTAACAATTCAACATGGTATCAGGCCCCTCCCTTCCAACCCTCTAGCCGCCGCCCCGGAGATCTTCTCCGTCGCCTCCGTCACGATTTTTGTCGCCGCCGATTGGACGCCGACCACGACCACGTTACGATCCAGCATCTTCAGGACTCCAACGACGACCCCGCAGATCCTTGCCTCGATTGTCTGCCTCGACAGCTTGGCAGATCGCACTACGACCCGGCTTTTCACGTCTCCGATCAGTACTCGATCGCTCCACGACTTCTTCCCAGCACCTGCCTCGATCGCTAGCTTCAACGCCAGGTGGAGATTCCTGTCGTTACTGCGTCGTGGCTGATTGATTGTTCCGTCTACGCTCCAGGCTTGGATTCAACGTAGTTGCTCTGTCACGGTCGCTAGCTTCAACGCCAGGTGGAGATTCCTGTCGTTACTGCGTTGTGGCTGTTGAACGTTCCGTCTACGCTCCAGGCTTGGATTCAACGTAGCTGCTCTGTCACGTCTGGTCCTGCCTCTCGTCAGAATTTTTTTTTTCTTCGCTGTCTCAGTTCACGTTCGATCGATGGCTGCCTCCTCGTCAACCGGGACTGCCTCACTCGGTACTCCTCCTGCTACTCAGCTTACGCGGGAAAACTTCTTGTCATGGCAGGCGCAGGTATTGCCCACCCTCCGCGGTGCACGTGTGATGCGCCTCCTTGAAGGTTCTGAACCAGTCCCTCCCGAGTTCATTGAGCATGAGGATTCTAGCCAGAAAAAGACGCAGGTCCCTAATCCTGCCTATGATGTTTGGATTGCCCGTGATCAACAGGTTGTCAGCTACATCGTCAATTCCCTCTCCGAGGAAATTCTCTCTCATGTCTATGGATTGGTTTATGCTGCTGAAGTCTGGAGTGCAATTCACAACCTGTTCTCCTCGCAATCCAAGTCACGTGTCTCCAATCTTCGTGGTGCCCTTACCAACACGAAGAAACAAGACATGACTGCTCAACAGTACATTACAAAGATGAAGGGTTTTGCCTCAGAACTTGCTACTGCTGGAAAGATTGTGGATGAGGATGACCTAAAGGACTATATTATGAATGGGCTTGATAGCTCATATAATGGCTTTGTTGCTGCTCTCAAAGTGGTTCCCTCTTCTTCTCTTAATGATATGTGCTCTCAGCTTCTCTCATATGAAAATCGTGATGCTATGCTCTCCAATGCAACCAATGGTTCTGGGAATACTAGTGGCTCCTTCATGTCTTCTGTCAATGCGGCTCCTACTCCACCGCAGCAATACACTACTCCGATGGCTCCCTATATGCCCTCGGCCCCTTACTATCAGCCGCCCCACACCCATCACCCGTCACCTATGCCACCCGCCCCATACCCATCCTATCCACCAACCTACCCACCTCCACCCACATACCCGACACCCTACATGCCTCCCTACAACCCACACATACCCTACCTGACACCCTATCCACCCACATACCCGACACCCTACCCGCAGCCCCCATATATGCCACCACATACCCGACCACCACCTCCTCCGCAGCAACCACAGCAACAGCAGCGGCCACGTCCCACTCAAAACCGTCAAAAAACAGCCGCGCAAGGATCGTCGTGCATCTCCATGGAAAGATGGTGTGTTCTGTCAAATATGCAAGAAGGAGGGACATCCTGCTGATGAGTGCTGGTGGCGCTATGGTGATGATGATGAGGAGGACAAACCCCCCAAGGAGACAAAAGGTGCGTATGGAGTTGATACTAATTGGTATGTAGACACTGGTGCCACAAATCATGTCACGGGACAACTCAATAAGCTTAATGATCATGAACCATATAAGGGGGGTGATCAAGTTAATAATGCTAGTGGACAAGGTATGGACATTGCTAATATTGGTCATTCTGTTTTCACACCCCTACTAGTTCTCTACATCTTCGTGATATTTTACATGTTCCTGATGCATCCATGAGTTTACTTTCTGCTCATAAACTCAGTCTTGACAATAATTGTTATATGGAAATTCACCCTTTCTTTTTCTTGATTAAGGATCAGGAAACGCACCGCATCATCTTTAAGGGTCCGTGTCATGGTGGCCTCTATCCTCTTGTTCCAGTTTCGGATCCCAAGCATGCACTGGTCACCACTCAGCCTTCATCCTCTACGTGGCATCGTCGTTTAGGTCATCCATCTTCGCTTATTGTTCAACAAATTATTAGGAAGCATAAACTTTTACATTCCCCAGAAATAAATCCTTACATATGTGATCCATGCCAACGAGCAAAGAGTCATCAGCTACCCTATCATGTATCAAGTAGTGTTTCTACTGTTCCTTTGGAACAAATATTCTCTGATGTATGGGGTCCAGCTCCTCTTTCTATAAGCAAACATGCATATTATGTAAGCTTTATTGATGACTTTAGCAAATTTACTTGGATTTATTTGCTTAAAAAGCGTTCTGAGGTCTATCAAGTTTTTCTTGATTTTCAACAATATGTTGAACGACAGTTTGGTCGTAAAATTCTCACCATGCAAACTGATTGGGGTGGTGAATATGAGAAATTGAATAGTTTCTTTCAACGTGTAGGCATTGTTCATCATGTCTCATGTCCTCACGCTCATCAACAAAATGGTTCTGCTGAACGCAAACACCGTCATATTGTTGAAGTTGGTCTTGCCCTCCTTGCCAATGCCTCAATGCCTCTCAAATATTGGGATGATGCTTTCATTACAGCCACTTTTCTCATCAATATGCTTCCTACAAAAGTCCTAAACTTTGCCACTCCCACGGAGAAACTACTACAAGTTACACCTAAGTATGAATCTCTTTGCATTTTTGGTTGTGCTTGTTGGCCCAATCTTCGTCCTTATAACAAACACAAACTTTCTTTTCGGTCCAAACAATGTGTTTTTCTTGGTTATAGTCCACGTCATAAAGGAGTAAAATGTCTTGATGTTGCCACGGGACGTGTATATATCTCTCGAGATGTTGTATTTGATGAAAACATCTTTCCCTTTGCATCCCTTAATCCTAACGCGGGTAGACGCTTACGTGAGGAAATTTTACTCATATCTCAACATGATTCATCTACTCCATGTTCGGATAGGGGTGTGCATACTAATGATCATTATTTGCGTCTTGTTCCCACTAACATTACTCCCCAGGTTACTGTTGATCATAGCCCATCCAATTCTTCGGAAGTTTCTGCTGACAATTCTGAAGATACTGCTACAACTAGTACAACCAATGATGCTTCTAATGATGAGGGGGACAACACAGATTCCGCGGAGGATTCTTCTCTGGTTTCTGCGTCAGCGTCGCATGCTGCCAGCAGCAGCACTCCTTCACCCGACCCGCCTCTCTCCTCGTCGACCGTGCGGTCGGCTGGGCGCTCCGCAGCAGCCAACAGGAATCTCCAGCTGGAGCCGTTCGACTCGCTGGCTGGGACCAGTGATCGGACCGCGCGTCCCTCTGCTGCAGCTGACGGGCCAGAGTGCCATAATGAGCATGCAACCAATCATGATGACTCTGCACTTAATGATGGTCCAATGATTGATAATGATGACTTCTCAGCTAATAATGACCGCATGCTTGGCAATAATGCGGACAGTGGCGCTGTTTCTGGTTCTGCTTCTACTGCAGGAACGGACTCCGAGGATGCTGGTTTTTCTGCGGAGACGGTTCCCGAGGATCCTTCGCCCCCTGCCACTGTTCCGCGTACACGCTTACAACAAGGAATCCGCAAGCCTAAATTAGCTACAGATGGCACAGTTCCCTATGGTAAGAAAACAAATATTTACAGCGGTAATCTTGTTAAATATGGCTTGTTCACATCCACTGGGGAACCAAAGAATTTGCAGGAAGCTCTTAATGATTCAAAGTGGAAACAGGCAATGAATGAAGAATATGATGCACTTATTCGTAATAATACTTGGCACTTGGTACGACCTACTGCTCACAAGAACATTATTGATTGCAAGTGGGTTTATCGTGTCAAGAAACATGCTGATGGTACTATTGATAGATATAAAGCACGTCTCGTTGCTAAAGGTTTCAAACAACGATATGGTATTGACTATGAGGATACTTTCAGTCCAGTTGTCAAGGCTGCTACTATCAGAATTGTTCTTTCTATCTCAGTTTCTAGAGGATGGAGTTTACGGCAGCTAGATGTGAAGAACGCGTTCTTACATGGTGTTCTAGAAGAGGAGGTATATATGAAACAACCACCAGGTTTCCAGTCTTCCGCTACTCCAGATTATATTTGCAAACTTGATAAAGCCTTATATGGTCTGAAACAGGCTCCTCGTGCATGGTACTCTCGTTTAAGCTCAAAATTGCACACTCTTGGTTTTAGTCCATCCAAAGCTGATACATCCCTGTTTCTTTACAACAAGTCAGGACTCACTATGTTTCTGTTAATATATGTTGATGATATCATTGTTAGTAGTTCATCTGACTCAGCTATTTCAGCTCTCCTACATCACTTTAGCTCAGATTTTGCTCTCACGGATCTTGGTGATCTTCATTATTTTCTTGGTCTTAAATCGGGAAAAATATGCTACAGACTTATTGGCTCGTGTTGGTATGAGTTCATGCACACCATGTCCAACACCCCTTTCCACTACAGAATCACTCAGATTGACTGATGGATCTCCTCTTGGACCTGAGGATATCACGCATTATAGGAGCATTGTTGGAGGTTTACAGTATTTGACTCTCACTCGACCAGATCTTTCTTTCTCAGTTAATAAGGTCTGTCAGTATCTTCATGCTCCTACCACTGCACATTGGACTGCAATAAAACGTATTCTGAGGTATATTAAAGGCACAATAAAAATTGGACTCACCTTTCAGCAGTCTAGCTCTACTCTTCTCAGTGCCTATTCAGATGCTGATTGGGCAGGTGATTTGGATGATAGACGTTCCACAGGTGGTTTTGCTATATTTTTTGGCCCTAACCTTGTTTCTTGGAGTGCCAGAAAACAGCCTACTGTGTCATGGTCAAGTACAGAAGCTGAATACAAGTCTCTAGCCAACGCTACTGCTGAATTGATTTGGGTTGAAGCATTGGTTCGAGAGCTTGGTGTTTCTCTCAATGAGATACCATGCTTATGGTGTGATAATCTTGGTGCTACGTATCTCTCGGCAAATCCAGTTTTTCATGCTCGCACCAAACATATTGAGATTGATTTCTGTTTTGTTCGAGAACGAGTTGCTAGCAAGCAACTTGACATTCGGTTCATATCCAGCAAAGATCAAATTGCAGATGGCTTCACAAAAACTTTATGTGTAAAAAAGTTAGATGAGTTTAAACGTAATCTAAACCTCTCCCAGGTTTCGATTAAGGGGGGGGGTATTAGAGTTATGTTAGGTTATACGTATTGGGTATAGGATAGTATCCTACCCCAATACGTATCCCTTTGTAATTGCCACGATAGGGGCTTTTCCTGTCTCATATAACACGCAACCGGCGACCCCAACGGGTACGACCGTTCACCCTAACAATTCAACATATACATCAAACGAAAAATATAAATAAAAAGTACAGATCGGCAGCATGTCGCACAACTCAATCGAACTGGTCAGCTAGAGCTAGCCCAGATCAAAGAAAAAATCTAATAGGACAACACGCATGCAATGAATTTACGATCTGCTTGCCTTGCCGCATCTGCTCGCCCTCAATCGAACACGCGGAACAGGGCGAGCCTTGCCGCATCTGCTTGCCCACGGCGCAGCCGTGGCCTGCTAACTGGCCGATGGAGCTGATGCTTTCCGACATAGCCTCCCCGCATCTTCTTGCTGGTGGCCGCTGCGAACCCCCGCCGCTGCTCGTGCTCCTCCTGGTGTTTCTCCTCCCTCCAGCGAGCCCCGCTAGATGTGCTCCATTCGGTCGCCCCTGCTTGATTCGCTGTTGATCGATGGGCCGGACGAAGGATGCGCCGCCAGTCTCTACGCCCGAGGGGTGAGACGAGATTGGGGAGAGTGGTGAGGTTTCCTACGCGTGCGTTTTTTCTTTGATTGGTTCGGAACCGGGTGATGCCTCGAAATCGGCCGGACGACTTGGTTCCCTATCTGAGCGAATATGCCGTTCGCGGGAGCGGATAGGTTCCGATTCTATTAGCCAACCAAACATGGGAATCACCTCTAAAACGGGTTGGACCCGTTCTATTCTACTTCATGACACGAACCAAACAAACCCTAATATGATCTTCTGGAGTGAGTACCCGAATAATATCAGCTTCCATATTGCATGGATCACTTGATAAATAATGTTCGATTCTTTGGCCATTCACAACTTGTGGATTGGTGCCTTGGAAATTATTAATCTTAATAGACCAGTGAAAGTATAAGGATGCCGCCTACAGGGGGGTGAATAGGCGCTTTAAAATAATTACGGTTTAGGCTTGAGTAAATGCGGAATAAAACTAGCGTTTAATTTATCAAGCACAAAACCTATGCAAGCTAGGTTAACCTATGTGCACCAACAACTTATGCTAGGCATGATATACAACTATGAGATAGCAAGATTGATGGCTTCAAGCACGATGGCTATCACAAAGGGAAATGCATAAGTAACGAGCTAGAGTATAGAGATAACCGAAGCACAAGGAGCACGATGGCTATCACAAAGGGAAGTACGTCTTCGTTGGAGAGGTGGGGAGCCACCTAGGCACTCCTCAATAGCACGGATGTGCACACCTTATTCTCCTTGAGCTTCTCCGGTGAGGGAGATGCTCGTTTCCACTATGAGGTCGACTTGAAGGCGTTGACCAAACCTTACACGAGGTTGAGGCTATCTCCACAACTCAATTGGAGGCTCTCAACGAAGCTTCTTGCAACAAGGTGGAAGCCCCAAGCACTAACCGTCTAGGGTGCTCAATACACCCAGGAACAATCTCTCCGGTGACCAAGCACCCAAGAGTAACAAGCTCACGAACTTCTCTTTCACGAATCTCGCGGGGAACTCAAATCGATGCACCTAATGCAATGGCAAGAACACACAAAGTGGTAAAGAACTTCTCTCCCAAATCCCACCAAAGCAACTAATGCTATGGAGGCAGGAAGGAGGAAGAACAAGGGAAACAACAAATGAATCCCTAGATCTAGATCCAATAGATTCCCCTCACAAAGAGGAGGGATTGATTGGTGAAGTGGTAGATCTAGATCTCCTCTCTTTTTTCCCTCAAGTGGAAGCAAGAATCATTGGAGGGATTGAGAGATAGAAAGCTTTTGGAGGTCAACAATGGAGGTCAAACTTGCCCAAAAGGTTGGGGAACCATTGGGGAAGAAGACCCCTTAAATAGGTCACCCAAATATCCAACCGTTGGAGGAAAAATCGCGCAGGGGCGGAACCTCCGGTGAAACCACCGGAACCTCCGCCCCCCGGATGAGTTAGGACACCAAAATGGCTGAAAAAATGCCCCAACCACCGGAGCCTCCGGTGGTTTCACCGGAGGCTCCGCCAACATCAACCTGAAGGGGTTTCTGGCGGAGCCACCACCGGAGCCTCCGCTGGTGGAAAAAACTGTAGAACACCCTATATGAAAACGGTCGTAACTTTTGCGTCCGGACTCCGTTTTTGATGTTCTTGGGCTCGTTGAAATCGCAACGACGAGCACTACAAGAATATGCAGAGAAACATTATAGTACAAAATGGGAATATAAAAACAAATAATGAAAGGTTTGGCCTATCAATAAAGGACAACCGGTAGAAACCTCCAACAACAAAAATGCGATCAGTTTTTCATACGAAATCCATTTTTGATGAACCTGAGCTTGACATGAAGAACATCACAAGCTCTGAAACCTTACATGGAGAAAACCCAAATAAGAACCAAGAATGATGATGCCAAGTATGCAAAGGTTTGAGCTCTCTACGATAGATACGATCAAGATATGCATTCAAGAGCCCCTCTTGATAGTACGGTTATCTATCCTATAATCCGGTCTCCCAACTAGCATAATGAGACCGGTAAAATAGAAACCCTATCTAAGTAATACCTTTGCCTTGTGCAATCCAATTTAGCTAGATGATGACGATATTAATCACCTCAAGTTGGACCAGCTTTCTTGATTGCGCTTCGCTTCGTGAAGATTGTGAATTGCTCCCCCATATGCTAATATTAGAGAGCTTCTCACATGACCATCTTCACTTGACCATAATCTCCATATGGGTGGCAAGATTCAAGCATAGGATTTCTTCTAGATGCTTCACTTGAGTTTCCACGTCAAGCTAGGTGATGAACACCGCTTGACGATGACATAGACCATGGGCAATATGAAATCTTCCTTTTTGTTCATTCCCATGGAAAGATACCTAACCACACATAGAGATGCCACACACACATATATGGGTTAGATCACAAAGCTATACTGGCAATTGTTTACCATACCATGAGATACACAATCCCACTTGGTACATCGTGTAGCTTTGTGTGTTGATCACTAGCTTGATCAACCTTGTATCTTTTCTTCTCACTTCAAATGATGATGTCTTGAAGATAACCATGAAGGATAACCTAATACTTTTCTTCAAGACACACTAGCGATAAGCTCAACTCAAACCATGACCATTCTTCATGTAAATCCTTGAATATACATGAACTCCATTATTTCCTATGGATAAGATCTACAAGGATAACTCAATGCAAACATTAGTCCATAAGGATTGTCATTAATTACCAAAACCACATATGGGGCACCATGCACTTTCAATCTCCATATTTTGGTAATGATGACAATCCCTTTTTACGAGGGTTTATATGATGAATTAAGCAACCATGCAAAACAAAGAGCAAGGATGCAATAGCATGGAAAGCAAATGCTTAAGAACGAAACTAAAGCATAGAACCAAATTCCCTTAAACCCTCTAAACATCTCCCCCATTGGCATCCATTGCCGAAATGGAAAAAAAGATTAGAAGGACAATATAATTAGAGCTCCCCCATAGTGTATGCATTCCTCATGATATGAGTGAAATCAAGAGCATATGTCCAAGTGGGAATAGATGGAGGGAGATCAAACTATATTGAGGATCCAAAGATTTACAAGCAAAGTCAAATTCAAGGATACTTTCATAAAGAAGCAACCAACCAAAGGATCCGAAAAACCGATTGACCAAAATCAATATTATGATAAGATCAACCAAGTGTTCTAGAAAATCAAGAGGGAACTCCCCAAGGTACATGCACAATATTAGATTTGAATTACTATATAATGTGCGCAACATGGAATCATCACTCCCTTCTAGATAATTTTGAACACAAACAAGAGCAAGAGAATAGATTGGAAATGAAGCAAAGCAACTTGCAAACAAACAAGAGTTGAGCAATTAAGATCAAGAAGTGAAAAGTAAAGATTTACTCAACCGAAAGAGATGAGTGTGACAAGGAAAGACATTTGTAGGAGACTAATAGGATGAGAAAAGCTTCATCATAGTCTTTAAATATATGAGGCACATAATGCATATCATTTCTTTCCCATACACACAAACCAACAAATAATAAAACACATAGGTCCACAAGCTTTATAAGATGCAAAAGGAATACCAAAAGAAAAGCAAAGCTTGTGCCTTTTAGGAACCACCAAGTAATATAAAGCAATAAAATATGGTCACTAAAGAAATAGAATATCAATTAAAGATGTAGCTATTCTCGTGTGTATAAGTTTCTAAGTGACACCTATCACAAAGATATATATCCACAAAGAAATATGCACACACAAAAATAGGTACAAGGGTGAGGAACATGATATCCAAGATATGTTCATAAATATACCAATAAGATTTTTTGTTTGAAAGCAAAGCACTAGGCTTATTTTAATCTTAAGGGGATATAGATGGACAAACAATAAACTCATCAAAGCATCACAAATATCACAAGGGAAAAGTGATAGTTGGAATGCTTTGATAAAGGTAACGCATATCACAAAATATTCAAATGGTTTTTGAGAATTCATCAATATTGCATATGAGAGACTTCAAGTAGAAGTTACTAGATTAATATACTTGAGATTGGTGAATCATGAAAATGATTATAAATATCCCCTTAGTATGTAATCATCCCGGCTTACTCATAGTTGCAATAAAGATGTTTTTGATAAGGCATTTGCAAGAGCCAAATGAAATGCAACAAATGGAATTCATGCCAAGATGTAACCTACACAAGGATGAAATCTAGAAATATATGCATGGAATAGATACTTGTTACCGAGACGGCATTGGTGATGAAGAGGATGAGAGTTTAATAATCATCGTAGCTTTACTCTTATAATACCATGGTGAGAACACCTTCCTTATGAATGGAGAAAGCAACCAATGTATCTCCATTGTACCTAAAAACAAAAATCAAGTACAAAATGGTTCCCAAACTTATTGGGTCCAAAGTAGTTAGAACAACTACAATACATAGGACAAACTCCACACAAATATGTGCATATTAATATGAATTTGAATTTCACGCACATCTTAGCCATTTAGGATTTGATGGAGCTTATCCTATATATTGGATCAACTAAAGTAAGCATGTCAAAGGATATACATAGTAAATATACATGCACAAAACTTTCAAGACCCAAACAAGATACAAATTGGACAAAATACCAATTAAAACAAAGAAGGCACTCACAAGAGATAAAATCAAACAAAGTGTCCAAATTATATCAAAATCCCAAATCAACACATGATTTAGGAAACCAAAATAGAGAAGATAAAAAAACATCAAAGAATAAACAAACCCTCTACACTTTTCATGATGGCACACAAAGTACCAAGACGGAAAATGTTCGTCTTCCAAACAGACAAGTCATTGGGATAAAATACCAATTTCAAGACAACAAGTGTTCAAACATATATAGAATAGTTCTTCCAATAATAGTGCATTAATTATGATATTGCACTTGAATACAAGATGCGCACAATGGAATCATTACTCTCCATATATATTGTTCAAACACTAGTCAAGCTCAAGAAAAGCAATAAGATGTAATACCAATTAAAGAATTATGTTCTACTCAATGTAGGATAGCTTCCCCAAGAAATGCAACACAAAGAAGTATGACTTTGAATGAAAGTGCACACGAATGGGATCATTGCTTTTCCTAACTCAAGAAAGCATAAAACAAATTTTGAGTAGAGCAGGGAAGACACAAAAGAGTTTGAACCATAACAAATCCTTGGCAAGAAACAAGGCAATTTTTAGAGCAATGGACAAAATAAATATGATCAATAAACTTACCACAAATTATTATAACTTGTCAAAGACAAGATATGTATGGAGATATTTCTCGGTGGTATATTTGTTCACAATCATATTCATAAAACATAAGCATGTGGTAAAATATAGGAATGAAAACACCATAAATAGAGATTCTTGGTGGCTTCAATAGTCGAATGATCATGCAAAGAAATTATTAATATATCAAGAAGCAACCGGTTCCCGAGAAGGTAAATTCTAGTGCTAATTTGTGGAAAACCGCACCAAGAAATTCTCTCACAAATAAGATACCAAAAGATGAGCAAATAAAATCATTTAGCAAATTGAAACTTGTTTTAGCACACATGCCACATAGGAACAAGATAATTAACAATATACATTCTATGTGGCAAAACCTTAAATGTTCACATTCTTTAGGCTTGTAATATGCACAAACATATTACTCCCCCATAATGTGATAATCCATATCTTCTTAGCAAGAGGCAAACAAAGACCAACTTGAGATAATTAATAGACATTAGAATTTGAATTTCTCATGAGTATGAGATACCACATAGAGACTAGATAATATTGAAATATCAACACTATGTGGTATTCCTCATGTACACACATTTTGGGATTGTGAAGTGCCAAAGGCATATTACTCTCCCAAAATGGGATAGTCCATTAATCAATGAAAAGAGCCAAATAAGATACACACAAGATGCAATTAGGATCAAAGCAAACTCATACATACATTTTGTGCGAACCGACAAACACATACTAGATTACTCAAGGATAAGTAAGTAGTAAGCACAAAATATACAAAATACAAGCAAGGTACAAAACCAATACATGCAGAGGGGCAAGCAACTTTCAATGTATATATATATATAATGTAATAAATACAAGTTACCGCAAGAAGGAGCATGGAATATGAGATAGAGACGTGGTAATCCAAATGACTTAGCTTAAGGAAAATATACGTGATGAAGATCCCTTAATTCTTCATGATATAGCCAAGTCTCCAATGCCCTCCGATAACACCTATTTATCAAGTTTGAGCTTGTTGGTCCCCAACCAAGTTGGGTCCTAAGAGGTTAGTCACAATAGGCTTGGCAACCCAAATGGTTCTTTTCTTGACACCACTTTGAGTACCAACATATTTGGCAGACACATTGCCCACATCATCCTTTCGAATGGAATACACATCACCAATTATGATAGGGCATTAGTGCATGAAGAAGCAAGATGACCCTTTTCACAACATAAGTAGCAACAACGACTCCTTCCATTCTTCTTAGTTGATTTCTCAACTTGAGAAGCATTAGCTTGAGTCTTCATAGGAAGAGTCCTTTCTTCAACTTGAAGTTGAGATTGAGGTTGAACTTGTGGCCGCTTCCCTTGTTTCTTCTCGCTAAGTTTCTCCTTCTTCAAAGGGCATGATCTAACATGATGCCCTTCAACCTTGCACTTGAAGCAAACAATATTGGCCAAATTCTTAAGTTGTTCATGGCCCTTCTTCTTGTCGACCTTGGACTTGTTCTTGTGATTGGAAATGAATTCAAGTCCTCTCTTGTCATTGGGGGATTTTTGGACACTCAACATATTATCAAGTGTGGACTTCCCTTTATGACACTTCTCCAAGGCTTTCTCCAATGAAGTGACTTGGGCCTTGAGCTCTTTGATTTCTTCTACATGGTTAGTATCAACACAAGAGCTAGAGGAAATAGATGCATCATTATTAGAGCAACAAGGTAAGGAAAGCAATTCATCATAAGATGTGGGAACATTATGAGAGGATGAATTACTAGGACTAGCACAAGGCAATATATAATTTAGAGTAGATATTGTGCCTTTGTCCACATGACGCTCACAAGATGATACCTTAGTTAACATAGCCTTATGAGCTAATTTTAGACTCTCATGGGAGACTAGAAGATCCTTATGAGAGCTTGAGAGCTTTTCATGAGTTTCTTCCAATTTCCCATAATTACTAGTTAGCAACTCAAGTTGAGCCCGTAACTCAACATTCTCCTTTAATGTGGATGCTTCACAATAAATAGATTTAGTAGCACAAGCATCAACATTTATAGCTTTGAGGTCATTAGCAAGAGAAAGAGATAATTCATTGTCCCTTCTAAGCTTAGAAACGCTAATAGCATATGTTTCTTCTAGACTATATAGTTTATCTTCAAGAGAAGATCTAAGGGACCACTCTTTCTCAAAAGCCTTTTCAAGCTCTTTGTCCTTGATAGAATCACTACCACTATGACTTTCCAAAGTCACGATGATATCCTCCTTTTCATCTACAAGAGAGTTAGCCTCATCAAGTTGTTCCAGGAGAGCATTCACATTTTCTTTGGTCTCACCAACAAGGCTTGCGAACTATAAGCCTAATTTATTAGACTCATCATCATCTTCCTTACCAACATCATCATCACTACTATCATCATAATATATATTGGGGTTCAAAGTGGAAGATACCTTTGAATCCTTGGCCATAAGGCAAAATGTGGTAGATGATGATGAATCATTACTTGAGGCACCACTCAAGTCCACATCTTGTTCCATAGAGAGTTGAGTTTCCTTTAAATTGTTAGCCATACAAATACTAGAGGAAACACAATCATTTTTATCATGGGAACAAGATAAAGCAAGCATATCATCATGAGATTTAGTCAAGCAATGACGACATGATATGAAAAGACTATCAACACAAGCATGTAAAACTTTTTTGGTGCTAGTTGTGTTTAAGTCCAAAGATGAGACATTGCAATAAGATAGAGATGAAGGATCATCAATAATAATCTCACTATCATTATTGCAAAGCCTATCACTACTCACCATCTCATTAGTTTGTGGCTTACCACATGTTGGTGAAGTAGAAGAAGTTGAGAACTCATCACGACCGGAGATGGAGGGAGAGCAATGATCCACAATAATATTGGACACTCCATATTTATCTTGAAGCTTTGTCCATAACTCATGAGCATTCCGAATAGGAAAAAGTGGCTTAATGACTACAAGGCTCACAAGAAGGAAAAACGCATTAATAGCAAGAGCATCGAGAGATAAGTTTTCCTCTTCCTCTAAAGTTGGATTTTGAGGATCCTTTGGAGGAGAAAAACCCATCTCTACAATTTTCTCCATGTGTGGGTCCATGACCCGGAAATAAATGAGCATGCGAAATTTCCAAATATCATAGTTTGTGCCATCGAAATGAAATGTGGGATCGTGCACTTTCACTAAGCGACATCATTACTCTCAAGGCGGTGAAGCCTAACAATGAGAGCCCTGGATCTGATACCAATTGAAAGTATAAGGATGCCGCCTAGAGGGGGGTGAATAGGCGCTTTAAAATAATTACGTTTAGGCTTGAGTAAATGCGGAAGAAAATTAGCGTTTAATTTATCAAGCACAAAACCTATGCAAGCTAGGTTTACCTATGTGCACCAACAAATTATGCTAGGCATGATATACAACTATGAGATAGCAAGATAGATGGCTTCAAGCACGATGGCTATCACAAAGGGAAATGCATAAGTAACGAGCTAGAGTATAGAGATAACCGAAGCACAAGGAGACACCGGTGTGATTGCCGAAGTTCCTTCCCAAGGGAAGTACGTCTTCGTTGGAGAGGTGGGGAGCCACCTAGGCGCTCCTCAATAGCACGTATGTGCACACCTTATTCTCCTTGAGCTTCTCCGGTGAGGGAGATGCTCGTTTCCACTATGAGGTCGACTTGAAGGCGTTGACCAAACCTTACACGAGGTTGAGGCTATCTCCACAACTCAATTGGAGGCTTTCAACGAAGCTTCTTGCAACAAGGTGGAAGCCCCAAGCACTAACCATCTAGGGTGCTCAATACACCCAAGAGGAACAATCTCTCCGGTGACCAAGCACCCAAGAGTAACAAGCTCACGAACTTCTCTTTCACGAATCTCGCGGGGAACTTAAACCGATGCACCTAATGCAATGGCAAGAACACACAAAGTTGTCAAGAACTTCTCTCCCAAATCCCATCAAAGCAACTAATGCTATGGAGGGAGGAAGGAGGAAGAACAAGGAAAACAACAAATGAATCCCTAGATCTAGATCCAATAGATTCCCCTCACAAAGAGGAGGGATTGATTGGTGAAGTGGTAGATCTAGATCTCCTCTCTCTTTTCCCTCAAGTGGAAGCAAGAATCATTGGAGGGATTGAGAGATAGCAAGCTTTTGGAGGTAAAAAAATGGAGGTCAAACTTTCCCAAAAGGTTGGGTAACCATTGGGGAAGAAGACCCCTTAAATAGGTCACCCAAATATCCAACCGTTGGAGGAAAAATCGCGCAGGGGCGGAACCTCCGGTGAAACCACCGGAACCTCCGCCCCCCGGATGAGTTAGGACACCAAAATGGCTGAAAAATGCCCCAACCACCGGAGCCTCCGGTGGTTTCACCGGAGGCTCCGCCAACATCAACCCGAAGGGGTTTCCGGCGGAGCCACCACCGGAGCCTCCGCTGGTGGAAAAAACTGCAGAACACCATATATGAAAACGGTCGTAACTTTTGCATCCGGACTCCGTTTTCGATATTCTTGGGCTTGTTGAAATCGCAACGACGAGAAATAAAAGAATATGCAGAGAAACATTATAGTACAAAATAGGAATATAAAACCAAATGATGAAAGGTTTGGCCTATCATAAAGGACAACCTGTAGAAACCTCCAACAACAAAAATGCGATAAGTTTTTCATACGAAATCCATTTTTGATGAACTTGAGCTTGACATGAAGAACATCACAAGCTCTAAAACCTTACATGGAGAAAACCCAAATAAGAACCAGGAATGCTGATGCCAACTATGCAAAGATTTGAGCTCTCTACGATAGATACGATCAAGATATGCATTCAAGAGCCCCTCTTGATAGTACGGTTATCTATCCTATAATCCGGTCTCCCAACTAGAATAATGAGACCGGTAAAATAGAAACCCTATCTAAGTCATACCTTTGCCTTGCGCAACCCAATTGAGCTAGATGATGACGATATTAATCACCTCAAGTTGGACCACCTTTCTTGATTGCGCTTCGCTTCGTGAAGATTGTGAATTGCTCCCCCATAAGCTAATATTAGAGAGCTTCTCACATGACCATCTTCACTTGACCATAATATCCATATGGGTGGCAAGATTCAAGCATAGGATTTCTTCTAGATGCTTCACTTGAGTTTCCACGTCAAGCTAGGTGATGAACACCGCTTGACGATGACATAGACCATGGGCAATATGAAATCTTCCTTTTTGTTCATTCCCATGGAAAGATACCTAACCACACATAGAGATGCCACACACACATATATGGGTTAGATCACAAAGCTATACTGGCAATTGTTTACCATACCATGAGATACACAATCCCACTTGGTACATCGTGTAGCTTTGTGTGTTGATCACTAGCTTGATCAACCTTGTATCTTTTCTTCTCACTTAAAATGATGATGTATTGAAGATAACCATGAAGGATAACCTAATACTTTTCTTCAAGACACACTAGCAATAAGCTCAACTCAAACCATGACCATTCTTCATGTAAATCCTTGAATATACATGAACTCCATTATTTCCTATGGACAAGATCTACAAGGATAACTCAATGCAAACATTAGTCCATAAGAATTGTCATTAATTACCAAAACCACATATGGGGCACCATGCACTTTCAACCAGGACGGTAAACTTCTTCCACAATAAAAGGCCCCTCCCATTAAGAGAGTAATTTTCCTGCAAATAATCTGAGATAAGACCTATACAATATTACTTTATCACCTATGTTAAATTATCTTTTGATAATTCTTTTATCATGCCATCTTTTAACTTCTTCTTTAAACAATTTGGCATTTTCATAAGCTTCATTTCTCCATTCATTTAAAGAACTCATATCTAACAATCTTTTCTCATCAGCTAATTTGAAATCACAATTAAATTCTCTAACAACCCAATAAGCTTTCTGTTGTAGTTCAAGGGGTAAATAACAAGCTTTTCCATAAACCATTTTATAAGGAGACATGTCCATGAGGTTTTTATAAGCAGTTCTATAATCCCACAATAAGTTTCTGCGTTGTGAATGTTGCCTATTCTCCGTATCCCACCTGTTGACCATAATATCCATATGGGTGGCAAGATTCAAGCATAGGATTTCTTCTAGATGCTTCACTTGAGTTTCCACGTCAAGCTAGGTGATGAACACCGCTTGACGATGACATAGACCATGGGCAATATGAAATCTTCCTTTTTGTTCATTCCCATGGGAAGATACCTAACCACACATAGAGATGCCACACACACATATATGGGTTAGATCACAAAGCTATACTGGCAATTGTTTACCATACCATGAGATACACAATCCCACTTTGTACATCGTGTAGCTTTGTGTGTTGATCACTAGCTTGATCAACCTTGTATCTTTTCTTCTCACTTAAAATGATGATGTATTGAAGATAACCATGAAGGATAACCTAATACTTTTCTTCAAGACACACTAGCAATAAGCTCAACTCAAACCATGACCATTCTTCATGTAAATCCTTGAATATACATGAACTCCATTATTTCCTATGGACAAGATCTACAAGGATAACTCAATGCAAACATTAGTCCATAAGAATTGTCATTAATTACCAAAACCACATATGGGGCACCATGCACTTTCAACCAGGACGGTAAACTTCTTCCACAATAAAAGGCCCCTCCCATTAAGAGAGTAATTTTCCTGCAAATAATCTGAGATAAGACCTATACAATATTACTTTATCACCTATGTTAAATTATCTTTTGATAATTCTTTTATCATGCCATCTTTTAACTTCTTCTTTAAACAATTTGGCATTTTCATAAGCTCCATTTCTCCATTCATTTAAAGAACTCATATCTAACAATCTTTTCTCATCAGCTAATTTGAAATCACAATTAAATTCTCTAACAACCCAATAAGCTTTCTGTTGTAGTTCAAGGGGTAAATAACAAGCTTTTCCATAAACCATTTTATAAGGAGACATGTCCATGAGGTTTTTATAAGCAGTTCTATAATCCCACAATAAGTTTCTGCGTTGTGAATGTTGCCTATTCTCCGTATCCCACCTGTTGGATCCAACAGAGTGAGGGTATCACGTGTTACTCCTCTAAGAGATCACACACATACATTCGTCAAAGTCCTGCAGAGCTTCGTAGTCTAGGACTAAGCACCACAGGTTCACAATTCAGGTGGAGAGATCCCAACACATGGGTAAGAGAGAGAGATTAGAGCTAGGATCTCTAAACCAATTATAGGGCTCTAATCTGAAGCTCTAATCCAATTAGAGATGTTCAAATTAGAGGCTCTAATCCAATTAGAAGGTCTCTAATTCCGAGAGAGAGAGGGAGAGAGAGAGAGAGAGAGAGAGAGAGAGAGAGAGAGAGAGATAGAATCCCGAAGGCCAGTTGTGTGTTACTCAAAGGAGGAGGGATATGAATTATATAAGTGGCCTCGAGGGAGACCTGCCATGGCGGGAGGTCGGTTTGGGAGCCATAAGGGCAGTCCGCACACCATCCCCTAGGTGGAGTTGGATTGGACTCCTTTTGGAGTCAAACTCCGTCTCCACTCCCCCCCCCTTTCATTTTCCCTCTTTTTCCACCTCATTTATTTATCAAATAAATTAGGGAAAATCCTAGGGGATGATGGTGTGCAATGTGAAGCCATGGGACCGACCTGGAAGGCCCCCAAAATTGGGTTTGCCCATGGGAGGAAATCTGCCCCTTTCCGGCACTCCCCCCTTTTATGGAATGTCCTCAGAAAATCTCTCGGGACCTTAATCATTATAGATAAAATCATCGACTCTATCTAACGATGTTATAAATATACTATAACATCTCTAGGACATGTCATGACTCTCTGCACTTGATCCGTAAAGCTTGGAATTATTTCTCTCTCGTAGTAACTTCTTCAAACGTTCTAGGAGATAATCAAGACGGACTTACTTCAGTTGATCAGCGACTTTCATAAAGGACAAGTTGAAATATTTCGCCTAAATTTTGGTGACATAATTTTTTTGCAAAAACTTAACGAAGCAGAATGGACCCAACAATATAGGCTGGTATGCCTTCTAAACGTTTGCTTCAAGATCTTTACCAAAACAGTTATTATTAGGCTTAATTCGATGGCTGGCCATGTTGTGCGACCTACTCAGACATCTTTCATGCAAGGTCGCCTTGACGGAGTTGTGATCCTTCATGAAACTGTGCATGAGTTGCATCAGAAAAACCTGAATGGGGGCGATATTAAAAATAGACTTCGAAAAGGCTTATGATAAATTCAAGTGGTATTTTATTTAGCAAACATTTAGAATGAAAGGTTAAAATAATGTGTGGCGCGCTTTAATCCATAATATTGTTTTCATCGGAAGTGTAGCCATGAAAGTCAATGATGAAGTTGGCGGATATTCCAAACAAAAAAAGGATTAAGACAAGGCGATCCATTATCACCTATATTATTTAATATAGTGGCTAATATGTTAGACATTATCATAGAGAGGGCAAAAGTGGACGGGAAAATTGATGGTTTACTCCCACATCTTGTTGATGGTGGGTTATCTAATCTTCAATATGTCGACGATACAATTCTTTTTATGGAACATGATTTGAAAAGACACGAAATTTGAAATTAATTTATCATCTTTTGAGCACCTTTTAGGTCTAAAGATTAATTTCCGTAAGAGTGTATTGTTTTGTTTTGGCGAGGCCCTGAATAGTGTTGATATTTATGCTAAGTTATTTGTCTATGGTCAGGGCCAGTTTCCAATCGGTTATCTAGGCATCCTGATTCATTTTAAGAGGCTGGCAATTACTCAATGGAAACATGTTGAAAAAAGAATACATAAAAGATTGAGTAGTTGAAAAGGAAAATTATTGTCTTTGGGTGGTCATTTGGTTCTCATAAAGTCAGTCCTAAGTAATATGGTACTGTATATGATTTTCTTCTTCCAATTACCAAAAGGAGTCTTGCATCGTTTAGATTACTTTCGATCAAGATTCTTTTGGCAAGGGGACAATGAGAAAAAGAAATATTGACTGACCAAATGGAACATAGTTTGCTGCCCAAAAGACCAAGGAGGGCTAGAGATTCATGACTTAGAGGTCAAGAACAAATCTCTTCTAGGTAAATGGATGTTTAAGCTACTTACCGAAGAAGGTCTATGGCAAACTCTCTTAAGGAGTAAGTATATTGGCTCTTGTGCGATATCACGATTTTCTAGGAAACACGGTAAGTCACACTTTTGGGTTGGCCTGATGACGACGAAGAAATTCTTCTTCCCGCATGGTTCTTTCTCCATTAAAGATGGCTTGGAAATTAGGTTCCGGGAGGATACATGGTTGGGTACAACTACATTCCGAGAACAATATCTAGCCTTATATAATATATTCCTTGTACGTCACAAGTGCAATACTCTTGCTCGGGTGCTGGAAAATAAACCACCGAATGTGACATTTAGAAGAGATCTTGTTGGTCCATGGTTAGCATCTTGGAATGAGCTGCTACAGTGTCTAGCTTTGGTCAGTTTGACACAGGGAACGGACGAGTTCTGTTAGAATTTGCATAAGAATGATAAATTCTCGGTGGACTCAATGTATAAGGCATTAATCCAGCCGGATGTGCCAGTCGATAATAACAACAAAATTTGGTCAATGAGGATTCCACTAAAAATCAAGATATTTGCATGGTATCTTCGCCGAGGTGTTATACTCACTAAGGATAACCTTGGGAGACGCAATTGGCATAGAAATACAAAGTGTTTCTTCTGTCATAAAGATGAGATAATTAAACACTTATTATTTGAGTGCAAATTTGCTAATTATTTATGGTCAATCATCAAAATAGGGTCTACCTTATATCCATCAACAAGCGTTGCTAATATTTTCGGCAATTGGCTGAATGAGATGGAGCTTAGGTTTAAAAAACTTGTTAGTGTGGGATTCCTTGCCGTGATTTGGTTGCTAGGGCTATGTACAAACGACAAGGATTTTAACAATAAAATTTATTCTCTTATGCAGGTTACCTACATGAGTACAACTACTCTCCATTTGCGTCTTGGCCCTCTAGACTCTTAGGCGTTCTTACAATTTTGCATCATGATATGTATTGCGCCTTTTTATCTTTATACTCTACTGGACCGGTGTTGGCTATGTGCATCTCAGTTATGCAGAGGTTGGGTGTAATGCTTTAACTTTGAAGTAATAAAAACTTAATTTATCGGAAAAAAGTAACTTCTTCGAAACCGGCTCCGATTGACACCAAACTTGTTCCTATGATATCGTAACGACGTTGAGAATTACTTAGTGATGTCAAAAATATATTTCCAACATCTCGGGACATCCCATGTTCTTCGTAATTTGTCTTGAATATTAATTCTATCACGTCGGAATTACTCGAATGATACCCTACTCTTCTCTGGACCAACCATTGCAAACAACAGACTTTGATGCCTTAAATGTGTGACCCCTGTAGGTTCAATGACTAGTAGACATGGTTGGAAAACATATTTCCTAATCAATAATCAACATCGGGACAGTGGACGTTTATATTGACTCCTACAAGTTATATGAAGAAATCTGCCAAACATGTTGGTTATTAAGTTAGTTCCTATTAGTTCGCGACGAGATGAATAATAAGACCGTGATTAAACACTTAAATCACCATGTCACATTATTCCCGATGTCCGGTATGATTTCTTTTACTCGTTACCGTGTCATAGTATCCCTATGACTAGTGACATGTCTTTGTCTACACAGACATATTTACCGATACTATTGAAAAGTGAGATCTTCACTATCGGTGGGGATAATAACATTGTTGCTTCATATTCGGAGCTCTTGAATTGTCAGGTGGGGCAGTTGTCGTTGAAGTATTTATGGATGCCTATAACCTTCTCGAATTTTAAGAATATTCACTGGAATTTCCTGGATACCAAGCTTATTAAAAAGCTTGATGCTTGGGTGTGTGAGTCAGCCTCATCTGGTGCACATCTTACTTTACTTGATTCCTGCTTTTCTGGAATTCCTTCCTGTTATATGTCTCTTCATTTGTTGATTAAGACTACCATTGAAAAAAATGGATAAGTATAGGAGACGTTTCTTTTCGGCTAGAAAGAAAAAGACGCGAGCATACTATATGGTAAAATGGAAAAATATTTGTCAATCAAAGAGGAAATGGGGCTTGGGGTAAAATATTTACACAAGCAAAACATTAGCTAACTTTGTAAGTGGTGGTGGAAGTTGGAAACCCAGAAGAGTTTGTGGCAGACAATTGTTAAAGAGAAATATTTGAAAACACAAATCTGTTGCCGAGGTGAAATCTAGGGTGAATGACGTTGGAGAATATTATGAAAGTAAAAGACAAATATTTTTATGAAAAAAACTTATCCTCAAAAGTGGTAACCTGATGAGGTTTTGGATGGATCCTTGGCTTAATGACACAATTTTGTGTATTAGTAGACCTATTTTATATGACATATCCTTGTCTCAAACTATTACCTTTGCATAAGTTGTGATGAAAAACTATCATATCCCCTTTCGAACAAGAGTTTGAGGTGATCTACTATCCCAATGGGAGGCGATTAAGCATGATGTGTATCGGGTTCCTGTTGTTTTCTTTCCTGATGAGGTTATTTGGAAACCGACACCTAATAAACTCTTCTTTACTCCCTCCATGTATCATTGGTTGGATAAATCCATTTTGGGGGCACATAATAGATTTATCTGAAATGCTAAAGTACCTCTCAAAATAAAGATTTTCATCTGGCAATTGGTTCAAGATGCCATCTTATCTAGGAGTAATTAATATGCAGATATGGAAATTGTTGGGATGCCCGGATTGTTCCTTTTGTAACAAAGTTAAAACTGCGACTCATCTTCTTTTTTTCTTGTAATTCTGTGAAAGTTGCTTGGGGGATTCTTGGTGCTTGCTTGGGTACAGGGTATATACCCAAAAACATCTCACGGAGTTGGGTTTGTTTCTATTCTTATGTTTCTGGTGAGGAGAAATTATATAATTTTATATTGGCAGCCTTATATATGTTGGGTCATTTGGACAACCAGGAACAAAATTGCATTTGAGAATTATGTTGTCAGATCTCCTAAGATGATTATATATACGATGGCTACCTTTCTAACCTATTGGGCTGGTTTATATGAAGAAGGCGACGCTGAGAAGTTCAGGATTGGGGCGGACAAGCTGATGAAGAAAATGTCAAAGGTGACGCAGAACCATCCGAGTGAGGTGCGAACTTCAAGGGTGCTGGTGATTGAAAGACCTGGGACAATGTGATGCACCGTCAATTGCGGAAGAAACTTGACAACGATGATAACGTTGGTGCTTTGAGCTTGTATGGGTTTCCTGGTGATGTGTAGTGTCCTGGTGGGTTAAACTTGTAGCTTCGTCCTGGTGATTAGTCTATTGCACTCTAGGGCGTCTTAGTGTTACCAGGTTGTTACCCCGTAGTGGTTGTTTCGATGCCGAACAGTTCTCTTTTAAAAGGAGCATATATTAATATTGCAGAGATACCAGTTACACACATGTTGTGCACCAACTCAATACCCTAGTGCCATTATGGATGCACACAACCGGAAAAAAAAAGACAAAGTGCCGCTACAGGGTCTCAGTCCCAGCACAACCACCACCAAGACAACATCTGATGTCCAATTTCTCCATAAGCAACATCTGCAAGAAGGAAAACTGTGCACAAGCATTGTCGTTGCCCGATCAAAAATCTCGAGTTTTCACTCTAAAGATAGTCCCCGCTCTCGAAATAATGCCTTTAGCAAGACCATTGGCATGCATAACCAATTAAGGTCGGACCTTAAATTTTCACCTTGAAAGCTAAGATTTTGAACTTCACCTATGCTGTCGTCCCCACCTCCATACCTATGATGCCAAACAGTTATCAACGGGTTTCTAATAATGTGACGTCGCTTTCCCTTTCCTCTGCTTTCTGTCTATTTTGACAATGTATTTCCGCTACGAAAGTAATGAAAAGGGGGGAGTAGACCAGATTGGGAAAAAAAATAAAGACACAAAATCCAGTGGGAAGAAATAAAAATCCACGAATAAGACCTTTCAAAAAAAAAATCCATTAATTTTTCCTTACAAATACATGTGGCTTCAAAAGTGAAAAATTTGTACCCGACATATGTCGTCCTAGAGCCTGCTTGTTTGTTGGAGAACATTCCTAGTCAAATCATATTCTATGGCAAGGAATAGAATATAGGGAACTACTCCTATGACGTAATAAGTAATAACACGAAGGCAATTATGCAAACTCATAACTTTGGCTAGATGGAGACCAAGCTTGGAACATAGGGAATTACATCGAAGTCGGACGTGCTTCCTTGTGGGTACTCCAGAAGCGTGTCCTCCTCCTCCAGGTTGTTGTAGTATTCGATGCATTTCATATGAAATCTATCCTTCACCTTGACGCGTCTTTGGGTCTGCAAAATGCAGCGAAACAGATGGTTTCCCGAGTCCTGGCACACGAGCACCACATCATCGAGGACGGCCACGGGGCGGGGCGGATGGTGTAGCGTTTCTCCCATGGCGGCAAGTTGGCGCCGCCGGCGCCATCGATGTCGGCGCACATCCACATGTCGAGCGTCCGGAGGTTGCCTTCCTGTGGACATGCCGCACACAACTCCCCGCGCAGCTCGGACAAGGTGGGCGCGTGGTCGTTCTCGGACCACGAGAGGCGACAGGGAGACAGCGGAGCGACGACGCCGAACGTTTCGCCGTCCAATCTTAGCCGGAGGATGCCGGTCTTGTCATCGCCGGGGTCATATCTGCTGATGCTCCAGAGGAGGGAGCCCCTGAAGAAGGTGGCGGTCTGCCACGCCATGGCGAAGTGCGGCTGCGTCACCTCTATCTGCCGCCAGTGCTGGTCGGCCCCGATGGTGAACACCTCGACGCGCGATGCCCGGACGATCTGGGCCGCCCTATACTCGGTCCGCTGGAACAGGCGCACGATCTTGTAGGCGCCGCCGGTGGCATGAACATGGACCCTCTCTATCCTGGCCATCCATTTTTGTTTTGGATGTGTGGAATCTTGGTGGGACCCACCCAGATTCTTATGTGAGCCAATCAGAAACACATGTGAACATATAAAAACCCTGTGCACGGATCTCAAAACATAAAATGGAAAGCTAAGATAGAGGGGTACCTACCAGTAAGTCTACTCATATATTATCCGCGCCCTAGGCCGAAGGCCGGGTAGGTGGTGCGCCGGAGGCACGGGGCGGTCCATGGCAGCGTGAGGACGTGCTTCGTGGCCGGGTTGAGCACGCGCGCCGCGTCCTCCGTCGCCACCATCACCAGCCCGTCGCAGTGCGCGTATCCGGCCGGAGCGTCTCTGGAAGCGGGCAGGTCCATGGGGTGCGTGAAGATCGCCGCCCCGTGGGCTTCCTCCCAACGGTAGAGGCCGGCGGCGGTGGCGAAGCCCGCCTTGTTTCTTCTTCCGTCGTGCTTGGCGAGTTTGATCCGTGGGACGATGAGCAGGCACGGGTGGGGATGGCGGCGCAGGCGGAGGTCGCGGCGGAAGGTTGGGTCGTCGGAGATGGTGGCGCGCCAGGCCTTGCAGACGCAGCTGAACCGGAGGAGCGAGCTGGCGGGCAGCCCGAGCAGGATCTCCGTCACCACCCCGTGCAGGACGTGCGGCATCGATCGGGGTTGGACTCTTGGCGGCTGGATAGGTGGATGGTGTAGGTACGAGCCCACAGTCAATTTAGGGTTTATACCAAAGTTTTAAATAGTGGGCTAAGATGTTTAGCGGCAACCTGCGGAAAAAGGTATAGCGACGCGCTATTTAATGGTTTTTATACATAGTGTTGAAAACGCTATAGCGAAGTTATAGCACGCTATTTTAAACTTTGGTTTATACTTTATACCTACTACGTGTGTGCGTGTTAGTCGATAGAGAAAAACTTCACCTGCCATCGGCAAAACGGATAAAATTATACTTCAGAAAAGAAATTTCTAATTAAATGCCAAACTGGGATCCTTTTTTAAGTTTTCCACGGTGATTCCTAGAAAATGAAATTTTACAAAGGAAAACGCTGGGAGACCCCCGGGGGACGATCGTCCGAGTCGGGGATATCCACCCGACGTTGCTTTGGCCCCACCCACATGCGCTGGTTGCCTTCCTTATCTCTTCCTCCTTTTTCTCGCGACGGTACGCGATGCACACACCGCTCGAGGGGAACCGTCCGCAGCTGCGCCGGAGATTATGGCCGCGCCGCCGCGCCTCCCGGTGAGGCCGCGCCGCCGCTGCAAGCTCCCGACGACATCCGCCGCGGGGCGGGGGGGATGGACGACGACCTCCAAGCTCGCCCGCCGCCAAGCTCGCCCGCCAAGCTCGACCGCCAAGCTCGCCCGCCGCCAAGCTCGACCGCGTCACCAAGCTCGGCCGCCGCAGATCCTACGCGCCTCCAAGCTCGCCCGTCGCCGACCATGCCTCCACGGCGTGGGTACAGGTAGCTGCTCGAGCGGCTTGACCTCGACGCGCTGCAGAGGAAGAGCTCCACGACGCCGGCGAGCCCCGCCCTCGGAATCCCTGCAGAGGAACAATCGGCGGCAGATGATGCTCACCGGAGGCCAAATTTTTTTTTTTGCTACTTTTGTGTAATTTTTTTGCTTTTTTTACAAATTTTTTGCTACCACAATTCCGGCGAGGTCCGATTATTTGCTCTAATAGACTACTGTTTTTGCTACAATAAGGTTATTGTTTTGCTTTTTTAGTATAAATTTTTTGCTCTGGTATTCCTCCGGCGAGCAAAAATCTCCGGTGACGGCTCGCGCGAAATCGACTTTTTGCTACTGTAGCAAAAAAAGTTGCTACAGTAACTCCGGCGAGGTCTCCGGCGAGGTCTGACTTTTTTCCTGTATTTTTGGGGTGAAACTTTTTTTGTTACGGGAGCAAAAGCGGGATTTTTTTTTGCTACGGGAGCAAAAGCGGGACTTTTTTTTTTTTTTTGCTACGGGGAGCAAAAGCGGGATTCAGTCAAAAAAATGGGACACGTGTCAAGCAGGGGACCCGGGGGATGAAAATTTTCTATCCCCCGGGGACGCACAGTGCTGTCCTTTTACAAATAGCTCGCTCAGAGAGCAAATTGCCGAATCGAACTGTTAGGATCTGACGAAGTTCAAATCCCCGCTAGGGATGCCTTGGCAGCCGTGACGACGTTCCAACGCTCCCTCGAATGGATGCATCTCTCCATCGTGTCCCTTCCGCTTATAAATCATCCATGGGACAGAAATGATACGAATCAATTGTTTGAGAGCAATTGGTACACAGGAAGAGACCCATCGCAGCGGCACTTTTGATCACCGCTGTCGACAGTGAGTCGGTGGTGGTCTTCGTCATGAAGACGCTTCAGCGGTGGTTTTTGCATCCAAACATCTCATATTCAAATAACTTGACTTACACTCACCGAAGTTGTTACAGATATGTAGCAATAGTATTTAAGAACTAGCCTCACATGGATGTTCTCCTTAAAGTAAACGTTACATAGGTGTTGCAAAACCGCATAAAGCTTACATGACTGGAGTCAAAAAAAAAAAAAAAAGGACGATCTCCACAATCAGCAGATGAGGAGGTCTAACACTCTGGTTTTCTCGCTACATAATTTAAGACTATAGTGCCACGCATGACAAAAGAACATAGCGGTAGAGATGTGAATGCACTTAGTTCTTCTTGCGAGAGAAGTGGTTGTCGTTCGGATTCCGTTTCCCGCTGAACATCGCTAGCGCTTTCCTTACCGGAGGTTTCAGCTCCACTTTTTTCTCGCCGCTGTGCGTGAATATGTCCTCGGCGCCCAGGAAGTCGTCTCCCTACAGGAAACAGTAACAATTATAAGACTTGTTCCTCTATATTATCAGGAACCATAACAGGCTGAGGTACTCGAAACAGAGAAATAGCAGAAGGGAGGCTACAAAAAATTTACAACTGAGATAATATGTGGTTTAGGTAACAGAGACGCCATGATAGGATAGAAGTTATTGGAATTTCTGAAATTAAGATCTTAAAACTATGCATCCATGTTACTGCGATCATGTCAGACAACAGCAGGGGCACTAACCAGCTTGCTTGACTTCTTCGATCTAGGATGCAGAACCTTCGAGGGAAGTTGGTCTTCACGTAAAATGGGATTCGTAATGACGGAAGCTCTTCCACCCTGGGGCATTGGGAGGGAAAACTGCAGAGCAAATAGGAAAATTAGTTACAACATTGTCGACATCACTATTATGAAAACGTCAGGAGGGAACATGGAAGTATTTCAACCCAGGTATTCAAGACTAAGTCATGAAATGTACATAAAGCCAACATAGAACCATCAGACAGCAAGAAATTACAATCTGCTTCACCAAAGAGGGATCAGATGTTCTAATATCAAGCCATGCATATGGTGGAACTGTCGAATAGCTCCTAGCAGAGTTCTGGGTATTCATCAACATTGATTTCAAATAACACAATTCTTCACATCTAACCGTCATGGAACCAAATATGCACATGTTCTATGATAGCATTGTCCAATGTATTTTTTTTTGTAAATTCCTAGAAAACAGCAGACCATACAGAGAACAATCAACCACGGTTGCCACAGGCCCACGGTACAAAGAAGTGACAGAACAAGACAAGATCTCAGCAATATGGAAAATGCAGCATTAAAGAGTGAACTTGCCACACTCACTTTTGTTCCTCGGAGTGTAACACGTGGGCGTCGTGAAGCCATAGTGATCCCATTTTGACCGACTGTTACTGAAACCTTACGCAAGGTGCCACCATTGCCACACTTTGGACAGAATATTTTTCCAATCTCTTGGGTCACCTTGAAGCAAGCATGACACCTCAGAACCCATCTGATCAATCAGCATCAACACATGAGAGATAGATAAGAGTATGCAGGCTTCTAAAAACAGGATACAAATATAAATGGATGTTCAGTGGCCATGGTCTGAAAAATGTTAAATTCAAACACATGACAGATAAGAGTATGCAAGCTTTTATAATTATGATACAAATCTAAATGGGTGTTAATTAGCTAAAGAGGCCTGAAAATGTTGAATTCAAATACCTATGCAACTGACGTATTTGCATGCCACCTGGTGCCAAGAGACGGAGACCAATCTGCAGGATAACATTTTGCATGGCATAGTCACTAGTAATACATGCTACAGTAGATTCAGACAAGGACCTAAGTGCCCAGCTCTGCTCACTACTCTCATCATCCACAAAAGATGCCTCAAGGCCTTCCTCGGTCTCACTTTTTATATCTAAGTTATCCAATTCTTCAGCACATGCATCAGTAGCATCTCTCCCTTCAACAGTATCGGCATTGCCCACCCCATTCTCTCCAGGAATTCTGGGTTCATTCTCTTCCTGCAATTCCAAGCTCATTTTCTCTGGAACAACAGAAGGGCCATCCACTGGATCTGAACAATTTTCAGACAAGTCATTGTCATCATCAACTGATGGAGCAACAGAGCTCGTATCAAAGCTTTGTTCAGATCCCTTGAGGGCATCACGCCTGGCTTTCCTCCGTAAATATTTCCTGTGTGTGGTGCGGCTGACAGCAGGCAACCAACCTTCATTGTTCTCATCGTCTTCCCAAGGAATACATGCCTCTTTCCTTGACGGCTGAAACTCTCCATCCCCCGGTGTCTCAGAAATACTGTTGGTCTCACTTGTTGGGATATCTTGGTTCTCAAGATCCTTGAGCGGAAGTATCCGCGAATTGATATCCCCTTGGGCTTCAGACATCTTGTCCAATGCTTCCCATTCTGCCAGGTTAGGCACGTTAGAGCCCCAGCCTGGCAGTGGAGCCTCCTGCAGGCTCCGGACACTCACCACGTGCAGCGGAGGTGGGTGCTCCCGCAAATGGCTGGTCCCATGGACCTCAGCCTCCAACATGTAAGCTAGAGCGATAATCTTCATATCAACATCTGACAATGTTTGGAGATCTCCCGTTTCCCTGGCGAACTTGACAACTGCAAGCAATGATGATTGTACAAGTTAGCCTCTTCTATCAATACTGGATTCATAGAATCAGATAAAATTTGACGGTTAAAGACTGATGAATCTATCCTGTAGAAGGCTAGTTGTAGGCTACTGGGTACCAAAATGTCTGCATATTGTAATCGGAAAAAAAGCAAACAACGATGAATTCACGCAGCTCGGTAATGCCATATGCTTGCTGGTCCATATTTATTATCCTAATATAACTCAAAATAGCACTCAAGGTTACTCTAGGTAATACCAAACAGAATCAAACAATAATAAGGCTACTAAGCAGGGATGAATCCACAACGGCTACATTATTCCCCAAAGCTTCAGTTATAGCAATAAGTTGTCACAACTCTGACGTTACTGCAAATTTCTGACTACAAATAACAGGCAAACAAGCTGACTGGCGGAGGGCACTCGAACAGATTAATCCACGAGGTGCAGAGCAAAATGGTCTGTTACCCTTTTTGAGGAACTCTGGAGCGGGCTCGACGGTCTCCACCGGGGTGGGCAGTAGCTCGAGTCGCCGGCGCGCGGCGGCGTCGCGGACCTCGTCGAGCACCTCCGGCACGGTGACCAGGCGGCCCGCGGTGGTGGCGAGCGCGGTGCAGCCGGAGATGACCGCGTTGGCGTCCACGACGGCCACGGCCACGCCAGCCGATCCTGCGCAGCTGGACACGATCCGGCTCACCGCCTGCGCCGCGGACTCCTTCGCCACCGTCTCCCTCCGCGCCGTCGCGGCGTCGCCCCACGCCCAGGGGACCGCGCCTCCGGGAGCCGCAGCGGGGGCGGTGGCGGGAGGAGGAGGCCGGAAAGCGGGTTCGCCGGCGGCGGGGGCAAGAGCAGGCCACGCTTCCATCGCAGGGGAGAGGGGGTTGCGGCGGCGGCGGCGCTAGGGTTTTTGGGTTCCGGAACTCTTTCTCTTCTCGTCCCTTCCCCAGTTATTTTGGCGCTTAGGGCATGTACAGTGTTGCCAAAGCCAAATTTGCCACATAGATTTATTTGGCATGAGTGATAAGGTTGCTATGTTAGCTACAATGTGGTAAAGCCAAAGCCAAATGCCAAAATCACTAATTGTGTGGCCCACTAGGTGTAAAGTAATAATAAAATATTCATGGGCTGCTCACTTCTCTCTAGTCCCACCCCTCCATCCTATTATTTTATTCACTCAAGTGAATTTGGCATTGGATCTTCTAGTTGCTCCTACGCCAAATTATTTGGCTTTGGCATCAAGATTTGGCACCTCTACGGTGTAGCAAACCGATGCCAAAAGCCAAATATGCTATTTGGCATCCATATTTGGCACACACTGTGGATGCCCTTAATATGGCGCACTTTTCACGTTCCCGTGCTCCTTAAACTGCTTAATTTTTCATAAGTCCCTGGACGCGCAGAACCACCAGAATTAAATGAATACAGTGATCATGAGGGACCTGCGCAAATAATATCCATTCCCACTACGATATAACGGCGTAGAGACGGATCCTTCCCATCCGCCTCCCTTCCACGCCGCCGCCGCGCCATCTCGCCTCCATGGCCGACCCCAAACCCTAGCCGCGCCTCCACAGCCTTCCTCCCCAGATCTAGGGTTCCCAACCATCACATCCTCTTACTCCGCACACTCCCCAGCTCGAACCTCGTCAGATCCAATGACCACGCGCCTTCACAAGGTCTGATTCTCCTCAGATGGTACCGTACTCCCCGCTCGCGAGCCTCTCTGTACGTGTCGATCCGGTTAGAACGCGTTTTCCGACCTCGTCTCCGGCGGATTCGCCGGCGGTAGACGCGGATTTTAGGCATGGGAGGTCTCGGGCTCTGCAGTGTGTCTCACTTGGTAGGAGTCGTCCGAGATGATTCTACAGCATGTAGTACGCACGAACCCGACTGTAGCGTACCGTCTTCTGCAGACGCGGTCAATTTCTGTGCTACTAGGTTATTGCTCTGAGTGGTAGCTTAGTTTGCCCGTTGTGCAAGGATGATGCCTGATAGATGGGGCGTCAACGTTCCCGATGGTACGCTTCATCAACTTGTTGCTTCACTCCGCCTATAGTGTTTCGCTGAGTTTCAAAGTAGGACGACCCTCTTTTTAATGTATTGCCATTTCTCTGGATATATAGGCTAAAACTGTGTTCTTTGGTTATCCGAGTTGCAAATTTCCAGTGCATCCAGAGCACGAATTCTGTTTCGGCGAGCTTGGTTTGCTGTGATGAATCACAAGGACGGTATCTGAGCAGCAGGGTTACTGCTTGAAAACGTTGATCCCTGCCCTGATTACACATCCTTATCTGATCATATTTTCTGAGCAAATGCGCGTGAATCTGAAATTTTTGCAGCAAGCCACAGGCTGCTTCGTTCTCTCACTTAAATCATGTTGTCTGTTTTGTTGTTAATGGAGGCCAAATACTTCACTTAGTTAATTGGTTAATCAGGCTACCCTCGTCTGGTTGCTTGTTTGCCTTGATTACACATCCTAGACTGATCGGATGTGCACTTGCCTACACAAGCTGCTTCTGAGTTCACCTCGGATGTTACTTGTGAACTGCTGTAGATGCGGATTTTAGGCTGTATGTGTGGATCAGTTAAATGCCTTGTACGAGCTTTGTTTTGGCGGATTGCACTGCTGTAGATGCGGATTTTAGGCTTATGTCTTGGGCGATTTGGTGTACTTCACTTGGTAGGAGTTGTTAAAGGTGCTGATACACCATGTAGACCAGCTGGAAGTGTTCATAGTGTACTCTTCAATGGATCCCTGCGGTTCCAGTGTAGCTACCGTTTAGCTCTGAAGGGTAGCTTTGCTTTTTGATTGTACAAGCAAGTAACCCGATCGGTGAGAAAGGATGTCGTCCCCTTGCTGGACAGATACAACTCTATCTGAATCTGTTACTTGAGCGGATCAAACAACATATCATATTTTGAATTCCTGATTTTCTTTCTTTTTGTGCTAAACTTGCTCCTGTCGTTGCTTATTTGAGTTGTTGGCGACTTCTGTTTTGGCTTGTTTCGCTGTGAAGAATCACAAGGACGGTATCTGAGCAAGGTGGCCCTTGTGAAAGTGGCTCCTGCCCTGATTACACATCCTAATCTGATCTTATATTCTGAGCGAACATGCATTAATCTTGATTGCGACACAATTCCACGAGCTGTTTGTGCATATTGCCTAGAAGTTTATGCTTCAGTTTCTCGCTTCATAATGCTGTTTGTTTTTATGTGCATACCATGCACAGTTCTTTGGTAAATTAAGCCAGCCTTATCTGCTTGTTTGTTTGCTGTGATGAATAACAAGGACGGTATCTGAGTAAGGTAGCTCTTAAAATAGGCCTCCTTCCTTGATTATACACACTTAACTGATCATTTATTCTGAGCAAACATGTACAAATCTTTATTTGATAGCAATTTTTGTGCTTATTTCGTCTAAAAGTATATCCTTGAGGTTGCTTCACAATGCTGCTTTGATTTGTTGTTAGTGTACACCAGATAGTTCACTTACTACATGGGTCACTTAAAGTTAACACTTGTCTGCTTTTTTTGTTTGCTGTCACAAGGACGGTATCTGAGTAAGGTAGCCCTTGAAAAAGTGTTTCTTCCTTGATTATATATTCTGAGCTAACATATGCAGCTCTGAAATCAAAAGCAATTCACTAGTTTTTAATTCTTTGAGAGCAGACTGCACTTATTTATTGTTGTACCAAATCCTGTAAAGGTGCTCCTTCATTGATTATACACCTTAAACTGATCATATATTCTGAGCAAACTTGTGCAGTTTGTAATGAACAGCTAGCGATATGCTTGTCAGGTTCCCAGCATTCTCTGTTATTTTATAAACATGTCGTCTGATCTGAAATAATGATAAGTTCGTTGCCTAAGCTTGTCATTTTACTATGAAGCATCGGTTTGTCCAGGCCAAATGATGATTACAAGTGCATAGTTCAGATGATCAAACCATGATTACTTGAACAAAAATAGTCTTTCGCTCCTATCTGATGGCTGTGGCTGCAAATCTGTCTAGGCAAGCTATTTTTTTTCTTTTTATACTAGACTGTCTTCCTTCATTGCCTATTTAAGTTGGTAGCGTTCAGTCATCCTAAGCTGTTTGCCTTCATTGCTTATTTGATTTGTTAGCGTTCATTGCATCCTAAGCATGGCTTCTGTTTTGGTTTGTTTGCTGTGAAGAAGCACAAGGACGGTATCTGAGCAAGGTGGCACTTGAAAAAGTTGCTCCTGCCCTGATTACACATCCTAATCTGATCTTATATTCTGAGCGAACATGCATGGATCTTAATTGCGGCAGAATTCCACAAGCAGTTTGTGCTTTTCGACTGAAGTTTATGCTTCATTGGGTCGCTTTATAGTGATGTTTGTTTTCGTGTTTTGTACTTGGACCATTTACCATTCATAGCTCCTTGGTGAATTAAGCCGCCCTCATCTGCTTGTTTGTTTGCTGTGATGAATAACAAGGACGGTATCTGAGTAAGGTAGCTCTTAAAAAAGGCATCCTTCCTTGATTATACACCCTTAACTGATCATTTATTCTGAGCAAACATGTACAAATCTTTATTTGATAGCAATTTTTGTGCTTATTTCGTCTAAAAGTTTATCCTTGAGTGGGTTGCTTCACAATGGTGCTTTGATTTGTTTTTAGTGTACACCAGATAGTTCACTTAGTTCATAGGTCCACTTAAGCTACCCTTGTCTGCTTGTTTGTTTGCTGTGATGAATCACAAGGACGGTATCTGAGTAAGGTAGCTCTTGAAAAATTGCTTCTTCCTTGATTATACATCCTCAACTGATCATATATTCTGGGCAAACATATGAAGCTCTTAAATTAAAACCAAATCACTAGTTTTTCACACTTTGAGAGCAGACTGCTCTTATTTATTATCGTAGCACCATGTTGAAATTATGAGCACACCTACCTCATGTTGAAATTATGAGCACACCTACCTGTTTACTGTGATGAATCTATAAGGACGGTATCTGAGTAAGGTAGCTCCTGTAAAGGTGCTCCTTCATTGATTATACACCTTAAACTGATCATATCTTCTGAGCAAACATGTGCAGTTTGTAATGAGCAGCTAGCAATATACTTTTCGGGTTCCTTGCATGTTCCTGTTATTTTATAAACATGTCTGATCTGGAATAATGAAAAATTTGTTGAGCTTGGTCGTTTTACTCTGTAGCATTGGTTTGTCCAGGCCAAATGATGATCACAAGTGCATAGTTCAGATGATGAAACCATGATTACTTGAACAAAATAGTCTTTCGCTCCTATCTGATGGCTGTCACCACAAATCTTTCTGTAGCTAGTCAAGCAATTTTTTTTGTCTTCTTTTCTACTCCCTCCGATCCATAAAAAGTGTCGCTCACTTAGTAGAAACTTTGTACTAACTTAGTACAAAATGAGCTGACACTTTTTACGGATAGGAGGGAGTATTTGTTTTTGCTATATGCTGTCATTTTGTTAAACAGAATCTTCGGGTGATATGTAATATTCTGAGCTAGCAAATGTTAGCAATTATATCTAGCTCCAAATCACATAACAAGTAGATATTATTGCGGTCAGTCAGGGGCTCATATTTTCCTTCCTTTTTTCTGCTTGTTTGCTGTGATGAAACACAAGGACGGTATCTGAGAAACGTGGCTCTAAGCCCTTTTGTTGATTATACATCCAAAACTGATCAAATTTCTGAGCAAACGATTGGAACAACTCTTAAACTTATGAACAGTATACATATATAATGTCCATTGGCAATGTTTTTCCTGCATAACAAGTAGATATTATTGCGGTCAGTCAGGGCTCATATTTTCCTTCCTTTTTTCTGCTTGTTTGCTGTGATGAAACACAAGGACGGTATCTGAGAAACGTGGCTCTAAGCCCTTTTGTTGATTATACATCCAAAACTGATCAAATTTCTGAGCAAACGATTGGAACAACTCTTAAACTTATGAACAGTATACATATATAATGTCCATTGGCAATGTTTTTCCTGCTAAATACCCTTGGCACAAAGTTTACACCCATTCCAATCAGGGCTTAAGTTTATGTTGCCTTTCTTGGTTTTATTTTTTTTCTGCTTGTTTGCCATGACGAATCATAAGGATGGTTATTTTTTTTAAAAGTGTTCATTCCTTGATTTTACAATCCAAAGCTGATCTAACAGTTCAAGCAATCCTATATAATTATGAATTGCTGCTATTTATGTTATCAAGCTAAACTTATAGTGCCTGCTTGTTTGCTGTGATGAAAGATGGTAGCTGGGAATTGCCCTCCCATTTGCAAAATATTCACAATTATAGGGAATTTTCTCTTTTGGAATACCTGTACTTAGAACTTTTTTCTGTCAATACAATTTCTAAAGCCTCTTGAGCTGGGTGGCTAATTAGCCAGTTACACACTGCAGCCGCCATGGCAGCAATATCTGTGTGAATGGTCAGTAAGCTCACCTACATTAATTTGTTTTGTTGTGTCTATTGAAGGAATTACTCTTTACCGTGTTTCCTTCTTTGTTACATCAACTCACACAATTGGATGAACAAGATAAATTGTACTTTCGTGCAAAGTTTTCTTAGGTCTATAGAAACCAAGTCGTGTATATTAGTTGGCACTTTGTTGATTCAATTTTTATTGCATCATACTATAATCATTGTTGCCATATGTCATTTCATTATTTTATTGTTATTTTCTGTACAATAGTCTAGCAGTGCTGTTCTCATCTTCTGTGTTAGGATGAGCTATCCCTTCGAAGCATTGCCGGAAGCAGGCCTGAAGTAAAAAAGAATTCTGCTGTCCACTTATACACGGTCTTCCTGACGAGATTGCTCTTTGCTTAGCAAGGGTTACTTGCAGTTTTATAGTGCTCTCCGATGTCTCTCAAGGAAATGGAAGGCATTGTTGTTATGTACAGTCTTTGGATATATGTGACATGTAGAGGTGCTCTTGTATATGTACGTCCACCTAGGGCGCTTGTTGCAGAGGGAATAACCATGTGTTTTATTACTTCTTCACTTGAGATGACTATATATGGAAATAACTCTTATAACATAGTAAAGTTCAGTTTTTTCCATTCTCGAGAGAAACGAATAAGTCTCTTTTTTTTCGTAAATAGATCATAGAACTACTATATGTTTACCTTTCCATCTTTCTCATCTATCAACATTTTATCTATGTACATCAGACATTATCTGGTTAGGGCATCTCCAGTCATTGCGCCCCCCAGGACGCGAAAACCCTCGCTTTTTTTGCGCCGCGGCGCTAAACGTCGCTATTCTGGGAGCTATTCTGGGAACTGAGGGGGCACGTTTTCATAGCCGTGAACCCAGGCCGCCCCCACCCCCCCCCCCCCCCCCCAGCGGCGACTTGGCCCAATTTGGGCAATAGAGCACATCAAATAAATAGCGTTTTGACATACAAATAAATAGAGTTTTGCCTCGCGCCCACAAATACTGCACCAGGTCATTCTGCAGAGCATGGTGTGTTGCAGCGTGTCGAATCTCCTGTCGCTTGGTGAGGAAGTCTGTCCATGATGCAGGCACCTGGTGATCAACATCTGCAATAGGGCCCTGCCGGTAGTATGGTGTGCTTGCCTCACTGTCAGGCACCGAGTCATCCCGCTCACTCTAAATGGTCATGTTGTGCAAGATCACACAACACTGCATCACCTCCCACATGTTGGACTTCGACCAAGTCATAGATGGGTACCGGACAACAGCGAATCGAGATTGCAGCGTACCAAATGCCCTCTCAACATCCTTCCTGCAAGCCTCCTGGCACTTGGAAAACCAAGCTTTTGCGCTTCCTGGGATAGGGTTGGAGATGCTCTTCACAAATGTTGTCCACTTGGGGTAGATGCCATCTGCAAGATAGTACCCCTTTGCATACTGGTGTCCATTGATCTCATAGTTCACAAGATCGGCAAAGACATTCGAGCACTGCAAGACATTGATGTCGCTGTGACTTCCAGGCATACCAAAGAATTAATGCCAAATCCATAGATCGTACGAAGCCACGGCCTCGAGAACCACGGAGCACTCTCCTTCCTTTCCCTTGTACATCCACTGCCAGTCAAATGGGCAGTTTTTCAATGCCCAGTGCATATAGTCGATGCCGCCAAGCATCCCAGGAAACCGAAACCCTCTTGCTTCATTCTCTGCGAGGAGACGAGCAGTGTCGTGCGCATTGGGTGATCGCAGGTATATTGGGCCAAAAACTGCAACCACTGCCCGACAGAACTTGTTCAAGCACTCGAGGGCCGTGGACTCGCTCATGCGCAGGTAGTCATCTTGTGCATCTGCGGGAGCACCGTATGCAAGCAACCTCATGGCCATCGTGCACTTCTGGATAGAGGTAAACCCTACCGTGCCGGTGCAGTCCTTCTTCAACTTGAAGTAGGTGTCGAACTCCCGGATGGCATGCATGATCTTGAGGAAGAGCGTGCGTTTCATCCTGAAACGACGCCGGAACACCTCTCGTCGTTGGTGGGATCCTCGACGAAGTAGTCGGAGTAGAGGATGCAGTAGCCCTCGTACCGCTGCCTCGGCCTGCTCTTCCGGCGACCGGGCTTCGATCCAGCGCGGCGCGGCGCGGCCTCCTGGGCCAGCAACCCGGCCAGGCAGCTCAGGACGAGCAGGTGCTCCTCGTCGTCGATGGCGGCCTGGTCTTCCTCGTCGAATAGCTCGGCGAGCATTTCCTCGGCGTCGGAGTCCATGGCTCGGACAGAGCGTCGAACACCTTGCGGGCGGTGGACGTGGCTCACTGGGGCGCAGCCTCCTCCGCGGCGGAGACGTGCTCGAACGGCGGCGACGACGTGGTGGACCAGCCGGCGGTGGTTTGTCTCGTCGCTGTTGTACGATGGTGGCCGACGTTGGCGGCGTGGGGTGCGGGAGTGGGGCGGCGACGGCGAGGCGAGCGAGTGGAAAAGACGGTTCGGGGGTGAAGAAAGTGGGAAAAGAGCTCTCCCTCGCCGACAGCGCTGGCCCACGCGCGCTTTTCCTCTCGCCGCCCCCCAGGCCGAACCCAACGGGCTGGTTTCCGCCTGGGGGCGGCGGCGTTAATTTCCGCCGAAACGGCGCTTTTTCAAGTCCAGGGGGGGGACTGGTGAAAATACGGCGCTTTTCGCCCAAAACGGCGATAATTTGCGTCCTGGGGGGCTCTGGGGGACGACTGGAGATGCCCTTATAATTGATCTTCTTTCGTGTGATTATACCCACTTCGTGACAGAATATTTGAGCAAACACCATAGGATTGTTCTAGTATGTACACCTGGTTGTGACGAATATATGAGCAAACACCATAGGATTTTTCTAGTATGCACCGTGTTATATGTTTACCTGATTTTTGCATAGGCATGCGAACCATATGCAAAAATGGGCTTTATTTAATTTGTTATCTATGAACACATTATATTTATGGCTTTTGGCATTTGGTATTATTTCTGTTTGTTGTGACATGGACGGGTATGTGAGCAAGGTGACTCTTGAGAAAGGTATCTCCATCCTTGGTTATACATCTTATATATTCTGAGCAAATGAATTCAAGCAATTTTTCATGAAAAGCAATTGACTAGTTGTTCAAGCTTCAACTTTTATTGGCATACTGACTATGTGATACTTCAAGCAAAGCCCCTGGTCATTGCTAAATCGTTTAGTTGTTCTTTACTTATTTTCCTCTTTTGTAGTGACTAGTGGAAGTGCACGTACAATGCACGTAATAATAAAAACATATATTTTAAATCGAATTTCTGGTTTAGCTAGTTTGCTGCAGAGTCATTTGAATGTGTCTTATGCCCAAAACCAAACATACCCTATAACACACAATCCACACAATGTCTTCAAATGAAATTCACGATCATAGAAATGTATTATACAGATTTTAATATATTAAATATAATAAATCCATCTTAATATCATTTATAAACCTTCAATATCGTTGTACCATTTTTAAGTATTCCTTCGATCAAAATCACAAACCTTGGACATCATTGTTGTGTTGGTCAATGGAAGCCGCCCTTTCCTTGTTGCTATGTCGGTCCATGGCACTCCCATTGTCACGCCAGTCCATGGTTGGTATGTCCTCTACACAATTATTTTGCTCTTTTAATAGTAGTATAGAATAGATACAACTGTTGGTATGTCCTCCATTTAATCTCTGTTTGAAATCAGCTCAAATTGTTTATTTTGCCTTGCATGAAGTTGTTCCATTATTATATGCGTTCATAACAAGTGCATGGAACAAATTTATACCATACACAATCTTGTGCAAACTATGGCTCCATTCCACTACATTTGTTTTTAAAAGGAAAGGGTATAGCGACCAGTTATCAAAGTGTGAGTTAAGAGGAATTAAGTCTCAGGCCGACAAAATGTGTTTTACTGGAATCTCATAACTTCGGTTTGGCTAATTTGAGAATGCACATGAAAATCACAAACTTTAGCGAGATTCAGGATTGGCTGTAGGGCAGCTTAGCTATAAAAAATAACATTGATCATTCAACTAAATCAAAATGAAAGCTAAAAGAAAGACGTGGTAAAACTAATGCTACTGACTATTGATAAAATATTAAAATAATTACTGTATCGGTATCTTCCTATTGAAGAGGCTTATTACTATTTGCTTTCCAATATATACATACCACAAGTAAACAACAATTAAGGACCAGGCCAATGAAGAGATGAAAGAAACATTTGGAAACCATATAAGAAATCGATGCAACTGAAAATAAATAAAGATGATTTACATGTTACAATTGAAGACTGTCACTACCAGATGCCAATAATAATATGCAATCTTGCACAACCTGGTTTATGATACATGATCCGCTAGTTTAAGGAAGCACAATGGAACATGATCGAAGTGAATTTAGTTCTACCGGGTCGAGCATTTTTTGCGGTAACAGAACAATAAATAATTGTTCTAACATGTATTGGTCTATGAGACTTGATTCTGTTTCCTCTTTCAATGTATAGAAACACCAGGATTGGAATAACAGAAATAATTTCAGCATGGTGAACTGATTAATATCAGCATGTAAATCAAAATTGTATAAGCACGATGGCATTTCAGTAAATAATTGTCATCTGAACACTTATCTCAATTGATTTTTTTATGGACAATAAGTATTGTGAACTTTCAAAGATAAAATATGAGGCACGTCAATATATTAAGTTTTCAGTGGAAATGACTAGTTCTCTGCAAATTGCAATGAGAACCGGGGGCATTTGGATAGCCCTGTTTCTTGTCTCGGAAGAAGGGTAAGGCGTAACGAAGAGGAGCCGATGCTAAGTACAAGAGGACAGGCTAGTCGGCAGCTTCATGTCACACGGACTCCATTATGAGCGGTTGTGATGTGGGAGAGTGAAACGCCGCCAATTTGTGGTGCTTCAAGTTCGCCTCTTTGGATTGAGGTCCTTCCTGCACGCCTCTTTGGATTGAGGTCCCTCTCCGATTCTTGCCCGCAAAAACGGCGACACGATCACCCGGGCTACCTAGATTCATGTTGTATCCATTCGCCCTAGATTTCTTGTCGTGCATGTTGCATCCAAGGACCGCATGCACGACGATGTCGCAATGCGGCAGGCGCATGGCCGTCGGCACGTACCGTCCAATATGGAGGGACGGTGTTTGTGATGGACATGTGCGGCCGACATCCGTGCTACCTCGTCGACCCGTTCACCGGCGAGGTGAGGCCACTACTGGACCTGCCTGTCAAGAGGTGCCGACGCATGTCGCGCGCGACGAGCCTCAGCCCCATCGGTTCGCCTCATCACGGACGTTGGGTTCGCCTGGGACTGGTCCCCGCGCGGCGACACGGCGTTCCTCTGCAAGACAGCTGGTGGCGAGTGGACACTGGTGCTGAGGTTCCAGGCAAGGCTAGTGTCGTGAGGTGACTGGTGGCAGAACGACTGTGACCCTAAGATTCGGAATTTATTAATGCAATGCCAGTTTTGTATTTACTAGGAGATTAATGCCGGAACGGAATCATGGAGGGGTATGTTGCATGTGGGATTTCAACTCAACATTGGGGGCAATCTGAGTAGTTGTTGTAAGTCTATTGAACGGTTGAGATTAAATTTATCCAACCATGTTTGCTCAGTATAAATAAAATTGTGAAGACGGTATCTAAGGAAGTTGGCTCTTGAAAACCCTTTCATTTATTATACATACAAACTTTATCAAATATTGCGAGAAAGAGACAAAAACACCTCTTATTTTCATGCTTAAGACTTGAAAGAACCATACAATATCACTCAAAGTTAATTTCCATGGATAACATTTTATTTGAAGTTCTTTCAGGAATTATTGTTTTTTCTTTTGTATTAGAAATGTTCCTATCACTCCACTTGTTAGTAGATGCATGGTGCATTTCTCATCTGATTTATTCTATTTTGTATTTTGATGGCAAGAGAGATCAAAAAAATCGATATATGCATTAGGTAATGTGGTAATGGTGTCTCATGAGCTAGCTATGTGTTCTTTTCTTATTAATATATGATGTAACTAGGTCGATGAACCTCTCTGAGTTGTCAGATTCATAATCTGATGGATGAGGTAACTACTTTATGATGGTTAAGAAAGCTCGATGTCTTCCTTGAAAAATGTTGATTTCTTATTTATTATTCATCTTTAAAATCGATCAAGTCAAATAAAGAAGGACAAGGCAACTGCGGCCGGCGGTGTCTAGGCCACGCTACAATTCAACCCTGACTGTTTGGTACGTAATTGAACCTATGATCCCGCTATGCAGAGAGAAGCTCTTTGTGCTTTGATTGTTTCTAATGATTTATCATTAGATTTTGGTGAGTCAGAAGCTTTTGTCAAATATATTCAAACTACTCAAAATTCTAATTTTAAACTCGTTTCTAGAAAAACTACATCTAGGGATATGAGAAAATTGTGCAAAAAGAATCTTGGTAAAATTAAAGATAACTTTGCCTAATGCACATTTTCTGTCGCTTTAACGTTTGATATTTGTAGTGGTCGGGCTAAGCAAGACTACATTTGTGTGGTTATCAAATATATCACCAACATTTTTTTTGCAATAACTATGTATAATGTTTCGTCAAACACTAATGCAATGAATTAACTCACTCCTTTATTTGCCCACTATGTTGTACCCTATTTAATTCATCAACGGTGTGCTTGTCATGTACTTAATCTTATTGCTAAATATGCTTTAAAGAAGGTGAAAGACCAAGTTGAAGTATTACGCAATGCAATTACTTATCTCGGTAGTGATAATGGTCAAATTGCAAACTATAAGACATATTGCATTGCATTAGGCACGATAGCTCACAAATATAGGGGATCGCAACGGTCTTCGAGTGAAGTAAAACCTAAATTTATTGATTCGACACAAGGGGGTTCAAAGAATATTTATAAGACTTAACAACTGAGTTGTCAATTCGGTTGCACATGAAAGTAGACTTGCTCGCAACAGTTTATCAGTGGTAATAGTTTCATATCAGCATTATTAATAAAATAACAGCGGGAGTAAAATAGTAACAACAATAGAAATCACGGAAAACAGCAGGATGAAAGTACCGTAGGCTTAGAGAATGGATGAACGGGGGTTGCAGATAATAATAATAAAGCATCCAAGTTCTAGGCAAACCATAGGCATGTGTTCCAATGTAGTCATATGTGCTCGCAATGAGAAACTTGCACAACATATTTTGTCCTACCAACCCGTTTGCAGCGCGGCCTTCAAGGGAAACTACTGGTAATTAAGGTGCTAATTTTAATAAAGCACTGGAGCAAAGTATTAACACTCCGTGAACACACGTGATCCTCACACCATAATCATCCCTTCCGGTTGTCCCAATTTCTGTCACTTTGGTGCCTCGGGTTCCGGACAATGATATGTGTAAACAACTTGCAAATATGATCAACAAACATAATTATACTCATGAAACAATAACATGTTCAGATCTTAAATCAAGTCACTCGGGCCCTAGTGACAAGCATTAAGCATAACGAGTTCCAATAACGGTAGAAAAGAATAACGATGGATACTAGCCACTATGCCCTAACAATCTGGCATTATTACATGATCGATCTTATCCAATCTCTTCCATCCCTCTCGGCCTACATCGGTGTTTACTCACACATGTACGGGAGAATCAAGGATGGTTGATGGAGAAGAGGTGGCAGTGACGATGGCGATGATCTCATTCGAATCTGACTCACCAGCAGGACGCCAGAACAGGAACTTTTCATCCCCGAATTGAGTTTCGAGGTGGCGGCACTCTGTGGTATTTCTCTGGAATATGACGAACCCCTTGATGTTTTAGGGTTACAGGGGATATGTAGTCGAAAGGGGAGCCCGAGTGGGTGCCTGGGGGCCCCACACCACCAGGTGGCGCGGCCTAGGAGGGCGCGCCCAGGGGTGGTGTGGCCCCCTCCTGGCCCCCCTCCGGGGCTCCTTCTGGCTCCGGGGGTCTTCGGGTGAAATAAGGTCTCCGGGATCTTTTCTGGGCAATTTTCCGAAAGTTGATTTTTCCGCACAAAAACAAGGCACCAAGGTAATTTTGCTGAAAACAACGTTAGGCCCTGATAGCTATATCCAAAACTCGCAAGTTTATAGGCAAACAATAGCAAAACTGTTCGGAAAAGGAGATACGTTTTGGACGTATCAACTCCCCCCAAGTTTAGCTTATTGCTTGTCCTCAACCAATTCAGTGACAACTGAGTGCGATAAAAGAACTTTAACGAACACATTTATTTCATATGATGCAAATATACTCACTATATGATCAAGTGCTTAGGCAATTCATAATAAGATGTATGCAAGATAAAATCACCTAATAGTTATGCAAACCATGAAGAGATATCAACAAACTAATAATAAACAACATGAAATATTTCAATATGCGGGATTGCAATGCTCATAATAAGGTATGATAAAGTGTACTCGCTTTCCCTTAATAATGGAGCAAAACATAAATTCCAGGGCACCTCTAAAGTTCAAATAAAGACTAGAAGTAAACATATTAAAGATACAATCATCAAAGTTATACCACATTAACCGTGTTCTGGGACAAGCACATTACACTAAGAATGACAGCCATGCTCTCAAGAAGGTGCATAAAGTGAGAAGGTGAAGACTCAGCATAAAAATAAAGGAAAGGCCCTTCGTAGAGGGAAGCAGGAATTAACTCATGTGCTAGAGCTTTTATTTTATAAAACAAAGAAAGCATTAAATATTTGACACTCCTCCCAACCTTTCTTACACAAACCATGGCTAACTGAATCCTCGGGTGCCTGCCAGCAATCACATACCATGGAGGAGTGTATAATTTTTAGGGGTAGGTGTGTATGCTTATGTCAACAAATGGTAAACAGAAAATACAGTACGTCACAAGTCAACTAGACTTCACAAGAGAGGCTCCCATAGAAGGATGCATCTGGGTAGAAGGTCATCCATCTTTCTCTTTTATTTACACAAGTATGCTTTGATTGATAAATCAGGGGCAAAATAGTGAAGAGAATTTATAGTAACCAATTTTGGGGCTAGGCAATCCGCTGCTAGCTCTTCTCTCATTTGGATAAGAGGATGAAGCCACTAGTTCAGGGTGTGAAATCCAATCGACAAGTGAGATAAATATTTTCTGTTTACGTCCTCATGAGCTAAAACAGGGGCACAAAACAGGAATGATTTTTTGAAGGTTTTAAAGATAGCACATGAGAAATTTATTTGGAGTGCGGTTAAATACCACATATATTGGTAGGTATGGCGGACACATTTGAAAACTTTGGTTTTGGGGAGTTGCATGCTCGAGTAGAGCTCATACTCAGTAAAGGTGAAGGCTAGCAATAGACGGGGAGCGACAATCAAGAGAGCTACAACTGTCATAATCATGTTTGCAACAAAACAAAATTAACAGGGGCATAAAAGTGATACAAATACTCTGAGGCAAAATATATCATCGAGTCTTAATTGACTTTTGGTTTTTAGTCATGAGCATGCGTGAGCATGTGACAATTTGATTCAAGCGAAACAATCATAGAGAGATACCACAATGTCATACCCTTCTATGAATAAAACATACAAGCAAATATTCATACGACATGATATCTTATATTAATAAGTTGGAACTAGACACGAGAGAGCACTAACTACTAAGCATAGATTAAATAACATACACCTTACACGAACAAACTAAGCATGTTCACATGGATGAGTATATGTACAAAAATAAAACAAATAGAGTTCATACCAGACTCTCACCACAACTTGAAAATGCGTAAATCATCATTATTGCTCTTCACTCATGTGGATTGAATAATACAGAATGATAACCAAACTCCAATGGAGACACAGAATACCAATGAACTCTGCAACAAACTTTACAAAACCAAATAAGAACAAAAAATATTGATGGTTTTAGAATTTAAAACAAGAACAGAAAGAAACAAGCAAACAAAGCAAAATATTTTTGGATTTTTGAATATTAAACCGAAACGAGAAAGTAAAAGCAAACCAACAAGAAAAATAAAGAAGCAAACAATAGAAATATTTTTGGTCTTTTTGTGTTTTGGAAAGCAAGAACAAAAAAATAAAACAAAAAGAAGTGAAAAAACGAAAACAAACGAAAGAAACAAAAACATGGATATACAAAGAACCGACATAAATATGATATATATATGAGTGTGATGTCGGTATACCTCCCCCCAAGCTTAGGCTTTTGGACTAAGTGGAGATCAATCACGAGGCGAGAAGTATACCCACTGTGGTGGGTCGTCCCTAGCATAGTCGTACTCGGGCGCCCATGAAGAAGATGAAGCAGCAGGCGCATAATCATAACCGAGGTGCTGGTATGGCAACCCCGCAGTGTCGGAGGGCTGGACGAAATCACTATCATCCCCCTCTCCAGCATCCTCTACATGCTGGGGGTGCTTCTCATTGTATGCATCCAGCTCACTCTCCGAAAGTGACCATCCTTGCCTTCCATTAAGGTTAAACAAAAGAGGTGCGGGCAAAAGTACTACTCTATCAGATTTAGTCACTCTCCACCTGGATTGTTAAGACAAAAGTTATTCTATAAGATAAATTGTTCAGGTTAGCATAGGAAGAGGGAAACTTATGTTGAATCATGGAAATAAGGTACATGCTCACTACGGGAAACTGAAAGTCTAAAGTATGTGGCTCCACACCATGCAAAGCTAGCAAACGAGAGGCAATAAGATCTCCACAAATTCCGCCCTTCTCACGGTTAAGTGAGAGACAGGAAGCAATTAAAGCACCAAAGTAATAAGACCTAGCATGTCTTAAAGAAGCTGAGATAAAAGCTAAATCATAAATAGATAACTTGTTGGCAGATTTTCTAGCTAGCACACATTTGGAAATAAAATAAGCAAAGTATCGAATGGATGGGACTTGAATTTCACGAATTTTACCACTCTCTCCTGGGAAGCTTCTACCTTGGCAAATATCCTCTAAATTCAGCAGTGTGATGACCCACAATTATAGGGGGGGTGTATCGTAGTACTTTCGATAAATAAGAGTGTCAAACCCAACGAGGAGCAAAAGGTGTTGACAAGCAGTTTCGATGAAGGAATAACTGTAAATACTGAAAGATAAATTTGTAGGGGTTTTCGATATTGCAGATAAATAAAGTGCGAGTAAATAAAATGCAGTAATAATTGTTGCAGCAAGTGGCCCAATCCTTTCTTCAGCAAAGGACAAGCCGGTGGGTTTACTTATGATTAACCAACGTTCTCGAGGACACACGGGAGGTTTCTGTCAAGTGCTTTTGTTCCATGCCGCTGAATAATCTTTAGTGTTTTGATGGGTGTTGTGTGGGTGAACCTATTCAATGTACCGTCCCATCCAAGACTAATACATACTTGTGATTATACCCCTTGCAAGAATCCGCAACTGCAAGAAAGTAATTAAGAAATAAATCTAACCACAGCTTTAAACTCTGGGATCCTACGCTCCCTCGTGTAATGGTTTCCTAACTGGGGTTTAGGTTTTTGTCACTCCGGCAACCCCCACAGTTAGTAGCCAAATACACGATGCATTACCCTATGCCCATAAATGGTGAAGTATCATGTAGTCGACTTTAATATGACACCGCTAGAAGAATAACACCACAACTTAAATATCAAACCATTAAATATTAGTCAACATTACTTCACTACCAACAACTTGACTTCTCCCATGTTCTCAAGAACAACATGAACTGCTCAGAAGACATCATATGAATCATCATCAGAGGTGATATAATGGATGATAAAAATCTGGTCATAAAGTGCAAACACCGATAAATCTCACAAGCATCAACTACTAACAAGTAATCCACACCGGGAGAGAGATCTAATGTAAAACAACGATAGAGGCCCCTAATTGTTATGGAGGGATGACGGTGGATGATGAGGGTGATGGTGCTGGTGGTGATGATGATGATGATGATGATGATGACGATCTTGATAATGCCCGGAGTGATGACGGTGACGATGGCGATGATTTCCCCTCTCCGGAAAGAAATTTCCCCGGCAGATTTCTCCCTGCCAGAGAGATTTTCTCTCTCGGGTGTTTTCCGCCCCGAGGTGGCGGCGGAATATTTCTTCAATGATGGTATGAGGATTAGGGTTCCCTGGGGGGCAAGTACGCGAAAGATATCCCCCATAGGTGGGTCAGGGTGGCCACACCACCTGGTGGCGCGGCCAGGGGGCGCGCCACCTCATGGTGTGGGCCCGTGGTGACCCCCTATGGCTCCCCTTCTGGCTGGACTCCTCCTCTAAACTTCTAAGACACCCCCGGTGTCCCACTTCTTCTTTTGATATTCTGAAATACGGTATCTCGGCGGTGCTTTTTCCATCAGATTTCTGGTCCCGATGTTTATTCTCCAAAAATTATGAAACATGCAAAATAAGATAAAAATAACATAAGGGATGCATCATAACATGAAATATATCGATGAATAACGGAAAATTATGATAGAAATTAGTGATGTAAAATGGACGTATCAAATCCCCCAAGCTTAGACCTCGCTTGTCCCCAAGCGAAACTGAACTCAGTAAACATGACCACAGCTTTATGGAGTGAAGAGTCGATAAATAAAATACGGACAAGAAGCATCACATTTATCTATGCATCAATCATTATATACGGAAACTTCCTCTTATTTAACCTAACTTGAAACGAGGAATGGGAGTCACAAACAAAGATGCAAAAGAGAGAATCAAAATTGGTGATGGCAAATTTCATTATTGGTCAGAGAACATTTAATGATATCATACTTATCTTAGGTGAAGTCGTTATAACAAGGCTTATATTGTAGAGATTAACATGTTTAATTATAACAATCCTTTTAAAGTGATTCATAGCTTTCAAAGTAATATTCATTCAGATAATAAAGCATGTGGTAAACAAAGAAGGATAGAAAACATGATTGAATAAATCAACATATAGATGGTGAGATCACAACAACTCAAATGCTTGCTGGAGACGGAAAGGAATGGGTTTATTGACTCAACATAAATGTAAGAGATAGGCCCTTCGCAGAGGGAAGCATTGATCACTCATGTGCTAGAGATTTTATTTTGTAAAACAGAGGTATAAAAGTTTGACACTCCTGCCAACCTTTCTTACACAAACCATGGCTAACCGAATCCTTGGGTGCCTACAAACAATCACAAACCATGGAGGAGTTTCTAATTTTGAGGGAGGTGTATGTTTATGTCAAAGAATGGCAAACAGAAAATACAGTATGTCACAAGCCAACTAGACTTCACAAGAGCGGCTCCCATTGAAGGACGCAACTGGAATAGAAGTTCATCCCTCTTTCTCTTTTGTTTACACAATTATTCTTTGACTGGTAAATCAGGGGCAAAAAGAGTGAAAAGAATTTGTATTATTATTTGGGGCTGGGAACCCCGCTGCCAGCTCTTCTAGCATTTGGATAAGCGGATGAAGCCACTAGTCCAGGTGTGTGAGTCCAATCAACAAGTGAGATAAAGATTCTCTATTTGCGTCCTCATGAGCTAAAACAGAAACACAAAACAGGGATAGTTTTGAAAGTTTTAAAGGTAACACACGAGCAATTTACGTGGAGTGGCGGTGAAATACCACATTAAGGAAGGTATGGTGGACACAAATGGCAAGTTTTTGGGGCTCAAGGTTTGGATGCACGAGAAGCATTCCCTCTCAGTACAGGGTTTTTGGCTAGCAAGGCTGGGTAGCACGCATAAGAGTTGAGGGAAAACAAACAAATATACATATGATGAAACCAATCATGCAATCTTCATTGAAAGACCAAGCGATCTTAACTTGTGAATACTAAGTTTATGAGCTAATAGGAAATTCCTCTTTCTTATACTAGCATCTCAAAATATTATCTCTATTGATCCAAGCTAAGTTTGCCAAAACCAACTAGATTAACTTGGTGATCTCCAGAGTGACACCAAATACTAATAGCAAGCTCAACCATATGACAGAAATTGAAAACTAAATTAAGGTGTGCAGAAAGTAAATGATGAAACTTCTCATTAATATTTCAAACCGGCAACTCACACCAACGGATACAATGATAACCAACTAAGGAGAGATACTTCCATACTGCAAACCATCCTATATGATAACTTCTCTACTCATGATATGACTCTACTGAAAAAGTAAAAAGATGAAAAATAGTGATGTGACACCGCGGCACTCCCCCAAGCTTGGAACAAGCCAAGGGGATGCCAATACCAATGAGGAATTATTTCTTCAGTGGTGGTGGTGAATCCTTCTCGATGAGCTTATCAATTGATTTCTCTAGATCTTCAATTGCGAACACAAGCATACGCATCACCTCCGTATTGCGATCAATACAGCCTGCATGCCTGTCAGATTGTGAATCCCAGCCACCAAGATTTTCCCCCACTCTACCTTAGGTTGAGAGCTTCCTTCATCTGCATGGTTAGAACGATCCATATCCCAGCAAAAAGGCAAATCCGCCTCGGGTACCCTCCAAGATTGATACTCATGAATTAAAGTACGGAGAGGTTTCTTTATACCTGAACGGGGTGTCCTTGAAGCTAAGAAGTGGCATGGGGCCTTCCCTTCGGTGCTCATCCTTGTCGTTTGCTTGCGAGGTTTTGCAATCACTCCAATGCTTGCGATGGTCGCACGTGGATGCACTCGTGGGTTTTCTTCTACATCTCCTTCAGCTCCACTCTCGAACTCCTCCTCCAACTCCAGGTCTTGGAGATCATCTTCCTTTGGTCCCTTCCCCTTGTTGTTGTTGGTGGAGACCATGATGCTTCTAAAAACGAAAACAGGTCCTGGCAGAAACAGATCGAAACAGAAACACGACGAGAAAACGATATACGGACCTCGGGGGGTCCGGGGGATTATATAGAAAAAAGTTTCATAACAAAAGGAAAGTCCAGGTCGAAAATGAGTCGGAGAGGGACTCCGGGGTGCCCACACCATAGGCTGACGCGGCCAAGGGTGGGCCCACGCCACCTCATGGTGTGGTGCCTCCGGGCACCTTCTCCAACTCCTCTTCAGCTCGGTATTTTTCATATTTTCCAAAAAAACAGTAAAAATAAAAGTTGGAACATGTTTCGCGAACGTTTTCTTACCAAAACTGATACCTATTCGAAAACTGACTCTGCAGTTTCTGAAATATGCTTCTTAATAAATTCCTCCGGGGTCATGGCTCGAATACAATCAACATTTTCATTATAAGGATCTCCAGAAATATAATGCTTGAGTCTTTGGCCATTCACCACTTGTGAAGTGTTGTCTTCATGGGAAACAATTTTAATTGCCACCAAACGATATACGTCTTCGATAACAAAAGGGCATTCCCATCTCGAAGGTAATTTTTCTGCAAAAAATCTGAGACGAGACCTATACAATAGCACTTTCTCACCAACATGAAATTATCTTTTAATAATTCTCTTATCGTGCCACCTTTTAACTTTCTCTTTAAAGAGCTTACCATTTTCATATGCTTCACTCCTCCATTCATCTAAAGAACTTAAGCCAAACAACCTTTTCTCACCAGCAAGTTTAAAATCTCTATTTAGGTCTTTCACTGCCCAATAAGCTTTGTGTTCTAATTCTAGGGGCAAGTGACAAGCTTTTCCATAAACCATTTTATAAGGAGACATCTCCATGGGATTCTTATAAGCAGTTCTATAAGCCCACAGAGCATCATTTTTCTTAGCCCAACTTTTTCTAGATTTGTTAACAGTCTTTTGCAAGATAGATTTGATTTCTCTATTTGATAATTCTACTTGCCCACTAGTTTGAGGATGATAGGGTGAGGCAATTCTATGATTAACATCATATTTAGCAAGAGTCTTTCTAAAACTACCATGAATAAAATGAGAACCCCCATCAGTCATAAGATATCTAGGCACACCAAACCTAGGGAAAATAATGTCATTAAGCATTTTTAATGAGTTTTCACCATCAACACTTTTAGTACGTATAACTTCTACCCGTTTAGTAACATAATCAACAGCAACAAGAATATGAGTGTAGCCTTGTGAAGGAGGGAAAGGACCCATAAAGTCAACTCCCCAACAATCAAACGGTTCAATAACAAGAGAATAATTCATAGGCATTTCATTACGTCTAGAAATATTTCAAACCCTTTGACATTGATCACAAGATAAAATAAACTTTATAGCATCTTTAAAGAGAGTTGGCCAATAAAAACCTGATTGTAGAACCTTATGTGCAGTTCTATCTTCAGCGTGATGTCCTCCATAAGCACTACTATGACATTTTCTCAATATCTCTCGTTGTTCATTTTCAGGAACACATCTTTGCATAATACCATCAACACCTTCTTTATATAAGTGTGGGTCATCCCAAAAATAATGCCTCAAATCACAGAAGAATTTTCTTCTTTGCTGAGCTGTAAAGGTAGGAGGCAAATACTTGGAAACAACAAAGTTATCATAATCAGCATACCATGGACTCTCTTGAGAGCTCACTTTTATTGCGACCAACTGTTCATTAGGAAAACTATCATTAACAGGAATAGGATCATCAGTGATATTTTCTAATCTAGAAAAATTATCGACAACATGATTTTCAGTACCCTTCCTATCCACAATATGTAAATCAAACTCTTGTAAGAGAAGCACCCATCTAATAAGCCTAGTCTTAGCATCTTTATTTTCCATAAGGTACTTAATAGCAGCATGATCAGTATGAAAAGTAACATTAGAATTAACAATATACTGCCTAAATTTATCACAAACAAAACCTACAGCTAGGAACTCTTTCTTAGTGGTAGCATAATTCTTTTGAGCAGCATCAAGAGTTTTACTAGCATAATGAATAACATTTAACTTCTTATCTACCCGTTGTCCAAGAACAACACCTACAACATAATCACTAGCATCACACATAATTTCAAACGGTAAATTCCAATCATGGGGTTGAACAATAGGGGCAGATATTAAAGCCTTCTTTAAAATTTCAAAAGCTTCTTTACAATATCCATCAAAAACAAAAGGTGCGTTCTTTTGATGAAGATTAGTAAGAGGCTTTGATATTTTAGATAAATCTTTAATAAATCTTCAATAGAAACCAGCATGACCAAGAATACTACGAATACCTTTGACATCCCTGGGACAGGGCATTTTCTCAATGGCTTCAAATTTAGCTCTATCAATTTCAATACCTCTTTCAGAAATTTTATGTCCAAGAACAATTCCTTCATTAACCATAAAATGGCATTTCTCCCAATTAAGAACAAGATTAGTCTCCTCACATCTATGCAAAACTTTATCAAGATTCTGCAAACAATTATCAAAATAAGTTCCATAGACGGAGAAATCATCCATGAAGACTTCCACAATTTCTTCACAAAAACCATGAAATATAGCAGACATGCATCTTTGAAAAGTAGCAGGAGCATTACATAAACCAAAAGGCATACGTCTATAAGCATAGGTTCCATAAGGACAAGTGAAAGTTGGTTTCTCTTGATCAAGCTTTCTAACAGCAATTTGAGAGAACCCAGAATAACCATCAAGAAAGCAAAAATGAGTTTTCTTAGACAACCTCTCTAACATTTGATCAATAAAAGGCAAAGGAAAATGATCTTTCTTAGTAACCTTATTAACTTTCATAAAATCAATACACATCCTATAACCAACCACTACTCTTTGAGGAATAAGTTCATTATTTTCATTTGCACAACAGTCATCCCTCCTTTCTTAGGGACACAATGCACATGACTAACCCATGTACTATCAGCAACAGGATAAATAATACCAGCATCAAGGAGTTTCCATACCTCATTTATTACCACATCCTTCATCTTAGGATTTAAACGGCGTTGATGTTCAACAACTGGCTTTGCATCAGGTTCAATATTAATAGCATGCTGACATATAGCAGGTGTAACACCCGGGGATTTTCCCCAATTAGAAGTTGATTGTTTTTTCTTTTGGCATTGCATTGCATTGCATCATGCATGAAGTGCACTTGTTTGCAAACCAACTTAAAAATTCAAATCAATTGGCAATTTGAAATTTTTGAAAATAAAGTTCACATACTTTGATCTTGCTGTTGTGTAATTCAATAAAAATTATTTCATAAAATAAAAAACCCCTAAAACCTTATTCTTTTTCTCTCTATTTCTTTCCTACAAAAAATGTGTAAACAGAAAAAAAAAAACAGAAAAGCAAGAGGGGGAGGCAGACCAGGCCAGCCGAGTGGGCCGGCCCAGCCCACCTACCACCCCAGCCAGCGCGCAGCGCGCGACCTTTCTCCTTTTCTTCCTCCTCCGTACGGCGTGATGAGGCCGCTGACGACAGCCAGCGCACCCGCACCCCCTCCTCACCTGCTCCCTCTCCCATTTTCTACCCCGAGGCCCCCAAACCCTAGCCATGTTTCCCCTCTTCCTCCCTGCGCCGCCGTTTCCTTCTTTCTCCTCTTCCTCCTCTGGTTTCTCCCTCTCTGAAATTTCTGAATTTTTCCGGTGACACTCCATGGCTGGAGCTTGACGGGGTTGGTGTAGGGGTTGTGGTCGTCGTCGAGGAGTCTTCTCGGCGAGAACATGACCGCGGCACCTCCGTCTACCTCCTCGCCAACCGGGACGACCACGAAGGGCTCTGGATCGCCGTCGACGAGCTCCTCCTCGCCGCGGTCGCACCGTCTCGTCCCCGATCCCTCCTTCCTCGACAACAGTGGGTGAGCACCTCCCTTTATTTCCCTGTTTTCCTCCTGTTGTCCGCACGCACACCCTGCACCTCTCTGCACTCGACCACGCGCACGGCAACGGCCGCAGCGCGGCTCGTCGCCGGCGCGCTCCCCTGTCCCCTGCAAGTTCAGTTAACTGAACTTGTTCAGTTCAGTTAACGAACGCATATCTAACCCAAAACCCCCTCGCCCTCTGTTCTGCCACGATCACGCAGCCCAGCCCAGTGGCTAGAGCCCACGCGGGCAAGCCCTTGGTCGCGAGTTCGATCCCCGGCGCGCGGATTAATCCCACCTTTTTGCTTCGCACGCTGACAGATAGGGCCCCTCCGTCAGCGACCGTGGAGGCCAGTGGGGCTCCACCTGCGCGTCGCTGGCGCCAGCGTGGCCTGGGCCCTCTCGTCAGCCGCAGGGATTGGCTCAGCCCGCGGTGAGAATTACCAGATCCAGATCTGGATCTGAGAACTTGCACCGAGGCCCCTGTCCTTCCTCTGTTTTGCACCGGAGCCCCTCTAGTTTCTGTTCCCTTCACCATCAAGTCCCTGTCTTTTACAAATAAATCCTAAACATTCAAAGGAGCATAACTTTCACTCCCTAACTCCAAATAATACAAATTTTATATGTTTTCCAACCAGAAAAATGCAAAGAATGTTAATATGCCATTAATATCCCTGTTTGCATTTTGTATGTTGCATCCTAGTTTGTGTTATGCATGTTCACCTATTAAATAAATATGGAATGTGTTGGGGTATTAACTGAATATTGCCCTATTCCATTTAATCTTGTTTAGCTCACCTATCTATTGTTCTCCATGCTAATCAACATTTAAATTGATGGTTAAATAAACAACTTGAACCAATAATTATTTGTCCGGACTCCGGTTCCGATTAAATTGCTTAATGTTGCATCTTGCATTGCATATCGCCTGTCATGCATATAAAATAGGATCATGCTGGATCTTTTGCCGTAGAAGTAATTGTTGCATCCGGTATTTGTTCTAGTTCGTTGCTTCTTCGCGGATAGGACGCTGGGATGATCTGAGCAACGACAAGTTCTTCGGATGTACCTCTACTTGCTGGATCTCAGGCAAGTATACTCACTTGCTACCTATGTTGCCTTTCCTCACTTGTTACCGATTCTTTCCGTTGTCTTTATGCTAGCCTAGTATTTCGATGCTTGTGTTCCGATCCCATCACATGTTTACCCTGCTGCCACGATATTGCCTTACCTCCACACCTATAACCCTGTTGTTTGTTGGCCCGTGTCGTACTAGCATGCTTAGGTTTGTTTGCGCTCGAATCCTGTTGTCTTTTGTCCTATCACCTGTTTAGTTGATAGTTGGGTTTCAACTTAATCAACAACATGTTAATGCTTGGGGTAATAATAATTTGATGATAAGGCACCGGCAGGAGGCCCGGCGTGGTTTTGAGGCCTGCTAGTGTCGAACTTAATTAGGAAAAGGGTCTTGTCTACTGATCCATGATGAGCGCACTAACCGCATGTGGGAAGCGAGTATGGGCGCCCCCCGCAATTCTGATTCGATTCGCATCTCGTCCAAATCGCCTCATTTAGTTCGGGTTTTCCATTTGCCGCATGCATATGCAGGTGCGAACCCTTGGCGCCAGGGTGGTAAATTTTGTAGTCGGCATTTAGGGAGACACGGTCTTAGAGTGCTATGAGGGTCCCCTTTTCTTCGTGGGGCTTGATTAGTCGTGCGCTCAACTGCACGGGGTTCTTTGGGCTTGATGCGAAGAAGAGTTGGGTTGTGTTGAGTGCCTCGCTTGGTGGGTTTGATCCCCGTCTGGCGGGATACTCTTACGTGTACGGCCAAATTGGTGCATCCCTGCATGGTTAAATCTTCTCGAGAAGCCGTGTTGTCCGCGGTTATGGATGACTTGGTGAAAGTGCTGGCTAACAAGTACTCAGACAACTTACACCTAATGATAATAACTTGACTAGTAATATAGTATTACCTTCACCATAAAAATGAATGTCACCTTAATCAACAGTGTGAGTTTCCGTGGGTTGCTTCCTTAGTAGGGGGTAACACTGGATGGGTATTGTTTGGTGAGTAGTTATAGTTGGTTTTGTCGCGCTGTCGTATCCCTTTCTTTTAGCCGGATGTTGTAGCGCGTCTCTGTAGTTAGTTAGTGCAGCCTGATGCCGCTTCTTTGCAATAATCCCTTCCTTCCGTTCTACCCAAAGTATTTGTATCTTGTGATGATTGGTTACGCTGGTATCTTGTGAGTATGGTTGCCAGTACTTAATAGTACTGACCCACGAATCCATTTCGTGGCTGCATATTCCACATTGCAGTCAACAGGTTTGAAGTCTGACGACGTTAGCTTGGGAATCCCTCCGGCTTGGCCTGGGCAGGGATTGGATGCTCTCGGTTATCTTCAGGACTCTTAGTCCAATTTGTATCTTGTCCGTAGTCGGACACTATGTTGTTTCTTCCACTGTCATTTGGATCTTTGTATTGTATCAGTTGTATCCTTGACTCGTTTGAGTCGTCTTGTATATATCTCTTCTGTTGTTGTTGTGGATTATTCGTGAACTGTTGTAATGTTATCACAAATGGCAACCTAAAATCGGTTATTATGTGGATTTGGCGGAAATGCTGAAATCTGCATAGTGCCCGATCCCGGGGCGTCACAAATGGTATCAGAGCATGGTTTTCGATTCCCGATGTTGTTTCGATACGAATGGTTATCGAAGCAACGGGTCCGCAAAGCCTGTAGGATAACCTCGCTAACGGTCGTGTTTCTAGAGTGTCCAAAATATTTGTGCTAAAACTAATTTTGGAAATATCTCACTAGGATTCTGATTTTCTTCTCATCTCTATTCTATTTCTTCTCCGATCTTATTTGTTTTGGTGTCTCTTCTCTCATCTATCTTTCAAAGTTTTAGGATCCTACGTGGGTGGACGTTCTCTTAGCCTTTTAACCTAATAGGTTCGATCTTCGGAAGATTTCTCAACGGGAGGACATCATCATCGACGGGAGTAAGAAACTTTTGTTAGTGGTGTCGAGAAGAAGAGATCCGCCCACTGACCCGGGAAATCAACCGCAGCACGAAGACTCCGTAGTTGACACCTCTCTTCCCCTTGCCTTGGGTGGATTGCGAGGGCGCAATCCCTTGTTAGTGGTGTCGTCTGTAACACCTGGGGGATTTTCCCCAATTAGAAGTTGATTGTTTTTTTTCTTTTGGCATTGCATTGCATTGCATTGCATCATGCATGAAGTGCACTTGTTTGCAAACCAACTTAAAAATTCAAATCAATTGGCAATTTGAAATTTTTGAAAATAAAGTTCACATACTTTGATCTTGCTGTTGTGTAATTCAATAAAAATTATTTCATAAAATAAAAAACCCCTAAAACCTTATTCTTTTTCTCTCTCTTTCTTTCCTACAAAAAAATGTGTAAACAGAAGAAAAAAAAACAGAAAAGCAAGAGGGGGAGGCAGACCAGTCCAGCCGAGTGGGCCGGCCCAGCCCACCTACCACCCCAGCCAGCGCGCAGCGCGCGGCCTTTCTCCTTTTCTTCCTCCTCCGTACGGCGTGACGACGCCGCTGACGACAGCCAGCGCACCCGCACCCCCTCCTCACCTGCTCCCTCTCCCTTTTTCTACCCCGAGGCCCCCAAACCCTAGCCAGGTTTCGCCTCTTCCTCCCTGCGCCGCCGTTTCCTTCTTTCTCCTCTTCCTCCTCTGGTTTCTCCCTCTCTGAAATTTCTGAATTTTTTCGGTGACACTCCATGGCCGGAGCTTGACGGGGTTGGTGTAGGGGTTGTGGTCGTCGTCGAGGAGTCTTCTCGGTGAGAACGTGACCGCGGCACCTCCGTCTACCTCCTCGCCAACCGGGACGACCACGAAGGGCTCTGGATCGCCGTCGACGAGCTCCTCCTCGCCGCGGTCGCACCGTCTCGTCCCCGAGCCCTCCTTCCTCGACAACAGTGGGTGAGCACCTCCCTTTCTTTCCCTGTTTTCCTCCTGTTGTCCGCACGCACACCCTGCACCTCTCTGCACTCGACCACGCGCACGGCAGCGGCCGCAGCGCGGCTCGTCGCCGGCACGCTCCCCTGTCCCCTGCAAGTTCAGTTAACTGAACTTGTTCAGTTCAGTTAACGAACGCAGATCTAACCAAAAACCTCCTCGCCCTCTGTTCTGCCACGATCACGCAGCCCAGCCTAGTGACCAGAGCCCACGCGCGCAAGCCCTTGGTCGCGAGTTCAATCCCCCGCTCGCGGATTAATCCCACCTTTTTGCTTCGCACGCTGACAGATAGGGCCCCTCCGTCGGCGACCGTGGAGGCCAGTGTGGCTCCACCCGCGCGTCGCTGGCGCCAGCGTGGCCTGGGCCCTCTCGTCAGCCGCAGGGGTTGGCTCAGCCCGCGGTGAGAATTACCAGATCCAGATCTAGATCTGAGAACTTGCACCGAGGCCCCTGCCCTTCCTCTGTTTTGCACCGGAGCCCCTCCAGTTTCTGTTCCCTTCACCATCAAGTCCCTGTCTTTTACAAATAAATCCTAAACATTCAAAGGAGCATAACTTTCACTCCCTAACTCCAAATAATACAAATTTTATATGTTTTCCAACCAGAAAAATGCAAAGAATGTTAATATGCCATTCATATCCCTGTTTGCATTTTGTATGTTGCATCCTAGTTTGTGTTATGCATGTTCACCTATTAAATAAATATGGAATGTGTTGGGGTATTAACTGAATATTGCCCTATTCCATTTAATCTTGTTTAGCTCACCTATCTATTGTTATCCATGCTAATCAACATTTAAATTGATGGTTAAATAAACAACTTGAACCAATAATTATTTGTCCGGACTCCGGTTCCGATTAAATTGCTTAATGTTGCATCTTGCTTTGCATATCGCCTGTCATGCATATAAAATAGGATCATACTGGATCTTTTGCCGTAGAAGTAATTGTTGCATCCGGTATTTGTTCTAGTTCGTTGCTTCTTCGCGGATAGGACGCTGAGATGATGTGAGCAATGACAAGTTCTTCGGATGTACCTCTACTTGCTGGATCTCAGGCAAGTATACTCACTTGCTACCTATGTTGCCTTTCCTCACTTGTTACCGATTCTTTCCGTTGTCTTTATGCTAGCCTAGTATTTTTGATGCTTGTGTTCCGATCCCATCACATGTTTACCATGCTGTCACGATATTGCCTTACCTCCACACCTATAACCCTGTTGTTTGTTGGCATGTGTCGTACTAGCATGCTTAGGTTTGTTTGCGCTCGAATCATGTTGTCTTTTGTCCTATCACCTGTTTAGTTGATAGTTTGGTTTCAACTTAATCAACAACATGTTAATGCTTGGGGTAATAATAATTTGATGATAAGGCACCGGCAGGAGGCCCGGCGTGGTTTTGAGGCCTGCTAGTGTCGAACTTAATTAGGAAAAGGGTCTTGTCTACTGATCCATGATGAGCGCACTAACCGCATGTGGGAAACGAGTATGGGCGCCCCCCCGCAATTCTGATTCGATTCGCATCTCGTCCAAATTGCCTCATTTAGTTCGGGTTTTCCATTTGCCGCATGCATATGCAGGTGCGAACCCTTGGCGCCAGGGTGGTAACTTTTGTAGTCGGCATTTAGGGAGACACGGTCTTAGAGTGCTATGAGGGTCCCCTTTACTTCGTGGGGCTTGATTAGTCGTGCGCTCAACTGCACGGGGTTCTTTGGGCTTGATGCGAAGAATAGTTGGGTTGTGTTGAGTGCCTCGCTTGGTGGGTTTGATCCCCGTCTGGCGGGATACTCTTGCGTGTACGACCAAATTGGTGTATCCCTGCAGGGTTAAATCTTCTCGAGAAGCCGTGTTGTCCGCGGTTATGGATGACTTGGTGAAAGTGCTGGCTAACAAGTACTCAGACAACTTACACCTAATGATAATAACTTGACTAGTAATATAGTATTACCTTCACCATAAAAATGAATGTCACCTTAATCAACAGTGTGAGTTTCCTTGGGTTGCTTCCTTAGTAGGGGGTAACACTGGATGGGTATTGTTTGGTGAGTAGTTATAGTTGGTTTTGTCGCGCTGTCTTATCCCTTTCTTTTAGCCGGATGTTGTAGCGCGTCTCTGTAGTTAGTTAGTGCAGCCTGCTACCGCTTCTTTGCAATAATCCCTTCCTTCCGTTCTACCCAAAGTATTTGTATCTTGTGATGATTGGTTACGCTGGTATCTTGTGAGTATGGTTGCCAGTACTTAATAGTACTGACCCACGAATCCATTTCGTGGCTGCATATTCCACATTGCAGTCAACAGGTTTGAAGTCTGACGACGTTAGCTTGGGAATCCCTCCGGCTTGTCCTGGGCAGGGATTGGATGCTCTCGGTTATCTTCAGGACTCTTAGTCCAATTTGTATCTTGTCCGTAGTCGGACACTATGTTGTTTCTTTCACTGTCATTTGGATCTTTGTATTGTATCAGTTGTATCCTTGACTCGTTTGAGTCGTCTTGTATATATCTCTTCTGTTGTTGTTGTGGATTATTCGTGAACTGTTGTAATGTTATCACAAGTGGCAACCTGAAATCGGTTATTATGTGGATTTGGCGGAAATGCTGAAATCTGCATAGTGCCCGATCCCGGGGCGTCACAGCAGGAGAAATCCCCTTCAAATCGTCAAGAGTATAACCAATAGCACCTCTGTGTTTCCTCAATATTCCCAATAATCTCTCCTCTTCTTCCCCAGAAAGTTTAGAACTAATAATAAAAGGATATAATTTCTTATCATCAATATGAGCATATTTAAGATTGTGAGGCAAAGGCTTTAAACCTAAAACAGGATCCTCCTTGGGTGGTAATGTGGTACCCAAGTCTTCCACCGGTAAATTATGTTTCAGCATCGCTGGCTGATGTAGAAAATCTCGGCAATATCATTTCATTCTTCCATAAAGACATCACTTTTGTGGTCTTCCATGTATTGCTGCAAAGGATTGTTAGGAGCAAGAGCAATAGCAGCCAATTGTTCAACTCTATAATTCTCGTTAGGTAATTTAGCTTCATAAGGTGCTTTAGCAAATTTTGAGAAATTAAATTCATAAGACAATCCATCAAACTTTGTAAGGATTTTCTCCTTTTTACGGTCTATAACAGCACCACAAGTGTTTAAGAAAGGTCTACCAAATATAATAAGACAAGTATCACTAGCAGAAATGCCTAGTACAAGAAAATCAGCAGGATATATAGTTTTACCACATAAGACCTCCACATCTCTAACAATACCAATCAGATAAATAGTTTCCCTTTTAGCAAGTTGAATAATCACATCAATGTCTTCAAGTTCACAAGAACCAATTTCATGCATGATTTCTTTATAAAGCTCATAAGGAATAGCACTAGAACTAGCACCAATGTCACACTAACCATAATAGCAATGATCACCTATCCTCACAGATAGCAAATGAACACTAGGTTTCCTATATTTACTAGGATGAGAGACAATATTATAAGTATCTTCACAAAATATAATGTGTACCTCTTCTATATTTTCAGAAACAAGGTCCTTTACTATTGCTATTGTAGGTTCTACAGTTATTTGTTCCTCGGGTTCTACAAGTTTCCTTGAACTTTTATTAACCACGCTAGCTAACATAGAATGTTCTTTTACCTTAGCAGGGAAAAGCATTTTCTCAATATAAGGTTTAGGCACAATAGAATCAACGGTATGAACTTCTATATCTCTAGCAGGAACACAATTAACAGTATCTTTATAAGGTGCATGATACTTATCCCATTCCTTTTTGGGAATATTAATATAAGAAGCAAAGTGTTTTATAAGTTTGCAGCAACTTGAGAATCAAGACCATAAACAATACTAACATTATGAAAATCGTCGGATGACATAAAAGTTTTAATGCATTCATAATCATAGTTTATACCTGGCTTTCTACCTTTGTCATTCTCCCATCCTTCAGTGTTTTCTTGAATACGATCAAGGAGATCCCATTTCGCTTCATCCTTCATACGTGCAAATGATCCGAAAACAAAAAACATCCAATAAATCCTTATCATGAAGAGAAAGCCTTGCATAGAAATTATTAATAACAATATTACTGGGGAGTTCATGAATGGGGCATTTGAGCATTAGTAACTTCAGTCTCCCCCATGTTTGGGCAATACTCTCTCCGTCATGAGTCCAAAAATTAGATATATAATTTCGATCTCTATGAATTTCACTGGGAGGATAGAATTTACAATAAAAGAGAGGCACAATTTCCCCCATCCAATAGTCTTGGTATTTTTCAGCAGTTTGAACCATTCAGCGGCTCGACCTGTCAATGATATAGAGAATAATTTCCTCTTAACTTGGCCCATTGTAATACCTGCACACTTGAACAACTCGCATAATTCATGTAAAAAAGAGCAACATGATCACCAGGATGGACAGTTCCATCACCTGAATAGCAGTTATTCACAACATGTTTAACAATCTTTATAGGTATTTTATAAGGATCCAAATCATCAGGCGGTGGGTCACTTACTACCCTAGTAGTGGCAGCAGATCCCGCAAATAAGGATTCAAAAGGAGATCCAAACATAGTATAATAAAGCAGTAGACAGTAATAAAAACATCACTTACACCAGAAGCTTCCTTTATAAATTTCACTTCCCAATAGCGCTTCACTCCCTGGTAACGGTGCCAGAAAATAGTCTTGATGACCCACAAGTATAGGGGGTGTATCGTAGTACTTTCTATAAATAAGAGTGTCGAACCCAACGAGAAGCAGAAGGTGTTGACAAGCAGTTTCGATGAAGGAAAAACTGTAAATACTTAAAGATAAATTTGTAGGGTTTTTTGATATTGCAGATAAATAAAGTGCGAGTAAATAAAATGCAGTAATAATTGTTGCAGAAAGTGGCCCAATACTTTTTTTAACAAAGGACAAGTCGGTGGGGTTACTTATGATTAACCAACGTTGTCGAGGACACACAGGAGGTTTCTGTCAAGTGCTTTTGTTCCATGCCACTGAATAATCTTTAGTGTTTTGATGGGTGTTGTGTGGGTGAACCTATGATAATGTACCGACCCATCCAAGAATAATACATACTTTGTATTATACCCCTTGCAAGCATCCGCAACTACAAGAAAGTAATTAATACATAAATCTAACCACAGCTTTAAACTCCGGGATCCTACGCTCCCTCGTGTAATGGTTTCCTAACGGGGGTTTAGGTTTCTGTCACTCCGGCAACCCCACAATTAGTAGACAAATACACGATGCATTCCCCTAGGACCATAAATGGTGAAGTATCATTTAGTCGCCATTCATATGACACCACTAGAAGAATAACACCACAACTTAAATATCAAACATTAAATATTACTCAACATTACTTCACTACTAACAACTTGACTTCTCCCCTATCCTCAAGAACAACACGAACTACTCACAACACATCATATGGATCATGATCAGAGGTTATATAATGGATGATAACAATCTGGTCATAAAGTGCAAACACCGATAAATCTCGCAAGCATCAACTACTAACAAGTAATCTACACCGGGAGAGAGATCTAATGCAAGACAACGATAGAGGCCCCTAATTGTTACAACGGAATGAAGGTGGATGATGAGAGTGATGGTGCTGGTGGTGGTGATGATGATGATGATGACGATCTTGATGATGCCCAGAGTGATGACGGTGACGATGGCGGTGATTTCCCCTCTCCGGAGTGGAATTTCCCCGACAGATTTCTCCATACCAGAGAACTTTTCTCTCTGGGGTGTTTTCCCCCCGAGGCGGCGGCGGATAATTCTTCGATGATGGTATGAGGCTTAGGGTTCCCTGGGGGCCAAGTACGCGGAAGATATTGAAGGGGAACGTAGCATAGAAAAGAAAAAATTTCCTACATGCGATAAACCCGAATGGCCAAGATCAAATCTATGAGATGAAAGGCAACGGGGAAAAAGAGAGACTTGAGATAACATACCCTCGAAGACTCAAAGTGGTACGAGAAAATATCTCGTGGTTGGCGTAGTCGTTCTCACGCCGATCCCGAGCGAGAAGAAGAGCACCGCAATCCGGCGGTGCCTTCGTAATCGGTCACACGTTCAGCTCGATGAAGACTTCCGTTCCCTCGTTCCAGCGAGTTGCGGAAGTAGAGGATCCCTCCGGAATTCCAGCAGCACGACGGCGTGGTGGTGGTGAAGAATCCCACGGTCAGGGCTTTGCCAAGCCGGAGACCATGGAATGGAGCAGCGGGTGGAAGGGAAAATGTGTGGGCAAGTGTGTAGAGAAGAGAGAGCCCTCACCCTCCTTTTATAGGGGAGGGGGAGGCAGCCCAAAGGGGGGGTGCGGTAGCCATGGGTGCCCCCACCCCTTCCTCTCTTCATGTGAGTGGAAGCTCCACTCAAACCCACTCAAAATTCCTTAATTTCCCACTTGGAAAATCCAAAGGTTTTTCTTTAATAAATAAATAAAACATTTTTATTTCTTTATTTATATTTGTTAATTCCATTAAAAACATTTGCATGCAGCACCCCGAACCATTTGTGTGACGCCCCCGCAATCGGGCACTATGCAGATTTCGGCATTTCCACCCAAATCCGCATAATAACCGATTCCAGGTTGCCACTTGTGATAACATTACAACAGTTCACGAATATTCCGCGAACACAACAGAAGAGATATATACAAGACGACTCAAACGAGTCAAGAATACAACTGATACAATACAAAGATCCAAATAACAGCGGAAGAAATAACATAGTGTCCGACTACGGACAAGATACAAATTGGACTAAGAGTCCTGAAGATAACCGATGGCGTCCAATCCCTGCCCAGGCCAAGCCGGAGGGATTCCCAAGCTAACGTCGTCAGACTTCAAACCTGTTGACTGCAATATGGAATATGCAGCCACAAAATGGATTCGTGGGTCAGTACTATTAAGTACTGGCAAATCCTACTCACAAGATACCAGCGTAACCAATCATCACAAGATACAAATACTTTGGGTACAACAGAAAGAAGGGAATATTGCAAGAAAGCGGCAGCGGGCTGCACTAACTAACTACAGAGACGCACTACAACTTCCGGCTATTAGAGAGGGATAAGAGAGCGTATCAGAACCAACTACAACTACTCACCAAACAATACCCATCCAATGTTACCCCCTACTAAGGAAGCAACCCAAGGAAACTCACACTGTTGATTAAGGTGAAGTTCAGGTTATTGTGACAATATTCCTATTACTAGTCAAATTATTATTAATTAGGTGTAAGTTGTCTGAGTACTTGTTAGCCAGCACTTTCACCAAGTCGTCACATAACCGTGGACAACACGGCTTCTCGAGAAGATTTATCCCTGCAGGGGGTGCTCCAGTACCCGTACACACTCAAGCCACCAACTAAAACTCAGGTTGGCTCGACACGACCCAAACCGTCTCTACAACCCATCCTAGGAGCCACGGAGCTATAAGGTCCCAGCCACGCAGCCGAATACTCAGCGCAAGTGTGCAAAACTCCCGCAGGACGCAACACCCCGGCAATACAGGCCTCGCTCTATATGCATCATCATCATCATAACCATCATAATCCTCATCAACCATGGGGGCGCCTCCCATTATGCATATGCGCAAATGGAACGCCCGAACTAAGTGTGGCTCTTCGGACAAGCTGCAAATCAGGTCTAAGTCGAGGGGGGTCCCATACTATCTCCCGGATGCGGTGAGCACGCTCATCATGGATCTATGGACAAGACCCTTTTCCTAGTTTCGACACCAGCAGGCTCCAAAACCACGACGGGCCTCCTGTCGGTGCCTTATCATCAAATTATTATTTCCCCAAACATTAACAGGTTGTTGATTAAATTGAAACCCAACTATCAACTAAACAGGTGATATGAAAAAGGACAACAAGACTTGAGCGCAAACAACACTAAGCATGCAACTACGACACGAGGGCCAACAAGGTAAACAAGCAACAGTTGATAGGAAGTGGAAGGAAGGCTATGTCATGGCTGCAAGGTAAACATATGATAGGATCGAGACACAAGCATCGAAAATACTAGGCTAGCATAAAGACAACGGAAAGAATCGGTAACAAGTGAGGAAAGGCAACATAGGTAGCAAGTGAGTATACTTGCCTGAGATCCAGCAAGTAGAGGTACATCCGTAGACCTTGTCGTTGCTCACATCATCTCAACGTCCTATCCGCGAAGAAGCAAAGCACTAAAAGAAACACCGGATGCAACAATTACTACTACGGCAAAAGATCCAGCATGATCCTATTTTATATGCATGACAAGTTTAAGGATGCATCAAAGATAAACTAGTTGACATGGTAAACATATTTAAATGGGCCCATATGCAATTTGAATTGCATTTGGAAAAGCCCATGAATTAATGTTGAATTAAATGATCTACAAATAACCATCATGTGAAAGTTGATTAGAATGATGCATGGATTATGGAAACAATAAGAAAACAACAATAGCTTCAGTTTGATATGTTGTTTACCAAGTTTGGAAATTTTATTTATTAAGTTATGAACTTTGGCATTTTAAATGATTTAAACAAACATTTGTTGTTTTCACCAATTTTAAATGTTCAAAACAGATAACAAAATTTATATTTGGAAATAACACAAAATTTTAGATGGAATACATATTTCATTTGTTGAATTTGGATTTTAGATGAGCAAGTTATTAAATTGACAAGTTTAAATGCATTAATTAAGAAATAGTTGTTTTCAGCAATTTAATTTATTCAAAATAGAAAACAAAGTTGATATTTTCAAAGTTCATGAAAAATGGGATGGAAAACATATTTTACTTTTCAAATTTGAAGTTAAAATGAATTAGTTATGATTTATGCAATTAAATCAATTTAAATTGAGCCGGAAGCCCAACATCTAATTTAGGAGGTTCGAGCTATTTATCCACCCATCAATATTAAGCGTTGAGTTAACATGGCGAGATAACATAAAGATGAGCTATGCAATTTTAAATGGAACCGGAACAATATTTAATTATCCCAACTCATTCCATATTTAATTATTAGATGATATTACTATTACCCGCACCCACAAGATGCAATGCAACACATGAATGCGATGACATTTATAAAAAAGATGGTATTTAGAAAATACGCATATAGAGGTTAGGGTTTGGGTTCGCACGTTGGAAGAGAGGGTCTTCGGATTCGAAGGTAGCGTCTTCGGACGTAGAGGAAGTAGACGGACGTAGAGGAAGTAGTCGTTCTCGGGTTGTAGAAGGAGTAGTCGACGTCGTGGAAGTAGTGGTTCATAGTGGACGTAGTCGTTCACTTCCGGAGGTCGAGGTAGTCGTGGCCCAACCACGCTTTATTACCGTCTTCGGGGTCGATGGCGAACTTGGCGGTTCCACGTATCTATCACATCCGACATCTTCGGGGTTGATGGGGTTTACGGCGTCGGTGTACTTGTCGAGGAGGTTTTTGGCATCTCCGATCTTTGGGGTCTCGTGGACGCGCACGAAGGTGGCCACCACAAACAAACATCATTCCATGGAAGATGACAATGAGCACGGCGTCTTCATGGTCGTTCGGTGAGGGTGACGGTCACGGACACAAAGATCTTACATGGACACGACACGAAAACCTCGACTCCTGCAAACGAAAAAATAGGAGCACGAACGAGTGCCCGCGAGGAGCCCAGTGTCTGGCGGGACTTGTGTCGAATGGCTGTTGTGCGTCAAGGACGGAGCACAGGGAGGTCGGCGCAGCTGTAGAGAGGTGGACGTCCTCGTGAGTTTGAGGTACTGCCCATGGCAGCGATCGGGTTGGGGCAGGGGACGGCGACGAGCTCGGAGGTCGGAGGAGAGGATGCCGGCGACGGGGGCGTGGCTTTCGGCCATGGAGAGGAGGCCACGGGGGGAGGCAGTGGCGGCGCACGCGAGGGAGACGGTCTCGGGCGCGGGAGGGGGTGGCCGGAGCTCGGGGAAGGAGGACGGCGACGAGCTCGAAGGTGGGGAGGAGCCCCGGTGGTGGACAGACGGCGACGGCTGCCGTCGGCCGGAACGGAGGAGGGCGAGGTGAGAGAGAGTGAGGAGCAGGAGGACGGCTCCCTAGAGTGGGAGGGAGGCGACGGGATCGAGCTGGGCTCCCCCCTGGCGGCGCTCGACGGGAGGAGGCAGGAGTCGGGTTGGGGGGTTCGATCGATGGGGGGAAAGAGCGAGGTAAGGGAAAAGGGAAATCGGGTCGTCTCCCGTGCGTGTGTGCGTTGTGTTCTGAGAGAGAGAGGAGGGACCGGATTGCGAAAACAGGAAAAGGAGGGAGGGTGGCTGCAAGTGAGGAGGGGGTGGGACTGCAAAAAAAAGCTAGGGTTTCGGCTGGGCTGGGATGCCTACCTGGGCCGGATCTGGCCCAGTTCGGCCAAGGCTGCTCTCTCTCTCCTGAAAACTTTTTTTTTGTTTGGTTACTTTCCAGAAATTGTTTAGGCAATAAGAAAAATAGATTTAAACATCAAATAAATTTTAGTAAATTTTAGAAAACTTGATTTGATTAATTTAAATTAGTTTGCAAGTTTTAAATAGATGATGGTGCATGATGTTATGAGATGCACAAAAAGAAAAACAACCAACAAATTCTTTCGGGGGGGGGGGAATCTCCCGGGCGTTACAGACGACACCACTAACAAGGGATTGCGCCCCCGCAATCCGCTCCAAGCCGGCAAGAGAGAGAAGAAGTTAAAGCTATCGAGTCTTCATGCTTCAAGTTGATTTCCTCGACACCACTAACAAGAAATTCTTGCTCGGATTGATGACGATGCTCTTCCACTGAGAACCTTCCGAAGATCGAACCTATTAGGTTTAAAGGCTAAGAGAACGTCCAACCCACGTAGGATCCTAACACTTTGAAAGATAGATAAGGGAAGAGACTCCAAAACAAATAAGGTAGGAGGAGAAATAGCATAGAGATAAGGAGAAAACAAGAATCCTATTGAGAGGTTTCCAAAATAGTTTAGCAGAAATAGTTTTTGACACTCTAGAAACAACGACCGTTAGCGAGGTTATCCTACAGGCTTTGCGGACCCGTTGCTTCGATAACCATTCGTATCGTAACAACATCGGGAATCGGAAACCATGCTCTGATACCATTTGTGACGCCCCCGCAATCGGGCACTATGCAGATTTCGGCATTTCCACCCAAATCCGCATAATAAACGATTCCAGGTTGCCACTTGTGATAACATTACAACAGTTCACGAATATTCCGCGAACATAACAGAAGAGATATATACAAGACGACTCAAACGAGTCAAGAATACAACTGATACAATACAAAGATCCAAATAACAGCGGAAGAAACAACATAGTGTCCGACTACGGACAAGATACAAATTGGACTAAGAGTCCTGAAGATAACCGATGGCGTCCAATCCCTGCCCAGGCCAAGCCGGAGGGATTCCCAAGCTAACGTCGTCAGACTTCAAACCTGTTGGCTGCAATGTGGAATATGCAGCCACGAAATGGATTCGTGGGTCAGTACTATTAAGTACTGGCAAGTCATACTCACAAGATACCAGCGTAACAAATCATCACAAGGTACAAATACTTTGGGTACAACGGAAAGAAGGGAATATTGCAAGAAAGCGGCAGCGGGCTGCACTAACTAACTACAGAGACGCACTACAACTTCCGGCTATTAGAGAGGGATAAGAGAGCGTATCAGAACCAACTACAACTACTCACCAAACAATACCCATCCAATGTTACCCCCTACTAAGGAAGCAACCCAAGGAAACTCATACTGTTGATTAAGGTGAAGTTCAGGTTATTGTGAAAATATTCCTATTAGTAGTCAAATTATTATTAATTAGGTGTAAGTTGTCTGAGTACTTGTTAGCCAGCACTTTCACCAAGTCGTCACATAACCGCGGACAACACGGCTTCTCGAGAAGATTTATCCCTGCAGGGGGTGCTCCAGTACCCGTACACACTCAAGCCACCATCTAAAACTCAGGTTGGCTCGACACGACCCAAACCGTCTCTACAACCCATCCTAGGAGCCACAGAGCTATAAGGTCCCAGCCACGCAGCCGAATACTCAGGGCAAGTGTGCAAAACTCCCGCAGGACGCAACACCCCGGCAATACAGGCCTCTCCCTATATGCATCATCATTATCATAACCATCATAATCCTCATCAACCATGGGGGCGCCTCCTATTATGCATATGCGCAAATGGAACGCCCGAACTAAGTGTGGCTCTTCGGACAAGCTGCAAATCAGGTCTAAGTCGAGGGGGGTCCCATACTACCTCCCGGATGCGGTGAGCACGCTCATCATGGATCAATGGACAAGACCCTTTTCCTAGTTTTGACACCAGCAGGCTCCAAAACCACGCCGGGCCTCCTGCCGGTGCCTTATCATCAAATTATTATTACCCCAAACGTTAACAGGTTGTTGATTAAATTGAAACCCAACTATCAACTAAACAGGTGATATGAAAAAGGACAACAAGACTTGAGCGCAAACAACACTAAGCATGCAACTACGACACGAGGGCCAACAAGGTAAACAAGCAACAGTTGATAGGAAGTGGAAGGAAGGCTATGTCATGGCTGCAAGGTAAACATATGATAGGATCGAGACACAAGCATCGAAAATACTAGGCTAGCATAAAGACAACGGAAAGAATCGGTAACAAGTGAGGAAAGGCAACATAGGTAGCAAGTGAGTATACTTGCCTGAGATCCAGCAAGTAGAGGTACATCCGCAGAACTTGTCGTTGCTCACATCATCTCAACGTCCTATCCGCGAAGAAGCAAAGCACTAAAAGAAACACCGGATGCAACAATTACTACTACGGCAAAAGATCCAGCATGATCCTATTTTATATGCATGACAAGTTTAAGGATGCATCAAAGATAAACTAGTTGACATGGTAAACATATTTAAATGGGCCCATATGCAATTTGAATTGCATTTGGAAAAGCCCATGAATTAATGTTGAATTAAATGATCTACAAATAACCATCATGTGAAAGTTGATTAGAATGATGCATGGATTATGGAAACAATAAGAAAACAACAATAGCTTCAGTTTGATATGTTGTTTACCAAGTTTGGAAATTTTATTTATTAAGTTATGAACTTTGGCATTTTAAATGATTTAAAAAAACATTTGTTGTTTTCACCAATTTTAAATGTTCAAAACAGATAACAAAATTTATATTTGGAAATAACACAAAATTTTAGATGGAATACATACTTCATATGTTGAATTTGGATTTTAGATGAGCAAGTTATTAAATTGATAATTTTAAATGCATTAATTAAGAAATAGTTGTTTTCAGCAATTTAATTTATTCAAAATAGAAAACAAAGTTGATATTTTCAAAGTTCATGAAAAATGGGATGGAAAACATATTTTAATTTTCAAATTTGGAGTTAAAATGAATTAGTTATGATTTATGCAATTAAATCAATTTAAATTGAGCCGGAAGCCCAACATCTAATTTAGGAGGTTCGAGCTATTTATCTACCCATCAATATTAAGCGTTGAGTTAACATGGCGAGATAACATAAAGATGAGCTATGCAATTTTAAATGGAACCGGAACAATATTTAATTATCCCAACTCATTCCATATTTAATTATTAGATGATATTACTATTACCCGCACCCACAAGATGCAATGCAACACATGAATGCGATGACATTTATAAAAAAGATGGTATTTAGAAAATACGCATATAGAGGTTAGGGTTTGGGTTCGCACGTTGGAAGAGAGGGTCTTCGGATTCGAAGGTAGCGTCTTCGGACGTAGAGGAAGTAGACGGACGTAGAGGAAGTAGTCGTTCTCGGGTTGTAGAAGGAGTAGTCGACGTCGTGGAAGTAGTGGTTCATAGTGGACGTAGTCGTTCACTTCCGGAGGTCGAGGTAGTCGTGGCCCAACCGCGCTTTATTACCGTCTTCGGGGTCGATGGCGAACTTGGCGGTTCCACGTATCCGTCACATCCGACATCTTCGGGGTTGATGGGGTTTACGGCGTCGGTGTACTATTCGAGGAGGTTTTTGGCATCTTCGATCTTTGGGGTCTCGTGGACGCGCACGAAGGTGGCCACCACAAACAAACATCATTCCATGGAAGATGACAATGAGCACGGCGTCTTCATGGTCGTTCGGTGAGGGTGACGGTCACGGACACAAAGATCTTACATGGACACGACACGAAAACCTCGACTCCTGCAAACGAAAAAATAGGAGAACGAACGAGTGCCCGCGAGGAGCCCAGTGTCTGGCGGGACTTGTGTCGAATGGATGTTGTGCGTCAAGGACGGAGCACAGGGAGGTCGGCGCAGCTGTAGAGAGGTGGACGTCCTCGTGAGTTTGAGGTACTGCCCATGGCAGCGATCGGGTTGGGGCAGGGGACGGCGACGAGCTCGGAGGTCGGAGGAGAGGATGCCGGCGACGGGGGCGTGGCTTTCGGCCATGGAGAGGAGGCCACGGGGGGAGGCAGTGGCGGCGCATGCGAGGGAGACGGTCTCGGGCGCGGGAGGGGGTGGCCAGAGCTCGGGGAAGGAGGACGGCGACGAGCTCGAAGGTGGGGAGGAGCCCCGGTGGTGGACAGACGGCGACGGCTGCCGTCGGCCGGAACGGAGGAGGGCGAGGTGAGAGAGAGTGAGGAGCAGGAGGACGGCTCCCTAGAGTGGGAGGGAGGCGACGGGATCGAGCTGGGCTCCCCCCTGGCGGCGCTCGACGGGAGGAGGCAGGAGTCGGGTTGGGGGGCTTCGATCGATGGGGGGAAAGAGCGAGGTAAGGGAAAAGGGAAATCGGGTCGTCTCCCGTGCGTGTGTGCGTTGTGTTCTGAGAGAGAGAGGAGGGACCGGATTGCGAAAACAGGAAAAGGAGGGAGGGTGGCTGCAAGTGAGGAGGGGGTGGGAGTGCAAAAAAAAAGCTAGGGTTTCGGCTGGGCTGGGATGCGTACCTGGGCCGGATCTGGCCCAGTTCGGCCAAGGCTGCTCTCTCTCTCCTGAAAACTTTTTTTTTTGTTTGGTTACTTTCCAGAAATTGTTTAGGCAATAAGAAAAATAGATTAAAACATCAAATAAATTTTAGTAAATTTTAGAAAACTTGATTTGATTAATTTAAATTAGTTTGCAAGTTTTAAATAGATGATGGTGCATGATGTTATAAGATGCACAAAAACAAAAACAACCAACAAATTCTTTCGGGGGGGAAATCTCCCGGGCGTTACAGACGACACCACTAACAAGGGATTGCGCCCCCGCAATCCGCTCCAAGCCGGCAAGAGAGAGAAGAAGTTAAAGCTATCGAGTCTTCATGCTTCAAGTTGATTTCCTCGACACCACTAACAAGAAATTCTTGCTCGGATTGATGACGATGCTCTTCCACTGAGAACCTTCCGAAGATCGAACCTATTAGGTTTAAAGGCTAAGAGAACGTCCAACCCACGTAGGATCCTAACACTTTGAAAGATAGATAAGGGAAGAGACTCCAAAACAAATAAGGTAGGAGGAGAAATAGCATAGAGATAAGGAGAAAACAAGAATCCTATTGAGAGGTTTCCAAAATAGTTTAGCAGAAATAGTTTTTGACACTCTAGAAACAACGACCGTTAGCGAGGTTATCCTACAGGCTTTGCGGACCCGTTGCTTCGATAACCATTCGTATCGAAACAACATCGGGAATCGGAAACCATGCTCTGATACCATTTGTGACGCCCCCGCAATCGGGCACTATGCAGATTTCGGCATTTCCACCCAAATCCGCATAATAACCGATTCCAGGTTGCCACTTGTGATAACATTGCAAGAGTTCACGAATATTCCGCGAACATAACAGAAGAGATATATACAATACGACTCAAACGAGTCAAGAATACAACTGATACATTACAAAGATCCAAATAACAGCGGAAGAAACAACATAGTGTCCGACTACGGACAAGATACAAATTGGACTAAGAGTCCTGAAGATAACCGATGGCGTCCAATCCCTGCCCAGGCCAAGCCGGAGGGATTCCCAAGCTAACGTCGTCAGACTTCAAACCTGTTCGCTGCAATGTGGAATATGCAGCCACGAAATGGATTTGTGGGTCAGTACTATTAAGTACTGGCAAGTCATACTCACAAGATACCAGCGTAACAAATCATCACAAGGTACAAATACTTTGGGTACAACGGAAAGAAGGGAATATTGCAAGAAAGCGGCAGCGGGCTGCACTAACTAACTACAGAGACGCACTACAACTTCCGGCTATTAGAGAGGGATAAGAGAGCGTATCAGAACCAACTACAACTACTCACCAAACAATACCCATCCAATGTTACCCCCTACTAAGGAAGCAACCCAAGGAAACTCACACTGTTGATTAAGGTGAAGTTCAGGTTATTGTGAAAATATTCCTATTACTAGTCACATTATTATTAATTAGGTGTAAGTTGTCTGAGTACTTGTTAGCCAGCACTTTCACCAAGTCGTCACATAACCGCGGACAACACGGCTTCTCGAGAAGATTTATCCCTGCAGGGGGTGCTCCAGTACTCGTACACACTCAAGCCACCAACTAAAACTCAGGTTGGCTCGACACGACCCAAACCGTCTCTACAACCCATCCTAAGAGCCACAGAGCTATAAGGTCCCAGCCACGCAGCCGAATACTCAGGGCAAGTGTGCAAAACTCCCGCAGGACGCAACACCCCGGCAATACAGGCCTCGCCCTATATGCATCATCATCATCATAACCATCATAATCCTCATCAACCATGGGGGCGTCTCCCATTATGCATATGCGCAAATGGAACGCCCGAACTAAGTGTGGCTCTTCGGACAAGCTGCAAATCAGGTCTAAGTCGAGGGGGGTCCCATACTACCTCCCAGATGCGGTGAGCACGCTCATCGTGGATCAATGGACAAGACCCTTTTCCTAGTTTCGACACCAGCAGGCTCCAAAACCACGCCGGGCCTCCTGTCGGTGACTTATCATCAAATTATTATTAACCCAAACGTTAACAGGTTGTTGATTAAATTGAAACCCAACTATCAACTAAACAGGTGATATGAAAAAGGACAACAAGACTTGAGCGCAAACAACACTAAGCATGCAACTACGACACGAGGGCCAACAAGGTAAACAAGCAACAGTTGATAGGAAGTGGAAGGAAGGCTATGCCATGGCTGCAAGGTAAACATATGATAGGATCGAGACACAAGCATCGAAAATACTAGGCTAGCATAAAGACAACGGAAAGAATCGGTAACAAGTGAGGAAAGGCAACATAGGTAGCAAGTGAGTATACTTGCCTGAGATCCAGCAAGTAGAGGTACATCCGCAGAACTTGTCGTTACTCACATCATCTCAACGTCCTATCCGCGAAGAAGCAAAGCACTAAAAGAAACACCGGATGCAACAATTACTACTACGGCAAAAGATCCAGCATGATCCTATTTTATATGCATGACAAGTTTAAGGATGCATCAAAGATAAACTAGTTGACATGGTAAACATATTTAAATGGGCCCATATGCAATTTGAATTGCATTTGGAAAAGCCCATGAATTAATGTTGAATTAAATGATCTACAAATAACCATCATGTGAAAGTTGATTAGAATGATGCATGGATGATGAAAACAATAAGAAAACAACAATAGCTTCAGTTTGATATGTTGTTTACCAAGTTTGGAAATTTTATTTATTAAGTTATGAACTTTGGCATTTTAAATGATTTAAACAAACATTTGTTGTTTTCACCAATTTTAAATGTTCAAAACAGATAACAAAATTTATATTTGGAAAGAACACAAAATTTTAGATGGAATACATATTTCATTTGTTGAATTTGGATTTTAGATGAGCAAGTTATTAAATTGACGGTTCCACGTATCCGTCACATCCGACATCTTCGGGGTTGATGGGGTTCACGGCGTCGGTGTACTTGTCGAGGAGGTTTTTGGCATCTCCGATCTTTGGGGTCTCGTGGACGCGCACGAAGGTGGCCACCACAAACAAACATCATTCCATGGAAGATGACAATGAGCACGGCGTCTTCATGGTCGTTCGGTGAGGGTGACGGTCACGGACACAAAGATCTTACATGGACACGACACGAAAACCTCGACTCCTGCAAACGAAAAAATAGGAGCACGAACGAGTGCCCGCGAGGAGCCCAGTGTCTGGCGGGACTTGTGTCGAACGGCTGTTGTGCGTCAAGGACGGAGCACAGGGAGGTCGGCGCAGCTGTAGATAGGTGGACGTCCTCGTGAGTTTGAGGTACTGCCCATGGCAGCGATCGGGTTGGGGCAGGGGACGGCGACGAGCTCGGAGGTCGGAGGAGAGGATGCCGGAGACGGGGGCGCGGCTTTCGGCCATGGAGAGGAGGCCACGGGGGGAGGCAGTGGCGGCACACGCGAGGGAAACGGTCTTGGGCGCGGGAGGGGGTGGCCGGAGCTCGGGGAAGGAGGACGGCGACGAGCTCGGAGGTAGGGAGGAGCCCCGGTGGTGGACAGACGGCGACGGTTGCCGTCGACCGGAACGGAGGAGGGCGAGGTGAGAGAGAGTGAGGAGCAGGAGGACGGCTCCCTAGAGTGGGAGGGAGGCGACGGGATCGAGCTGGGCTCCCCCTGGCGGCGCTCGACGGGAGGAGGCAGGAGTCGGGTTGGGGGGTTCGATCGATGGGGGAAGGAGTGAGGTAAGGGAAAAGGGAAATCGGGTCGTCTCCCGTGCGTGTGTGCGTTGTGTTCTAAGAGAGAGAGGAGGGACCGGATTGCGAAAATAGGAAAAGGAGGGAGGGTGGCTGCAAGTGAGGAGGGGGTGGGAGTGCAAAAAAAAGCTAGGGTTTCGGCTGGGCTGGGATGCCTACCTGGGCCGGATCTGGCCCAGTTCGGCCAAGGCTGCTCTCTCTCTCCTGAAAACTTTTTTTTTGTTTGGTAATTTCCAGAAATTGTTTAGGCAATAAGAAAAATAGATTTAAACATCAAATAAATTTTAGTAAATTTTAGAAAACTTGATTTGATTAATTTAAATTAGTTTGCAAGTTTTAAATAGATGATGGTGCATGATGTTATGAGATGCACAAAAAGAAAAACAACCAAAAAATTCTTTCGGGGGGGAAAATCTCCCGGGCGTTACAATTTGTTAATTCTATTAACAATCATTCGACAAAAAACCCCTTAAACTATTTCGATTTTCCCCGAAACAATTCCGGAGCTGCCCAAAATATTCTTCGGCATTCCGTATCCTCTCTAATGCTTCATAGAACCTTAAGTGTGTCTCCCTACGGTTCGTGAATATTATAGACATGATCGAGAATCCTCTTCGATCAATAATCAACAGCGGGATCTGGAAATCCGTGATGACTCCTATATATTCAACGACGACTCTCGTGATCGTGTGAACCTTTCAACGTCGTAACGATTTCCCTTTGTCTCGCGATATATTACTTGTCCGAGATCCGATCATCGGTATCCACTATACCTTGTTCGATCTCGTTATCCGACAAGTACTCTTTTCTCGTTCCCGTGATATAACATCCTAGTGATCATATCACTTGCTTGCAAGCGGTGTCGATGTGATATCACCGAGAGGGCCCTGAGTATATCTATCCGTCAAATTGGATGGAAAAATCCCATTCTCGGTCCATGAGCTTCAACTAACACTTTCCGAATATCCAATGCCACCTTTATAGTCACCCTTTTACGGTGTGACGTTTGATGTCATCAAAGTATTCTTTCGGTATTAGTGATTAACATGATCTCATGGTCTAAGGAATAATGTTACTCCGTATGTAAGACATAACAACAAAACTAAATGACTTGATTGTATTGTTATACTTAGTTAGGGTTTAAGTTCATCATGTCATTCTCCTAATGACATGACCCCGTTATCAACAACATCCAATGTTCATGATCAGGAAACCTTGATCATATGTTTAATCAACGGGCTAGTTAAAAGAGAGGCTTCACTAGGAATGTTGGTTTGTTTATTAATCACACATGTATCAACGTTTCCGGTTAATACAATTCTAGCATCAGAAATAAACATCTATCATAAACAGGGAATAACATAATAAACACTTTATTATTGCCTCTCGGGCATATTCCCTTCAGTCTCCCACTTGCACTAGGGGCAATAATCTATATTACATAGTGATGAATCTAACACCCATTGAGTTCTGGTGTTGATCATGTTTTTCCCTTGAGAGAGTTTTAGTCAACGGATCTGCCACATTCAGATCCGAATGTACTTTGCAAATCTTTACATCCCCATCTGCGACATGGTCACGGATGGAGTGAAAACGGCGCTTGATATGCTTGGAATTCTTGTGAGACCTTGGTTCCTTAGCATTGGCTATGGCACCATTGTTGTCACAATAGATAACCATTGTATCCAACGCACTCGGAACCACGCCTAGTTTGGATATGAACTCCTTCATCCAAACTGCTTCATGTGTTGCCTCCGAGGCAGTAACATATTCCGCTTCTGTTGATGATCCCGCCACCATGGATTGCTTGGAACTCCTTCAGCTTACACCTCCTCCATTCATAACAAATATCTACCCGGACTGAGATTTAGAGTCATCCGGATCAATGTCGAAGCTAGCATCGACGTAACATCTTGCGACGAGCTCTTCTTCACCGCCATATACGAGAAACATATCCTTAGTTCTTCTTAAGTACTTTAGGATATTCTTGACCGCAGTCCAGTGTTCCAAACCTGGATTGGATTGGTACCTACTAGTCAAACTAATAGCATGTGCCACATCCGGTCTTGTACATAGCATAGCATACATGATAGAACCTATGGCTGAAGCATAGGGAGTCTTATTCATCTTTTCTATATCTTCTGCTGTAGCTGGACATTGAGTCTTACTCAATGTCTTGCCTTGCAACATAGGTAGGAACCCTTTCCTACTATCTTCCATTTTGAACTTCTTCAAAATCTTGTCAAGGTATGTACTTTGCGAAAGTCCAATTAAGCGTCTTGATCTATCCCTGTAGATTTTGATGCCTAATATATAAGCTGCTTCACCGAGGTCTTTCATCGAAAAACTACTGTTCATATAACCTTTTACGCTTTTTCATTTCCAATCAACAATATGTCATCCACATATAGTACTAGAAATGCTACAGAGCTCCCACTCACTTTCTTCTAAATACAAGCTTCTCCGTATGTTTGGACAAATCCAAAACCTTTGATCACCTTATCAAAACGGAGGTTCCAACTTCGGGATGCTTGCTTCAGTCCATAAATGGAACCTTGAAGCTTACACACCTTGTCAGCATCCTTAGGATCAACAAAACCTTTGGGTTGCATCATATACAACTCTTCCTCAATGTCACCATTAAGGAACGTCGTTTTGACATCCATCTGCCATATTTCATAATCGAAAAATGCAGCAACTGCTAACATAATCCTAACTGACTTAAGCATCGCTACTGGTGAGAAAGTCTCATCATAGTCAACTCCTTGAATTTGTCGGAAACCTTTTGCGACAAGTCGAGCTTTATAGACGGTCACATTACCATCAGCGTCAGTTTTCCTTTTAAAGATCCATTTGTTCTCAACGGCCTTGCGGTCATTGGGTAAATCCACCAAAGTCCAAACTTGGTTTTCGTACATGGTTCCTATTTTGGATTTCATGGCTTCAAGCCATTTGTTGGAATCTGGGCTCATCATCGCTTCCTCATATGTCGCAGGGTCATCACCTCCATCTACCATGAAGTTTAATACGGGATCTCCGTATAGTTCAGGAGCTGTACGCTCCCTAGTTGACCTGCGAGGTGCGGTAGTTTCCTCTATTGGAGTTTCATGATCTTGATCATTAACTCTCTCTTCATCTGACGGGGTCGGCTCCGGAACAACTTCCGGCGCTGCGCTACTCGCCATTTCAAGAAGAGAAGGTTCAATAACCTCGTCGAGTTCTACCTTCCTACTATTCACATCTTTCGAGAGAAACTCCTTCTCCAAAAAGGATCCATTCTTGGCAACGAAAATCTTGCCTTCGGATCTGTGATAGAAGGTGTACCCTATTGTTTCTTTAGGGTATCCTATGAAGACGCATTTTTCCGCTTTGGGTTCGAGTTTATCAGGTTGAAGCTTCTTCACATAAACATCGCATCCCCAAACTTTTAGAAATGACAACTTAGGTTTGTTTCCAAACCATAATTCATACGGTGTCGTTTCAACGGATTTAGATGGTGCCCTATTTAAAGTGAATGCAGCGGTCTCTAGTGCATAACCCCAAAACGATAGTGGCAAATCTGTAAGAGACATCATAGATCGAACCATATCTAATAAAGTACGATTACGACGTTCGGAAACACCATTACGCTGTGGTGTTCCGACAGGTGTGAGTTGTGAAACTATTCCACATTGTTTCATATGCATGCCAAACTCGTAACTTAGATATTCACCTCCACGATCAGACCCTAGAAATTTAATCTTTCTGTTACGATGATTTTCAACTTCACACTGAAATTCTTTGAACTTTTCAAACGTTTCAGATTTGTGTTTCATTAAGTAAATATACCCATATCTACTCAAATCATCTGTGAAAGTGACAAAATAACGATATCCACCGCGCGCCGATACACTCATTGGTCCACATACATCAGTATGTATGATTTCCAGTAAGTCTGTCGCCCGTTCCATAGATCCAGAAAATGGGGTACTAGTCATCTTGCCCATAAGGCATGGTTCACATGTTTCAAATGATTCATAATCAAGTGATTCTAAGAGTCCATCAGAATGGAGCTTCTTCATGCGTTTAACACCAATATGACCTAAGCGGCAATGCCACATATAAGTAGCAATATCATCATTTAACTAAATTCTTTTGGCATTCACATTATGAATATGTGTATCAACATTATCAAGATTCAAAAGAAATAAACCATTCTTCTCAGGTGCATGACCATAAAAGATATTATTCATATAAATCGAACAACCATTGTTCTCGGACTTAAAGGAATAACCATCCCGCATTAAGCAAGACCCAGAAACGATATTCATTCTTAATGCGGGCACCAAATAACATTTATTGAGGTTTATAACTAATCCCGATGATAGACGTAGAGGTAGCGTCCCGACGGCGACAACGTCAACTCTTAATCCATTGCCAACGCACTTCGTCACCTCATCCTTTGCTAGTGGTCGCTTATTCTGCAGCTCCTGTTTCGAGTTACATATGTGAGCAACCGAACCAGTATCAAATACCCAGGTGCTACTGCGAGTACTAGTAAGGTACACATCAATAATAAGTATATCATATATACCTTTGTTCACTTTGCCGGCCTTCTTATCTGCCAGATACTTGGGGCAATTGCGCTTCCAGTGGCCAGTACCCTTGCAATAGAAACAATCAGTCTCAGGCTTAGGGCCATGCCTGGTTTTCTTCTCAGCAGTAGCAACAGATTTGCCACCCTTCTTGAAGTTTACCCTGGGCTTGCCTTGCTTGCCTTTCTTGAAACTAGTGGTCTTATTGATCATCAACACTTGACGTTCTTTCTTGATCTCCACTTCAGCAGTTTTAAGCATCGAGGGAAGCTCAGGAAGAGACTTCTTCATGCTCTGCATATTGTGGTTCATCACGAAGTTCTTGTAACTAGGTGGCAGAGATTGGAGAACACGATGTATCCCTAGCTCAATGGGAATCGATATTCCCAAGGCTATGAGTTTATCAGCGTACGCAGACATTTTGAGTACGTGCTCACTAACGGAGCTGTTCTCTTCCATCATGCAGCTAAAGAACTTTTCTGAAGCGTCATAACTCTCAACTGCGGCATGGGTATCGAAAATCATTTTCAATTCTCCCATTGTGGCATAAGCAGTGCTGTTCTCGAAACGTTTTCGCAGCTCTGGTTCTAATCCATAGAGGATGCCGCAGTGAACTATACTGTGGTCTTCTTGTTGAGTTAGATAAACATTTTTATCTTCATCAGAAGCATCAGCAGCGGGCTGGTCACCTAGAGGTGCATCAAGCACATAGAGCTTCTTGCAAGCGGTGAGGAGAATCCTCAGGTTAAGTGCCCAGTTGGTAAAGTTGCTTCCATTGTTCGCTAATTTCTCTTTCTCCATGAACATATTGAAATTGAAGGTAGGTGGTGCCATGATCTACAACATTTTTGCAAAGACTATTTAGACTATGTTTATGATAAATTAAGTTCAAGTTCATTCTAAAATTATCCCATGAACTCCCATTCAAAAACAACATCCCTCTTAGTTGTCTTTAGTGATTACACGAACCAAATTCACTACACTGAAACCGATCATCACGTGAGACGGTGCAGTTGCAAAGGCAAACATCAACATGTTCATCATATAATTCATATGACTCATGCTTTACCTTTCGGTTACGTGTTCTGAGGCCATTTCTGTACATGCTAGGCTCGCCAAGTAGAACCGTTGTATTGCATGTGTTTCAAGGCCATGTATGTACATGCTAGGCTTGAAAACACCCGTTGTATGCGAACGTTGAGTCTATCACACCCGATCATCACGTGGTGTCTCGAAACGACGAACTTTATTAACGGTGCATACTTAAGGAAGAACACATTATTATCTTGATATTAAGTGAGAGGGATCATCGTATAATGCTACCGTCGCGATCTAAGCAAAATAAGATGCATAAAAGGATAAATATCACATGCATGGATAATGTGATATGATATGGTCCTTCTTGCACTTGATCTCCATCTTGTGCATCATGGTATGATCTCCATCATTCCACCGGCGTGGCACCAAGGTCCGTGGCACCTCCATCTTGATTGTCCATTACAACATATCACATGCATATGACATACATCACGCAGGCCATAAAATAAGACAACCATATGGCTCCAGACGGTATGTCAATAATTTACAAAAGATATCATCTCATACATAACATTTGTAACATTGACCATATCACATCACATGCCCTGCAAAAACAAGTTAGACGCCTCTAATTTACTTTTGCATATTTTACGTGGCTTTGGGCTTACGAGGATAGAACTGTTCATACCTACGTACAAGAACCACAACGTTGATAAAACATATTTTTAACAACCCTTTGTAGATTAGATCTTAACTATAGTAGGAGAAACGGACACCCCCTCAGTCACAAGTGGGACAATTCTCGCGTACATAGTACACGTAAACTTAGTCCGGGGCAGCTTCATCCTACTATGCCACTAAGATCATAAAATACTCAAAGAGACAAAAACATGATCATCAATTCCCACATACTCCTATGTGTTCTACCCGTATAATTCATCTACGCATAGATCCGGCTCTGATACCACTGAAGGGGAACGTAGCATAGAAAACAAAAAATTTCCTACACGCGATAAACCCGAATGGACAAGATCTAATCTATGAGATGAAAGTCAACGGGGAGAAAGAGAGACTTGAGATAACATACCCTCGAAGACTCAAAGTGGTACGAGAAAAGATCTCGTGGTTGGCGTATTCGTTCTCACGCCGATCTCGGGCGAGAAGAAGAGCACCGCAATCCGGCGGTGCCTCCGTAATCGGTCACACGTTCAGCTCGATGAAGACTTCCATTCCCTCGTTCCGGCGGGTTGCGGAAGTAGAGGATCCCTCCGAAATTCCAGCAGCACGACGGCGTGGTGGTGGTGAAGAATCCCACGGTCAGGGCTTCGCCAAGCCGGAGACCATGGAATGGAGCAGCGGGTGGAAGGGAAATGTGTGGGCAAGTGTGTAAAGAAGAGAGAGCCCTCACCCTCCTTTTATGGGGGAGGGGAGGCATCTCAAAGGGGGGGTGCGGCCAGCCATGGGTGCCCCCACCCCTTCCTCTCTTCATGTGAGTGGAAGCTCCACTCAAACCCACTCAAAATTCCTTAATTTCCCACTTGGAAAATCCAAAGGTTTTTCTTTAATAAATAAATAAAACATTTTATTTCTTTATTTATATTTGTTGATTCCATTAAAAAACATTTGCATGCAGCACCTCGAACCATTTGTTAATTCTATTAACAACCATTCGACGAAAAACCCCTTGAACTATTTCAATTTTCCCCGAAACAATTCCAGAGCTGCCCAAAATATTCTTCAGCATTCCGTATCCTCTCTAACGCTTCATCGAACCTTAAGTGTGTCTCCCTACGGTTCACGAATATTATATACATGATCGAGACTCCTCTCCGATCAATAATAAACAGCGGGATCTGGAAATCCGTGATGACTCCTATATATTCAACGATGACTCTCGTGATCGTGTGAACCTTTCAACGTCGTAACGATTTCCCTTTGTCTCGCGATATATTACTTGTCCGAGATCCGATCATCGGTATCCACTATACCTTGTTCGATCTCGTTATCCGACAAGTACTCTTTTCTCGTTCCCGTGATATAACATCTGAGTGATCATATCACTTGCTTGCAAGCGGTGTCGATGTGATATCACCGAGAGGGCCCTGAGTATATCTATCCGTCAAATTGGATGGACAAATCCCATTCTCGGTCCATGAGCTTCAACTAACACTTTCCGAATATCCAATGCCACCTTTATAGTCACCCTTTTACGGTGTGACATTTGATGTCATCAAAGTATTCTTTCGGTTTTAGTGATTAACATGATCTCATGGTCTAAGGAATAATGTTGCTCCGAATGTAAGACATAACAACAAAACTAAATGACTTGATCGTATTGTTATACTTAGTTAGGGTTTAAGTTCATCATGTCATTCTCTTAATGACATGACCCCGTTATCAACAACATCCAATGTTCATGATCAGGAAACCTTGATCATCTGTTTCATCAACGGGCTAGTTAAAAGAGAGGCTTCACTAGGAACATTGGTTTGTTTATTAATCACACATGTATCAACGTTTCCGGTTAATACAATTCTAGCATGAGAAATAAACATCTATCATAAACAAGGAATAACATAATAAACACTTTATTATTGCCTCTCGGGCATATTCCCTTCAGACACCCTCGATGTCCCTCTTCTTCTTTTGATCTTCTAAAATATGGTATCTCGGCGGTGCTTTTTCCATCAGATTTCTGGTCCCGGTGTTTATTCTCCAAAAATTATGAAACATGCAAAATAAGGTAAAAATAACATAAGGGATGCATCATAACATGAAATATATCGATGAATAATAGAAAATTATGATATAAAATAGTGATGTAAAATGGATGTATCACAGTGGTTTAGGCTGCCCTCTTATTTTCCGACATGATCCCAATTGTGGCACCTTGATAGCTGCACAAAAATCATTGAAAAGGCAAGTCTATAGCTTTAATATAAATTTTGTAATGGACAATAGGATTAGGCAAGGACCAACCAAAGCGAAAATCCTGCACCACAGACATAGTTAGTTGAATATGGTGGGTAGGTTCATCCTTAATGAAACTATCTAATCGTGCATTTTGCAAAAGGGTATAGAAATCCTGCATAATTCCCGTAGCACGCATCCTGGCATGGATAGATTGATAGAAATACTCTTTCTTCACGGTGTACATGCATGACCTCATGTAATTCCAACTCGTGCTGGTTAAGTGGATACACATTGTGCTCCATCTCTGAAATTTTTAAGCAAGCATTACAAAAATTGGTTTGAAGCAACTATATGGTGGAAACTACTATAGGGACTTATAGGAGAGCTAAACATGCATCAAAACTATATTATTTCAACTTAAATCAAGTATGCAAACTCACATAAGTTGTCACCTACAATACCAAAATACTCAAGAAATACTCCACCAAATAAAACTCTACTTGGATAATCGGAGGAGTCACATGCCGGAGAGCAATTGCACCAAATTTCAGCAACAAATGTGGGCTTAGCAAAGAGATCGAAAAATCTCGAGGAAGAAAAGAACAACTTGGGTTTCAGAAAATGTTTTGAGTTTGGGGTGAGAGAAGGGAATCTTTCTTAGGGGAGAGAGTTAGTGGAGGGCCAGGGGCCCTACACCATGTGATGGAGGGATGATAACCCGGTAGGCTAACGCCAAGGAGCAACTCGGCCCAAAGGACGCTGCGCAAGACCCGGCTTAGGGAAAAGGAGTTTCTAGAAGGCCCAGTAGTGTAGGCCTCGTAACCCGGATTGTGGGTTCCGATAAGGAAGTTTAGGGTTTGTATGCAGTGTCCGGGTAGGATTCAGAGTACGCCTTGGATAGTAAGCCAGGGGGTCCGGATATTATATAAGCCGGCCCCTAGGGTTAGATCGAACAAGACACAAGTTTGCGAGAGCACAATCGCCAGATTGCGAGGTATCGAGTATCCATTGTAACACGAGAGTTGAGACAATATATCTAGATCGGAGACTCGGCGACTTGATTGCCGGCTACCAGATCGCCTATCACCATGGTTTCCCTTGAGCTAAACCCTCTCCCAAACACCAGAGTTTATTTGCCCCAAGACAAGTTACCCCCGGTAACGTCTGCCATGATTATCCCACGACAGTTGGCGCCCACCGTGGGGCCTACGTCCAAGGGTGTTTACATCACGGGAGAAGCTCGGGAGAGCATGAAGAACTTCGTCATCGGCGAGATATACACCAACCCCGAAGGAGAGAAGATGGTGGACGCTTTTGGCTGGGGGCCAGAGTCGGATCTGCTCGAATCCGGATCTGTCGTGACAATCGTCCGGGTCAACGTCTTCATCGGCATGGTACGTACGTCTGGTTCAATCCCTGATGATTTTGGATTTGATTCTGTGTCAGGGGAGGCCACCTGCGTTCAGTCGGATGGAGAGGAATCGGTCGGGACGATAGATCCGACAGAAGAGCCCACCACGAAGAGGGAACAGCCGGAGGAGCCTGCATGGACCCCGTGTGGCCGGGTTATGAGAGAAGATGATACCGAGTCTATCTTGCACCTGCTGGAGGACCGGTACGAGGAGGGTAGGAGTGATGAGGAAGAATATGAATCTGCGCAAGCATTGTGCGCCAGGTCGCGGTCTACACGGCTCCTGCAACTAATCTTAATCAGGGGAACATGACCGCGGCCGCCGTTGGAGCAGCACAAGCATTGGCCCAGCAGCAAAATCCGGTTGACGGAAACCCGGTCCTAACCCGGGTGGACGGAGAATCGGCTTCAGTTACCAGCCGAGCGGCGGATAGCGAGTTGCAGGCGAACACGTTCGGATATCTGGCAAACCGGACACCAGGGGCGGGTCCTTCAAATCCGCAACACCCGGCCCTGTTCAACAACAACCTGATCCTGGATCCCACCGTTCTAGCCACAGTCATAACCCCGGAAAACGCGGTGGAACGTGTTAGGGATCTGGATGTAGCCCGTCGTGCATTGGAGCAACAGAGAAGACAAGTGGAAGCAGAAAAACAAGGGGTAGCCACGCGCCAGCGTGAGCTGGATGCATTGGAGAACCGGCTCCGGGAAGAGGCAACCAGGGTGCATCAAAGGCACCAGACTAGATTACCGGCAATGGGTGGAGTCATTAACCCGGCCGCACTATTTATCACACCTCAGGATCAACCAATTCCAGCTTCGAATCCAGGAACTGTACATCAGCCCGCGACTGGAGGAGCACAGCCGGCAAACGTGCAGGCCGGGTTACCCATATTACAGACTGGAGTTACTGTCGGCAATACACTACCACCACCATCACCATCACGATTTCGCACGCCAGCAGGTCATTACAACAATCCCATGGACAATGTATACGCAGCAACACTCGTATTGAATCAAATCCCCGTAAGAGAGTCACCCCACGCAGAGGAGACCCGGCGGGCGATAGATCTGTTGCGCACTGCTGTGGCGCAGCAAGTTAATTACCCGGACAACAGAAGCGGACTGCATGGAACACCATATATCAGCCAGCAACGAGGCAATACCGGCAATATTCAGACGAGTTCAGCGCGGCGGAGGGCAGAGCAGCAGCAAATGCCGCCTCCTCCCCGCGTCCAGGCAGCACCAGCAGCATCAGCGGCGCAAGCTATTGTGGACAGTTCCAGAGCCAGGAGAGCCGCGGCCGGGTCTGCGGTGCACGGACCAGCAGCAGTGCCGCGTCCAGCCGTACCCCCCACAGGATCACACGTTTCCCGAGTGAGGCCAGTTCCGACTAATCTCGCTGGGCCTAAGTGTCTGTCGGATAACATCAAGGCTGAGCCTTACCCGGATAAGTTCAAGGAACCGGGTAAAGTAGTGAATTATGAGCCGACTATGGATCCAGAAACATGGTTGAGCAGCTATGAGATGGCTATGTCGATTCGCAACGCATCTGAAAGTCTCCAAGCCAAGTTCATGTACTTGATGATGTCAGAAGGAGCAGCAAAGTTATGGTTCAATAATCTACCGGAAGGATCTATCAAGTCATGGGAGGATTTGAAAACTGCGTTTATCAAGCACTTTCATGGAACGTGCAGAAAGATATTTACTATTGATGACCTAGAGCGATGTGTCCAGAAGAAGGGAGAATCGGCGCGCAGCTGGGTGCGCCGAGTTATGGAGATACTTCACTCATCTACAGATATTCAGCCCAAGGATGCGTTACAAGCTATGGCAAAGACGTGCAAGTACATACCTTTAGTGCAAAAGTTAACTCGCATGAAATCTAGTCGGAATGCTTCAGTGGTTACGATGGGAGAGCTAATGGATGCATGCAACAAACACGCTGCAATGGATACTACAGAGGAGGACGTCGATGACAAGAAAGCAAAAGCAAACACAAGTAATAATGGAAGAACCGGCAATGGATCAACGCCGGGTAACAATGGAGGTAACAATGGGAACGACCAGAAAAAACGTCCGTTCGAGGGAATTTCCGAGTTTGTCGCCAGTACAGAAGCCGGGTCTTCAAGACCTAGGGCAGAAGGAAATTTCAATGGAGGAAACCATAACGGAGGAAATTATCAAGGGCCGCCAAGGCCGGGTAACAACTGGGATATCTTCAGAATGGCGTGCCCAAAGCACAGCAGGAACGGTAGGCCGGCTAACCACTCATTGGAGCAGTGCGCGGACCTACAGAGATGGAAGAACGAGGAAGTAAACAAGGCTATGCGAGGTGCAGGTCGGGGAGGAGGACCGGGTCCAGGTGGAAACCCGGGCAACGGCCCACCCCCAGCCGGTAACCCGGCAGGCGGAAATCCGGGTAACAATCAGGGGGAGCTGGAGGTTTCCAGGCTAACCCCAAGCAGTTGGGACAATATCACGTGCATACTACAGGAATTTCCAACAAGGATAAAAAGATACTGAAAAAGGCGGTAAACTCGGTTTCCTCAGCTGTTCCGAGATACCTGAGATGGTCGGAACAGGATGTAACGTGGAGCAGGAGAGATCACCCGGAAAGGATAGAACACCCGGGAGTCTTAGCATTAGTGGTTGCACCGCAGGTTAATGGTTATGAGCTGAAAAAGGTCCTAATGGACGGTGGAAGTAGCATCAACATCTTGTATTGGGAAACTTTTCTACGCATGGGTCTCAAGGAGTCCCAGCTCCAGAAGAGTTCAACAGTTTTTCATGGGATTGTGCCGGGTCACTCAGCGTGTCCCTGAGGGAAAGATCACTTTGGAGGTTGCTTTTGGAGAATCGAAGGACAATTTCCGGGTTGAGTGGCTCACGTTCGAGGTGGTAAAGTTACGCAGCCCGTATCACGCGCTATTTGGGAGGCCGGCTTACGCTAAGTTCATGGCCAGGCCGTGTTACGTGTACCTACAGCTAAAAATTCCGGGTCCTAAGCAGACCATCACCATACACGGGAGCCGGGATATAGCGGCTGAATGCGATGAAGGAGATGCGGCAATGTCAGAGCAAGCTTGTAGAAAGAAGGAACTCAAGTACTACCGGTCTCAAGTAGACCCGGATGACAGAACAGCATTAAAAAGGCCGAACACTAAGGATGAAAGAGCGAAGTTCAAAGCAGCACAGGACACCAAGATGGTGGCTTTTGTCGAGGGTGACCCCTCTAAGCAATTTGCTATAGGATCTAACTCGGACAGTGAGCAGGAAAAAGCACTTGTGGAGTTTATTCGTTCGAATCAGGATGTGTTCGCTTGGACGCCTAGCGATATGCCGGGTATCCCTATAGAGCTGGCAGAACACAGTTTGCACGTTGATCCCAAATCCAGGCCTGTGAAGCAGGGCCTGAGGAAAATGAATGAGGAACGAAGGAAAGCTATAGGAGAAGAAATTGCTCGGTTGTTGACAGCCGGCTTTATCATGGAAGTGTTTCACCCGGACTGGTTAGCAAATCCGGTTCTCGTGATGAAAAAGACCAATGAGTGGAGGATGTGTATCGATTATACGAGTCTCAACAAGCATTGCCCAAAGGATCCGTTCGCTCTACCAAGGATAGATCAGATCATAGACGCAGTAGCGGGAAGTGACCTATTATGTTTCATGGATGCATATTCCGGGTATCATCAGATCAAGCTCAAGAAGTAAGATTGGGAGAAAACGTCGTTCATAACCCCTTTCGGGGCCTTTTGTTACAAGACCATGACATTTGGATTGAAGAACGCTGGCGCAACTTATCAGCGGTGTATTCAGAAGTGCTTCGAGGATCAAATTGGACGCAATGTTCACGCCTATGTGGATGATGTGGTGATTAAGACCAGGAAAGCGGAAACCTTTATCGATGACCTAAAAGAAACATTCAAGAACCTGAGAAGATATCAGATGAAGCTTAACCCGACAAAGTGTGTGTTTGGAGTTCCAGCTGGGAAGTTACTCGGCTTTATCGTTTCCGAGAGAGGAATTGAGGCAAACCCGGATAAAATTAAAGCCATCCAGAGTCTGAATAAAACGGAAAACCTGAAGCATGTTCAGAAGCTCACAGGGTGCATAGCGGCGCTAAGCCGGTTTATATCGAGACTCGGAGAGAAGGCAATACCCTTGTACCGGCTCTTGAAGAAATCTGATAAATTCATTTGGGACCAAGAGGCGGACGAGGCGTTCGAGGCACTAAAAAAGCAGCTATCTGAGGCACCCGTCCTAGCAGCCCCGGGTCCCAAGGAGCCCATGCTATTGTACGTTGCAGCCGGGCCCCGGGCGATTAGCGCAGTAGTTGTTGTTGAGCGTAAGGAGGATGGAAAAGATCACCCGGTTCAGAGACCGGTTTATTACGTCAGCGAGGTATTATCAGAGGCAAAACAACGCTACCCACATTGGCAAAAGTTGGTTTTCGGGGTCTTCATGGCCAGCCGGAAGTTGAAGCCGTATTTTCAGGAGCACGCCATAACAGTGGTTAGCTCTATACCAATGTCGGATATCATCAGAAACTCGGATGCAACAGGTAGAATAGCCAAGTGGGCGATAGAGATGGGGGATTATCACATCAACTACGAGCCCAGGTCAGCAATAAAATCTCAAGCTCTAGTTGATTTCATTAATGATTGGACTCACACAGGCATGCCCACGATGGCTCCGAACTCCGAGTCTTGGATAATGCACTTTGATGGTTCCAAGCAATACGAGGGATCAGGAGCTAGAGTGGTGCTAACATCACCCAAAGGAGACAAGTTGAGTTACGTGTTGCAGATTCACTTTGATTGCTCCAATAATGTGGCCGAATATGAGGCGCTATTGCATGGATTGAAGGTAGCCAAGGAGATGAATATTAAGAGGATACGATGCTTTGGAGATTCGGACCTTGTGGTACAACAGGTCTCAGGAACTTGGGATAGAAAAGACGCAACTATGACAGCATACCGCAGAGAGGTGGACAGGGTTGCCGGGTGTTTTTCCGGGTATGAGGTGGAGCACATAGACAGAAGAAAAAACGAGGCGGCAGATGCACTCGCCAGACTCGGCTCGCGCAGAGAGCCGGTTCCACCCAACGTTTTCCTGGTTGAGCTATGGCGACCATCAGTGAAAACCGAGTCTGAGGAAGAACTGGCAAATCAAGACCCGGATTTGGAGCTCGTAGCCACAATACGTACTGTTCCCAAGTGGACAGAGCCGTTTCTGGCCTACCTATCACGGGGCGAGTTACCGCAGCAAGAGGTACTAGCAAGACAGATTATGAGGCGAGCAAAAGGATATTCTATCATCAATGGGGAGTTATACAAGAGAAGTGTAGCAGGAGTCTTTTTGCGTTGTGTAGCACCAGAAGAAGGCCGACAGATCCTCAAGGAGATCCATGAAGGTGATTGTGGGCATCATGCATCCACAAGATCCCTCGTGGCCAAAGCTTATCGACATGGTTTCTTCTGGCTCACGGCCCTAGCAGACGCGGAGCGCTTGGTGGAAAGGTGTGACGGATGTCAAAGGTACGCTCGCCAAACCCATGTGCCGACTATGGAATTGCGGACTATCCCGTTAACCTGGCCGTTTGCTGTTTGGGGTATGGATATGGTTGGCCCCTTCCACATGTCACCTTGCAAAAAGACACATCTTTTGGTGGCCGTTGACAAGTTCACCAAGTGGGTTGAAGTTATGCCAGTTACCAATTGTGAAGCAATTACAGCAGTTAAGTTCCTGAAAAGGATTATCTATCGGTTCGGGTATCCCCACAACATAATTACCGACAATGGAACCAACATGTCCCTTGGTGAGATGGAGAAATTCTGTGGAAACAACGGAATCCGGCTTGACATAGCTTCCGTAGCTCATCCACAAGCCAATGGACAAGTGGAGAGGGCAAATCAGGAGTTACTTCGTGGATTAAAGCCACGACTGCGAGTCCCATGTATCAGAGCCGCTGGTGCGTGGGTTGAGGAGTTACCTTCAGTGGTTTGGGGTATGAACACCACACCTAACAGATCTACTCAGATGACACCGTTTTTTATGGTTTATGGTGCAGAGGCGGTGTTGCCGAGTGACATTATTCATGACTCGCCTCGAGTATCGGCTTACGTTGAGGTAGAGAACGAGAAGACCCGGCAGGACGCCGTGGATATGCTAGAAGAACACAGGGAACAAGATTTGGATAGATCAGCAATATACCAGCAGGATCTGCGGAGATATCATAGTCGGCGCGTGAAAACCCGGGTCTTACAGGAAGGAGACCGGGTTCTGCGCCTGGTACAATCAAAGGAAGGAAAACACAAGTTATCCCCACCATGGGAAGGACCGTTCATCATAAGCCGGAATCTGCACAATGGATCCTATTACTTGATAGATGCAAGGGAAGAGTCGGCTACGGTTAATGACACCGCTCATACCACTTCATCTATGCAAGAAAGAGAAATACCATGGAACGTGGCTCAGCTGCGTCCCTACTATACTTAGCATAGGCTAGATTCACAAAATGGAATTGCACGATGTAACATGCAGCAGGTTTCAGACGCACTCTTTTCCTATCCAGGGTACCTAAGGGGACTGGAGGGTTTTTAATGAGGCGGCTTGCTGACCTAACTTTTCTCATATCAATAAAGAGATGGTTGAACAACATATTGTTCCTTTTTATGTGTTTTTTAATCAAGTTTTTATTTCTGTTATGTTTTTTGTCCTTCTTCCAGGTAAGTATTATTTATTGTTTTAAGTACATTAGTTTCTTTAGTAAGTTGTATATATTTAGGTCTTAGGGGCTGATTGCTTGAATAGCACAGTTACAAACTCAAAGACCCGGCCACGATGCCTATGAGTTATAAGGGCTGATTACTTGCAAACAGGTACGGCTACAAGCTTATAACCGGACAAAGGAGCCAAACTTTCTTGACTTTTCTTACTTAAGCTCGATGTGACTCGCACTAAAGTGGCATGCTTTGCTCGCGTATGATTACAATCAGTCATGATGCCCAATGGGACTTACCTGACCCTGTCTTCGTACAGCTGTAGCAACATGATTATCCACGCGAAAGCCGGCTTACAGTACAAGAGAGTCAAAAGGGTCATCTAAACCACAAGTTATGTAGACTACAAGGTTAATAGACGGAAACTCAAAATTTATTAAGCATAACTTCAAAACCTATGTGAACGGCTCTAGGTTTTGGGCTTAGCAGAAACGATTTGTTCTCTTTGAAAAACCCAAACACCCTAGACTCGGAATTTCGGGCCTTAGGGACTGGGAAATTTGAAAAAAGAAACAAATTGCCTAGCTATTAAGATCAAACACCCAAAAATCCGAGTCTTGGGGACTTGGGGACTTAGAGAAAAGTCCACCTGTCAAAACCCACGAGACCCGGAAACCGAGTCTCACAAAAGGAACTATAAAGAAAGTCGGAAAACCAGGAATAAATAAGCTCAAAAGACAGGAAAATATCGAATGCATCAAAGGGCCATAAGGGCCACGAGAGCTATTGATGTTTTAGAATGTATTACAAGCCAAGATAGTAGTATCATAAAGTGCACAAGCGCACTATCAAAAGAATAAATGTTTAAAAGGCCCATTGGCCGAATGACGCATTTGATATGGCAGTGGACAAATAAGGTTACTCGGCATCTTGGGTTGAGGCGTCCATCTTGTCCTTACTCTTGCCAGCCGGGTCCTGATCCTTGACTTGTTCTTCAGCAGTCTTGGCAGCAGCAGCATCCGGATTAGCAGTAGCACTGGCACGCGAAGGAGGAGGGACGACTGGCGTGGAGCTAGCAGGCGCAGTATCGGCCTCAGCTTTTTTCTGCGCAGCCTCTTCCCTCAGTTGGGCAGCTTCCGCCTTCCACCGTGCCAGCATGTCAAAGGGCTTCGGAGGATCCGACTTAATTGCCCTATCTTGTGCATCATATGGTGGCACCATCCGGCTGACATCCAAATTGCCGGCAATCAGGCTGGCTGCGTGACGAACTTCTGTCTGAATGGCCTTGTAATGTTTAGGTAAAAATGGGGAGCCATCGTGGTTGAACTCTGGAAACCCGCCAACGAGCTTCGCCGGGTCAAGCTTGGGAAAGTATGCTTTCGCCAAGGCAAGACCCCGGGTCACTCCAACCTGGCAGGATGAGCGCTTCCAGTGTTCAATCCACTCGGGGATGGTAGAACACGCATCAAGCAGCGTGTTCAAACCACCATCCCCGGTGCTTGGCCACTTGATAGCTTTCAGGGCCCACTTGGTCCCAGCACAGAACTGCCGGATAGTGCTCTTTATGGTCTTCAGAAGAACCACCTCATCCACATCCGGAATTTCCTCATCCCGCCCTGCAGAAAAGCAGAAATACCCAAAGTCAGGAATTCCGGGTATTTATCGGAATGTCCAAACCAAGTCACGATCGGTCAGTCGGGAAACTTTACCTATCAGCGAACGATAAGTGTCGGCGATCTGGCCCGACAGCTCGTTCACCCTATCCACTGCAGCATTGCATCTCTTCTTATATTTCTTTGCAAGTTTCCCGGCTTTCTTGGCGTCAGCTTCAGCTGACTCGCGCAGCTTCGTCTCCGCCTTGAGAAGTTTGTCGGTTTTAGCCAATGCTTTCTCAGAGTGTGTCACGTAGGCCTGCGCGAAAACACAAGGAAATGTTAGCCGGATAAAACAAAAAGTATCAGTCAGATATATATGAAAGTTCCAAGCAAATTATGCATAAGTTCACTCGGAACTTGGGGACTATATGAGTATACAAGCAGTATTAGCACAGTTTACCTCATGTTTAGCTATCAGGGCTTCTAGGATGCCCTCTTCATCAGCCCTTAGAGTGTGCAGAGCGTCGAGCATCTCAGCAAAGCTCATGTCCTCAGGCTTAGTGCCGGAAGAGCCGGCTGCCTGGTAACCCGAAGTAGGAGTTTTGCCCGGCTTTGGGGACGACACCTGGGTGGTCCGGGCGACAGGGTTGGGGGTACCCATCCTTGTGCCCAGGGTTCCCGCGTCCTCGTCCTCGGGCCCATCAGTCCGCTTGGGAGACCCGCCATCCTGTTCGGCCGAGTCTATCGGGGAATCTTGCCCCTTAGCCTCTTCTTCTCCAAGGCCGCCGGTTGCGGCGTTCACATCATCAACCGGGCCTTCAGTTTCCCGGGTGTCCGTCTCCATGTTCTCCGGGTCGCTGAGTGTGACTTGGGCGCTAAGGAAAAGAGAGAGAAATGGTTAGCGATAATAAGTGGAAGTTATCGAGAGTACAGGTATATCATATAGCAATAACTCACCCGGTATTCACAGCATAGTCTGGTGGAAGCTCGCTGCTATTAGCGGATGAGGCTGTCACAGAGTCCGAGAGTGAGACCCGGAACTGCCCGGCTAATGGGTGGTTGGGGGAAGGATGACGTTGAGGTGAATTGGAAGGATGAGATGGAGGAGTACCGGCACGACGAGCTGGTGATGTGGGGATGCCCGGGTTGAGGGGATCATCACCCGGGGAATTCCGGGTGACCCTGCGCTTGGCCGGAGGAGGGTCCTTAAAGGGCGATGAGTTGGATAGTCGACGGTTAAGTTCACACATATTAGCAAAAGAATAAGGTTCGGAGGACATGAAGGAATAGGGAACCTTGAACACCACTCCTCTGGGTTTCCTCTTAGCCCCGACCGTGACCTCCCAATCAGCATCTCTTTTGTCGGACTCGGTGTCCTCCGGGTCTTCCTTGCCGTCTTTATCGTCCTTGTCCTCCATTCCTGAATGTATAGTCGGAAAAAGTGAAACATGTGAAAGCAAAGTGATTAAGTGAAGACGATTAAGACCCGGATAATACCTTCATTAGTGTCAACCGGCTCTTCATCTTCTTCCGGGTCTCCGGAGGAAGGGGAGGTCTCGATGTTCCAGAAAGCATTATCGGCCTGAGATAAAGGCATAAAAATTAGAGTTAGTAGCTGTATCAAGTAAAAGTATGAAAGTGAAAGTATAAGTACCGGATCTTACCGCGGGAGCCGGATTTTCGCGTGTGAAAGGATTTAACCCGGCAATGTTCCGGATCACATCCAACTTCTCTGTCAAGAAACTCTTGATGGTCTTGTTGGTGTCGCCGGCCGGGTAATTCTTTGAAGAGTACCGGAGTGCGTCTGTGGCGTGCCCCGAGTACTCGCACATCAGCTTCGCGCGAATGGAGTTGGGCTGAATCCGGAAGTTCACCCATGTCTTAACCAGATTAAGCCCAAGGAGACCTTGGGCAGAAAGGACGGCTTTTTTTGATAGAAGGGGCTGGATGGCTTCCCTGTCCGATTCAGGGGCAAAGGCATTGAAAGTATCGGAAAGATCTAAGAGACCCTCCGAGTAACCCGAAAATTTCCTCTCGCCGGGTGGGGAGGTGTCTCGGCAATAAAAGAAAGATAACTGCCAGTGCTTAACATGTGAGTTAAGACTGAGAGTCGGCATGGGAGAGTTTTTGCGGCGCTGGATAGAAACCCCGCCGCAGGCCAAAAGGGCCCCGTCACCGCTCTCGCGGCACGGTTTGCATTGGAAAAGCTCAATAAACAAAGCCAAATTTTGCGGAATGCACAAATAAGACTCGCAGAGGACTATGAAGTGGGTTATGTTCAACATAGAGTTAGGCCCTATGTCGAACACCCGGAGGCCGTAGTGGCTGAGGACCTCGCGGAAAAAAGAGTGACCCGGGGGGTGAAACCCCCGGATCACGTGCTCGACAAAGCATATTACCTCGTCGGGATTGGGGGTGGGCCGGGTCTCGTCACCCGGCACCCTCCAATGGATTTCCTCCTGAGGGGGGAGGACGCCTGACTCGGCCAGCTCCTCCAGCTTGGCCCGGGTCACAGAAGATCGCGCCCAATTGGCGGATATGGACTGGGTCATCCTTGGCTTGGCCGGCTGCTTCCCTTTGTTCTTGGGAGCCATTGGTTCAGTCTCCAAAGTACAAGACAGGGAGGTGTAAAGCATGAGACTCGGAAGCTATGGATTTCCCGAGTATTGATAAGTAGTATGAAAACTACGAACTATCCGGGTATCGATGAGCAGTACAAAAATTATGGGATATCTAAGTATCAGCGAGCAGTTATGAAAGGAGGTTGATTGCCTGTGTGTCTAGTGCAAGTAAAAGAACCGGAAGTGGTGGATTTTCCGGGTATCAAGAGCAGCCGCGGAAATTTGGGCGAACTGCATCCAGATTGGAAATTTTTTGGATAGATTTGCGGAGAAATTAACCACTACAAGCGATAGGAGAGTGATGTGGGATCATCCATTAAGCAATTGAACAAACTAGGATGGAGCTATGCGACCTAATTCGGCGTGAAGCAAGAAATGGCCCGCGGGCAGACCAAGATCTAATCTAGGTCAAAAGGAGAAATTAGAAGCTAAATCAATGGGAATAAGGAGCTTACCAGTGTGGATTGGAGAAGGGCGCGACGGCGGCAGATGGCTCAGTCGTGATGTCCTCTTGCGACTCCCGGCGGGCAGCTCGGGGGCGCGGTGGCGGAAACTGGCGGCAGCGCGGGGTGAACCGTGGATGAGCGCAGCTGACGGCGGCTCGGCTCCGGCGGCGTGCTCGAGGTCTCCGTGGCGGCGCTGCGGAAACTCGTGCGAGGTGGCGCCGGTGAGGAAGAAGAAGGTGGAAGGAATGAACCGTTGGGATTAGGTCACCCCCGGTACCTATTTATAGGTACGGGTGGGGAAACCTAGGCCAGCGAGTGGGAACCAAAAGTTTCGGGATAAGGGATACCCGTCCTGATATTTTGGGATACGCGTTAAGTGTTAGGGCGAGATATCCGGAATGGATAGGAAGCGAATCCCTTCCGCAATATCCGGACTAATCAACGAGTGAAATAAGCCGGGTCTTCTGCATTTTGCTCGGAACATTGACCCGGAAAAGAAAAGATGGATTTAGAGAAAGCCGGGTTACTATATGGACCACCGATGGAGTTAGGCCTAGCTGTTTATTAAAGCAACCTAACCCGGCCTCTATGAATTTGTATGTTTGTTATTTTTGCAGGGAATAGCATGCGCTTCAAGGAGGATCCCGTGAAGCCCAAGCTATTCTAGGGACTACTGATGGAGGGATGATAACCCGGTAGGCTAACGCGAAGGAGTAACTCGGCCCAAAGGACGCTGCGCAAGACCCGGCTTAGGGAAAAGGAGTTTCTAGAAGGCCCAGTAGTGTAGGCCTCGTAACCCGGATTGTGGGTTCCGATAAGGAAGTTTAGGGTTTGTAAGCAGTGTCCGGGTAGGATTCAGAGTACGCCTTGGATAGTAAGCCGGGGGTCCGGATATTATATAAGCCGGCCCCTAGGGTTAGATCGAACAAGACACAAGTTTGCGAGAGCACAATTGCAAGATTGCGAGGTATCGAGTATCCATTGTAACACGAGAGTTGAGACAATATATCTAGATCGGAGACTCGGCGACTTGATTGCCGGCTGCCAGATCGCCTATCACCATGGTTTCCCTTGAGCTAAACCCTCTCCCAAACACCAGAGTCGATTTTCCCTAAGACAAGTTACCCCCGGTAACGTCTGCCATGATTATCCCACGACACCATGTGTTGGCGCCACCAGGGGCTGGACGCGCCACCCTGTGGTGTGTCTGCATGGTGCCCCCCCGGGTGTCCCAGGTGCCTCTCTACCTTATTTTTGACGTAAAAATTTATTATATATTTTTTAGAATTTTTCGAGGTATTTTCAGAATTTAATAATTAGTTTAAAACCAGAAAAACAAATGTGAAAAAAAACCAAAACTAGAACTACAGAGGTTCTAAGATACTCCAATTGAAAAATAACCAGAGGAAACAAAGTTGGAGGTGGTGAAAACAAAAATATGGATGGTGAAAACATGCATAACCAGAGTAATCAAGATGAAAACATGACTATGGATGATGGAAAACATAATTATACTAAAGTAGCAAGGTGATAACATGGTGAAAACATAATGGGGAAGGTGAAAAAATAGTGAAAACATTGTCCTCTTCATTAAAAATCACTTTGTTAACAAGGTTGATCAAGTCTTGTTAACAGAACAATTTTATATGAAGCAAAACTTTGTTTGTCACTAAATAATTATGTTACCTCAACCTTGATAGACATAGTCCCAATCATAATAATTTAATATTCTTTTGGTGGCATTGGAATGGGGTAATAGAATTCTCCAATCTTGATGGTGTCAACATTTTCGATTGAATTTAGACCATATCTTCTCTCAATCTTATTGGGAAAATAAACCGTGTGCACTTTACCATTAACATTAAAAGTTACTTTCCCTTGGTTGCAATCAGTAACAGTCCCTGGAATGTTAAGAAAAGGTCTCCCAAGAATAATAGACATATTATGATCTTCAGACATTTCCAACACAACAAAGTCAGTTAATATCAAACAATTATTAGCCACTTGAACATGAACATTCTCACATATACCAACAATAATAGCGGTAGATTTATCATCCATTTGCAAAGATATTCAATGTATATCAATTTTTCCAGAGAGAGCATCTTATATAGAGAGAAAAAGTCATACCACTAACTCCTGCTCCCAAGTCACATAAAGCAGTTCTAACATAATTATTTTTAATAGAACAAGGGATAGTATGAATACCAGGATCTCCAAACTTCCTTGGGACCTTGCCATTGAAAGAGCAATTAGCAAGCATAGTGGAATTTTCCTCATTAGGAATCTTCCTTTTGTTAGAGACAATATCTTTCATATATTTAGAATAAGGAGGTAGTTTAATAGCACCAGTCAGAGGAATTTGCAAAAACAAAGGTTTTATCCACCCACTTAATTTATTATAATGTTCTTCCTCCTTTGATTTATGTTTCTTATTAGGAAAAGACATTGCTTTTTGTACCCAAGGCTCTCTTTCATTACCATATTTATTAGCAATGAAATACTCCTTAGTATACTTCACAGTTATAGTTTGGTTTTTCAGCTTCAGCTACAATTTCTTATTTATCAGAAGCATCGCTTTTATCATTACCAGTTTCAGTTTCAGCATCAGAAATAGATATACTATTAGGATCTTTGGCAGGTTCAGGAGATTCTACAACAGTTTTACTAGTGTTTTTTAGGTTGTTGAGAATCTTGTTCCATTCCTTTAGGATGTCCTTAAGGATACAAGGGGTCCTGAGTAGAAACACCACTTCTAGTAATTATTTCACAAACATGTTTTTCTCCAAAAGCATTAGCTAACATATATTTTTGCACTTTAGTGTGTTGATCAATTTGAGTTTGAACCATATGAAAATGTTTAACAAACATTTTAACATCATTATAGGTTCTCTAAGTTATACCATGCAAATTATCAATAGCTCTAGAGTTTTCCATAAGATGATTTTGCACTCTCATATTAAAGTTGTCTTGCTTAACAACATAATTATCAAATTCATCTAAGCATTGATCCGGTGGTTTAGAATAGGGAATATCTCTATTATCAAAGTATTGGAGAGAGTGTATCTCAACTGTTGATGGATGAGGAATTGGCATACATAATTCTTCTATAGAAGGTAAATTCTTCACGTCTTCATATTTAATACCCCTCTCTTTAAGAGATTTTTTGGCTTCCTTCATCACTTCATCATTTAATTCAATCATCTCTCTCTTCTTGGGTGTTGTTATTGGTGTTGGTTCTGGTATAGGTGTAGACTCAGGTATAGTCCAATCATAATTTTTTGGCTATTTTAGCCAATAATTCCTCAGCTTCTTCTGGAGTTCTTTTCCTGAAAACACAACCAGCACAACTATCCAGGGATGTCCTAGATTCAACAGTTAGTTCATTATAAATTATTTCTAGGAGCTCATTTTTAGGTAATGGATGGTCAAGAACAAAACCTTGACCAAGATTCAGGCAACTTCTCTTCTTCAATTTGCTCAAAGTTAAAGATTCTTTGCACAACAGCATGTTAAGCACTATCAGGAAAATATTTTTGAAAGAAAGCATTAACCAAAACCGTAGGACTATCAATAGATCCAGGTGACAAATTGTTAAACCAAGTTTTAGCCTCATCTTTCAAGGAGAAAGGGAAGATCTTGGTAACAAAATAAGTGCGTAACTTAGTATCATCAGAAAAAAAAACTACTCAAAGATGAGAGCTCATTCATATGTTCCATAGCACTTTTACTTTTAGTTCCACAAAAAGGTTCCTTCTCAACAATAGATATATAAGACAGATCTAGATAGAAATCATAATCCTTATCTCTAATGTGTATGAGAGATGTAGCAAACTTAGCATCAGGAGAATATTTATATTTAACAGCATGTCTTGCAAGAAGACTCTTAAGAGCACTTGCACCAGTAGTAACTTGATCTTCTTTAATAAAGTCATTATTAAGTTCAATGTAGGTTTCATCAAGATCATCACTAGAAATCTCAGATGAACTAACAGGTGTACCGACCATTTCAACCTGAATTTTAGCACTTTCAATTTGTTTGGATTTACCAATTGTATCATCTAGGAAATGACCTAGTGAACCAGTATCATCAAGCATAGTAGAAGCATCATCAAAAGTATCAGAAGCATTTTCAGACTCAGCAGAAGTAACAATGTGTGTAGCATGTGGTAGTGTAAGAAGCCTACTCATAACAAATGGTGAATCAAGAGCAACAGAGGTGTTCAGAGTTGTATCTCTCCTCGTAGTGGATGGTAATATAGGAACTTTTCCATCACGAGTCTTACCCATGATGAAAGGCTTGCAGCGAACAATATCACGTTCAAGTGAGCAAATAAATAAAGCTATGCTCCCCGGCAACGGCGCCAAAAAATAGTCTTGATGACCCACAAGTATAGGGGATAGCAACAGTCTTCGAGGGAAGTAAAACCCAAATTTATTGATTCGATACAAGGGAGCCAAAGAATATTTATAGGCCTTAACCACTGAGTTGTCAATTCAGCTGCACCTGAAAGTAGACTTGCTTGCAACAGTTTATCAGTGGTAACAGTTTAATAGCAGCAGTAGTAATAAAATAATAACAGGAGTAAAATAGTAACAGTAGTAGCAATCGCAGAAAACAGTAGGATGAAAGTACCGTAGGCTTAGGGAATGGATGAACGGGCGTTGCAGATAATAATAATAATAATAATAATAATAAAGCATCCAAGTTCTAGGCAAACCATAGGCATGTGTTCCAATATAGTCATACGTGCTCGCAATGAGAAACTTGCACAACATCTTTTGTCCTACCAGCCCATTTGCACCGGGGCCTCAAGGGAAATTAGTGGTAATTAAGGTGCTCCTTTAATAAAGCACCGAAGCAAAGCATTAACACTTTGTGAACACATGTGATCCTCACATCATAATCATCCCCTCCGGTTGTCCCAATTTCTGTCACTTTGGAGCCTCGAGTTCCGAACAATGACATGTGTAAACTATTTGTAGATATGATCAAGAAACATAACTATACTCATGAAACAATAACATGTTCATATATGAGATCAAAACACTCAGTCCCTAGTGACAAGCATTAAGCATAACAAGTTGCAACAACGGTAGAAAACACGAACAATGGATACTAGGCAATATTCCCTAACAATCTGGCATTATTGCATGATCGATCTCAGCCAGTCTCTTCCATCCCTATCAGGGTATAGTGGTGTTTACTCACACATGGACGGGAGAATCATGGATGGTTGATGGAAAAGAGGTGGCAGTGACGATGGCGATGATCTCCTTCGAATCTCCTTCCCGGCAGGGCGCCAGAAAAGAAACTTCTGATCCCCGAATAGAGTTTCGAGGTGGCAAACGTGTTTGGAAAAGGAGATACGTTTTGAACATATCAGAACACTACATATATGATGCTTGAGTCACTTATTAAAGACAAAGTTTCTTTTAGTGGGAGCACTACGATGAAGTAGTTACCATTGTAGATGGAGGGGAGCAGCTCCAAGCAAAGTGCAAAGTTTGCTCGAGGCTGCTGCACGTGCAGAGGGATGGATCAACCGGCCACTTAACTCGGCACCACGACGCGCATCTCATGAGTCTCACGAGAAGAGATGTACTCGGTTAGATTTAGCCATTTTAGAGCCGTACTCCTTTTCCTATCTAGAGATAGAAGGTTTTAACGAGCCATCAAGCAATAAAACTATGTTTTATCATGTATCTTTTTTACATTATTCTCCTATTTAATTATGAATTTTCATATATTTTTTAATCAAAACAGATACATGAGGCAAATATGCCCGTCGTGCCTAATCGTGCCGCGGGCCACGTTTACTTGCCTGGGCATTTAGGCCAGAGCCGTGTGACAGCACGACGGACCGTTTACTAAACGGTTGTGGGCCGTGCCGTGCGGCCGTGCCAGGCCTGCCAATATAACTGCGTAGAGACGGATCCTTTCCATCCCTCCCTTCCTCCTCCCCAGCCTGCCGCCGCATCTCGCCTCCATGGCCGAACCCAAACCGTAGCCTTCCTCCCCAGCTGCCGTTCCCCGCCAGATCTAGGTGGGTTCTTCACACCCTCCGACTCCGCACAGCTCGAACCTCTTCAGATCCCAATGGCACCGTACTGCCCGCTCGCGAGCCTCGCAGTACGTGTCGATCCGGTTAGAACGCGTCGTCCGAGCCCGTTTTCGGCGGATTCGCCCGCGGCAGAATCCGATTTTGGGCATGGGAGGTCTCGGGCGTTGTACTCAGTTTCACCTGTTAGCAGTCGTTCGAGATGATTCTAGAGCATGTAGCCAAGCTGACAAAAAAGGTGGCGTACCGTCCTACGCAGATCCGTTTGGATCGAGTGGGTCTGCGGTCTTTGTCTAAGCTGGAGCTCGCCGTGATGGTCGTACGACCAAGGTACCTGAGCGACGGGCCTTCCCCTCGCGGGACGATACTGCGCAACTGTCTGCCACCTGAGTCAACCTACCATTTTCCGCTGGAGCTCATCGTAAATCGACCTCTTCTGTTTCTGTATGCCTGTGTTTTTCTTCCTGGTATGCAGAGCTTGTCTGCGTTGGTTGGTTATTTATTCAGTGTTCAGTGCGTCCAAGGCATGAATTCGGGTTTGGGCTAGCTAGTTTGCCGTGATGAATCGCAATGACTGTATCTGTATGAGCTCGGTTTTGGCGGATTCCACCGCCGTTGATGCGGATTTTAGGCATGGGGGTTACCGAGCGATTTGGTGTGTTCCACCTGGTAGGAGTCGTCCATGTTGTTGCTGCATCTTGTAGACCAGCTGGAAGTGTTCGTACCGTACTGTCTTCGGTGGACGGATGTAGATACTGTTTAGCTCTGAAGGGTAGCTTATCTTTTTGATTGTGGATTGTGGAAGCAAGTAACCTGATTGATGAGCAAGGATGTTGTCCCCTTGCTGGAGATACAACTCTATCTGAATCTTTTACTTGAGGGAATCATACAACACATCCTATTTCAAACGCCTGATTTTCTTTCTTTTGTGCTAAACTGTTTGCCTTTGTTGCTTATTTGAGTTGTTAGCGTTCAGTGTGTCCTAAGCATGGATTCTGTTTTGGCTCGTTTGCTGTGATGAATCACAAGGACGGTATCTGAGTAAGGTGGCACTTGAAAAACTTGCTCCTGCCCTGATTACATATCCTAATCTGATCTTATATTCTGAGCGAACATGCATGAATCTTAATTGTGATAGAATTTTACTAGCTGTTTGTGCTTTTCGACTAGAAGTTTATGCTTCATTGGGTCGCTTCATAATGCTGTTTGTTTTCGTGTTTTCAACTTAACTATATATACCATGCATGGTTCTTTGGTGAATTTAGCCAACTCGTCTGCTTGTTTGTCTGCCTTGATGAATAACAAGGGCGGTATCTGAGTAGGTAGCTCTTGAAAAAGTCCTCCTTCCTTGATTATACACCCTTAACTGATCATATATTCTGAGCAAACATCTACAGTTCTTTATTTGATGGTAATTTTTGTCTAAAAGTTCAGTCGGTTGCTTCACAATTTTCCGTTGATTTGTTGTTACTTGTTAGTGCACACCAGATAGTTCACTTAGTTCATGGGTCACCTAAGTTACCCTTGTCTGCTTTGATTGTTTGCTGTGATGAATCACAAGGACGGTATATGAGTAATGTAGCTCTTGAAAAAGAGCTTCTTCCTTGATTATACACCCTTAACTGATCATATATTCTGAGCAAACATATGCAGCTCTGAAATCAAAAGCAATTCACTAGTTTTTAATGCTTTGAGCAGACTGCCCTTAATTATTGTTGTACCACCTATCTTGAAATTATGAGCACGCCTACATGTTTACTGTGATGAATCTATGAGGACGGTATCTGAGTAAGGTAGCTCCTTCATTGATTATACACCTTAAACTGATCATATATTCTGAGCAAACATGTGCAGTTTGTAAGTAACAGCTAGCAATGTAGTACTTGTCAGGTTCCATGCATGTTCCTGTTATTTTATAAACATGTCTGATCTGAAATAATGACAATTTTTTTGCCTAAGCTTGGTCCTTTCACTCTGGAGCATTGGTTTGTCCAGGCCAAATGATGATCACAAGTGCATAGTTCAGATGATCAAACCATGATTACTTGAACAAAATAGTCTTTCGCTCCTATCTGATGGCTGTCACCGCGAATGTTTCTGTAGTCAATTTTTTTTTTTGTCTTCTCTTTGATTTGTTTTTGCTGTACACTTTCATTTTGTTAAAGCAGAGTCTTCGGATGGTATCTAATATTCTGAGCAAGCAAGTGGCAGCAATTATATCTATATTAATATAATGTACTGATTCATATGTTTCTATGCTCCAAATGACACAACAAGATATTTTTACACGCATCGGGTCAGTCAAGCGCTCCTGTTTTCTTCCCTTCCTTTTTGCTTGTTTGCTGTGATGAAACACAAGGACGGTATCTGAGAAAGATGGCTCTAAGCCCTTTTGTTGATTATACATCCAAAACTGATCAAATTTCTGAGCAAACAATTGGAGCAACACTTAAACTTGCATGAACAGTACATACATTGTGTCCATTGTGAATTTTTTTTCTCCTAAATACCCATTGGCACACAAAGTTTACACCCATCCCAAGCAGGCCCCAAGTTTTTACTGCCTTTCTTGCTTTTGTTTTTCTGCTTGTTTGCCATGACAAATCCTAAGGATTGTATCTGAGAAATGTCTCTTTTTGAAAGTGTTCATTCCTTGATTTTACAATGCAAAGCTTATCTAATAGTTTTAGTAATCCTTTATAATAACAAAAGGTTTCATGTATTCACTGAATCCTTTAACTCATTCAAGAATTACTGCTATGGAAGTTATCAAGCTAAACAGATAATGCATGCTTGTTTGCTGTGACAGAAAGATGGTATCTGAGAATTGCCCTGCCATTAACAAAATCGTTTCAATTATAGGGAATTTTCTCCTGTGCAATAGGCGTATGGACAGTTTTTTTCTGTCAATACAATCTTCTAAAGCCTCTGAGCTGGGTGGCTAATTAGCCAGTTACACACTGCAGCCACCATGGCAGCAATATCTGTGTGAATGGTCAGTAAGCTCACCTACACTAATCCGTTTTGTTGTGTCTACTCAAGGAATCACTCTTTAACGTGTTGCCTTCTTTGATACATCAACTCACACCATTGGATGAACAAGCTAAATCGTAGTTTTGTCGAAAGTTTTCTTAGGTTTCTAGAAACCAATTTGTGTATATTAGTTGGCACTTTGATGATTCAATTTTTATTGCAACTTACTGTAATCATCTTTACCGTTTGTCATTTCATTATTTATTTATATTCTCTGTATCAAGCAGTGCTGTTTTCATCTTCTGTGTTAGGATGACCTATCACTTTGAAACAGTGCATTGCCGGAGGCAGGCCTGTACTAATATAAAGTCTGCTGTCGTCACCCCGCTTATACAGATGTTATGTTCTTGCTCCTGTATATGTATGTCTACCAAGTGCCCTTGTTGCACAGGCGGAATAAGTGGCCCCATGTGTTTTACTACTCCAGCTGTAACAAAAAGTTCAGCTTGTTCCATTCTCGATGGAAATGAATAAGTCTTTTTTTTTCGCAAATAGATCAGAGAACTACTATATGTTCACCTTTTCATCTTTCTCTTCTATAAACATTTTATCTGTGTAGATATTTAGAACTCAACATAAGGGGTTATCTGGTTAGAGAGTGCAATTGCTGTTAGTGGTGTTCACCCCTTTTGCAAATAAAAAAAGAATAAAGAAAAGTTTAGTGGTAACTTTTTACTATCTCGCCAACTCCGAGTTTTTTTTTTTTTTTTTGAGATTTTCAACACTTTATTGCCCATACACAGCTTGTCGCGGATGAAGTCCGGGACCATATCACGGTAGATGCAACTACCAAAGAGCTCAACTCTGCGGGCTAAAGTATGTGCTGAATTATTATAGATACCATTAACATGACAAAAGGTCGTGGATGACAGGGATTTGGTGAGGGTTCTGATATCCATATCCTTGATCACAACTCCAACGAGCACACACCACGATAATAAAGCGGGGAAAGGATGCGCTGGATAACTAATGATCTTGTTCAAACCTTCTTCCAAAGCTAGGGATACAACCTGATCAAGCAACCTCCTGCACGTAACAACAAAATTTCCGCTGTGGCCCCTGATCATGGTACCTATCCCCGTTCTGGTCGAAGAAGCAAACCGAGCTGCATCTGTGAAAACAACGTCATGGACGGTATGCAAGGTGGCTCTTGAAAAAGGCCTCTCCATCCTTGGTTATACATCTTATTATATTCTAAGCAAACGAATTCAAGCCATTTTCAAGACTTGAAAAAAAATCATAGATCTTATTTTCATGCTTTAAGACTTGAATGAACCATACATATCAGTCAGAAGTTAATTTCCATGGAGAACATTTTATCTTTTTAGGAATTATTGTTTTCTTTTCTATCACAAAATGTTCCTATCACTCCACCTGTTAGTAGACATATTGATGAGGACATCCCTAGTTTTTTACCAGAAGCATGGTGAAGTGAGACTTGGACCAATAACAAGATCAAGAGCCAAGCAATTAGAACAACTAGTGAACTCACTCTTAACTGAATATGATGTTTGTGTTTATGAGAATTTTATACTACCTAAATATATGCATTTATGTATGATCAGTTGATACGCCCAAAACGTATCTCCTTTTCCGAACACTTTTGTTATTGTTTTCTTCTAAACTTTAAAATGTTTTGGATGAAACTAACACACGCTAACGTTGTTTTTCAGCAGAATTGCCCTCGTGTCTCGTTTATGTGCAGAAAATTCAAGTTTCGGGAAATTGCCCCCCAAAAAAAATCCCATTGGCCTTATTTCGCTCAAATACCCCCAGAGCCAGAAGGAGATCCGGAGGGGGGCAAGGAGGGGCCCACACCATGTCTGGGCGCGCCCTTTCCTAGGCCGCGCCGCTGATGTCTACGCACGCTTCTATTCTTGTGGGCAGTGTTGGGCCTCCAAGTGCTGAGGTTTGTAGAACAAACAGTTTCCCTTAAGTGGATTACCCAAGTTTTATGGAACTCAGGGAGTAAGAGGTTAAAGGTATCCCTCTCAAGCAACCTTGCAATTACGATACAAAAAGTCCCTTGTGTCCCCAACACACCTAATACATGTGTCAGTTGTATAGGTGCACTAGTTCGGCGAAGAGATAGTGAAATACAAGTAATATGGATGTTTATAAGCGATGATAGTATTCTGAAATAAAAATCGCAACAAGCAAACATGTAGCAGAACAGATTGTTAACGGTGTTTTAATGCTTAGAAACAAGGCCTAGTGATCATACTTTCACTAGTGGACACTCTCAACAATGATAACATAATTGAATGAATAAATATATCCCTTCACTATGCTACTGCGAACCACTCTCCGGTTGAATAACAAACACCAATTCATTGAGTAGGGGAAGGAAGCACACCTTAAAGTCGCATTCCCGTATCTAGTTGACCCCACGCTATCAATATGAGCGTCCTAGAAGGTACTAGACAAACACCACAATTTCATAGGGTTATCCAACACAAGATATAAATATCATGCTCACTACTAGAGATTTGCTTATAGCAGCATATCCTACCACAGGCGAACATGCAAGTCGATGCGCCTGGGCTACTTAGCGCAGGCGAACAGGAGAACTATGCGCCTGGGGTAAGTCTGTTACCCCAGGCGAACCAATTCCGGAAGCGCCTCGGGTAAAGTGTGGCAGGGCCACCCATCACCACCCCTGGCACTCTTCCTTTACCCGAGGCGAATAACGCACCTTTTCGCCTCCGGTATAACACATACCCCAGGCGAATAACGTACCTGTGCGTCTGGGGTAAGCCCTCGTTGTTGCTGCAAAAAATGAGAAAACCTTTAGAACCGGTTTGTGATACAAACCGGTTCTAAAGGGTCTGTCCCCTGGGCCCCCCTCCCTGCAGCAAATGGCCGCAAGGCCTTTAGGACCGGTTTGTGTTACCGGTCCTAAAGGCCTTGCGGCCATTTGCTGCAGGGAGGGGGGCCCAGGGGACAGACCCTTTTGAACCGGTTTGTATCACAAACCGGTCCTAAAGGCCTTGCGGCCATTTGCTGCAGGGAGGGGGGGCCAGGGGCAGACCCTTTAGAACCGGTTTGTATCACAAACCGGTTCCAATGTGCTTGGCTCAATGCTTTCTTTTCTAAGTGGTCACCAGATCAAACTTCATCACCCGCACCCGCACCCACACGTCGCCGTCGTCTCCCATCCCACGCCAGTGTCGAGGAGGAGCAGAGCAGGTCGTCGAGGAGCAGATCGCCCACTCCGTCGTCGTCGTCGTTGTGGATCCAGCTCAGCCCCCTCCCTCCCATCCCCCCTCCATCCCAGCCCACTCCCTCCCGTCGTCGTTGTGGATCCAGGATGCGCCTCCTCCTGGTGGCCGCGGTGAACTTCTTGTTTACAACCTCAGATGAACACGCGGTAGACACTTCACTTAATGGTATTATTGGATATGTCGAATTGTGTACTTCCGCCAGGCGGTGCTTGTTCCTAGATTAGACGAATTTGAAATGGATTTAGGAATCCTTGGTATAGTTTCAGTTAACGGAGATGCTAATGCTGTATCGAGAAAATAGAACATTTCCCCCACCGCCAATGCATACCAACTGTTTCCCATGTGGCTTCACAATGCCGGCAAAGCATCGGTTTCGTCACATGATTCAGGAATCCACCTACAAGTGTTGCTTTGTTTTTGGATATTCCAATAAAGTAGATAGCCTTTCTGCATTTGTTTTGTGATAGGTAGGTGCTGTCATTTGTCTTTGTTGGGTGTACGCAATTCTGTTTGTCTAATGTGTGACGTTCTTGATATCTTCCAAACTGTTGCTGCTATTGCAAGACAAACGGAGATGTGACAAAAACACGACACTGTCATAGACTGAAGCTGTAAAATGCAGTAATGAACCATTCTAGTTGTTCTTTATAACTCTTTGACAACGATCCATGTCTCAACAAATTATAAAAATACAAGCAATTTACTCATGTCTACTTTCTTAATTTATGCACTCGATTAGTTGCCTCAAATTGCACTACACATGTATGCACTAGATAATAGCTATGCTCCTCTAACCTCTATGTCTACTTTCTTAATTTTATAGAACATGGCTTGCAAAGTATGTCGGTCCCTATGTGCCCCAGGACGATTCACCGGGTCTTCTTTTATGCTTCAGCTCCACGATGGTGACCTTGATTCTTTGGTAATTAACAAACGATTCTTCTTATGTTAACTTGCAACTTGTGTTCTTTCGTTTTACTATCCAACTTAGATTGGTATGTTTCTTAACAAAAGATTCTTTTATATTTCTTTTTTAGATTGTACCATGCAATATTCGGGAAGAGTTCAAAGAGTTAGTAGGCAATAACGTGGATTTCGATGTTCACGGGACCATTTACATTCTTCGAGTGAAGAAAGAAAGAAGACCTACTTCTACGGGGAACAATTGCGGTCTATCATCGCCACCTATAATTTAAGCGGAGGTGATTACATTCACTTCTCTATGGCAGGACCGCAACCTCGTATCGTACTTCTGTATATGGGCGGGATTGCGAGCGAGGATGGCGGTAGTGAGGAGAAAATTGGGAACAATGAGGATGATATGGACAATGAGGATGATATGGACGAGGAGGACCCATGGAAACATGTGGTGGTTGCTCAAAGAGCCAATCTTAGCGAGCTTGAGAAGGACCGTGTCCTTCAGAAACTAGCCCAGATAGATAGCTACATCGGGTTCCCTTTCGTGCATCGCATCACCAACACTAATATCTCCAATGGACATATCATGGTATGTTTCTTAACACTTTCTTATTCCTATAGTTGCTTATGTTATAATGTGGCCGGTATGTGACATTGTGCTTTTATTCTTTCTTTGAATTATGTGTTCTAGAAAATACCTATGGCGGTAGCGGACAGTGCTGGCATGGAGCAAGGTACCATTGGAGTACGTCGTGGAGAATCAGGAAATGTCACCGCAGTTCCGATCACCAGGGATAATGCTGATGGTCGCGTCATCCTCAACTCTCAAGCATGGAGGCAGTTCCATTCCGCAAGAGTTGGTATGGAGGCTGGCCGAGCTATTCTGATCACCATGAGGAATAGTGACATCCCCAACTTGGAAATGATGATGGTCATCAACTACATCAGACCGCTAGATAGATGACGAGTTTGTTCAAATTAGAACAAAAAATCATTTCCATCTGACTAACTCCTAGATTTATTAGTAGTATGGTTGTTTTCGAGACTATGTAATATTTGTTGAACTATGTGGTGATGATCGAGACTATGTGTTGATGATTGAGAATATTTCTGTTATGAAACTTTATTCTGTCATTTTGCTGTCATTTTCATACTTATTTCTGTCAATTTGCCGTGATTCATTTATTTTCGTCTCTTTTATTTTTTGACACAGCAAAACCATACCCAGGCGTACAGGAAATGATACCCCAGGCGAATTTGTACCCCAGGCGCAGTGCCTGTTCGCCTCAGGTAAAAGGCTTACCCCAGGCGCACAAGGCCCGTTCGCCTAGGGTATGCAAGTTACCCCAGGCGCATTCTGATGTTCGCTGCGGTAATTCATTACCGCTGGCGATGTGGTCCCAGGCGAACCAAAATTCGCCTGCGGTAGCATAATTTGGTGCGCCTGCAGTAGACTTTTCCCTAGTAGTTTTTCAGCAGAATTACCCTCGTGTCTCGTTTATGTGCAGAAAATTCAAGTTTCGGGAAATTGCCCCCAAAAAATATCCCATTGACCTTATTTCACTCAAATACCCCTAGAGCCAGAAGGAGATCCGGAGGGGGGCAAGGAGGGGCCCACACCATGTCTGGGCGCGCCCTCTCCTAGGTCGCGCCGCTGATGTCTACGCACGCTTCTATTCTTGTGGGCAGTGTTGGGCTCCAAGTGCTGAGGTTTGTAGAACAAACAGTTTCCCTTAAGTGGATTACCCAAGTTTTATGGAACTCAAGGAGGAAGAGGTCAAAGTTATCCCTCTCAAGCAACCTTGCAATTACGATACAAAAAGTCTCTTGTGTCCCCAACACACCTAATACATGTGTCAGTTGTATAGGTGCACTAGTTCGGCGAAGAGATAGTGAAATACAAGTAATATTGATGTTTATAAGCGATGATAGCATTCTGAAATAAAAATCGCAGCAAGCAAACATGTAGCAGAACAGATTGTTAACGGTGTTTCAATGCTTAGAAACAAGGCCTAGTGATCATACTTTCACTAGTGGACACTCTCAACAATGATAACATAATTGAATGAATAAATATATCCCTTCACTCTGCTACTGCGAACCACTCTCTGGTTGAATAACAAACACCAATTAATTGAGTAGGGGTACGAAGCACACCTTAAAGTCGCATTCCCATATCTAGTTGACCCCACGCTATCACTATGAGCGTCCTAGAAGGTACTAGACAAACACCACAATTTCATAGGGTCATCCAACACAAGATATAAATATCATGCTAAACCACACGGTGCACACACTGTCACCTTTACACCGTGATCAAAGTGTTTACGGAGATCTCATAATAAAACCACTTGAGTAGCATAACAGATGAAGAGTACATCTACATATTAAACTAGATTACAAAACTCATGATCAAATAAAGATCACACCATGGGAGAGAGAGAGACGAGACACATAGCTACCAGTAGAGCCCTCAGCCCCGAGGGAGAACTACTCCCTCCTCTTCATAAGAGACAACAACGACGATGAAGTTGGCGGTGGAGTCGATGGAGATGGCTCCGGGGGCACTTCCCCGTCCCGACAGGGTGTCGGAACAGAGATTTTTGTCCCCCGAAACTTGTCGTCGGCTGCGGCGGAGCTACGGATGCTTTTGGTGGAAAAGGCCGATTCCCCTAGGGTTTATGCATAAGGGGGCATATATAGGCAAAAGGGCGATAGCGGAGGGCGCCCGAGGGGCCCACACCACCCCCCAAGGGCGGCCAGGGTCTACCCGCGCCCAAGCATGGTGTGGGGGCTCCGGGGGCCCCCTCCGGGTCTCCTTTGTACTTCCTTGACCCTCCAGGACTACTAAGACTTCTGGCTTTTGAATCGTCCAATTCTGAGAATATTTCCTGAACAACTTTTTTGAAACTAAAAACAACAAAAAACAAGAACTGGCTCTGTGGCATCTTGTCAATAGGTTAGTCTAGGGAAATCGATAAAAATGACATAAAGTGTAAGCAAAACATGTAGCATATGGCATGAAAACAACATGGAGCATCATAAATTAAGGATACGTTTATGACGTATCAACATCCCCAAGCTTAGTTCATACTCGTCCTCGAGTAGGTAAATGATAAAAAAAGATAATTTCTGAGGTGACATGCTACCAATATAAACTTGATCATCGATATTGTAAAATCATATGTAAGCTGAGATCATAATACTTTAAACACACGCATGATAGGTATAATTCTAGCAATAAAACATAGCAATCACTTTGCATCATGAGAAGTAACACAAATAAAATATTATGAATAACAATGCATTGAAAGTTATACGTTTGTTTCAAGTATAGACAAAACATAGAAAAATGATATTTCGCTTGTCCTTAAGAGTGGGGAAAAACATAAATGTCACGACACGTTCAGAGTTTATGAGGAAGACTAGAACAAATAATTTGAGAACAAACAATAACACATCATGAATCAATTAATAATGTTTTTGGGAGCAATGCACATTAAACTCACAATGGCAACTATGCTCTCTCAACTGTGCATAAAGTTAGAAGATAGAGACTCAACGTAAAATTAAAATAAAGGCCCTTCACAGAGGGAAGCATGGATTAACTAGTGTGCTAGAGCTTTTTTATTTTATTAAATAGAGGTATTGAAAACATTTTATAGAAAGGTGTATGCTTATGTCAACGAATGGTAAACATAATATACAGTACGTCACAAGCCAACTAGACTTCACAAGAGCGGCTCCCATTGAGGGACGTAACCGGTTTAGAAGGCCATCCCTCTTTCTCTTTTGTTTACACAATTATGCTTCGACTAATAAATCAGGGGCAAAAATAGTGAAGAGAATTTGTTTGTATTAATTTGGGGCTAGGCACCCCGTTGGCAGCTCTTGTATCAATTGGATAAGCGGATGAAGCCACTAGTACAGAGTTTGAAAGTCCAATCAACAAGTGAGATAAATATTCTCTATTTGCGTCCTCATGAGCTAAAACAGGAACACAAAACAGGAGTAATTTTGAAAGTTTTAAAGGTAACACATGAGCAATTTACTTTGGAGTGGCAGTTAAATACCACATGTAGTTGGTATGGTGGACACATTTGGCATACTTTGGTTTTTGGGAGTCGGATTCACGATTAGAGCTCATACTCAGTACAGGTGGAGGCTAGCAAAAGACTGGGAGGGACAAATCAAGAGAGCAATAATGGCCATAATCATGCATAGTGGCAAAACATCATTAATCAAAGCATAAGTGGTACCACAAGTTCAAAAATAAATGATCATAGAGGCTATAGGTGACTAGTTTGTAGTCATAAACATGGTGTGAGCATGCACCAAGTCAACTAAATAAAATATTCAAAGGAGAACACCACAAATTTATGCTTCAAAATGACAAGAACAACTCATGATTCTTTCAATGACACATTAAACACTCTAAGATATTTAAGACAAATCATTCTAAAAAATATAAATTAGGCTTTATAATTAAAATAACATCTAGCATGATATGAAAAAGTCTATACACGGTCTATATAAGCTTCTATTTGCATTGTTTATAAATTCTACCACATGCAACAGTTTCTTTTCCCAACAAGCACCATACAAAGTATGTTTTAACAAAAACTCTCTAAATGGTACAGAAAGCAAACATGAGAGTACTCACATAACACTACTAAAACTAACATCTCTGAATAAGAGATGAAATGAAAATAAGAGCTAAACAAGAATTTTGCAGCAGCTAGAAAAAAATTAAGAATACGAGCATAACGAGTATTCAAATGAAAAAACGGAGCATGTCTCTCTCCCAAACAAGGTTGCTAGGTTACAAGGATATTATTGCAGCAAGGAAAAAAAACTGAACAAAAAATAAAAGACGATCCAAGTAAATTTCATATGATGTGACCGAATAATAATATAGTTTCACTAGAAGTGACCTGACAAGTTCTTGATGAAGAAGGGGATGCCTTGGCCATCCCCGACCTTAGATGCTTGAGTATTATTAGAATTTGATGAGATGAACCATGGGGGCATCCCCAAGCTTTGACCTTGACCTCTTCTTAATCACATTATAGCATGCTCTTCTCTTGACCCTTGAAAACATCCTTCACACCACACTCAAAGAGTAATTCGCATTAGAGGGTTAGTGCAACAATAAAAACAAAATCCATGGGTTCTGTATGGGAACAAGTTCTATTGATACTTTTAAACATTAGCTACATCCATTGATGTTTTGTGAAGCAAAGAAATCCACTTGACATCGTAAAAGAGCAAATGCAAGAAAAATGGCAGAATCTGCCCAAACCAGAACAGTCTATAAAGACGATTTTTTTCGGGCACTTAAGTTGCTCAAATCAAAAAACTTGAAGAACACATTTTTTTCATAATTATCTGAGAAATAAGCGCAAAAAGGTTTTTACCAAGATCATATAAAGCCATGTCCCACTTTCTAATTTTTTCATTCCTAATATGGATGCAATATTGTTCTTCGATTTGATTCTTTGCACAAGGTCTAAGTGCTCTGATGCTTGCGTTGGGAACCCAAAGAGGAGGGTGTGATGAGCACAGTGGTAGGAATTTTCCCCTTAGTTAAGAACCAGGGTTATCAATCCAGTAGGAGAAAGAGGACCTTCGGAAGGTTGATGCCACTGACGGTGGTGCTGGCGCTTCACCGGTGTCAGCAACAACGTGGAACCTGCACACAACACAACCAAATTACTTTGCCCCAACGGTACAATGAGGTTTTTAATCTCATTGGTCTTGTTGAAAACAAAGATTAGACGTGTAGTGTGGAAAACAACGTATGCTTGCAGTAAGTAAAGAGATCGGGAAATTGTTGTGTTTGTTTAACAGTGTGGAAAATGGACCGGGGTTCATAGGTTCACTAGTGGTGTCTCTCCATTAAAATAACATGTTGGGTGAACAAATTACAGCTGGGCAATTGACAAATAAAGGTTGCACCGTAGTGCACAATATAACATGATGACTACTATGATATTTAGTGCGGGAATTACAACAAAATACATATACCGAAATCCATCTGCATCTATGACTAATAATCCACCCTTAGGTTATCATCCGAACCCCCTTAGGTATTAAGTTGCAAGCAACAGATACTCACATTAAGCAGTGTGTGTAATGTAAGCAATGATTATACACGCGGGTACTCTCACCGTTGTTTTCTCCCTAGTGGCAACAACACATCCTCCCCTGTCACGTTTATGTCACTCGAGCACAGGCGAAAAGGAGGCATGAACCCACTATCTAGCATAAATACTCCCTCTTGGAGTCACTAGCAACTACTCGGCCAGAGCAACCACTAGCAAGGGAAAGCATTCAAGATCACAAATAACATATGCAATAAATACTGTAATCAACTTGGCATAAGGTCAATATTCATTGGATCCCAGCAAACACAGCATATAGAATTACATAAGATCAACCTCGATCATGATAGGAAGCTCACGAGATCTAAACATGGAGGCATATGAGGAGGAGACAACCATCTAGCTACTGCTATGGACCCGTAGTCCAGGCATGAACTACTCACGCATCACTCCGGAGGCAGGCAGGGTGATGTAGAAGCCTCCGGTGATGATTTCCTCTCCGGCAGGGTGACAGAAAACAGCTTCAGAACCTTCCTGATCTAGGGTTGACGACGATGGCGGCTGCGGAACTTTTTCGGGATTTTTGATTAGGTGCTCCATTCGGGGGAATAAATAGGCGAGAGGGAAAAGGTGGTGGAGGCCAGGGGCCCCACACCCATAGCTGGCGCGGCCAGGGGGCCCCGCGCCACCCTATGGTGTGGCCCCCTGATGCCCGTCTTCGACTCCTCTTCGGTGTTTTGCATGCTTCCGGAGAAAATAGGCACTTAGGGATTTGTGGGGTCCAATTCCGAGAATGTTTCCAGAACAACTTTTTCTGAAACAAAAAACAGCAGAAAACAGGGACTGGCGCTTGACATCTTGTTAATAGGTTAGTCCCGGAAAACGTATGAAAATGCTATAAATAAGGGAGAAAACATGTAGCAATTGGCATGATATGATCATGGAACAGTCCATCCTGGTGATCATTTGCTCTTTTTACATGAATTATGCGAGTTGTTCAAGTGTGCAGGTATTACGATGAGCCAAGTGAGGAGAAAATTATTCTCTATATCATTGACAGGCCAAGCCGCTGAATGGTTCAAACTGCTGAAAAATATCCAAACTATTGGATGGGAGGAAATTGTACCTCTCTTTTATTCTAAATTCTATCCTCCAAGTGAAATCCATAGAGATCGGAGTTATATATATAACTTTTGGCCTCATGACGGAGAGAGTATTGCCCAAGCATGGGGGAGATTGAAGTTACTAATGCTCAAATGCCCCATTCATGAGCACCCTAGTAATATTGTTATTAATAATTTCTATGCAAGGCTTCCTCTTCATGATAAGGATTTATTGGATTCTTCTTGTTCTTGATCATTTACACGTATGAAGGATAAAGCTAAATGGGATTTTCTTGACCGTATTCAAGAAAACACTAAAGGATGGGAGAATGACAAAGGTAGAAAGTCAGGTATAAATTATGACTATGAATGCATTAAAACGTTTATGTCATCCGAGGATTTTCATAATGTTAGTGTTGTTTAAGGTCTTGATTCTCAAGTTGCTGCAAATTTATATAAGTCTTTTGCTTATTACTTTGATATTCCTAAAAAGGAATGGGATAAGTACCATGCACCTTATAAAGATACTATTAATTGTGTTCCCGCTAGAGATATAGAAGTTGATATTGTTGATTCTATTGTGCCTGAACCTTATACTGAGAAAATGCCTTTCCCTGCTAAGGTAAAAGAACATTCTATGTTAGATAGTGTGGTAAATAAAAGTGCAAGGAAACTTGTAGAAACCGAGGAAAAAATAACCGTAGAACCTACAATAGCAATAGTAAAGGACCTTGTTTCTGAAAATGTAGAAGAGGGACACATTATATTTTGTGAAGATGCTTCTAATATTGTATCTCATCCTAGTAAATCTAGATAACCTAGTGTTCCTGTGCTATCTGTTAGGATAGGTGATCATTTCTATTATGGTTTATGTGATATTGGTGCTAGTTCTAGTGCTATTCCTTATGAGCTTTATAAAGAAATCATGCATGAATTTGGTTCTTGTGAACTTGAAGACATTGATGTGATTATTCAACTTTCTAATAGGGAAACTATTTCTCCGATTGGTATTGTTAGAGATGTGGAGGTCTTATGTGGTAAAACTAAATATCCTGTCGATTTTCTAGTACTAGGCACTTATGCTAGTGATACTTGTACTATTATATTTGGTAGACCTTTCTTAAACACTTGTGGCGATGTTATAGGTTATAAAAAGGAGAAAATCCTTATAAAGTTTGATGGAGAGTCTTATGAATTTAATTTCTCCAAATTTGCTAAAACACCTTATGAAGCTGAATTGCATAATGAAAATTATAGAGTTGAACAATTGTCTGCTATTGCTCTTGCTCCTAACAATCCTTTGCAGCAATACATGGAAGACCACGAAAGTGTTGTATTTATGAAAGACAGAATGAAATTGATGAGATTTTCCTACAACCAGCAATGCTAAAACATAATTTACCCGTGGAAGACTTGGGTACCACATACCACCCAAGGAGGATCCTGTTTTTGATTTAAAGCCTTTGCCTGATAATCTTAAATATGCTCATATTTATGATAAGAAATTATATCCTTTTATTGTTAGTTCCCAACTTTCTGATAAAGAAGAGGAGAGATTATTGGGGATATTGAAGAAACATAGAGGTTTTATTGGTTAGACTCTTGATGATTTGAAGGAGATTTCTCCTACTATTTGTCAGCATGCTATTAATATTGAACATGATGCAAAGCCAGTTGTTGAACATCAACGCCGTTTAAATCCTAAGATGAAGGATGTGGTAAGAAATGAGGTATTGAAGCTCCTTGATGCTAGCATTATTTATTCTATTGCTGATAGTAGATGGGTTAGTCCTGTGCATTGTGTCCCTAAGAAAGGAGGGATGACTGTTGTGCCAAATGAAAATAATGAACTTATTCCTCAAAGAGTAGTAGTTGGTTATAGGATGTGCATTGATTTTAGAAAGGTTAACAAAGTCACTAAGAAAGATCATTATCATTTGCCTTTTATTGATCAAATGTTAGAAAGGTTGTCTAAGAAAACTCATTTATGCTTTCTTCATGGTTATTCTAGGTTCTCACAAATTGCTGTTAAAAAGCTTGATCAAGAGAAAACAACTTTTACTTGTCCTTATGGAACATATGCTTATAGACGTATGCCTTTTGGTTTATGTAATGCTCCTTCTACTTTTCAAAGATGCATGACTGCTATCTTTCATGGTTTCTGTGAAGAAATTGTGGAAGTCTTCATGGATGATTTCTCCGTCTATGGAACTTCTTTTGATAATTGTTTGCAGAATCTTGATAAAGTTTTGTAGAGATGTGAGGAGACTAATCTTGTTCTTAACTGGGAGAAATGCCATTTTTTGGTTAATGAAGGAATTGATCTTGGACATAAAATTTCTGAAAGATGCATTGAAGTTGATAGAGCTAAAGTTGAAGCTATTGAGAAAATGCCATGTCCTAGGGATGTCAAAGGTATTCGTAGTATTCTTGGTAATGCGGGTTTCTATAGAAGGTTTATTAAAGATTTCTCTAAAATATCAAAGCCTCTTACTAATCTTCTTCAAAAGTATGTACCTTTTGTTTTTGGTGAAGATTGTAGAGAAGCTTTTGAAATTTTAAAGAAGGCTTTAATATCTGCCCCTATTGTTCAACCACCTGACTGGAATCTACCATTTGAAATTATGTGTGATGCTAGTGTTTATGTTGTGGGTGCTGTTCTTGGACATCGGATAGATAAGAGGTTAAATGTTATTCATTATGCTAGTTAAAATCTTGATGCTGCTCAAAAGAATTATGCTACCACTGAAAAAGAATTACTAGGTGTAGTTTTTGCTTGTGATAAATTTAGGTAGTATATTGTTGATTCTAAAGTTACTATTCATACTGATCATGCTACTATTAAGTACGTAATGGAAAATAAAGATGCTAAGACTAGGATTATTAGATGGGTGCTTCTTTTGCAAGAATTTGATTTACATATTGTGGATAGGAAGGGTGCTGAAAATCTTGTTGCTGATAATTTGTCTAGATTAGAAAATATCCTGATGACCCTCTTCCTGTTAATGATAGTTTTCCTAATGAATAGTTAGCTGCAATAAAAGTGAGCTCTCAAGAGAGTCCATGGTATGCTGATTATGCTAACTTTATTGTTTCCAAGTATTTTCCTCCTACCTTTACAGTTCAGCAAAGAAGAAAACTCTTCTATGATTTGAGGCATTATTTTTGGGATGACCCACACTTATATAAAGAAGGTGTTGATGGTATTATGAGAAGATGTGTTCCTGAAAATGAACAACGAGATATATTGAGAAAATGTCATAGTAGTGCTTATGGGGGACATCACGTTGAGATAGAACCGCACATAAGGTTCTACAATCAGGGTTTTATTGGCCTACTCTCTTTAAAGATTCTAGAAAATTTATTTTATCTTGTGATCAATGTCAAAGGGTTGGAAATATTTCTAGACGTAATGAAATGCCTATGAATTATTCTCTTGTCATTGAACCGTTTGATTGTTGGGGTTTTGACTTTATGGGTCCTTTCCCTCCTTCACAAGGCTACACTCATATTCTTGTTGGTGTTGACTATGTTACTAAATGGGTAGAAGCTATACCTACTAAGAGTGCTGATGGTGAAACCTCATTAAAACGCTTAAAGACATTATTTTCCCTAGGTTTGGTGTGCCTATATATCTTATGATTGATGGGGGATCTCATTTTATTCATGGTGGTTTTAGAAAAACCCTTGCTAAATATGATGTTAATCATAGAATTGCGTCAGCTTATCATCCTCAAACTAGTGGGCAGGTAGAATTATCAAATAGAGAAATCAAATCTATCTTGCAAGAGACTGTTAACAAATCTAGAAAAAATTGGGTTAAGAAATTAAATGATGCTATGTGGGCTTATAGAACTGCTTATAAAAATCCCATGGGCATGTCTCCTTATAAAATGGTTTATGGAAAAGCTTGTCACTTGCCTCTAGAATTAGAACACAAATCTTATTGGGCAGTGAAAGACCTAAATAGAGATATTAAACTTGCTGGTGAGAAAAGGTTGCTTGACTTAAGTTCTTTAGATAAATGGAGGAGTGAAGAATATAAGAGTGCTAAGCTATTTAAAGAGAAAGTTAAAAGATGGCATGATAAGAGAATTATTAAAAGAGAATTTCATGTTGGTGTGAAAGTGCTATTGTATAGGTCTCGTCTCAGATTTTTTGCAGGAAAATTACTCTCGGGATAGGAAGGACCTTTTGTTATCGAAGAGGTATATCGTTCGAGGGAAATTAAAATTGTTTCCCTAGAAGACAACACTTCACAAGTGGTGAATGGCCAAAGACTCAAGCATTATATTTCTGGAGATCCTTATAATGAAAATGTTGATTGTATTCAAGCCATGATCACAGAGGAGTTTATTAAGAAGCATATTTCAGAAACTGCAGAGTTAGTTTTTGAATAGGTATCAGTTTTGGTAAGAATACGTTCGCGAAACATCTTCCAACTTTTATTTTTACTGTTTTTGGAAAATATGAAAAATTATGAGCCGGAAACGAGGCGTAGAGGGAGCCCGGAGGCTCCACGCCAAAGGGTGGCGTGGGCCCACCCCTGGCAGCGCCAGCCCATGGCGTGGGCGCCCCAGAGCCCCTCTCTGACTCGTTTTCGACCTGTACTTTCCTTTCGTTATGAAACTTTTTGCTATATAATCCCCCGGATCCCCCGAGGTACGTATATCGTTTCCTCGTCGTGTTTCTGTTTCGAGCTGTTTCTGCCAGGATATGTTTTCGGTTGTAGAAGCATGATGGCGTTCGCCAACGACAACAAGGGGAAGGAGCCAATGGAAGATGAAGCGCGAGGATGTGGATCATGGCATCTAGAAGAAGCAAAAAGGACATCATCAAGCAGTGTTTATTCTTATAGTGTGCGGGGACTAGGACCATCAGTCCCAGGCCTCAGTCCCGGGCCTAGAGTAGAGGAATCTCTTCGGATTGCAGATGAGTTTTGTGAATGTTATCGAGCTTTAAGGATGGAGGTAGAGATTCTTCAAGAGGAAAACGACAGGTTTTGTGAGATGATGCAACGTTACCACACCTTGCTTGAGAAGAGTGTATCACCACCACCACCGAAGAATTGATTCGTCATTGGGTTTGGCATCCCCTAGGTTGTTCCAAGCTTGGGGGAGTGCCGTGGTATCACATCACTATCTTTCATCTTTTTACTTTTTCAGTAGAGTCATATCATGAGTAGAGGAGTTATCATATAGGATGGTTTGCAGTATGGAAGTGTCTCTCCTTAGTTGGTTATCGTTGTATCCGTTGGTGTGAGTTGCTGGTTTGAAATATTAATGAGAAGTTTCATCATTTACTTTCTGCACTTATCATTGTAGTTTTCAATTTCTGTCATATGGTTGAGCTTGTTATTAGTATTTGGTATCACTCTAGAGATCATCAAGTTAATCTAGTTGGTTTTTGCAAACTTAGCTCGGGTTAGCAGAAATAATAATTTGAGATGCTAGTATAAGAAAGAGGAATTTGCCTATTAGCTCGTAAACTTAGTATTCACAAGTTAAGACCGATTGGGATTTCAATGAAGATTGCATGATTGGTTTCATCATATGTATATTTCCCCCCCTCAACTCTTATGTTTGCTACCCAACCTTGCTAGCCAAAAACCCTGTACTGAGAGGGAATGCTTCTCGTGCATCCAAAACCTTGAGCCCCAAAACCTTGCCATTTGTGTACACCATACCTACCTACATGTGGTATTTAAGTGCCACTCCAAGTAAACTGCTCATGTTCTACCTTTAAAACTTTGAAAATTATTCTTGTTTTGTGCCCCTGTTTTAGCTCATGAGGACGTAAATAGAGAATCTTTATATCACTTGTTGATTGGACTTCAAACACCTGGACTAGTGGCTTCATCCTCTTATCCAAATGCTAGAAGAGCTGGTAGGGGGTGCCCAGCTCCAAAACTAATACACAAATTCTCTTCACTATTTTTGCCCCTGATTTATCAGTCAAAGCATAATCGTGTAAACAAAAGAGAATGAGGGATGACTTCTACACCAGTTGCGTCCCTCATATGGGAGCCGCTCTTATGAAGTCTAGTTGGCTTTTGACGTACTGTATTGTCTGTTTATCATTCGTTGACATAAGCATACACCTCTCTTAAAAATGTTTTCAATACCTCTCTTTAATAAAATAGATGCTCTAGCACATGTGTGATCCATGCTTCCCTTGGCGGAGGGCCTTTATTTTACTTTCATGTTGAGTCAGTAAACCAATTTCTCTTGTCTCCAGCAAGCATTTGAGTTGTTGTGATCTCATCATCTATATGTTGATTTATTCAATCATGTTTCCTATCCTTCTTTGTTTAGCACATACTTTATTATCTGAATGAATATTACTTTGAAAAGCTATGAATCACTGTAAAAGAATTGTTATAATTAAACATGTTAAGCTCTACAAGATGAGCCTTATTATAAATACTTCACCTAAGATAAGAAGGATATCATTAAATGTTCTCTGACCAAGAATGAACTTTTCCATTACCAATTTTGATACCCTCTTTTGCATCTTTGTTTGTGACTCCCATTACTCGTTTCAAGTTATTTTATATGAGAGGAAATTGATGTCTATAATGATTGGTGCATAGATAGATATGATGCTTCTTTTCCGTATTTTATCGACTCTTCACTCCATAAACATGTGGTCATGTTTTCTGAGTTCAGTTTCGCTTGGGGACAAGCGAGGTTTAAGCTTGGGGGGAGTTGATACGTCCATTTTGCATCACTATTTTATATCATAATTTTCTGTTATTCATCGATATGTTTCATGTTATTATGCATCTCTTATGTTATTTTATCTTATTTTGCATGTTTTATAATTCTTGGAGAATAAACACCGGGACCAGGAATCTAATGGAAAAAGCACCGTTGGGATACCATATTTCAGAAGATCAGAAGAAGAAGTGGAACACCGGTGGTGTCCTAAAAGTTCAGAGGAGGAACTCTGCTAGAAGGAGAGCCAGAGGGGGGCCACCATGGGCCCACACCATGGGGTGGCGTCCCCCCTTGGCCGCGCCACCTAGGGGTGTGGCCACCCTAACCCAACTATGGGGGATATTTTCTGCGTGCACTACAAGAAAAGCGGTCTATTGCAACGAAAATAGTCGTTGTAAAATGTGGCCTATCGTCGCAATAGGTTTGTGTTGCATCGAAATCGGTTTCGTTGGGAGGCGTTGCGAAAACCTCCGTGGTAGAAGTCTGTCTCCACGCAGTTAGATTCGTGGCTACAAAAGAAACCAGTTGCAACCATTTCCTAGGCCAATTGCCACACACTTTTCCGTCGCGTCTCGCACCTAACGCAACGTACGTTCTTCGTTGGTACACCTCTAGTGCAACAAATACCGAAACGTGGCGAGTGACCAATGTGGCAACGGCGAGTGTTCCGTTGCGCTTGTTCTTTCGTTGCAAAAGTCGAGTTTATTTGCCACGTCCAATTGTGTGGCAAAACCTATGGCAACAAACATTATACGCGTGAGAACAACGATTTGCCACACACAATCAATCGTGGTAAGATGATTTTGAAATAGTAATCGCAACGGCCTTAATATTAGTAGCCATAATCAATCGCGACAACTTCAACTATTCGTGGCGCCATTCAATTTCTACAAATTTTAGTTTCGTGGCGAGATGTAGTATTCACAACATCCACATTTTATGTTGCTAGAAACAACTGCGACAATTACAACTTTTCGTGGTGCCATTGTATTTCGACAAATTTTATTTTCGTGGCGAGATGTACTATTCGCAACGTCCAAATTTTAGTAGTTAGAAACAACTGCGACAATTTCAACTATTCGTTGCGCCTTTCTATTTCTACAAATTTTAGTTTCGTGGCGAGAAGTATGGGAATTCTCTATTGCAACGAACATAGTTTGGTGGCGTGAATCAACTATCGTAACAAAGTTAGCTTGGTGGAGACAAAATATTGCGACGATGTCTCCCTCATGATGGTGAGAGTCTATTTCAACAAAACACTTTGTTGTGGCGACTGAGGCTTCACGCAACACTACAATTATCGTGGTAAACTAGCTATTGCCATGTTATAGAAAAAAAATAAAAAAAATAAGGAAACAAAAAATACGGGCATTGAATTAAAATGTTCAAAACGGTATGTAAAATATATTTATTTACACAAAATAATAGTTCTCATAGCTATTTATAATATATACAAATGAAATTCTCGTACAATATGGATCAAATCAAGATCAAATCAAACTGAAATATCCAGTGCAGCTATTTTTTCTATCAGAAGTTTGATTGCCGTCCTGCAATCAATTGTAAAAAAAAAGAAGTTGTGAGTCTAGTCAGCAATAACACATGCTGAAACATAAGAATCAGCAGACTATAGTGTGTGGATGAAGCAAAAACAGTTGTTGTAACTCAACGAAGCCACAACCCATAGTGAAACATAAACTGCAGCAGGTATAGCGTGGGTGCAGCAACGCTATAGTGTGGTTGAAGAAAAAACAGAATATACTACTACCGAATTGTACAAGATTGTGACTTACAATTGCTTTATACAATCGACTATTCTGTATCATGCTGTGCGGAGGAATTATTTTCTTAGCAGGACTGTTGGTAAGTGATGGTTGCTGGTTCGACTTCTTAAACGTCTGCAAAAACAAAGTGCACTGTTAGCAACGCAAGTAAACAACTAAATCTTACGAGTTTGCAATTGTATGACTATCATCACCTGAGGTGTAGTCGTCTTCTGCTTTTCCATCTGTGCGGAGAGCTCTTCAAACTTTGCTTGCAACTGTGAGTTAAACTGTGCAACCAAGTTTTTTTTTCAAATTCTTGTCTTGAGTTTCTCTCCACCTCCATCAGTTTTTCCCTTTGATCAAGCTCTTCCATTAATCTCTTCTCAAGATTTTCTCTCTCAGCCCGCTCTACATTAATCTTCTCTTCCATGCTTGCACGTTCATCTAGTAACTTTTGTTCTAAAGTAGTGACCTTCGTGGTGAGCTGGGAGTTTACTTTTTGGGTCTCTGCCGTAGCCCGAGCTTGCTCCTCAAACAACAACTTAGACCGCTGAGAACTAGTTTGCACATGGGCCATTTATCTGAACCCACGAGGCTGCGATGACTTGCAATCAACGATATCTTCATATGCTTTCTGAAAATATTGATTCTTTGTTCAGCTGACACTAGAACACCAGTTTCCTTTGATCTGTTTTCAATCTCTTTACATGTTGTGTCCTGATTACGAAAAAAACTCTCAAATCAGATGAAGAAACATCCAAGATGGAGAACAGTAAATATGTTTAGAGTAGCTTCTAAGTCAGTGAACTCACGTAAACATCCTTGGACTCTGTTGTAGTCCATGTTTCATTCTTTGTGTGGGTCAGCTTCAAGAGAGCAACACAGTCTGGATCTTCTCCAGTTTCCGAATCCCTCTGCAAGTAGTGCAACAATTAGATCCTATAAACATTAAGCAATGTGAACACCGACGCATGCATAGTGATTAGGCCCATACATTCTCAAAACTGAGTTGAGAGTAGGATTTTGATCCTACTCTGTGTTTTGTCTTCATCTGCGTACGGTTTTCCTTGTTCTTTTGGCTGAGTTCCTGCTCATTCAATTATAAAAAAAAAATTGTCAGACAATCCATTTCATGATAGTACAAAATTCACAAACAGGTAGTATAGAAATAACCAGGAATTTCGGATCAGTGCCAAAGTACTCGATCAGCCATTCCCACTCTTCTTTTTGTAAATCTTCTGGTACAACTGCCCTTCTGGCATCATCTGTTTTGTATGCCTTGTAAGTGCTGCTTAGGTTTCCTCGCTAGCCTCTGTATTGCTCTTTTGCAAGTTTAAGAATTTTTTCGGCTCTTTCTGCTGTATCTGGCATTTCATATATGTCCTGTAATGTGTAGAACAAACAGATAGACTTAGTTTAGTAGTAGTTCATTAATTATGGACGAAAAAAGCAGACAACACATATGAGAAAGGTTGTACTCACCAACATATCTGCGACGATGAGTCGATGGATGTTAGGGTGAATGTCTGACCACCTCCTCACTCCAGTAATTGGTAACCTTCTTTTCATTATGATTACCACGTCATCTTGAATGAACTATTGTTCATTCCTACTGGACCACCCAATGTTTCAGAGAAATCAACACCTAGCTTTGCAGCTCCATTGGCATGACGCTTCTTACTGGCTTTCAAACCTTTCACTACACCTCGCCCTTTCTTCTTCTGTATGTCATCACCTACATCCCCAAACACACACAAAGAAACAATTTATTTTGTACTTGATTGTAAGAAATTAGGACACAGATGTAAAAAAAATAGCTAGTACCGTCTTGTAGTTGTAGCTTCGGGCGATAGCGGCGAGCATGGGAAGGCCAATCATCAAGGGAACACATGTTAGTTTCAGACACAGCAGTGTTAGGTTCATCTCTGTTTCAGGGTTAACATTTGTACTGAATCAGCAATCGTACTTTTTATCCATTAAAACAAATCTTAGACAAAGCTTAAATGTCAAAAATAAATTACCACATCTACGTTTTCCCTGACTTTTTTTATATTCTAGTAAACCTTCAACCCTTGTCATGCAGACAGATCCTTTCTTTATTTCTGAAATGTTAACAATAAATGGACAAAGCATTAGCATTGTGCAGAATTCAGAAAGCTGATTAAGAATTAATGAAGTTGTGTACCATTGCTAAAGGAGAAATCTGTATCTTCTGCTTCGTTTGAAGCTTGTTCCTCATAGGTTGCATCCCTAACTGCATGTTTATCAAAATTGTGGATTAGGTAAGGAATGCATACAAAAGTTACCAGGGAAAATATTTATTAAAATATGTATTGAAGGAGTTGCGCGTTGGAGATTTGTCATTAAAGTATAACCTGTGATAGTGATCCGTCGCTTTTCTCTGGTGGATCCACTTGCATCATCAAGCAGAGACTCTATTGTTGCAATATCAACCATGGCCTTCTCCCTAAACACAGACATGGGGATCTTCTTATCATTATAGTGCCTGCGTATCAATGGCTCCAAATCAATACAATGGTCTATGGGAACAAGTTTTCCTTTGCCAGGGCCATTATTTAGCCTGCAGTACAGGTAATCATACACGGCACTGAAGCCAATTTTTTCAATCAAATTGATGAATTCTATATAGCAGATGTCGTCCGGTTCCATGTCTGCTTCCACAACTTTCTTGTTTTTATCACTGTCCTCATAGAAAAGGCTAACTTTCCAAATGGGTTCGGTCGTCTACAATTATATAGAAGGAAAAAATGAGAACCCAAATAATCAGTGAGTTAGCAGATCTGAAATAAAAGAATAGTTACATGACATTATTCACATAGAAAACGAGTCTCCCATCGTCAATACGATTTACCACATCACGACAAACTAAAATCACACATAAAATTCAGATACACATATGATCGACTAGGTGTTCATACACGGATTTACGCTTCGAGCAGAGGAAGAACAGAGAATAACAACCAATATCGAGACCATAGAAGAGACGGCGAGATCACGGAGATGGACGAGAAGCAGATTAGAAAGGAATAACCTGAGAGGTTTCACGTTCCATGGACTCCGATCGCGACGTCGACATGTTGAGAGCTGTGAACGTGATGAGGGCGATCAGATCTAATCGAAACAGGAGGCCCGTAGATTATGCAATGACGAAACAGGAGGGGCATCGTGCACTTATGAATAGACTTTAGCGGGAAATTTAAAGTGACTGCTTTTCTTTTTTGGTGGGAACACAAAATTTCGCTACACTTGGCGTTTTAGCGGGAGATTTTAATTTTTTTTGGTGGGACATTGTATTCGAGCAACCACAACACCTTGGCGAGAATATAGGCGCTAATTGAGCAGTTAAACAATGCATGCAATCGCCTGCTGCCTAGAAGGCATATTTTGCATTGAGTTTCAAGGCGTCAGGGCTCTTAACTATTGAGGGAAAACTGATGGGATTTATTCGCTAGCGCTTACAATGTAGGATTGAAAACATGTGAAAGTCTCACATGAGTCATGTAATGTCACTGAACAATTATTTCATGCATCTAATTAGCTGCCGCCGCCTTGTTTATTTCTGCAAACTTCAAATTGCCACTGAAAATATAAACAAGACAAGTAGTCTTCATTGCAGATGCAGACATCAGAGGGTTTTGGTGATCAATGCACTGAAGCACATCGCTGATGGCAGTACGATAATTACATACATCCATATGTTCATGATCCGATGAGAATGTCCAGATTGGCAGACTACGTAGTACAACCAGGGCGACACCGTCCGCATCACAATCTTCACGTCCAAGTGGAGGTTATGGGTGCTCCTAAGTGTACTGAGAATAGCTTGCATTTCATATAAGTGCTTGCCTTCAAGGAATTCCCGCCATGCATTCCTGCCAAACATAATGCGGCCGTCCCTGTACATGTTGTATGGAGCGGTGGTGAACGCCTCTGATGATCCGAGGCATAGCCCAGCATGGCCTGAAGACGGAATGCCAGAACTGTCCGCTATGGACAGAGGTAGTTTCTGGATTTTGAGCGTGTGGATGACAGACAAATAGAAGTAGGTCATAGTAAGGCACACGTTGTAAGCATAAATTGTGTTGAAAAACAGAAATAGCATTGTCACCATACGTACCATCTCATATCTGGCCACATTTGTCCACGTCAAACGAGTCACGTATGGCACTCCAATGTACTCATCTATTGTGGGTAGAAGCTCACGGACGTGGTCCTTCTCATCGTCATCAAGATCAGCTCTCTGGGAGAAGATGATGGAAGAGTCGAATGAGTCATCCTCATCCATGGACTGCTGATCCGTGGACTCCTCATCCGTGGACTCCTCGTCAGTCCTGGGATCTGAGTCAGTTTCATTGCATGTAGTAGCGACGTGGTCGTACAAGTAGTGCCTGCAGCACATGTCAAACTTGAACACCTTGACGATGAGCAAGGCGTCGCCGTTGTAACTGAAGAGGAGGAAACTGCCGCGCTGCAGGAAGTAATATTGGGCGAACTGGTCCCAGCCGCGCCCGAGGAATATGCGGCCAGCTGCATCGAACAGCACATCCATGTCCCAGTTCTTGCTACTCGGATCGTCCGCCTCACGCAGCTTAAGTTCACGTGGTTCACGGCCCTTCAGCAACTCCACAAACTTCTTAGGCAGCACCTGCAGCAATATGAAAGTTAAATAGATAGAAAAGAGTGCTTACTAGAAATAAGGTTACTGTTTGATGATGGATGAGTACTATAAAAAATGTAAACAAGTAGTACCGAGTAATCAGTTATACTAAATCTTAATTGAGCAATGAGGGTGTTTGCCAGATTATTTCAAAAAGATGAACTTTCAGTGGGAGCTGAAATGTACCATATCGAGTGAACATATTCACGAAGAGCAATTGAGCTACTACAACCCATCTACTAGACCTTAATTTGATTCATAAATTTAACTAGCTACAGGCTCATAGCTCAGACACTATGTCAGACTAAATAACCGAAGTGGTGGTGTGGGTCGATGAAGCGTACCCGTTTGTCCGATGTAGCATCTTGTACGAGGGAGTAGAACTCAAAGTCTGCCAACTCCATCTTAACAGATCCCTCTGTTCATCATATAATAGAAATGCAAATCAATTTCCGGCTACATATATAATCGAGAATTAACATTTTGGTGATAGAGCCCACGTACTGAATGCCGCGTTGTATTGCAAGCGGCAACTGCTCAGGTCGAACATCTTTACTGTGATGATATTACGGCCGTCGTAACTGCAGATCAGAATAAAGCCTCTCTATAGTTTGTAGGTCCGGGCGAAACACTCCCATCCTCGCTTGAGGAACATGTGGCTAGTGCTGTCCAACCACACATCAACGTCCCACGTGGTGCTACGACGATGGCCGACCTCAAGCAGCTTCAGTGCACGGGGTTTACGGTCCCCCAGCAAGTCTGCGAACTTCTTAGGCAGTGACTGCAGCAGAGGATAGAGAAATCCATGAACATCATTCCACCTATCTGACTAAAATGACAACTAAACTGAGTACAATACCTGTTTGTCCGATGAAGCATCATCTACGTAAGCGAGGAACTCGCAGTCCATCGTATGCAAACCCGCCTGTTGATCGTACAAAAAAGTCTGACTTGAGTTACATTTAGCAGACGTGCCAAAACAGCAGAGGTTAAGAAACATGAAGGTTCACTAGAAATTTAGGATTAAATGCAGTCTAGCAGCATCATGGTTCAGAGACATTCATACAGGTGCAATTTAAATTTGACATGCATTCAAGAATTTCATGGAAGTACGGAAATTCAGAAAATAAAATCTACTAGTATGTCAAGGAAATGGTGTGCCGACAATCAACTGTACTGCTTTAGCAAATTAATTGAAATAGCTACTGGTCCTAAAAAATGGCTCACATCTATTGTCCTGCTGAAGAGTAAAAATGGCAATTACTAAAAATAGCTAGTGAACCTAAAAGGGGGTAAAGTCAACTGTACTACTGAATAGTAAAAAGGGAAATTACTAAAAATAGGTACTGGTCCTAGATATGCCAGTGTGAGTACCAGAGGTCTTACTTTCAACATCACTAATTACCTACCTAGAAAAAGGCACACACAACAACAGCTATCAACATCAATTGGGCACCTGGAACTATCAAAATTAACATGAAGGTATAGTGCAACATCTCAATCAGATGCCTGTAAGTACCATTTACTTTAGTAATAAAAGTGTAACAGACAAATCAATCATGAATGACATCGAACATAAATACGTGCTACCATCTATATCTAGCACAAGATTTGACATCTCTTTCCTGTCTAGACAAGTAGGACACTAGTTACCTTAAAGAAAATTAGTGCTTGAACTGAAATCGTTCTGCAATGCATCCACAAGAGAAGAAGTTCTAACCCGAGTGCCGTCCGCGATGGATCAGTGGTGAATCGACGCGCCGTGGGTCAATCTACAGCGCGATGAAGAGACTGGCGACGACGGCGGTCGCGAGAATGCGGCGGCCCAGAGAGGGATGCTGATCGAGGGGCGGCGAGGTCGAGAGATGGATGGCAGCGGCAGCGGCGACGGTGTCGGTGAACTGCGGAAAAAGGGTTTTCTCGAAGCAAATAACTGTAGGTACACAAAGAGGAGGAGTGTGAACTTGACGTGACAATATGAGAGGAAGATGATACTTGGGCCCACCTGTAAGTTTGTTACCACAAAAGGTGGGTACATTTCTGCGGGGCAGTTGCCATTTTTACGGTTCCTATCTGAACTGCCACCGAGTCGTCTCCCCTCCCCTTCCCTGCTTTCTCCTCTGTTTCTCACTGCCCTCTTGATCTTCGTCCTACTCCACGCCATGGAGCAGCCAGACAAGTTTTGCACTACTTTTTGTAATTAATGGCTATCGGACCAATGGTGTGTTCAATTTTAGAAATGTTGGTACAAAAGTATTCCATTCCCAATTATTTTGGTAAACAGCCGCATTGACCGCTTGTAATAACCGCGCCGCTTCCAACCCACTCCAAGTAACTCACTCCACATGCAACACTGCACCTTGTTACCCCTGTCCATGAGTGGGAGATGCGTGATCTGGTTTTATATTGCCTTCGAACGCGGAAGGAACGGCCGAAAACGTGGATTTCCTCGGCCAACTTGTTGTTTCCCATGCCCAAAGTTGAAATCATGATGCATTCCAAGAACCTCACTCCATTTCAACAACATTGCACGTTTGGGATCTCAAAAAGCCGCTTCCATTCTCAAGTTGCCTACCAATCTTATGTCGTAGCCTTTTTCGGGCACTTTCGGTCGAGAATACAGTTTCCTTCCACCTAGGATGCCTAGAAACTGTAGACATGAGAATGTAAGTCACACATGGCCATGTGGGCCCACACAAAATGCTTGAACCCCATTGCAGGACTTGTATGGTGCCGCCGTTGCGCTGGGTGGCGTCGAAGCACCGGACGTTAACCGGGACGATTCTCGATGCTTCTCGCTTGCATGCCAGCCTCGACACCCTTGGCATCCTTCCAACCCACTCCAAGTAACTCACTCCACATGCAACACTGCACCTTGTTACCCCTGTCCATGAGTGGGAGATGCGTGATCTGGTTTTATATTGCCTTCGAACGCGGAAGGAACGGCCGAAAACGTGGATTTCCTTGGCCAACTTGTTGTTTCCCATGACCAAAGTTGATATCATGATGCATTCCAAGAACCTCACTTCATTTCAACAACATTGCACGTTTGGGATCTAAAAAAGCCGCTTCCATTCTCAAGTTGCCTACCAATCTTATGTCGTAGCCGTTTTCGGGCACTTTCCGTCGAGAATACAGTTTCCTTCCACCTAGGATGCCTGGAAAACTGTAGAGATGAGAATGTAAGTCACACTTGGCCATGTGGGCCCACACAAAATGCTTGAACCCCATCGCAGGACTTGTATGGTGCCGCCGTTGCACTGGGTGGTGTCGAAGCACCGGACGTTAACCGGGACGATTCTCGCAGCTTCTCGCTTGCATGCCAGCCTCGACACCCTTGGCATCCTTCCAACCCACTCCAAGTAACTCACTCCACATGCAACACTGCACCTTGTTACCCCTGTCCATGAGTGGGATATGCGTGATCTGGTTTTATATTGCCTTCGAACGCGGAAGAACGGCCGAAAACGTGGATTTCCTTGGCCAACTTGTTGTTTCCCATGCCCAAAGTTGAAATCATGATGCATTCCAAGAACCTCACTTTATTTCAACAACATTGCACGTTTGGGATCTCAAAAAGACTGCTTCCATTCTCAAGTTGCCTACCAATCTTATGTCGTAGCCGTTTTCGGGCACTTTCGGTCGAGAATACAGTTTCCTTCCACCTAGGATGCCTGGAAAACTGTAGAGATGAGAATGTAAGTCACACTTGGCCATGTGGTCCCACACAAAATTCTTGAACCCCATTGCAGGACTTGTATGGTGCCGCCGTTGCGCTGGGTAGCGTCGAAGCACCGGACGTTAAACGGGACGATTCTCGCCGATTCTCGCTTGCATTCTCAAGTTGCCTACCAATCTTATGTCGTAGCCGTTTTCGGGCACTTTCGGTCGAGAATACAGTTTCCTTCAACCTCACTTCATTTGGTGTTCAATTTCAGCCATTTTTGTGCAAAAAATAAGGAAAAACAACTATACAAAAAGAAACCCTAGACGCGTGCACATTGCGTCAGAGGGAGAGCAAAAGGGAAACTCCATAAATAGACGGTTTGACGCATATCCACTTCCTTCCTTCCTCCGTCTCTGCAACAACTTTTCCCCAAAAAACGCATCCTCCCCTCCACTTCCATAGCAAAACCCTCGACGGTTCCCCTGCCCTTCCCATCCACCATGAAGAGATCACGGGAATGCTTCGACGCCGAGGAAGGTAAGAAGGTGGCGTCCTTCGTCGGCGAGCCATCTTCTGCTGTCGTCCCAGCCACGGCCAGCTCTAGCACTGGGGCTGCTGCTTCCGGCGAGGCCACGCTGGTGGACGAGGCGGTCCGTGATGTCTCTTCGGAGATAGATCGGAAGAAGACGATGAGCGGGGACGGAGAAGATGGCCCATCCCATGCCGCCGTGCCATCTGACCTCGAGGCGGCGTACAAGGAGATTGAGGACAGCTACGACAAAGCAGCTGAATACGCCATGTGGGGGGGCCGTCTCCGCTACGCCGACCACCGCTCCGACCGCCGCGCCGACCGCTGTGCCGACTGCCGCGCCGATGGAGGTACATCCCTCTTACAAAACTAGATCTAGTTTTAGTGAATTTGCTATGTATTTTTAATAATGCCCTTGTATTCACAGACAGTGGTAGTAGATCGATTTTAAATTTATTCTTTTATTCCTGAAGTGTTCTTTACTTTTTTTCAAATGCCCTTGTATTCACAGACAGTGCTCTAGATGTAATAATTTTAACTGCAACTTAATGTGCCATGTCGTAATAATTGTATCCCAATTTATTGTGTTACACTATTTTTTGGGTTGCAATGATCTTCACATTATTTCAACTGCAATTTCATATCTCATTTTGTAATAATTGTACACTTTGTACTTTGTTTTAATAAAATTCAATGAATATAGATTGGGTAATTTGATCCGCAAGATTTTAATTATCTGTTTTTGTTATTAAATACTGGGCTAAGTATAGGTTGTACATTTCATCTCCATTCACCTCTTTGAGTAGCAGATAAACATGTCTTCATACATTCCTTCAATTGCATATAAATTCATAGACAACTTCAATTGCATATCAATGTACATATCATGTATCTTTGATGGAACACAGCCCAACTATTGCGCAATTCTCCCATTTTTTTTACTAATGATTATCTGCACTGATCAAACAAGGTGTTTTAGAATTTAGTGATGTAGGTAATTCATGGAGTACTAGCCGATAGAGATACTCAAAGGAATATGTAACATGCATTTTTCCAAAATTCTTTTATTGCTACAAACAACATATACTACGTACCTTCGTTATTTTATACAAGGCCACTAACATAATTCCTAAATACCAAGAAAAGAAAGCCAACTTTTAATTAGCACAAACAATTATGTGAATAAACTCTTGTGTTCTGTGCAAATTAAATATTTTGTATGTGGGGCATATTACTCTATGGTTGCATGGCACATTCACATCAATGAGCACCATTCTATGTGGTAGAATCGAAATAAATTTCTCTTTGGAAGAGATAGCGGTCTTGCATACATAGAAATTGTATTTTTGATAGTGGCCTTGTATTCAAAGAAAGAGGGAGTAGATCGATTTTGCTTTCTAATTTTATTCTTTTATTTCTCAAGTGTTATTTACATTAGTTCAAATGCCATTTTATATCTCACCATGTAATAATTACAACTGGAACTTCATATCTAATGTTGAAATAATTGTATAGTGTGTTATCATCCTAGATTCTCCTATTTATGGTGTTACAACCTTTTCTGGGTTGCAATAATCTTCACATTATTTAGACTGCAATTTCATATCTCATTTTGTAATAATTGTACACAGTAGCTTTTAGGTTAATTAAACGTGCATGCCTACATGGATTCTAATTATCAGATTTGGTTATGATATACTGGGTTTAGTATAGGTTGTAAATTTCATATCCATTTGAATTCTTCGGCAATAAATGATATCAAAGTTAAAACGAATGAGAAACTTCAGTTTTCATTTAACATATTGGATTGTTGCATTTTAGGAACCGAGAGTTGAAGAAGAGTCATCTGATGGGGGACTGGCTATGTCAGATGGTCATGGTTCTCTGGATGGAGGCTCTGCAGAAGACTCTAGAGAAGATGATGAAGATGTTGAAGAAGAACCTCCAAGATCACCAAATGTTGATGAAAAATCAGCTTGCACAGTCCATGTCTCCAATCTAGTGATACTTCAGCTTAAGGAGCAAAAGAGGGTGCACACCGACAAGGTTCTTCAAGCTGTGGTAACGCCGAACGAGTGACCATCGTCTTTCATGGTTTCACGTGTACTCCTTAGCAAGTTGGGTAATACCAACTGGCGCATTGTCCAGTCTCACGAAGAGGGATACTCCGCGTATCTTTACATCAAGATGCGTAAACAGGACGTGCTAAGGTGTCACGGGAAGAGGTACGAGTGGCAGGGAGAACAAGTCACCTTCCGTAAGGTGAATTCCCTCATTCCACTTAGACCTGATCCCATGGAAGCTGGCCCAGTTGTCAAGATCTTCTAAGTTGTGCATGGGAAGACAATGTTTCTTTTGTTTAAACTATGTGTTGCTCCCAGTACTCCTGCATGATGCACTATGTGAAACATTATGTCCTTTTTATGTTATCGTTTAGCAGAACTTATTAATATTGTTAAAGAGTTGTTTCTTTTTTCGAGGGTACGCACTTGGGCACCTGATTTTTATAGAAGATAGTGGTTTGAGTACATGAACTTGACAGTTCGTTGCGAGCAACACTATCACTTACACCACTCCACACCGGCTAGTCCGAGAACTGCCCCACATACGCAAAAACCAAACACAAGAGAAGGCCTTTCCTAAACAAAGATCAGAGCCGCGTGATGGCTAGGTTGAGACTCCAAGTGCAGAGTGTGTAGCTAGTGGCAAGCCTTCTTCCCGACGAGGGTGACTCGAGGGTTTATGTCGAACTCTTGGGGAGCCAATATTTCAGCAGTTGTCTTCCAAGCTTCCTCCAGGATCCTGCAAACAAGTAGAGAATTTTGTTCCCTCAACCTCACCAAGTGGTTGTCAAGCACAAGGTGTGATACTTCTAAATTGCAATGCAAAACTGAAAGTAAATGTGCAATAATTAAATCTACTACTAAATGCAAATGAGAAAATAAATATGCAATGGATTGTTTTTGTATTTTTGTGATGCAAGTGGTGATGGAGATAATGTAAATTCGAATTGGAGATGAAAGTAAAGTAAAGTGCAAGTAAAATAAATTGCAGCAAAGTAATTAACTAGAGTGTTTTCTTATAATTAAAATAGGACCGGGGTTCATGGTTTCACACTTGCATTCTCTCAAATAAAGTAGTAGACGGTGGACATAAAGAACTACATGTGAGATTACAATAACATGTTTAACATTGAGTACTTTCATATGGGCATCACGTCCTAGCATAGAGATCTCTACGGTCATATTGATCCCTCTTATACTCCACCAAGATGTGAAATAAATCATAATACCTCGACAATTAAGGAAAAACCAGAGTATAATTATAAGCAATGTGACATGAAGTTGAAGTAAGAACTTGCTAGATCTAGTCATGGAGATTGATTAGTGTCACTTCAAATCCCCGGTAACAAGGTACTCCTTTTTATCCCTAGTGAGGTAACTAAGAAAGGTTTAACAAAACCTAAGTGGATCGCTGAACTTCTGTCACTTTCAAAGCACTAGCCACCCCCCGTTACTCCAACTAATGCACCCATCACCCCACACACGCTCTCAAGAACTAGATTGATCAAAGCTAGCAAATAAGAACGGGGTACATAACATACATCTACTCAAATAACTCAAGAGAAACAATTGCAATCTCAGATTCAATAACTCATAGAAAAGATCCACCACATAGGAATTACAACGGTGCCCGTAATCATGTGAGGCAGCTCATACGGATCTAATTAGTGAAGCACATAGAGAGAGAGATACAAGTGCTACTTCCACAAACCCATAGCCCTGGGGTGGACTACTCCCTCTTCATGGAGATGTCGATGGAGATTACGTTGGAGGGGTAGGAGTTCACACCGGCGGCGCCCCGTCGGAGTTTCCCCCTCCAATCTGGAAATCCAGGTCTCTGTTTCGGTGTTTTCGGTGTTTCGGCGGCGCTCCGCTCCGTAAGGGTACGGGGGACCCTTTTTATAGTCGGTTTTAGGTCAAGACGGAGTCGGTAAGTCGAAGATGGAAGGAATTGGGGCCACAGGGGCCAAAAGGAGGCCTCTTACGCGGCCAAGGAATCTGGCCGCGTGGAGGGTCCTCTTTTCGGCCTCCTTGCCCAATTCTCGTGGATCCTTCGCCCGCAAGTCTTCTCCTTCCAAGAAAATGACTCCCGCAGATTTTCAGGTGATTTCGCGGAAGTTTGCCCCCCCCTGAAACGTCAAAAATATAGAAAACGGGGTTTCTGACAGGCTGGGTTAATTCCATAAAAGTTGGGGGACATTGTAATTTAACCCCAAAATACTATAAAACATTGAATTATACCCTTATATGATGCAATATGTAATAGAAAACCATGTGAAAATATACAAAATTCATCTATGCATTTTACATGCATCAACATCCCCAAGCTTAACCCATGGTCGTCCTCGGGTATGAAGGTGATAAAACTAAGATGGGTTTTGCATATTGAAACAATCATGGGATATCAAGGAGGATTATTCATGCTACATATAATCAAATGATTAATACTAGAAATGAGTAGCAATATACAATTCATGTTGTAAGATATATCAAATAGGCAAGCAAAGATGCTTCATGAAAGTTCACAAAGTGTATAATGAAATAAAAGCACTATGGACCAAATGCATACACAAAATGAAAAATAAAATCATATATTGGTCAAAGAATAGCATAATGGAGAATAGAAAATATGGTGGACACTTTGGAGAAAATTGAGTAGAGGTAAAACATGATCAAGTCTTATTTAGCCTCTAAATTATTCAACTAAAATTACTAATTGAAATGTGGTATCCATTGATCTCGGACTCTCATTGCCCCTTTATCACTAGCATCTTAAAATTGTGAGTATTGAAGTAATGAGAATGACAAGGTGGTTGAAAGCCTCATGCCCCGTGAGTGTGAAAACCTACTCCATGATTACTCAACTTAAGATTCCTAATAAGCTTTGTACAATCATAATAAGTATTAATGACATCATAGAGAACCTCAAAGAGGTACCTCCTGCCCCATGACATGGAAACAAGCCCATGTTACAATGACAAGATGAACAAACGGAGTAGACTCATCATCCTTTTTATTTTCATTCATTATTATGCATAGCTTCTTATTTTATTATAGAATGTGTTGTAGAGTCACTCAAGTTGTAAGTAAATTTCCACCATGATAAAGCATGGCTTGGGTTAGCGTCCCAATGTATTTCTCTAGTCATATAGATACTTACTCATCAAAAATTACTATTCCTCTATTTCATTTTGGCATGGCAGGAGTCCAAAAACAAAAGTACATGATATCAACCAAATGTAAATTTTTTGTGCAATGTTGAAAGCTTTCCGGTGATACACATTTATAGCTAGCTCCCAACCACACACTTGTCAAACGCAAAACTTGTGGCTCCCATTATTGGGTCATGTTTATTAGATGCATAAAAAGTAAAGTGTGCCTTCAAAAGTTCGTGAGAGTCCTATCCCAAGTTCAACCCATGACAATAATAAAGTGAATATCTTAATTTAGAACATAAATAACACAATAACATGGTGAACATACTCGGAATAGCAATGAATCTAATGGGAAGATATGGTGGACTCACTGGAAATACTTGGCTAAGGAGTGTTGGAAACAAGTTTTTACTTGTTGGAATTTTAAATTTTTGGGCTAGCAAGAGGGAGATAGTTGACCAGCTACTATGCATTCATATGTCCATAGAACTACTAATTTCATGACAAACTAAATAAACCAGCAATTAACATAACGGACATGAATAAGAGATAGCTCAAGACAACATTATTGCAAATTTCTCCACATAAAAAGCCTATAAATCATGCAAACATATGTAGCTCTTCAAATCAACCATGGCATCCCTATTCCAAGTCATAATACTAGCATCCAATACATTCCAACCCCAAACTCCAGTAGCTCAATCTCATATAAAATGATGGTGGTGGTCTTATCAAAACAAAAATAAAAACAAAAACTAGATTCTTCAAGTCTCTACGATAAATGTTTTGCTTAGAAAAACAGAAAGTAGACGTGTGCTAACCAAAAGAGTGTAGCTCCAGTGGGGTGTTCATAACATCCCCAAGCTTATGGATTTCACCATTCTTGGATGTCTTGAGGCGCAGCTCCTCTATTCCCTGTGAAAAAAACTTCACAAAACATGTTTCTCCCATTCTGTTTCTGTGGGGTGAGATTAGCAAGGACAAACAAATCACATTCTTGCTATGCAAAATTCCAAATAAAATGCTCCAGTAGATAGACAATAAGGTTCATTATGTTGTATGTTCACTCTCTTGCTTGAAAGAATCATGGAAATTCGATTCCCAAGCTCAAAGAGTGCATAAAACAAAAGAAGGCAGAATCTGTCCAGAAAAGCAACAGCAGCAAAACGAACGTTTTTCCCTAATTAAGCTAGACTCGTCAAAAACATAAGACAATTTTGTGCTTAAATAGGACGAAAAGTTGCAGAACATACTTAAAAATTAGCTCAATCCGACATACCAATAAAAAACGTAAAATCATACGGTGAGCAGACTCGTGCTGAAACAGAAATTTCATGCACTAGGATAGCAACTTATAAGTCCAAATAGGTTTGACTTGACTCTTTATTGAAAACTCCAGAATTAAAACAAAAAAACTAATATCTTGAGACAGCAAGAGGACACTAGGAAAATCCAAACAAAAACAACTGGGTTGCCTCCCGTAAAGCGCTTTCTTTATAGCCATATAGCTAGGCTTTACTTACTTGATAATCAAGAGGGATAAAACTCATGAGGGAGCTTGTTCTTCAGCGTGCCCCTCTTCCTTGGGAAGTGCTCCATGCTTTTCTTGTGAGGGAACTGAAACTTTACATTCACTTCCTTGGATTCTATGATTGCACATGTAGTACGAAGAAAAGGTCTACCCAAAATAATAGGACTAGGAGATTTATCCCCCATATCCATAATAATGAAATCAACGGGTACGAAATTCATGTGCAATTCAATCATAACATCTTTTACTTGTCCTACAACATGTTTAGTAGAGTTATCAGCAAGGACAAATTCACTTGAGCACTTTTCTAAATTTTCTAGTTCTAGCAATTCATATAATTCTTTAGAGAGTACCGATACACTAGAACCTAGATCTAACATAGCATGGTGAATTTCTTTTCCAACTGAAACTAGCACCTTGGGGATCCATGCATCCCCAAGCTTAGGAGGTATCATGGCCTCATTCTTGTACCTAGCAATTTTTTCTTGCAAGACATGATTAGCAATATAAGATCCAAAGCCAGGTTGATTAACATTTATAGTGGGATCACTAGCAAATTTTTGTAGAGTAGCAATAAGTTCTTGCAAGCTACTTTTTTCTAAATCAAGCTATGGATCCTTAATTTCAGTAAGCATCATAATTTCCTCTAATTTACTCTCTAATTTAGCTAGCATGCTTGATTCATGAGGACTAATTTCATCTTTGCTAGCAAGATAAGACATATATGGAAGTAAATATTCAGGGTACTTCACTATTTTATTCAAAGTTTCTTCTAAGCTAGTAGGGACATGCTCACTTGTATTATCAGCAATATGATCAATATTTTCAATAATAGGAGAAGCAATAGTAATAGAATTCATTCCTACACTAGGTTGTGCTTGTGGCTTTCCTGCTGACATGCTTAATAGAGTTGCTTGATTATCAGCTAATTTTGACAATGCTTTATCTAAATTCGAAGATTGAAGTTGAAATCCTTTAATATCACTACTAATGGATGCAATAGACTTATTTAACTCATTTATCATATCATTGTGACTAGCAACTTGTTCCATAAGCAATTTATTAGATTCAGAAATTTCACTAGAAGGCTTCCACTTATTTTCATTAGCATTAGGATATGGAACAAAAGGTTTATTTGGCACATAAGGAGGTTTACTATATGAATTGTAAACATTACCAAAACCATTGCTACCATAATTCCTAACAAAATTAACATCCACACTTTCAGAATTACTACCAACTAGCTCCTGCAAAGGCACATTCTCCATATTTTGTTTATTAATAAAGGCAAGAATAGTGTCCATTTTAGAAGACAAATCGTTGGCTTCTTCAATTGAGTTTATTTTATTAGTGGGATTGGGTGCTCTTTCAGTATTCCATTGACTATAATTTTGCAATATGCTTTCTAATATGCTCTTAGCCTCTCCTACAGTTTTACTCATAAAGGTACCTCCAGCAGCAGAATCAAGTATATTTCTAGACATGTAGTTTAGACCATTATAAAAGGAGTGTAGTATGGTCCATTCATTTACTCCATGTGATGGGCATGTTCTAATCATTAATTTAATTCTATGCCATGCCATGGCTACATGTTCATTATCATTTTTCCTAAATGAGAGGATATTATTCCTATTTTGCAAAATTTTAACGGGAGGATAATATTTCTTAATGAAAGCTTCTTTTAAATCATCCCAAGACTTTATACTAGCTGTAGGTAGTGAAAGTAACCATTCTTTAGCCTTTCCTCTAAGTGAAAAAGGAAATAATTTCAGTTTTAAAACACTACTTTCCACATTTTTTAATTTTTGCATATCACATATTTCCATGAAATCATGAAAATGCATAGAGGCATCCTCCATAGCACTACCACCAAATTGCTCTCTAGTAATTAAATTCAATAAACTAGGACTTACTTCATAGCTTTCAGCTTGTATTTCAGGTGTAGTAATTGGCCTAGCAATGAATTGGTCATTGGGTGTATTTGTGTAGTCACTTAATTTAGTTCTATCACCCATTTTAACAGTTTTTATGTAGTTTCTAATTTTTTATGCAAAACTGAAAAGTAAAGTAACTAGGCAAATTCGAAATACTAAAATAAACTAGATAACTAAATGCAAAACTAAAATGCAAACTAAAATAAAATATGCAAGACAAAACAAAAACAAGAACAAAAACAAAACAATCTACTTGAAAGAAGGTGGAGATAGAAAGGACGGTACTCACGTAGGTGCAACCTCCCCAAGCTTAGGTGTTTGCACACCTTGTTGGTGATGAGGACTTCTTGTGAGCCACCTTGGACAACTCCTTCACCTATGGCTCCCCGGCAACGGCGCCAGAAAAACGCTTGATGGCTAGGTTGAGACTCCAAGTGCAGAGTGTGTAGCTAGTGGCAAGCCTTCTTCCCCACGAGGGTGACTCGAGGGTTTATATCGAACTCTTGGGGAGCCAGTATTTCAGCAGTTGTCTTCCAAGCTTCCTCCAGGATCCTGCAAACAAGTAGAGAATTTTGTGCCCTCAACCTCACCAAGTGGTTGTCAAGCACAAGGTGTGAGACTTCTAAATTGCAATGCAAAACTGAAAGTAAATCTGCAATAATTAAATCTACTACTAAATGCAAATGAGAAAATAAATATGCAATGGATTGTTTTTGTATTTTTGTGATGCAAGTGGTGATGGAGATAATGTAAATTCGAATTGGAGATGCAAGTAAACTAAAGTGCAAGTAAATTAAATTGCAGCAAAGTAACTAGAGTGTTTTCTTATAATTAAAATAGGACCGGGGTTCATGGTTTCACACTTGCATTCTCTCAAATAAAGTAGTAGACGGTGGACATAAAGAATTACATGTGATATTACAATAACATGTTTAACATTTAGTACTTTCATATGGGCATCACGTCCTAGCATAGAGATCTCTACGGTCATATTGATCCCTCTTATACTCCACCAAGATGCGAAATAAATCATAACACCTCGATAATTAAGGAAAAACCAGAGTATAGCTTTAAGCAATGTGACATGAAGTTGAAGTAAGAACTTGCTAGATCTAGTCATGGAGATTGATTAGTGTCACTTCAAATCCCCGGTAACAAGGTACTCCTTTTTATCCCTAGTGAGGTAACTAAGAAAGGTTTAACAAAACCTAAGTGGATCGCTGAACTTCTGTCACTTTCAAGGCACTAGCCACCCCCCCGTTACTCCAACTAATGCACCCATCACCCCACACACGCTCTCAAGAACTAGATTGATTAAAGCTAGCAAATAAGAACGGGGTACATAAGATACATATACTCAAATAACTCAAGAGAAACAATTGCAATCTCAGATTCAATAACTCATAGAAAAGATCCACCACAAAGAAATTACAACGGTGCCCGTAATCATGTGAGGCAGCTCATACGGATCTAATTAGTGAAGCACATAGAGAGAGAGATACAAGTGCTACTTCCACAAACCCATAGCCCTGGGGTGGACTACTCCCTATTCATGGAGATGTCGATGGAGATGACGTTGGAGGGGTAGGAGATCACACCGGCGGCGCCCCGCCGGAGTTTTCCCCCTCCAATCTGGAACTCCAGGTCTCTGTTTTGGTGTTTCGGTGTTTCGGCGGCGCTCCGCTCCGTAAGGGTACGGGGGACCCTTTTTATAATCGGTTTTAGGTCAAGACGGAGTCGGTAAGTCGAAGATGGAAGGAATTGGGGCCACAGGGGCCAAAAGGGGGCCTCGTGGAGGGTCCTCTTTTGGGACTCCTTGCCCAATTCTCGTGGATCCTTCGCCCGCAAGTCTTCTCGTTCCAAGAAAATGACCCCCGCAGATTTTCAGGTGATTTCGCGGAAGTTTGCCCCCTGAAACGTCAAAAATATAGAAAACGGGGTTTCTGACAGGTGCGGGTTAATTCCATAAAAGTTGGGGGACTTTGTAATTTAACCCCAAAATACTATAAAACATTGAATTATACCCTTATATGATGCAATATGTAATAGAAAACCATGTGAAAATATGCAAAATTCATCTATGCATTTTACATGCATCACCGCGTTGCCACCGATGCTGGTGCCTCTTAGGAATAACAAACTCCATCTTGACATCCCTAGTCGACACACCACCCAAAGGAGAAGGGCGGCAGGACTAGTTCTGCCTCAAGGAGGGACCGACTCGAACACCGCCAGCGAGGGAGAGTTGTCATTGAGTTCAAACCAGACTTCACGTAACATAATTTGCATTACTAATTAGATATAGCACTTACAATATGAACAAAAGTACCAAGATTAATCCATAGCTCAAAGCTTACTGCAAGAGCTACATACTACATACTACTCGAATAATTTTCATCGACACTTTCACATATACTCTAATTACAAAGACCAAAAGTAGCATTATACTACGCCGCAGCAAGTCATCTAGTGCCAAGTGTGGTTCGCCCTCGCCCTCCTTGATCTGCCTCCCTCTTCGGCCTTCTTGGCGTCACTCATGGGCTTGAGCACACGGTACAACTCTAGGGAGAGGAACCCATCAATTGCAGCATAGGTGATGTGTTCCATGTCTAGCTTTTTGTTGTCCCAGTAGTTGTGCCACCGATAATCCTTCTTCTTCATGTCTTTGTAGACGGAGATCAATAAGTTTTCTTGCCATGGTAGCCATTCCAGCTTTCTTATGGTTGAACACATGAAAGTATAGATCTTGGATATCCTCATAAGTTTATTTTGGAATAGAAAAGTTCCAGGTTCTCGCAAGCACTTTCTTGTCATTGGTGGTGTCAACACTTGCTAATTTGACGCCGCCAAAACGAAAAAGATCAGCCAGCGTCGCAGATTGCCACGAGTCACCACTGAAGTACACAAGTAACAAGACTTTAGAAAAGTACTACTCCCTCCGATCCGAAAAAAGGGCGTGAGAGAACTGCTACGCATGCACGTCTCGATGAGTACTAGTTGCAGAAAATCTAGATGAGTACTAGTTGCCGAAAACAAGAGGAAAAAAGTACTAGTAATACCAATCACAACAACCAGGAATAACCAAATAGCAATCACAAGAACATCTAGATGAGTACTAGTTGCAGAAAACAAGAGGAAAAATGACTTTTACCTGGAGTGATGGTACTGATGCATGTAAAATGCATACATGAACTTTGCATGTTATTACTTGTTTTTCCTACATATTAGCAACTTATATTCATGTTTTATAATGATTTGGGGATTTTCTGAACAATCCCCCTTCTTTTGGTTCTAACCCTGTTTTTCCAGAAAACGTACTTTTTAGTGTTTCAGACTTTCCGGGAGCTTAGGGACTCCAAAAAGGGCAAGGCCAAAGAGCACGGTTCAGAATTTTCGAGACGAAGACCATGGGCCAAAGTAGAGGGCCAAAAGTCCAACCAGGTGGAAAAGAGGACCCTCCACGCGGCCAGATTCCTTGGCCGCGTGTGGGCCCCCCTTTTTGCCCCCGTGGCTCCGATGTCGTCGATCTTTCTTCTCCCGAGTGTCTCGTGACCTAAAAACGACTATATAAAGGGGGCCCTGGCCTTTTCGAGAAGGAGGCGGCGCCGAGAGACGAAACCACGAAACAGAGAGCCAGAAGGCTGCCGCCGGAGAAGATCGGAGGGGGGAAACGCCACCGGGATCACCCCTGGAGGGCTCCACCCCCTCCGGCGTGTTCATCATCAACATCTACAGCAAGATCAGCTCCATCTCTCCACTGTAATCTCTTGGCAAACACGATGTATGATGCAATACTATATTACCTTGATGTATTGTGTCTCCCCGTCTATGTTTGAGTAGTGAATTGTTCTTGGCAGTGGTGAAATAGTTCGTTGATTGGTTGCATACAAGTTTGTTATCTTCTATGATTGTCTTTATGTACAATATATGAGTGCACGCATATGTTGGGGAATGCATGTAAGGTGATCACCGGTAGCATAATGGAGTGGTGGTGACTTGGGAGTGACAGTAACCTGAGACCGAGCCACAAAGTTAAGTTATTGAGGGATATATATAGAGGGCCTTAGAACGTAAGGCTATGGTGGGACTTTATGTCTTAATCGATCTTGTGCAGTCATTTACTTGGCCACATGATCCATCATAAGGGGTTGTAGATCATTTACTTGACTATACCTATTCATGGCTCCTTCCTAGAAGAAACAACTAAGACTAAAACATGTGCTTCACTAATTGTGACAACCACACGAACGAAACACCTATTGCTAGAACACTTGCTCCCTTGAGATACTTGAGATATTTGCTGCTTGCTACTTGTGAACTTAGAAACTTGCATTTTAAACTTGCTTCACTAGTTACTAGACAAACCACACTCCACGTCACTTGCTTTTAATTAGTTAGTTCCTTTTAGTCAAACTTATTGCTTTGCATAAACAGCCATATAAGAGGGCTATAGGGCTTTAGAGAATAGATAGCTTACCTTTAGCTCCTCGTGGATTTGACACTCAAATACTTATCGAAAGGTACTACAATTGATCTCCTGCACTTGGGAGTCATCAGGTACACCAGGACGTGGCGGCAGAATGCAAGCTGAAAAACGGCGACCTTTTTCTCGATCTCCAACTTGTGGGATGTGTACTCGAAATCTAGGCCCATGAACCTTTCTTCTCCGCTATCAATCCACTGCTGGTACATGTCTACGATACGCTGCACCTCGGCAGGGTCGTTGGTGTACGTGACGTCGATGGTTTCCTCGCCATGGATGGGGACCTTAAACGTGCGGCAGAAATACTTCTGTTCATCCATTCTTGGAAGAAGAAGCGGGAGCGGATGGAAGAAGAAGAGAGTGGAGTGCAGCGGTTGGAAGAAGATGCAGTGGAGAATACGAGTGGAAGTACAGGGGGGTATTAATATTAATTGTGGAAGGAGCAGAGTCGAAGTGGTTTCCGTGTGAAATCGATAGAAAAATTTTGGGAAACACCTGTGCCATATGTGTACATAGACACAATGTTGTACAAAGTAGTCACTTGTTTGTGGGCCTAAACTAATAAGCCTATTTTTAATTTACTAAACCTATACAATGGCCAGCGCGGCCCACGAATTGTCCCATCAAACCCAGCTAGTCTACGGCCTGACCTAAGGAAGCGTGCGTGTTATTATTCTCCCGCAGAAAACCGCCTCGTTCACACGCCTCCCTAGCCACTTGTTCGCCGCCGCCATCCCTTCCGCACAAGTTTGACCTGGGAGTAGTCTACCGGCCGGCGCACCCTCCACTTAGATCATGAAGCCAATCAAAGACGTGCCAACTAGATCTTACACATCATTTTTCATCTTGATCGTGATTATCACACCAGATCTGATGGTTTTTATTCTTTTTTTCTCGTAGTGTCCAGTTTGTTTTGACAAATTAGGGATATGTCGCAGGTGATGCCATGACGACTGATTATTTCGTCATAACCCTTGTAGAGGGATTTGAGGAGAAGACGGTAAGGATTCTAATCTACTCATGTACAAATTGGATTTTAATTTTTTGTGATTATTCACATGTAATATCAGTAGCATATCTACCGGTCCTAGTACTCATTGTGTCATGTGTTAATCATTCATGTAATATACGTAGCTGATCTAGCTAGCAAATTTTTTGGGACTGTGATCTCTATTAGTTATGGACGTGTTTTTTTTATCAACTACCTACATGCAATTTCAATACTTGAAGGGTACCATTCTGAAACTATGAGTGCATGTTCAGTTATTTGCAGTACAAGACTATTGCTTCAATGTCCAATTATAGGAAAAGTACAAATAGCTACTCTTGTAGGATATATCTACTTATAGTAAGTCCAATTGACTACTGGCTCATAATTTAATAAAATAAATGCTCTTATTTAGGTGATCCCCTGCTACATCAGAACTTATTTCCTAAAAATGCATGTTGTTTTCCCATTGGAGAACACAAGTTTTCAAGCAACACTGCAAACCAAGGAAGGTTTGTCATTCATTGTTGAGCTTAGCAGCATTGACGTGATAACCTTTTTGAATGGAAAATATTGGAAATAATTTAGTAGGGTTTACAAATTAAAGGTTGGTATGGAGCTAATATTCAAAACTGACACACATCGAGACCAAACTGAGGTCATAACTGGAAATGATCCAATCATCCATCCATGTAAGTTCTTACTTAATACAAAAAAAATTATGTTGTGCACATAAACATTAATATATTACTTGGTTGCGGCATGTGTACTCCACTAATTTCAGGCGTATTACATTTTTACAACATACTACCAGATGTCCCCTGAGAGGCGTCACATTGTTGACTCACTCTCTAGCACTGATGGGACCATGATTAACTGAAGGATGATGGAGACGGTGATCGACGCTGTTGAAAACTTGGATTACACTGTTCTGTTCCACAGAGCTGGAGAGTATGAGGAAGCAGAACTGGTTGTCGGAGTGTTGCATACTCTGAATTGGACAAACAACAAGAACTTCAATAAACACGTGGTAAATCTTTAAGAACACATCTTCTCTTATGCGCAAAGTAATACGTGTACACTTGTTCTATTTTCCTTTCTTTTAACATGATTATTTTCTGATAGCTTTTCTCTTGACTTTAAGTCTTTGCATGCAACAGAAAATCCCAAGCCGTCTAATTCCTGCACATATGGAAAGAAATGGTACCATCACTATTGTTTGCTACCCGAGAACTGAGGTGTCATCGACATATTCAATTTCTGATCTTGATGGTCGCTTGTGCGTCAGCGGGTGGAAAGAGTTCATGGCAAAGGAAAGTCATCTCAAACAGGGTGACAAGATGATGTTCTTGCTATACCAGTGCACTGAAGGGATCTACTTGTTTGCTACCCATGTCCCTGAAATTGGTCTGTAATAGGAATGCAGTGATATTGATGGTTTCTGTGTGCAACTATATGCATGCAGCCCCGTTGCTACAATAAAAAACCGTGTTAAGACTTTATATTAGATTGCCGAATTCTCACACAATTTAAATGTTATGTTTTTTTAGTTTTACTACTTTCATGATGTCATTTTGTTTTTATGCTGAGCTTTACCATTTTTGCTTTACTTTATTGAATTTTATGACTCATATAAATGTAAACAAGCAAGGGTGCAAACCACACATGCTCAATGGAAAAATATCCAGTGATACTAGCCCCTTGTTCTCCCATGCTACCATTTTAAAAAATCAACTATAGATGTTTCATAAAATTCCGGAAAAAAATATTAATGTTCCCAAAGAATTTGTCTACATAATGTTAAAAAAAATCAGGTCCAAATTCGAACTACACATTGAGAAACAAAAAGTACAAATCAGCAAAAATGCACTATATATTCACATTTGGATTTGTCTTTTTGGTTAGTCAATATTCCTTTCGTATCTGGACATAAATTTATTACACATTGTAGTAACTTTTCATGTGAACACTCGTGATTTTTCCTAGATTTTTTTGAATCACCAAAACTTCATTTATTCGAAACGGTTCCATGGGAGCATGCAAGAGGGCTAGTATCACAGGATATTCTCCCCATGCTCTAGCGAAATAGGATGAATCACCGCTATATTAATATAGCAACCACCCGATACAACAGTTTTGATACAACGCTGGCTGAGGCTACAACCAATAAACGCAAAAGAAGAAAAGAAAAGGAGACAGAAGTAGATCGACGAAACAACCGCTGCGCCCACCTACAAACTACCACCACGCTGCTAGCACCGGGACGTCAAATACCAATCAACACCTTCAACATGGATAGTCGCGCTTCTAGGGTTTCCCCCGGCACATCGGGGCGGCGGATGCAGGGTAGACGCGATGCCCTTCATGAAGGGAGGATGCCACCCGATGGCGACACCGCTCTAATGTCGGTACTCCGACAAGGATTTCTCCCAAACACACCCTCACCACCATCCCTGACGATCCGTCGCCTAGGTGCCTCGCAACCACCGGACGAACCGACCACCAGCATGCGACACCACGGTGCAACAATATTTTACCTGGATGAAGGAATCAAATGTGGTGGGCATGGTTTATCATTAGCTTCATCATTAAGGACCAATTTATGAAAGATCAAATGTGGAGGCACCGTTCACATAATGAAATTTTGAGGAAAACCATTTATACTCTAATTTAATCGATTGCTACACACACACCAACTGCTACACACACGAACTCGAGTCCTCTCCCTCTCCACCCCCCGAACCCCCACCGCCGCCACGGCTAGCCCTCTTCGCCCCAGATCCCCCACCGCGCCTAGCCCTCTCCACGGCACCGACAGACGACCGCGACCACGGGGCCGTCTACACCGACACCCGACGAAACGACGTCGCGACAAACGCCGCCGCAACCGCCACCGTCGTCCTCGCGCCGTGCAGCCGTCGCGCCGCAGGTAAGTTTCCCCGGCCACCGTACCTTTCATTATTAGGTTTAGATGTAGATTGAGTTATATGTTAGATGATTATTGTGATTTTAGATGTAGATCGACTTAGAAATTAGATTTTCATTGTTAGATTTAAGTTTATTCAGCCACCAAAATTAGATGTACATTGTTAGATTTAAGTTGGTTTTTGAATGGTAAATGGTTAGATGTGTATCTGAATTCAGTGTATGAAACGCACCACCGCAGGCAATGGATGTATGTGAACAGTGTGACTACAACGAGTGCATGAACAAGAAATTTACCATTGTTCTACCAGAGGGGTTTGAAAACAGATTGGTATATACTTTCGGTCAATCTACTTTTTGAAAACTGACAAAAAAATTGTACTTAAAATGTGTACTTCTTATTTTTTTACAGATTATACCTTGCAGATTCAGGCGTGACTTTTTGGAGCATATTCAAGTTGCAATTTGGGACCACCCTAGAACTCTTGAGGTGAACTTGGTGAGCTTGAGAGTGCCAGACCACCAGCACAAAGTTGTAGTCACACATGAGGATGGAAAAACATACTTCAGTGGTCAGCAATGGGGCTAGCTTGTGGAACGCTACGAGATGGATCCAACAGGGAGATTGACATTCTATCTCGATGAAGGTGATGTGTCCACCTACTTCCTCTACGATCGACCTGACGATGCTGAAGACACCGAAGATGATGTTCCCATAGCTCCCTACTGAGGATACACATGTTGTCATTATTCAGTCAGATGATGAGTAGCTATCGTGGTTGTAGCTGAGAGTTCTAGCATTATGCGAACTTTTAGATTATATGTTAATGCTGAGTACTATCTGGTTGAATCTATGAATGTTTATGCGATTTTTTTAATGGTTGTTATGTTATCTCATAATTGAATACCATTTGTGTGCTTCTAGTTAATATTACATACCCTTTTTATTTACTGATTTCTATAGGATAGTGATGTGGACTATGACATCAACGCCAATGATCATGTAGTAACCTGTGTCAAGTCCAGAAACACGTCAGTGGACACCTAGATAGCAGAGGCGTACGAGTTTCACGCCAGAACTGAAGAAAAACCACACCACTAACAGGGCTTTTCCGACTAGTGTTGAATATTAACACAACAATGCATTTAGAAATGAATAAATTTAATCAGAAAATGAAACTAGTAAACTTAATATAGCATTTATAATACTTGAACGTTATTGCCAAGGGAAAAACATATTGTTCACAAGCCAAATGGGTTGTGAAGACAAATTGTACAATTAATAGGCCCATACTCCGGTTGGGCCATTGGGCGAGCGAAAGGGCTACGTATGTCCGCCCGGTCTCCTCCAAACTGCCCTGCCCCCACATGACAACGCCGCCATATCCGCCCTCAGGCGACTTCGCCGCCGTATCGGCCCTGCACGACCGACCAATCCGCCACTATTACCTCGCCGCCATCCGAGTTCGATTAGCGTAAACTATTGAACTGCCGCCAACGCTGCCCTGCCGACTTGTACTCAACCGCTGCTTCCGCCGCTCGTCAGACGCAATTACAAGGTTTGTACCAATACTGATGAAATCCTTGGTTTCCATCCTGCCGGTTCGATGAAGTTAATGGCGATTGCAATTGCTGTCAGATAGACTAGCTGCTTGTGTTCACATATACCTGTCTGTTTTATCAGTTTCAGTTGTAAGTGTTAGTTTAATATTCATAGCAATGTCAGGAATTCAGGTACGAACAAGGTTTTATATTTTCATAGCCATGTCAGTTTCAGGTGTAAGTGTTAGTTTAAATCGAACGCTGTGTTGTGAAGTAATGTCTAACGTAATTCCCTGCAATTCTTACTGACTTGAAAGACCATTATGCATGTCTCTCTGATGTATGTGTTGTTTCGAAATACTTATGTGTGAACTAATGCTGCTCCTTTTTTTTACAAGACCGGCTAAACGGAGATAACGCAAAATGTCACAAGACAAGAGCTGGATGGAGAAGGATAGAGATACCGTGGAGTGGCAAAGTGGCATCGAGAGTTTCTTGGAATTTAGTTTTGATGGTGCTCAACCAGATGCAAGAAACTTTTGCCCGTGTACGAAATGTCTGAATAATGCTCATAAAACTAAAAAGGAGATCCATATGCACTTGCTTAAGAATGGGATGGATCCGTCCTACAAAAATTGGGTATTCCATGGTGAACCCGAGGAGGACAACATGGCTGAAGATTCTGATGATGAAGACGCTGCAGATGGTCGTGAAGGGATATGTGACATGCTCCAAACTCTCATAAGGGCCACAAAAGTGGGAAGTAATGCAGGAGACACGAGCGGTGGCGGAATGAAACAAGAGCCAAATGCATCTGCAAAGGCGTTCTACAAACTATTGGAAGAGGGAAAAACATCGTTAAACCCAGGTTGTGAGGAGGTCACAAAGATATCTTTCATTGTGAAGCTTTAACAAATCAAGTGCGTGTCTGGGATGACCAACAGAGCATGTGACTTAATGCTGCGGATGTTCACGGAGGTGCTGCCAAAGGGTCACTGCATTCCTACTAATCTCGCACAAGTAAGGAAGGTCATTCGAGAGTTTGGACTGGATTACAAGAAGATACACGCGTGCTATAATGATTGTGTGCTATTCCGTAATGAGTATGATGATGCCCAAGAATGCCCTGTCTGTCATACGTCTCGATGGAAATCAAGTCCAACCGTAGACAAAGCTGATTCATCGATCCGTAAATCAAAGAAGCAAGTGACACGGAAAGTTCTATGGTATTTCCCACTCATTCAAAGACTGCAAAGACTGTACATGACAGAAGATATGTCAACTGATTTGAAATGGCATAAGGAGAAACGTAAAAATGATGGCATAATGAGGCATCCTGCAGATTCGAAGGCCTGGAAAAGCCTTGATGATAGATATAGTCAGAAAGAATTCGCAAAAGATGCTCGCAGTGTTCAACTTGGCCTTGCTTCAGATGGATTCAACCCCTTTGGGCTCATGAGTATATCACACACTACATGGCCTATCATTCTGATCCCATATAACTTGCCACCATGGATGTGTATGAAACAAGAGAACTGGATAATGTCAATGATTATTCCAGGACCAAAGTCAGCAGAAATAACATTGATGTGTACTTGCAGCCTTTGATTGATGAACTGTTAGTTCTATGGGAGGATGGTGTTGAAGCATATGATGCTGCAACTAAAGAAAATTTCACGTTGTATGCATGCGTGTTGTGGACCATCAATTACTACCCGGCTTACGCAATGCTGAGTGGTTGGAGCACAAAAGGCAAGCTAGCATGCCCTTACTGCCACAAGCATACAGAATTTTTATGGCTCCAAAAATGGTAGAAAGCATTGCTACATGGGACACCGACGTTTTCTACGGAAACACCACAAATGGCGTCAAAACAAGGTTATGTTCAACAACAAGCTAGAAAATAGAGACGCCCCGGTGCCACTTACAGGCATTGAAGTTCTAAATGAGCTTGATAGCATTCAACATGAACCATTTGGGCGGTCAAATAAGAGAAAGCGACCGGAAACTAATCCCTGGCACAACTGGCGGAAGAAAAGTGTGTTCTTACAGCTCCCGTATTGGCAGCACTTGCTCGTGAGGCACAATTTGGATGTTATGCACATCGAGAAAAAAAATTGTGACAGCATTTTGGGTACTTTGCTTGAGATGGATGGAAAAACAAAGGATAGACGAAGGCTCGCCTTGATTTGGAGTTCTTGAAAATTAGGGAGGATCAGCACGCAAAGCCCGCCGGTAAGGATAAGTACAAAATGAAGAAAGGCGTGTATGCTTTAAAAAGGAAGAGAAGATAATGCTCCTCAGGTTTCTGCAGAGCATACAGATGCCTGATGGCGTTGCTTCACACATTAAGCGATGTGTGGTCCTCGAGCAGTGCAAGTTTAGTGGACTCAAACCTCATGACTGCCATGTTATATTACAGAAACTTCTTCCTATTGCGTTGCGCAAGCTTCTGCTAGAGAATGTTCTTACCCCATTGCTTAAGCTCAGTAAATTCTTTTCCGATTTATGCTCCAAGGATTTAAGGGATGACGATTTGGAGAATTTGGACAAACAAATTGCAGAAATTCTATGTCAGCTAGAGATGATCTATCCACCAGCTTTCTTTGATATTATGATGCATCTCCCAATTCATCTAGCTCGAGAAGCATGGTTGGCAAGGCCTGTACAGTATAGATGGATGTATTCGGTTGAGAGATACATGCGTACGTTGAAGGGATATGTACGTAACAAGGCTCATCCAGAAGGTTCAATTGCAGAGGGGTACATACTTGAAGAGTGCATGACGTTCTGCAGTCGATTTGTTAAAGGCTCGCCTACAAAAATAAGTCAGTCCGAACGCCATGCAGATGGAGCTACAAATGAAGCACCAACAGGGATTAGCATAATGAGTACAGTTGATTACTCCAAGAAAGGTTTTGCCCGTGAATCGCTGTCTTTGGAAGCTCTTAATCAAATGAGGCACTACATAATAAAAAACTGCGAGGAAACCGAGCCATGGATTCAGTAAGGATACTTATGTATTTGTTTCATATCATGATATGCATTAATACTTTGGTTATGAAGTAACCATATATCATTTCTTTTTTAAGGGAACATATTGACGAGCTCAAAAAGAACAATTGTCCTAATCTTAAAAAGAAACACAAGGAAGATTTTGTTGGCCGATTCGAAAGACGGGTAAGTTACTTTAGCATTTTCATAAATGTTTCTCGTAATAAAAAACAATGGTGTATAGTACACTCACACATATTCTATTCCATGAAACAGATCACACAACTCCATAAAGATGGGAAGGTCAACAGTCTGTTGTATACACTAGCTAAAGGGCCTGATCAAATTGCTCGTGTGTTCAACCGTACAGTACTGAATGGATATTACTTCCGTAATACCGAAATAGAGCACGACTTGAGTACCCAAAATAGTGGCGTCGTAGTCAATGCGCAAGAAAGCACCGACAGTACTGATTATTATGGGGTGATAAAGAAAATCATATTTCTTGACTTTCCTCCTGATAAGAAGGTTGTTCTATTGCAGTGCGACTGGTTCGACGTGCCTCCTGCCAATAGAAATCATAGTAAGGGGTATAAGAGGGACAAATATGGAATTATTGACCTTGACACTAGTGTACACCGATTCACGGAAGACCCTTACATTCTAGGCATCCAAGCTGCACAGGTTTTCTATGTGAGAGATGTGAAGAGCCCTAATTGGGCAAGTGCTATAAAAATGAATCCACGCAATTTGTTTGCTCCTTCGGTTTTAAATGGTGAATACCTTGATGATCTTGTAGAAGGAGATGAACGTGGTGATGCAGATGTACAGGATGTCGTCGATGCAGGAATTACAGATCCAGAATTTACTGTATCTGATGAGATGACTAGTTGGTGCAGAAATGATGATGAAGGAACCAACGTTGATGTTTCAGTCATAAACAATTTAAGACCTGCTGAGTTTGACGAAGACCAAGTCGAATATGATGCTGATACTGATGATGATGAGGCTTACATAAATGATGGGCATGTTGCTCCTTTGGTACAAGATGAATTGGATGATGACCATGGATTCTTTGTGTAGGCTGTCTCTGCACTGTTTGGCTTAAATGTTTTGCCCTGAACATGCATGGATGAAAGATCGTGTAATAACATAATTTTTGTTTAAATATTCCAAAGTTTCAGTGTTTAGAAAATTTGAATTTTCATGCTAAATGTACTAGTGAAATTGCGTCTTATATGAGTTCTTGATTGATTATTAAGTACTGTCACTAGTTGCAACATTAGTAAAATGCTAAGTGCTGCAGAAATTCAGTTGCAAACAATATTTAAAAAAGTAATGTGCTCACCAAACTGAGATATTGGACCAAAAATGAATTGTAGTCCTAAGAAAATTGCAACAGTGATCAAGGGCACGACCCATGAGGCCCGTTAAGCTAGTCTATGAATGGTCGTTGCAAAATAACTTGTTCATTTTCGCAACAGTAGGGTGATTGTTGCTTTACGTTTAACCTATTACCATACGACCCAAATTGTCGCAGTAAACAATAGGTATTGCCGCATGATAAATTTGAGGCAAAAAACATATGGTATTGCCACACGAAAATTTTGGTTGCAATAGTTAGCTATTTTTCTGCAACAATATTCTTAACTACCGCAACACAAATACAAATGTTGCAATATATGACTGAATATCACCACGAATGCTTATTTCGTTGGAATAACATGTCTCTAAGGCAACAAAAGGAGTGCCTCGCGCAACGAATATACTCTGTCACAAAAACGCGCTTGTATTCCAACAGCAGTACAAATCGTGGCAATAGGAGGCCTCTACCGCAACAAAACGATAATTTATCGCGACCAAAAAGAGTCGTGGAAATATGAGTGCCCTATCACCACAACCTGAGAGTTCGTCGTAATTTGTGATTATATCGCAACGAAAAAAACCCGTAGATACAGATTTCGTTGCAAGAGACCGGTTTTCTTGTAGTGGTGCCTGTCCCCCAGGAAACCCTAAGCCTCATTCCATCGTCGAAGAATTATTCCTCCGCCGCCTAGGGGCGGAAAACACCTGAGAGAGAAAAGCTCTCTGGCAGGGAGAAATCTGCCGGGGAAATCACCGCCATTGTCACCGTCATCACTCTGGGCATCATCAAGATCGTCATCATCATCATCATCACCACCAGCACCATCACCCTCATCATCCACCTTCATCCCGTTGTAACAATTAGGGGCCTCTATCGCTGTTTTGCAGTAGATCTCTCTCCCGGTGTGGATTACTTGTTAGTACTTGATACTTGTGAGATTTATCGGTGTTTGCACTTTATGACCAGATTGTTATCATCCATTATATCACCTCTGATCATGATCCATATGATGTCTTGTGAGTAGTTCATGTTGTTCTTGAGGACATGATAGAAGTCAAGTTGTTAGTAGTGAATTAATGTTGAATATTGCCCAAACAAGTACAAGAAGCCACGACAGGATTCCAAGGCTATTAACATGATTGTGAGCAACAATGAGAACGGGGCATCTGGGTACGGTAATTTGTTTACTGTATTTTCAGTTTGTCAGTCTACAAATTGGCGGATTGACATAGGTGCAAATATTCATGTGTGTGTGCTGACATCTCATTGTTTTCTTCTTATCAGGTCACAAGGAACGGGTCCGTATTGATGGGGAATGGCGCAAGTGCTTCTGTACTTGGTGTTGGCACGGTCAATCTGAAGTTTACTTCGGGAAGGATCATGCAGCTCAAGAACGTGCAGCATGTCCCCGCCATCGACAAGAATCTCCTTAGTGGCTCCCTTCTATGTAGAGAATGGTTTAAGTTGGTTTTTGAGTCCAATAAAGTAGTGGTAACGAAATATGGACTGCTTGTTGGAAAAGGGTATGAGTGCAGAGGTCTGTTCCCTTTTTGCCTCGCTGATTTCTGTAATAAAGTCACGAACAATATTCATTCGAGTGCTGATGAAACAGAAGTTTCGCATTCACGTCTTTGTCACGTTGGTTTCAGTTGCATGACGCGGTTAGCAAAAGTAAATTTAATTCCAAGTTTCACTTTAGCCAAAGGTTCTAAGTGTCATTCGTGTGTGCAAGCGAAGCAATCTCGTAATCCCCATAAGACTGCGGAGGAGAGACACTTGGCTCCATTAGAACTCATACACTCCTCTAAAGCTAGGGAACTAAAAAGATTATAAAAACTAGCTTCCCCAAGCTTAGACTTTTCCATAGCATTAGAAATAATGGTATCCAAAGAATTAATGCTAATAACATTGCTACTAGCATGCAAATAAATCTCTCTCATATTTTTGTTGTTTTCCATTAAGACTAACTAGTAAAAATAAAAACAAGTAACAAGTGAAAATAAGCCTAACTAGTGAAAAGAAGAAAAAATAAGATATAATTGCAGAATCTAAAGAAATAACTTCGAGCACTCACACCCGAGGATGTGAGAACCTTTTACCTTACCTCCCCGGCAACGGCGCCAGAAAAGAGCTTGATGTCTACGCATGCTTCTATTCCTGTAGACAGTGTTGGGCCTCCAAGTGCAGAGGTTTGTAGAACAACAATAAGTTTCCCTTAAGTTGATTACCCAAGTTTTATTGAACTCAGGGAGTAAGAGGTCAAAGGTATCCCTCTCAAGCAACCCTGCAATTACGATACAAGAAGTCTCTTGTGTCCCCAACACACCTAATACAATTGTCAGTTGTATAGGTGCACTAGTTCGGCGAAGAGATATTGAAATACAAGTAATATGGATGTTTATAAGTGATGATAGCAATCTGAAATAAAAATCGCAGCAAGCAAACATGTAGCAGAACAGATTGTTAACGGTGTTTCAATGCTTAGAAACAAGGCCTAGTGATCATACTTTCACTAGTGGACACTCTCAACAATGATAACATAATTGAATGAATAAATATCTCTCTTCACTATGCTACTCCGAACCACTCTCCCATTGAATAACAAACACCATCTGATTGTGTAGGGGTACAAAGCACACCTTAAAGTCGCATTCCCGTATCTAGTTAACCCCACGCTGTCACTATGAGCGACCTAGAAGGTACTAGACAAACACCACGATTTCATAGGTTCATCCAACACAAGATATAAGTATCATTCTACCAAACGGTGAACACACTGTCACCTTTACACCGTGGTCAAATTGTCTACGAAGATCTCATAACAAAACCACTTGAGTATCATACCTGATGAAGAGTACATCTACATATTCAACTAGGTTACAAATCTCATGATCACATAGAGATCATACCATGGGAGAGAGAGATGAGACACATAGCTACCGGTAGAGCCCTCAGCCCCGGGGGATAACTACTCCCTCCTCATCATAGGAGATAGCAACGGCGATGAAGATGGTGGTGGAGTCAATGGAGATGGCTCCGGAGGCACTTCCCCATCCCGGTAGTGTGCTGGAACAGAGATTTCTGTCCCCTGAAACTTGTCGACGGAGGCTGCCTAGCTACGGATGTTTTTGGTGGAAAAGGATGATTCCCCTAGGGTTTATGCATAGAGGGGCTTATATAGGCAAAAGGGCGATGGCGGAGGGCACCGGGGGGGAGGGGGCACACCACCCCTAGGTGCGGCCAGGGGTCCACCCGCGCCCAAGCATGGTGTAGGGGGCTCCGGGGGGGCCTCTAGGTCTCCATTGGACTTCCTCGACCCTCCAAGACTTCTAAGACTTGTCGCTTTTGAATCATCCAATTCCGAGAATATTTCCAGAACAACTTTTCTGAAACTAAAAACAACAGAAAACAGGAAATGGCTCTGTGGCATCTTGTCAATAGGTTAGTCCCGACAAATCGATAAAAATGACATAAAGTGTAAGGAAAACATGTAGCATATGGAATGAAAACAACATGGAACATCAGAAATTAAGGATAAGTTTATGATGTATCAGCCGCCAGGTGGTGTGGTGGCCCTAGGCACCCCCTCGGGCTCCCCTTTCGACTACTTATGCCTAGTGATGGCACTTTGGGTACCATTAGGGTACCCTATATTTTCTCTAGTTCAAAAAATGAACTAATTTTATGATGACATCATCATTTTAGAAAACTTAGTTCATTTTGTTGAACTAGAGAGGGTAGAGGGTACCCTTATGGTGACCTACTTCCATCATTAATTATGCCCGATAACCCTAAAATAACTTGGGGTTCGTCATATTCCAGAGAAACACACCGAGCGCCGCCGCCACCTTGAAACCCAATTAGGGGATCAGAAGTTCCTGTTTTGGCACCCTGCTGATGCGCGTGTAACACCCGTTTGTTGGGAGACCCCAAGAGAAAGGTATGAAGAGCACACTAGCAAGTTTTCCTCAGAAAGAAACCGAGGCTGAATCGACCAGTAGGAGGAAGGAGTAATTTTAGAAGGTTGAAGCAGCTGAGATGGCAGGGCGCTCTACCGGTTTAGAAGCACCGTGGAACCTACACAACACAATCAAATCACTTTGCCCTAACGAAGCAGTGAGGTTGTCAATCTCACTGGTTTTGCTGAACACAAAGAGGTTAAACGTATGGTGTGGAAAACAGTATGAAAGAAGTAGGTGTTTATCAGTATGAGGAAAAACGACGGGGGTCCACAGTTCACTAGTGGTGTCTCTCTGTGAAAGATAAATAATATGTGTGGTGAACAAATTACAGCTGGGCAATTGACAGAAATGAAGGCTGCACTGTAGTGCAAATGCAAGACATAAAGATTACTATGTGATTCATGCGAGCATTACAACAAAATACATATACCGTTATCCAACTGCATCTATGACTAATAATCCACCCTCCGAATATCATCCGAACAAACGTTGGGTATTAAGTTGCAAGCAATAGATCATTGCAGTAAGCAAAGTGTGTAATGTAAACAATAGCATCATCCTTAGACAAAGCATTGTTGTTTTCTCCCTAATGGCAACAACACATCCTCCATCCGTCACGTTTCTGTCACTCGAGCACAAATGCAAAGGAGGCATGAACCCACTATCGAGCATAAATACTCACTCTAGGAGTTACTAGCATCTACTTGGCCAGAGCATCTACTAACAACGGAGAGCATGAAAGATCATAAAAAACATATGCATGAAGATAACTAGATAGATTGATAATCAGAAGACATAGCATTGAACATTCATCATATCCCACCAAACACAACATGTAGCATTACATAAAGATGATCTTGATCATGTTAGGCAGCTCACAAGACCTAAACATGGGTAAAAAGTGGATAGAACCACCATCTAGCTACTGCTATGGACCCATAGTCCAGGGATGAACTACTCACGCATCACATCGAAGGAGGGCATGGTGGTGTAGACCCCTTCGGTGATGAAATTCCCTCCCGATAGGGTGCCGGTGAGAGCTCTAGAACCCTCCCGATCTAGGGATGACGATGATGGAGGCCTCGGTGTTTTTCGGGGAGAAGTGGAATATATTTCGGGTTTACGCCTCGGGAGGAATAAATAGGCGAAAGGCGGAGGCGGTGGAGGCCTGGGGGGGCCCACACCACCCCACGGTGCGGCCAGGGGCGCCTCCCTATGGTGTGGGCCCCTTGAGTCCCTTCTCCGAGTCTCTCCGGGACTACGTGGAACCTTCAGGAATTCTAAGACTTCCGGGCTTCGAATTTTCCAAATCCGAGAATATTTCTAGAACAACTTATCTGAAACTAAAAACAGCAGAAAACAGGTAACTGACTCTGTGGCATCTTGCCAATAGGTTACTGCGGAAAATCGATAAGAATGACATAAAGTGTATAACAAACATGTGGGAAATAACCTGAAAAAACATGGAACATCAGAAAGTAGGGATATGTTTATGACTTATCAACATCCCCAAGCTTAGTTCCTACTCGTCCTCGAGTAGGTAAACGATAAAAACACATAATTTCTGAGGTGACATGCTACCAACATAAACTTGATCATCATAATGTAAAAGCATATGTAAGTTGAGATCATAGAACTTTAACACAATCATGATAAATAGAACTTTAATAATAAAGCATAGCAATCACCTTGCATCATGAGAAGTAACTCAAATAAAAGATCATGAATAAAAATGCAAAGAAAGATATACGTTTGTTTCAAGTATAGAGAAAGCATGGCAAAGTGATATTTCGCAAGTCCTTAAGAGTGGGGCAAAACATAAATGCCAGGACACCTTCAAAGTTTCATGAGGAAGACTAGAACAAATAGTTAGAGAACAAGAAATAACACATCATGATCCAATTAATAATGTTTCTGGGACAAATGCACATAAAACTCAGAATGGCAAATATGCTCTCTCAACTGTGCATAAAGTTAGAAGATGGATACTCAACATAAAAGTAAAAGAAAGGCCCTTCACAGAGGGAATCATGGATCACTCATGTGCTAGAGCTTTTATTATATTAATAGAGGTATTAAAATGTTTGACACTCCTCCCATCCATCTTACACAAATCATAGCTAACCGAATCCTCGGATGCCTGCAAACAATCACATACCATGGAGCAGTGTCTATATTTTGAGAGGTGTATGCAAATGTCAACGAATGGTAAAATGAAAATATAGTACGTCACAAGCCAACTAGATTTCACAAGAGAGGCTCCCATATGAAGGAAGCTACTGGTGTATAAGTTCATCCATCTTTCTCTTTTGTTTACACAATTATGCTTTGACTGATAAATTAGGGGAAAAAATAGTGAAGATATTGTGTGTGTATTAATTTGGGGCTGGGCACCCCGCTGCCAGCTCTTCTATTAATTGGATAAGAGGATGAAGCCACTAGTCCAGATTGTGAAATCCAATCAACAAGTGAGATAAAGATTCTCTATTTACGTCCTCATGAGCAAAAACAGGACCACAAAGCAGGAATAATTTTGAAGATTTTAAAGGTAACACACGAGCAATTTACTTGGAGTGGCTGTTAAATACCATAGGTAGGTAGGTATGGTGGACACAATGGGAAAACTTTGGTTTTAGGGAGTTGGATTGCACGAGTAGAATTCCATAATCAGTAATGGTGGAGGCTAGCAAAAGACTAGGAGCGACAAATCAAGAGAGCATAAGAGCCATAATCATGCATAACGATCTAAACATCATTAATCAAAGCATAAGTGGTACAAAAAATTCTAAAGCTAAATGATCATAGAGGCTATTAGTGACCGGTTCATAGTCATAAACATTGTGTGAGCATGCGCCAAGTCAACCAAATAAAATATTCAAAGGAGAATACCGCAAATTTATGCTTCAATATGACAAGAACAACTCAAGATTCTTTCAATGGCACATTAAACACTCTCAGATACTTGAGGCTAATCATACTACTCAATAACCACAAGGATTTAAAACTAAAATAACATCTAGCATGATATGAAAAAGTTCTAGCCACAGTCTATACAAGCTTCTACTTGCACCCTTAAAAATCCTACTTCAGGCAGCAATTTTTTTCCCAACAAGCACCATTCAAAATATGTTTTAACAAAAATTATCTACATGCTACAGCAATAAAACATCAGAGTAATCACATAACACTACTAAAACTAACAGCTCTGAATAAGAGATGCAATGAAAACAGGAGCTAAACAGGAATTTTTGCAATAACTAGAAAAAAACTAAGAATACTAGCATAACAAGTATTCAAATGAAAAAGCGGAGCGTGTATCTCTCTCTCAAACAAGGATGCTAGGTCCAATGATATTATTGCAGCAAGGAAAAAAAATAAAACAAAAGAAAAAGAAATAAATGCTCCAAGTAAACTTCATATGATGTGACCGAATAAAAATATAGTTTCACGAGAAGTGACCTGATAGATAGTTGATGAAGAAGGGGATGCCTTGGGCATCCCCAAGCTTAGATGCTTGAGTATTCTAAAAATATGCTTGGATGAACCACGGGGGCATCCCCAAGCTTTTTCCTTGCACTCTTCTTGATCACATATATCACCTCTTCTCTTGACAGTTGAAAACTTCCTTCACACCATACTCAAACAGTAATTCGCATTAGAGGGTTAGCGAAACAATATAAAATTCATGGTTTCTGTATGGAACAAGTGCTATTGATAGTTTTAAACATTATCTACAACCACTGATGTTTCGTGAAACAAAGAAATCCACTTGACATCGCAAAAGAGCCAGTGCAAGAAAAATGGCAGAATCTGTCAAAACCAGACCATCCTGTAAAGACGAATTTTTTCGAGGCACTTATGTTGCTCAAATAGAAAAACCTAAATAACGCAAAAGTTGCGGAATTAGCAGAGGAATAATAATAAAAAAATTCAGGAAATTCGGATCTTCCTGGATTTTCACGATTTTTTACGGTGGACACTAGAATTCTGTTTTCTGCGCAGAAATCCGAAAACCAACTCCAACTTTCGTCAGAAACTTTATTTGGCACTACTAAAACATGAAAAGAAAGATACAAAGGAGTTGTTACATAAGTATACAACCCCTTGACTCAAAGAAAACAGAGAAAAACAAAGCAACGGTAAAACCATGGGTTATCTCCCAAGAAGTGCTTTTTTTTAACGCCTTTTAGCTAGGCCCAGAAAAGTGGATTCAAGTGTTTTCAAGTGAAGAAGATGCTCACATAAGAAATATGAATTAAGAAAAAGAGAGCATCAAGAATAAAGTATTAAATAAATTTAAGTCTAACCCACTTCCTATGCATGGGAATCTTGTAAAGAAATAAATTACAGAAGCTCAAACTAGAAATCATGGGAAGATAGAACAAGAGCAACTTCAAAACTTTCAACAAAAAGAGAGGTGTTTTAGTAACATGAAAATTCCTACAACCATATTTTCCTCTCCCATAATAATTTTCAGTAGCATCATGAAAAAACTCAACAACATAATTATCACACAAAGCATGTTTGTCATGGTCTAAAAACAGACAATTCATATCAAGCTCAAAAACAGTGGGATCAAAATTTAAAACCAGCTCCTCCTTTTCCCCACTTTTAGAAGTATTAAAACAAGATGACTGATCACTCATAAAAGGTATAGGACATATTATAGCAATCGTATTTTTAGTAGCATTATAATTTATAACATTAGTTAACATAGGACCATCATCAAGAGCATTATCATATAAATTTTCTAAACAAACTTCCTCATTATCATGCATATCAACAGTTGGAATAAATAGAGGATTATCATAGGATTTATCAAATTAGCATGGATTATCATAAATAATAGTAGCAATATCATTCTCACAAGTTTCATTCATAATAGTATAAAGGTCACAAGTATAGCAAGTATCAACTTCATCAAAAGGGGATATTTCAAAAGAATCAATAGGATCATCACAACTATGAGTTAAAGAGTTACCCTCATTTGGAGGTAGACATGGGTAGCTCCATTCTTCCTCCTATTTATCATCACTCTCCTCCTCTTTTTCATCCAATGAGCTTACAAATCCAGCAATTTCTTCTTCCATAGGCTCCTGCAAGGCATTACTCTCTTCCTTAGGTTGAGAGCATTTATTAAGATAATACATTATGTAGTAATTATAATCCTTATAAATATCAAAGAAATATTCAAGTATAGCATAAATCTCATATTTATAAGGTGCATCATCAATACTTTCAAGCAAATAGGCAATTTCGAATGCACCCTTCCAAGCAACAAATTCTTCAATTTTTTCCACATCATAAAATTAATAATTTCCCTTAACATAAGAAAATATAGTTGATGGGGGGATAGTAACCCGGTAGGCTCATGCTTAGGTGAAACCCGGCCCGAAGGGAATCGCGCAAGACCCGGCCCAAGGTGGAGGAGTTTCTAGAAGGCCCAAGAGGGAACGTAGGCCTTGTAACCCGTACCTTAGGGATCACGATTATGAAACTTAGGGTTGTGTGCGGTTTCCGAGTAGGATTCCGGGTATGCCTTGTATAGGAATCCAGATAGCCGAGTAATATATAAACCGGCTCCTACGACAGAGAAAAGGGAGCTTTTACCAGATATTCGAGTATCCTTGTAATACGAGAGTCGATAGTTGTAACCCTAGATCGGAGACTCAGCGACATTGCAGTCCGAGCTACCAGATCACCTGATAGCATGATTTCCCCTGAGCTAAACCCTCTCCCAAACACCAGAGTCGATTTTCCCCAAAGTAAGTTACCCCTGGTAACGTCTGCCGTGATTATCCCACGACAGTTGGCGCCCACCGTGGGGCCTACGTCCAAGGGTGTTTACGTCACGGGAGAAGCTCGGGAAAGCATGAAGAACCTCGTCATCGGCGAGATCATCACCAACCCCGAAGGACAGAAGATGGTGGACGACTTTGGTTGGGGACCAGAGTCGGATCTGCTGGAAACCGGGTCTATCATCACGATCGGCCGGGTCAATGTCTTCGTCGGCATGGTGCGTACGTCCGGTTCCGTTCCTAACGATATTGAGTATGATTATGTGTCAGGAGAGGCGACCTGCGTTCAATCGGATGGAGAAGAATCGGTCGGGACAATCGATCCAAAAAAAGAACCCGCCACGAAGAGGGAACAGCCGGAAGAGCCGGTACGGACCCCGCGTGGCCGGGTCATAAGAGAAGATGATACCGAGTCTATCCTGCACCTGCTGGAAGATCGGTACGAGGAAGATAGCTGTGACGAGGAAGAATACGAGTCTTCGCCAGGCATCGCGCCGGGTCGCGGTCTACACAGCCCCTGCAACCAATCTTAATCAGGGAGATGTGTCAACGGCCGCGGTCGGAGTGGCGCGAGCGCTGGCCCAACAGCAAGCACCGGTTGATGGAAACCTGGTTATAGCCCGGGTCGATGGAGAGTCGGCCTCTATCACCAGCCATACCGGAGAAAGCGAGCGGCAGAGGAACATGTTTGGATTTATAGCAAACAGAACACCAGGAGCGGGACCCTCGAATCCGCGAAATCCGGCTCTGTTCAACAATAACCTAATCTTAGATCCCATGGTGTTAGCGACGGTGATAACCCCAGAAAACGCGGCAGCACGTGCCCGGGATCTGGATGTGGCTCTCCGTGCATTGGATCAACAGAGGAGAGATGTTGAAGCCGAGAAACAAGGGATGGCCGCGCGCCAGCGCGAGCTGGAAGAACTGGAGAATCGTCTTCAAGCTCAGTCGACTAGGATCTACAATCAGAGACACCAGACGAGATTACCGGCAACTGGTGGAAATTTACAACCAGCCACACTGTTCGTTACCCCTCAGGACCAACCAATCCAGGTTGTGAATCAAGAAACCGGATACCAAGCTGCAACCCTGGGAGGACAACCGGCAAACGTGCAAGCCGAGTTACCCACGTTGCAAACCGGAATCACTATTGGCAATACTGCACCACCACCACCACCACCACCACCACCACGATTTCATACCCCACGAGATCACTTCAATAACCCGATGGATAACGTATATGCAGCAACATTTGCACTTGATCGGATCCCCGTAGGAGAGTTACCCCATGCAGTGGAGACCCGACGGGCGATAGATTAGTTGCGCACAGCAGTAGCGCAGCAAGCCAATTACCCGGATAACAGGAGTGGCATGCACGGAACAACATATGTTAGTCGGCAGAATGGGAATGCCGGCCATATTCAGTCAAACTCGGCATGGCGGAGGGCAGAGCAGCAACAAATGCCGCCTCCTCCCCATAGACTGGCAACACCTGCAGCATCAGCGGCGCAAGCCATTGTGGATAGTTCTCGAGCCAGGCGTGCAACAGCCGGGTCTGCGGTATGAGGGCTGGTAGCGGTTGCACCCCCCGCCGCACCCGCCGCGGGATCGCAGTTTCCCGAGTGAGACCAGTACCGGCAAACCTCGCCGGGCCTAAGTGTTTGTCGGATGCCATCAGGGTTGAGCCTTACCCGGATAAATTCAAGGAACCGGTTAAAATAGTTAATTATGAGCCGACCATGGACCCAGAGACCTGGTTGAGTAGTTACGAGATGGCTATGTCGATTCGCAACGCATCCGAGAATCTCCAAGCCAAGTTTATGTATCTAATGATGTCCGAAGGAGCAGCAAAGTTGTGGTTCAATAACCTGCCTGAAAGATCCATCAATTCATGGAGTGAGTTGAAAACTGCCTTCATCAAACACTTCCATGGGACGTGCAGGAAGTTATTCACGATCGATGATTTAGAGCGATGTGTCCATAAGAAGGGAGAGTCGGCGCGCAGTTGGGTGCGCCGGGTTATGGAAATTCGACACTCGTCCACTGATATCCAGCCTAAGGATGCGTTACAGGCTATGGCGAAAACGTGCAAATACATACCCTTAGTACAAAAGCTGACACGCATGAAGTCTAGTCGGCATGCTTCAGAGGTTACGATGGGAGAGTTGATAGACGCGTGCAACAAACACGCCACCACAGATACCACAGAGGAAGATGTTGATGACAAAAAAGCGAAAGCCAACGCAAACAATAACGGAAGACCCGGCAATGGGACTACACTGGGTAATAACGGAGGAAGTAATGGAAACAACCAGCACAAGCGCCCATACGAAGGAAATTCCGAGTTTGTTGCTAATACAGAAGCCGGGTTTGCAAGACCCAGGGCAGAAGGAAATTTCAACGGAGGAAACTTCAATGGAGGAAATTACCAAGGACCACCAAGACCGGCTAACCATATAGAGGCCTTCAGGATGCCCTCTCCGCGCCAGAGCAGGAACGGCAGGCCGGCTAATCACTCATTAGAGCAGTGTGTGGATTTACAGAGATGGAAGAACGAGGAAATACATAAGGCCCTGCGAGGTGCAGGCCGGGGAGGAGGACCGGGTCTGGGTGGAAACCCGAGCAACGGGCCACCCCCCGCTGGTAACGCAGGAGGTGGCAATCCGGGTAATAATCAAGGAGGTGTTGGAGGTTTCCAAGCCAACCCAAAGCAGTTAGGACAGTACCACGTTCATACTACCGGGACTTCCAACAAAGATAGAAAGATACTTAAAAGAGCCGTAAACTCAGTTTATTCAGGTGTTCCGAGATATTTGAGATGGTCTGATCAAGAGGTAACATGGAGCAGAAGGGATCACCCGGAAACAATAGAACATCCGGGTGTGTTAGCTTTGGTGGTTACACCACAGGTCAATGGTTACGAGCTGAAAAAGGTTTTGATGGATGGTGGAAGTAGCATCAATATCTTATATTGGGAAACCTTTCTACGCATGGGGCTCAAGAAGTCTCAGCTGCAGAAAAGTTCCAGAGTTTTTCATGGAATCGTGCCGTGTCACTCGGCGTGCCCTGAAGGAAAGATAACACTAGAAGTTGCTTTTGGAGAGTCCAAGGATAATTTCGGAGTAAAATGGCTCACATTTGAGGTAGTAAAATTGTGCAGTCCTTATCACGCGCTGTTCGGAAGGACGGCTTACGCCAAGTTCATGGCCATGCCGTGTTACGTATACCTGCAGCTAAAGATCCCGGGTCCCAAGCAGACCATTACTATACATGGGAACCGGGTTGTGGCAGCAGAGTGTGACGAAGGAGACGCGCCAGTGGCAGAACATGCTTGCAGAAAGGAAGAGCTTAAGTATTACCGGTCTCAGGTAGACCCGGAAGATAGAACGGCTTTGAAAAGGCCGAATACGGAGGCCGAGAGAGCAAAATTTAAAGCAGCCCAGGACACCAAGATGGTGGCTTTTGTTGAGGGTGATCCCTCCAAACAATTTGCCATAGGATCTAACCTGGACAACAAGCAGGAAGAAGCACTCATAGAGTTTGTTCGTGAGAATCAAGACGTCTTTGCTTGGACGCCTAGTGACATGCCGGGTATCCCGATCGAGTTAGCTGAGCACAGTTTGCACGTTGATCCCAAGTCTCGGCCTGTGAAGCAGGGCCTGAGAAAAATGAACGAGGAAAGGAGAAAGGCTATTGGGGCAGAGATAGCTCGGCTCCTGGCAGCCGGCTTTATCATGGAGGTTTTTCACCCGGATTGGTTGGCAAATCCGGTTCTAGTGCTGAAAAGAGCAATGAGTGGAGGATGTGCATTAAGTAACAGTAAAACTCAGCTAGCTAGGGGCAAGCACAGCGATTTGGTGCTCTGAACCGTTAGATCTGTTCATCCTACGGTCTCCATTAACCGGCTAATCCCGCAGCGCACTAATTGCCTTTCTAATCGTCGAGTCGCGTCAAATGAGCTAGCCCACCATAACAGGGATGCTACTCCGCAGGCCGAGCTAGACCCTATGTGGTTAATTGGGCCGTGAAAAGTTCACACGGAACCTGAAGTAGGAGTATTATTAGACGAAGCGACGCGTCTCGTTCCTTTTATTTTTTTCCTCTCTCTTGACCCCCTTTCCCCTTCCGCCGGTGATACCCCTAGAGCGCCGCCTTCCCACGAGCATTCCCCCGAGCCCTAATGGAGCCGGCCAAGAAACCGGCGAGGTGACGCTCGAACCAGTCCATGGGACGACTCCGCCATGGCCACGCCTGCACCAGGAAGAGGCGATTCACGCGAGTCCAAAACAGTTCATTCTTGATTATTTTCATGCCCCAAGTACGCGAGGGATTGGTTCGTCTTGTTTCCCATCAGTGTCTTCATGAGAGGCTGTAGTGAATTCTTGTTTCCATGAAGTTGTTTCCAAGATTGCTATAGGTAACGGAGGAACTTCCTGGAATTCGCTGGTGCCTGTGCCCAAGGACGTCGTTTCAAACTATGCAGCTGAAGAAGCTATATATCACCCCTTTCCAGCCTCAATTTGAAGCGATTGCGTTTTCTAAATAATTTCTTGTCCTTGCATCATCATTACTCAGTGTGTTTGTTGAATTTTGACAGTACATGTTATTTCCACACCCAAGTTTAACCTCTTAATTTGTAGTGTAGTTCCTTGTTTTTCAGAAACAACCGAGACATGCTTGAGGCCCTCACTGCATTAAGTTAATTTTGTTTCCTATGCATGGACAAATTAGACAGTGCTGGTGGAAGTCAGGCCATGGAGTCAGTGTAAAACAAATGTTGGTGGATCTCTCAGCTTTGGAAGCATGCGGATGACATACGGCGTAGATTTTCTGGTGGTGGACTCCACGCCACAGCTTGAACCGTCCCTGAGACCCACATGTGGATGCCGTGCAAGAACTGGAAGGGAGCTGAAAATATTCTGATCTTTAGGACGATGCTCTTGGGTAATTGGGTTCGTAGCAGTGATGTTGAGCCCCAAAGCTTATGAGGCAATATCCATATTCTCTAGACCCGCTTTGCCTTTTCATTGACATGGTAAGATTTCTTTTCCAGTTTTCATGTCCGTTTGATGTGCTAACTTTGGCATTCAGTGTCATGCTTGAAATCCCATTGATAAATGTATAATATTTATACATGAATAAAAAGAATTGACGATTTATTTCATCTTGTGCAGGGAATATTTATGTGTCACTAGACATCATTGAGGGACAAAATAGGAGGGTGCTATTAAGGCTGAACATGTTGTATCAATCGTGGTAGGAACTTTATAAGAAGAAAAATCAGAAAAATGATTCCTCACTCCCGTTTGATGTAGCCTTGCAGGTCATATAGCTCAGAGCCTTTTACCATAAATTGTTGAATTTGTTTCTTTATCACCGGTAATTTTGCTACATGATATTGATTATAGCTTTTAGTATCCTTGCAAGGTTTTTATTGTTAACATGCTTCCCTTTTTATTTACTAGCAAAAGTGCCCGTGCGTTGCTACGGAAAAATATACATAAATAATTAAATTTTACAAAAACATGTTGAGTTTACCGATGAGAATTTCCGACCTCGGCGCAAAATCATTATATCATTCCGTGGAGATTCTGAGAAAAAAAATCATGCATGTCCCCAAACTCAATGGACAGAAATAATCAAGTGAGATCTCCTTAAATGCAATAACCCAGGCAAAATAAACGTATGTAGTCATCTCAACGATAAAAGCTATAATTTCGGAATGAATAGGTGTTCACTACACTATTGACTAATTATATGCATAAGCAATTATCATTAGTATTATTGTTCGAAAAGAACACAAAGTATTCTTCGCCTATGAATAATACTAATTATATTCTCATAGTAAACATGGATATACCTAGCTTAATTGTTGCTGACGAAAGAGGGGACCCGTATGAGGCGTATCGAACTCGTTGCTCGTCACAACTTGTCTCCGAGCAAGAGAACTTTTGTTGCTTTCATGCTTTGGATCAGGGAAACAACTTATGCATGGATAGAAGTAAGTAAAACCATGGAGATTTTTCCATCGAATGACATCAGATAATTTTCATATAGCATCTAAAGGGGTTCCACATGTCATAAGCTCCACCGACACTTCTTCCACAGCTCACCGTCTATTTTTACTTCGGAGCATTTGAAAAACTAGTTAGCGTGCACGTGCAACGCACGTCTACATAAAATGTGGCAAAATATACATATCTATGCGATGTTTTATTGAACCAATTTTGAATCATCTGTAAATGCCATTTCGTTAAACATCCCATTGTAACAGGAAAGAAAAAACATCGCCTTGATGATACACAAAGCAAGATATCGTCGGTACAGGCGTTGTGTTGCCACTTAAAATTCGAACAATCCGTATGTCATTTGTGCTGTCACTGATCAAAACAGTCAGATGTTTTTGAAAAGTTTAACACCCCGATTATTACAACAACCAACCAAATATTTAACACGCACAAAATATTAGAAGAGAAATAAAATATCATGGTCGTGTGAATTCACGGAATGTGCAGCCCAAATTCCATAGTGAGAATATGTCAAATGTCTCATCATGTTGGCTACATTTGAAAACCAAAGGTCTATCATTCCGTGCGATAAAAAAGCCAATAAAATACTTTTTTCTCTCTGTATCTAACCTGCTATGATATTAATGCACTGAACATTAAATTATCCATGGAACACCAGCTCATGACTCACGAGACAAAGCAGTAATGGATCTTTGCAAGCAGTTAGGATGTTGGTGAGAATCAAGCTGCCTCCTTCGTCTATCCATAGAACACCAGCTCAGAGTCATGTATCACCTGCCACATACCAGGTGTTGAACCATGGATATCTTGTCCTCTCGCCATGGTATTTACCTCAAGTTTCCAACAAATAAAATATCATATTTTCAGTTCGATCTAGATGCTGCACAAAATATTCAAGAAATGTAGCAGCCAATTTCATATCTTAGCAAAACAACTAAATTTTAACAACGAACAGCTGGGATTCTTCTACAATTGAATCAAATAGGGCCACCTAAATCAAGGCTAACCATACGATATTTCTTCCCATATCGTGTTTATTTACTTTGGTTGTTGTTTTCTACTTATCTCTCCTAAAAATAAATCCCGCTAAAATGTGCGAACTGGTAGATCACATGCTCTCCTAGAGTTAACAATAGTACAGAAACAAATTGAAATTGTAAGGAAAATCGAATATGCAAGATAAATACCTCGTTTATTCCAGCATGCAGCAGATACTTGTCATAAAAATATGAAGCTTTTCACTGATGCTCCCCTGATCCAATGCACTTGAGTATCCTTCATATGTCAATGATTCAAAATAAATCCCAAAATTATTACTAAAAATATTTTGTAACCAGCTGTATGAGCTGGATGACAAGAAATTATGTATAGAATATGTGCGTATACCATACCAAGGGACTCAATTTGGTGCAGGCAAGGTCATGTTCGAGGTACCTGGAGCTCCTGGTAGTGCGGCGGGCGCTACACCAAGGTAGTGCAGTTATTGGTGCATGAAGGATATGATGATTCTCCCAATTCACCATTAGATATATTATGATTCAGTACCAATGATTTCTAGACTGTGCAATCTTGATTTCAGTATTTATGAGAAGTTAAAAAAAATGGCATTGACAGTGGCATCTCTTGCATCTGACCTGTCCGAAAATATACCCAAGAAAGATCATGTTGCCTTAACAAATAAGGAAAAGGCTGGCATTCAAGTGTGTGCAATTTAACATGTTGTGAGGATTATCTCACTTCAGCTACGCTGCTTTACAAAAACTCAATATAATAAAAGCCAAAAATACAAGAAAAAAACATGGATGGATGGAATGATGGAGGGAAGCGTCAGATGTTGCATCTCACTGTCAATATAATAAAAGCCAAAAATACAATAACAATGCATGGAAGGATGGAATGAGAGAGGGGAGCGTCGGATGTTATATCTCATTTTCAAACGTCATTTCTTAAACGACATATAAGTCAGTTACTTTCCATATTCTAAATCTGGATTGTGAGGATTATCTCACTTCAGCTACGCTGCTTTACAAAAACTTAATATAATAAAAGCCAAAAATACAAGAAGAAAAAACGCATGGATGGATTGAATGATGGAGGGGAGCGTCGGATGTTGTATCTCACTCTCAATATAACTAGTAATTCTGCACGTGCAAAGCACGTGTTCGCATAATGCAACCTAAATCATTGGTAAACTATATATGAATATGATAGATTGCGGCTTCTCGCATCATAGATTAGGTCCATATAGATTCAAAACTGGCTATGATTGTAAAAAAGACTTTGTGGTCCAATGAACCATCTATAAAGTTATTAATGGTTGGATCCCTTCTTGGGATGGCTTGGAGAAATCTATCATATTCATATATGATCCCTTCAACATAGCACGTAACTGAAGAATAAATTGTGCAGACACGTGTAACATTTAGATACAAACTTTGAGGTTTAACCAAAGAAATGGTACATGGATTTGGGGAGTCATATAATTTGTCAGTGGTGTCATAGATAAGAACGGAGATATAAGACGCGGGCCTCCGAGCATCCTGACCACACTGTGAGCCCATTCGTTTCACCCTGGCTCCTCACCATCCATGGCGCTGACATTGTCGGCGGCTTGACATTCCGCGAAGCTCATCAGGTGCATGAAGCTTTACATTGGAAGACTGGCTCAGTCCATGAAAAAATCAATTACTATGTCCACCTACATTACAAATCATCGTCTGAGTTACGCAGGTGGTTGGGAAAAACAATAAATCATGTTTACGTCCTATGCATTACACTAATCTATATCTGTGAGTTATAATAAAGTACACTAAAAATGATCCTTCTTGAGGTCATGGACTCATGGTAAGAAACAACTGAAATCAAGCGCAAAGAAAGACAGTAACAGAGTTGAGCACCACATGCCTGCATGATCGCCACCCTACTGAAACTCAAGCAATCTTCATTTCGCTGACAAAAACTACACTTGCTATCTTAAATTGATGAGAAAAGACCATTTGTTTCGTTCAAATGCAGGTCATTGCCTCTAGCAAAAGCAAGAGCTTGATTCATCAGGGCCGCTGCAAGTGTTTAATCATTCATGCAAAAGCCTGCAAGTGTTTATGCATTGCTTATGACTTAGGAATAATGTAAGAAAACTGTCGCTAGATTGTACAAAGACCTTGCCGTCGCTACATTGAACAGAGGCCTGTTGCAGCATTGGTAGAACTCAAGAAGTAAAAGTGCAAAACTGAAGAAAGTCGAGTTGTGGACGGCAGTACCGTGCAGGGGACGTCGTGGCGGCGGAGGGTGTCCGTGTTAGCTGTGTTGATGCCTTCTCGCGGGTGTCTTGTGGCGCTGGAGATGGGGAGACGCGGGCCGGCGGCCGGCCGACGGCCGGCAACGGCATGGATGCAGCGGGGAGGCGCCCTGAATGTAGTGGGGAAGCAGCCTGGAGGCGCGGCCGGGATCTGGATGCCCGCGCATGGCTGGCTGGGGGAGGCGGCGTGCAGGTGGTTCGGCGTCGTGCGATGGGATTTTTTTGTGCGGATGCTGCGGGCGTGATTAGGGATGTACGGGTGTTGTCTGCTCCGCCATGATGAGGCGTCAAATACGGGGTTGTTTTCATTCGTTGGATAAATCATTTGTATGGCTACGATCTGTTGGATCTGACGCTCTCTGTCTTTTTATATTAGTGTAGATGGAGTACGCTTGAAAGATGACATGCGGAGTTCTAATTACATCGTAAAAACTAACAGGTACTAAAAACCCGCCTCCCTCCAAATTGAAGTATCATCATCAATGTAAAAATTTAACTATGGTCTGAATCCTCATATCCCCGCAATTATCCTCATATCCCTGCAATTATCCTGCACAAACCTAACGCTAGGAAAGATACTGGAAAGACAAACTTCAATACTCGCACTGCCTGATTGAATATGGCACACTGATACAATTGGTGTCTCCTAGGAAACAGAACACCGTCCAAATAAACAGCAACTTCAGAATATTAGTTACTAACTGCAGTTGACAAAATCTGATCATACAGATTTTTAAGTGATCAAAGATACATTAGCCTACTAACTACAGCTATTTCACTTGAACTAATGATACTGGTCCACTGATTGACGAAGGTGCCAGTTTAAACAAAAGATTGTGAACCTGAAAAAATTGCAGGCAAGCTTGGGAGTTCGCATGCGTCCGGCCGGAGCAGGGGACGTGCGGGATGGCGCGGACGTCGGCGTTCCGCCGTTAAGATCTGCCTCGTTTCTCGTCTAGGCGTTGAAGGCGGCCGGCGTGAAGGGTGGCGCGAGTCCCGTGCTGGATGCCCGGTGTTGAGGACGGCACGAGTCCCCTGTGGACGGCCGGCGTGGAGGGCGACGCGAGTGCCGTGATGGACAGCCGGCGTTGAGGGCGGCGCGCCCGTGCTGGACGGCCGGTGTTGGGCGGCGCGAGTCTCGTTTTGGACGGCCGGCGTCGAGGGCGGCCGGAGTCTCGTGCTGGACGGCCGGCGTCGAGGGCGGCGCGAGTCCTGGCGTTGAGGGCAGCCGGTGTTAAGGACGGCGCGAGTCCCATGCTGGCCGGAATAGTCGTTTGGGTCGGTCGCATGGTGATGGCGATCGTGCGGCAACAACGGCCGGACTGCGCTTTGGTCGTTCTTTTTTTCCGGATGCGGTAATCTGAATTATAGCTGGAAAGGCATGATTACCGCGTGCAGCGCGTTGTCTGCCGTCTCGCGATGTGCCGTCAAACACGGAAGAGGCTGGAGACGTTAGATATTTTGGCTTAAGGGCCCAGATGATTTGGATCTGACCCTCTGGGTCTTTTTATATTAGTGGTGATACAGGAAGTACTACTAAACATCGATTTGTTTTCCAACATAGTAGTGCATGATAAACTTATAGTTTCATCTCAAGGATCCCACACATACTGCAGAGAGGAACTTCCCTTAGATATATCATGATAGCTAAATGCCCGTGCGTTGCTACATTATAAAACTTATTTTTTGTGAAGTTGAGTTTTTCTTAAGGTTCTTTTGTTAGTGAAGAAGTAGAACAATATGCAAGGAACATGGGATTGTAAAAGCTTACAATTCGACACTTTAAATCTTGAATTTTATTTTGCCAAAAGTCAATTAGTCCAGTAAGATATTTGTTCGATCTTGCATTAGTTTCTGACCTTTAATCTTGTACTAATTACAACTGGCTTTAGTTACATTCTACAACTGGCTTTAGGTCGGAATGCATTCTCCCAACCACTAAATGGCTATGAAAACATTCATTCTTTAATACTACCTCCATTTAGAAAAATAAGACGTATTTCGTTTTGTTTGACCGAGGCTTTGATCAAGGATTACACATTAATATGCGACATATGTGATAGACTCATAATCATAGCGACGTACTTTTGAATAGGAATACAATTATATTAATTATAGGTCAAAACAATTATATATAAATAGACTAATTATTGGTCAAACCGTTGGTCAAAGCAAACAAAATACACCTTTTTGCGAAACGGACATGTTACAAAGAATACAAATACTAACCTAGTCAAACCAGACAGTCCATGCCGCTCCTCAACAAGTAAAGGCTCACCAAAGTATTGGTTTTTGAATAGTGGTGATAGTCCGTGCCTTAATTTTGCAGATTCTGCCTGATCCAATTTCTCTATGCCTATGCATTTTTCAGGAAGTTCCCTATCATCGCAGCAACAAGATACTATATGTACGGGACCAAACTGTACAAGCTTCTCCTTAATATCTATCCTCTTGTTCAAAAAGAAAGTATACATGTTCCTGGAGACTGATGCCCGAATCGCTGAAGCTGAATGGAATAATCAACTTCATGCTGGGCGATGTTTCTCTTCATTCGCCGAGTACACGCATGAGATCGGCACGAAATTGCCTTGGCTGCTTGCAGAGATGGTCATGGCCTAATCTTATGGACGCACCCAGCGAGACACATGGCGCAGGCGGTGGCATGGGGCGTTGGGGAGAGTGCTCTCGGCCGCGGCCATCTGATGGAGCACGGAAGGAATTGGATCCGGACACGCAGAAGAGGAGTTTTCCCAATCTTTTGGCGCACGCGAACGATGGTCTTTTCCGCTTTGCTGGACGCTTCACTTTGTGGTTATTTTAGCTTTTGTAAACGTTTCGTGTTTACTTCGATTTGCTTAGGGTGGCAGGGTGGGTAATTTGTGTCTAACTTTAGGGATAGTTTCAATGACCTACCAAACCAAACCAAACCAAGGAAGACTTAACGCCTTTATTATTAGGTATAGAATATAACCATGACAGGGTACTCAGTTTGATGCTAAGCATGACCAATTCATGCAGCAGGATGCATGAGCGAGTTGATGGAAATCATCTCTCTGCCAATTTTTGTAGCCTTTAGGTACTATATGAAGCACTCTTTCCTGGTCTATAGATCCCATACTGTGTACACTTTATCATAATTGCAATCTGGAGGAAGCGATGTGAAACTATTGAATTTTTTATTCTCTATGATGAATTGTATGAGAATTTTGATGACATGAACCTTTAGGAGAGCTTATGGCATAAATGGCAGTTCCTTTTAACGTTTTACAAATTGTAACTTGTGGATCTTACCAATACCATGCAGCCCAATATCTCAACTAATCCACACTTAAATTGACTGTGTTTTTCATGTATTATGTGTTTATTGAAGTGTATGAAGCTATTTGTTAAGTAATAATTTAGATGTTTTGAGCTAACTCTGATCGAAGGCTATCATGTGAGAACATATTTATCGTTTGCCTTTTGTTAATCAACCATATGGATTAGCATCTCTCATATAATTAGAGAATAAATGCTTCATCCTTACAATTTTTGCAGATGGAGTTGTTTGAGGAAGCAGATTCAGATTCGGCGCTACCGATCAGTTCACTCTCTCTCCCCCCCATATATATTTTATTAGTTTCCTCTTACAGTGGAAAATGACATGAGTCATCGACTAAGAAAAAAAAGGCTCACCTCTAAGCTGACACAAATCATTGTCTTCGAGTTGCATATGATATATGTTCAGACTGATGTTAGAAATCAATTTTCTATTTCCCTATGAGCAAGGACTAGCTGTTGTATTATCCTTGAAACTATTATTTTGACTGTAGAAGAAACTATGAGGTGCCACCAAATCAGTAAGGAGCCTTTTGTTAAACCATATCCACTTACAAGTGTTCCTGTCCCATTATTCATAATATTTATTGTAGTATATGTTTGTGTTACGCATTCTGAAATCTAGCTGGCATGAAACTCATCTTTAACTATGCAATGGTATGCAGATTTATCGATCACTATATAAATTGTATTGTCACTGTGGTGCTGGTTATTTGGTCAAAGTTGCAGTTTTCCGCTCAAGCACTATAACAAGACCTATTACCGTCCCGTCCCGTCCCCCCCCCCCCCCCAAAAAGAACAATTACCATTTCACAGTTTGCTCGTTGTATATCACTTTGATGTGGTTTTCCTGTTTATCTCTTTGGTTGTGCTTATGAATACTAATTTTTATTGAATTTTTTTACTTTGTTGGTCAGGTGTACAATGCCTTTAGATGAAGCAACAGAATGAAAAGGTTGTGCAGCTCTATACCAGCAACACGAGAGAGTGAACAAACTAGCTGTTTGTATGAGTAGTGGAAGGATCTAGAATCTGCCGGGAGAGGCTCAGATCGGTTGAGTAGGTATTGCTCTTTGACCAAACTGCAAAATTGCTTCAAAACGACCTAAACTCGCAGGTGGGCATGCAAAAAGTGCAACCATTGAAATCGGAACATTATGGGCCAATTCAATATGATATTAGCAACATAGTATGTTTATTTACAATAGCTTTGGAACATGCCGAAAAACTGTATGTACCATCAATGTTGTCCATTCGACTGTTTCAAAATATATTGTTTTGCTCATTAGAAAAAAAGGAAAAGAAAATTCACCAATTGCATCACTCATGTAAGCAATGTCGAAAATTCCTTGACATTGAGTTTTATTCAGATGCATTTCCTAAATTTATAGATGTTTCTATTTTACATATTTTAAAACATATTTTCTTAATTATTATTCGATTAGGACGGGCGCGGCAACGCGCGCTTATAAGGTCTAGTAGATTATACGAGTCTCAACAAGCATTGCCCAAAGGATCTGTTCGCCCTTCCGAGAATAGATCAGATTATAGATGCAGGGGCAGGAAGTGATCTATTGAGTTTCCTGGATGCTTATTCCGGGTATCACCAGATCGAGCTCAAAAAGGAAGACTGGGAGAAGACATCGTTCATAACCCCCTTTGGAGCTTTTTGCTACAAAACCATGACTTTTGGGCTAAACAACGCTGGCGCAACATACCAGCGGTGCATTCAGAAGTGCTTTGAGGATCAGATTGGATGCAACGTCCATGCTTATGTTGATGATGTGGTGATTAAAACAAGGAAAGCAGAAACATTCATTGATGAACTAAAGGAGACGTTCAAGAACCTGAGAAGATACCAGATGAAGCTTAACCCCATAAAGTGCGTATTTGGGGTCCCAGCAGGCAAGTTACTCGGTTTTATTGTTTCTGAGAGAGGGATTGAGGCAAACCCGGAAAAGATCAAGGCCATCCAGAGCTTGAAAAAGCCGGAAGGCCTGATGCACATTCAGAAGCTCACAGGATGTGTAGCAGCGTTAAGCTGGTTCATATCCAGGCTTGGTGAAAAAGCGATACCCCTATACCGACTCTTGAGAAAAAACGACAAATTTGTATGGGACCAAGAGGGGGACGAGGCGTTTGAAGCTCTAAAAAAGCAGTTATCTGAGGCACCGATTCTGGCAGCGCCGGGTCCCAAAGAGCCCATGTTGTTATACGTTGCGGCCGGGCCCCGGGCAGTCAGCGCAGTGGTCGTAGTTGAGTGCAAGGAGGAAGGAAAGGATCATCCGGTACAGAGGCCGGTTTATTACGTGAGTGAGGTCTTATCGGAAGCAAAGCAGTGTTACCCGCATTGGCACAAGATGGTTTTTGGGGTCTTCATGGCCAGCCGGAAATTGAAGCCGTATTTTCAGGAACACCCCATAACAGTGGTTAGCTCCATACCAATGGCAGATATTATCAGAAATTCAGAGTGCGACAAGCAGAATAGCCAAGTGGGCCATCGAGATGGGAGATTATCACATCAACTACGAGCCTCGGTCTGCAATCAAGTCCCAGGTTTGAGCTGATTTTATCAATGATTGGACTCACACAAGCATGCCCACAATGATGCCAAGTTCCGAGTCTTGGGTGATGCACTTTGACGGTTCCAAGCAATACGAGGGATCAGGAGCTGGGGTGATACTTACATCACCAAAAGGAGACAAATTGAGTTACGTGTTGCAAATTCACTTCGATTGCTCCAACAATGTGGCCGAGTATGAGGCATTATTACACGGACTTCGAGTAGCAAAGGAGATGAATATCAGGCGAATACGGTGCTATGGAGACTCGGATCTTGTGGTACAGCAGGTCTCAGGAAGCTGGGATAGAAAGGATGCAACAATGGCAGCATATCGCAGAGAGGTAGACAGGGTGGCCGGGTCTTTTTCCGGGTATGAGGTGGAACATATTGACAGGCGAAAGAACGAGGCAGCAGATGCGCTCGCAAGACTCGGTTCACGCCGAGAGTCGGTTCCACTTAATGTCTTTCTTGACGAGTTATGGCGGCCTTCTGTCAAAACCGAATCTGAAGAAGAGGTGGCTAACCAAGACCCGGATTTGGAGCTTGTGGCCGCTGTACGTGCTATTCCCGAGTGGACGGAGCCATTTCTAGCCTACCTGTCACGGGGCGAGTTACCACCACAGGAAGTTTTATCCATGCAAATCCTAAGATGAGCAAAGGGCTATTCTATCATCAATGGGGAGTTGTATAAAAGAAGTGTCGCAGGAGTCTTTTTGCGCTGTGTAGCACCAGAAAAAGGCCGACAGATTTTGAAGGAGATCTGATGGCTAGGTTGAGACTCCAAGTGCAGAGTGTGTAGCTAGTGGCAAGCCTTCTTCCCCACGAGGGTGACTCGAGGGTTTATATCGAACTCTTGGGGAGCCAGTATTTCAGCAGTTTTCTTCCAAGCTTCCTCCAGGATCCTACAAACAAGTAGAGAATTTTGTGCCCTCAACCTCACCAAGTGGTTGTCAAGCACAAGGTGTGAGACTTCTAAATTTCAATGCAAAACTGAAAGTAAATGTGCAATAATTAAATCTAATACTAAATGCAAATGAGAAAATAAATATGCAATGGATTGTTTTTGTATTTTTGTGATGCAAGTGGTGATGGAGATAATGTAAATTCGAAGTGGAGATGCAAGTAAAGTAAAGTGCAAGTAAAGTAAATTGCAACAAAGTAACTAGAGTGTTTTCTTATAATTAAAATAGGACCGGGGTTCATGGTTTCACACTTGCATTCTCTCAAATAAAGTGGTAGACGGTGGACATAAAGAATTACATGTGCGATTACAATAACATGTTTAACATTGAGTACTTTCATATGGGCATCACGTCCTAGCATAGAGATCTCTACGGTCATATTGATCCCTCTTATACTCCACCAAGATGCGAAATAAATCATAACACCTCGATAATTAAGGAAAAACCAGAGTATAGCTTTAAGCAATGTGACATGAAGTTGAAGTAAGAACTTGCTAGATCTAGTCATGGAGATTGATTAGTGTCACTTCAAATCCCCGGTAACAAGGTACTCCTTTTTATCCCTAGTGAGGTAACTAAGAAAGGTTTAACAAAACCTAAGTGGATCGCTGAACTTCTGTCACTTTCACAGCACTAGCCACCCCCCGTTACTCCAACTAATGCACCCATCACCCCACACACGCTCTCAAGAACTAGATTGATCAAAGCTAGCAAATAAAAACGGGGTACATAAGATACATCTACTCAAATAACTCAAGAGAAACAATTGCAATCTCAGATTCAATAACTCATAGAAAAGATCCACCACATAGGAATTACAACGGTGCCCGTAATCATGTGAGGCAGCTCATACGGATCTAATTAGTGAAGCACAGAGAGAGAGAGATACAAGTGCTACTTCCACAAACCCATAGCCCTGGGGTGGACTACTCCCTCTTCATGGAGATGTCGATGGAGATGACGTTGGAGGGGTAGGAAATCACACCGGCGGCGCCCCGCCGGAGTTTTCCCCCTCCAATCTGGAACTTACGGTCTTTGTTTCGGTGTTTCGGTGTTTCGGCGGCGCTCCTCTCCGTAAGGGTACGGGGGACCCTTTTTATAGTCGGTTTTAGGTCAAAACGGAGTCGGTAAGTCGAAGATGGAAGGAATTGGGGCCACATGGGCCAAAAGGGGGCCTCTCACACGGCCAAGGAATCTGGCCGCGTGGAGGGTCCTCTTTTGGAAAACGGGGTTTCTGATAGGCAGGGTTAATTCCATAAAAGTTGGGGGACTATGTAATTTAACCCCAAAATACTATAAAACATTGAATTATACCCTTATATGATGCAATATGTAATAGAAAACCATGTGAAAATATGCAAAATTCATCTATGCATTTTACATGCATCAAGATCCATGAAGGCGATTGTGGGCATCATGCCTCCACAAGATCCCTTGTGGCTAAAGCATATCGGCACGGTTTCTTCTGGCTCATGGCTTTAGCGGACACAGAGCGTTTGGTGACAAGGTGTGATGGATGTCAAAGGTATGCTCGCCAAATCCATGTGCCGGCTATGGAGCTGCGAACAATCCCGCTAACCTGGTCGTTTGCAATTTGGGGTTTGGATATGGTGGGCCCCTTTCACATGTCGCCTTGCAAAAAGACTCGTCTTTTGGTGGCTATTGATAAGTTTACTAAGTGGGTTGAAGTTATGCCCGTCACCAATTGTGAAGAAGTCATAGCAGTCAAGTTTCCGAAAAAGACCATCTATCGGTTTGGATATCCCCACAGCATAATAACAGACAATGGAACCAACATGTCTCTAGGTGAGATGGAGAAGTTCTGTGGAAACAATGGCATCCGTCTCGACGTAGCCTCGGTAGCCCACCCACAAGCTAATGGACAGGTGGAGAGGGAAAACCAGGAGTTACTTCGTGGATTGAAACCACGACTGAGAGTCCTGTGCCCCAGAGCTGCTGGAGCATGGGTTGAGGAGTTACCATCAGTGGTTTGGAGAATTAACACCACACCTAATAGGTCTACTCAGATGACACCGTTTTTTATGGTTTATGGTGCAGAGGCAGTTCTACCGAGTGACATTATTCATGATTCACCCCGAGTGGAGGCTTATGTTGAGGTGGAGAACAAGAAGATCCGGCAGGATGCCGTGGATATGTTAGAAGAGAACAGGGAGCAAGCATTGGAGAGATCAGCCATATATCAGCAGGATCTGAGGCGATACCACAACCGGCGAGTCAAAACCCGGGTCTTCCAGGAAGGAGACCTGGTATTACGCCTGGTACAATCAAAGGAAGGAAGGCATAAGTTATCCCCACCATGGGAAGGCCCGTTCATCATAAGCCGGAATCTGCATAATGGATCATACTACTTAAAATAGATGCAAGGGAAGAGTCGGATACTGTCAATGACACCACCCATACCACCTCATCCATGCAAGAGCGGGAAAGAGCATGGAACGTGGCTCAGCTCCATCCCTACTACACTTAGCATAGAGTAGGTTTACAAGTTGAATTACACGATGTAACAGGCAGCAGGTTTCAAACGCACTCTTTTCCTATCCAGGGTATCTAAGAGGGCTGGAGGGTTTTTAATGAGGCGGCTTGCTGACCTAACTTTTCTCATATCAATAAAGAGATGGTTAAACTATGATATTATTTCCTTTTCTGTTAGTTTGCTCTTAATTTTCCTGTCTCACTTTACTCCATAGCAGGTAAGTATTTATCGTTTAGTTATAACGCATTAAGTTTAAAAATTTCATAGATTGCATATATAGGTCTTGGGGGCTTATTACTTGAATAGTACAGCTATAATCTCAAGACCCGGCCACGATGCCATTAAGTTATGAGGACCGATTACTTGCAATAAGTACGGTTACAATCTTATAACTGGACAATAGAGCGACACTTTCTTGATTTCTCTTGTTTAAGCTTGATGTGACTCGCAATAATGTGGTGTGTCTTGCTAACGTATAATCACAATCAGTCATGATGCCCATGGGGACTTGCCTGACCCTGTTTTCATACAGTTATAGCAGCACTGAATATCCACGCGAAAGCCGGCTTACAACAAAGAGGATCAAAAGGTCATCCAAACCACAAGCTATGCGGAGTAAAAGGCTAAAAGCCGGAAACTCACAATGTATTAAGCATAGCTTCAAAATTTATATGGGTAGCTATATATTTTGGGCCTTGGCAAAAACAGGCAGTTTTTCTGAAAACTACAAATCCCTAGACTCAAAAATTCGGGTCTTGGGGACTTGGGAATTTGAGAAAAGCAACAAACTGTTTAGCTATCGCGCTTAAAAACCCAACAATCCGAGTCTTGGGGACTTGGGGACTTAAGAAGAAAAGTTCACCCGGTCAAAAAATCCTGAGACCCGGAAACCGAGTCTCATAGATGTGGAAAAAAAAGATCAGAAAAGCAGCAAAAAAGTTTAAGATTGGAAAAAAGCATCTTGAGGAGGATGGCCAAAAGGGCCACCAAAGCCATTAAAGTTTAAGCGTATTACAAACCAGGGAAATAGTATCAAAAGTGCACAGGCGCACTATTAAATGAATAATTGTATCAGGCATGTTACACAACGCCTATTGGCCAAATAAGTGTTTTTGGGCGAAAAGCGGTAAAAACTTCACTCGGCATCCATAGCCGAGTCTTCAGCAGCAGTCTTGGTAGCCGGGTCTTTAGCATGCTCTTCTGTGGTCTTCCCTGCCTCCGTATCCGGGTTAGTTGTGGCATCAGCACGAGCTGGAGGGGGAACAGCTGGAGTAGACGAGGATGGCGCAGTGTCGGCCTCGGCCTTCCTCTTGGCAACCTCCTCCTTCCACTTGGCTAGCATGTCAAAGGGCTCCGGGAGATCGGACGGGACTGGCTTGTCTTCAGCATTGTAGGGCGGGGTGAGCTTGTTCACATCCAGCTTATCGGCTATCAGGCTTCCCGAGTGACGTACCTGAGCATGGATAGACTTGTAGTCCTTACCAGAGAACCTTGAGCCATCGTTGTTAAACTCGGGGAACCTATTCACGAGCGTTGCCGACTCAAGCCTAGGAAAATAGGCTTTGGCCAGGGCAAGGCCGCGGGTTACCCCAACCCGGCAAGCTGAACGTTTCCAGTGATCAATCCAGGCGGGGATAGTCGAGCACGTGTCAAGCATCTGGTTCACGCCGCCATAACCGCCAGGCCACTTCACAGCTTCCAGGGTCCACTTGGTACCCACAGAGAATTGCCGGATTACGGCCTTCAGGGTCTTTAACTTTTCAATGTCATCTTCATCTTGAACTTCTTCACCCGGACCTGCAGAGTAACAGGAAAATTAAAGCGATGAGAGTCGGGTTATAAACCCTACAAAACGAGGAATCCGGGTTATAGTCAGGAAGTTAGGATTTTTTACCAATCAGGGAGCGGTAAGTGTCGGCAATAGAGGCTGATACTTTCTTCAGCATACCCTCAGCGTTCTGGGATCGTTTCTTGTATTTTTTGCAGTATTTGGCAATGTCCATCACCTCAGCTTCCAGCTCTTCCCGCAGCTTGGTCTCAGCCTGGAGGAGTTCGTTGGTTTTCGCCAACATTTCCTCCGACCGGGTAACATAAGCCTGCAGAAGTAGACAAGGAAAAATCAGTCGGTTGAAGAGTAAAAGCTGGGTATGACAGGTTATACAGTTATGGAAGTACCGAGCAAACTCTATCCAGTTAACTCGGAACTTGGGGACTAGTTGAGTATCTAAGCAATATTGGCTAAAGTTACCTGGTGCTCAGCTGCTAGGGACTCAAGGATATCTCGTTCATTGGTCTTCAGAGAGTAAAGCTCATCTAGCATCCCTTCAAAGTCAAGGTTGCTGAGTTTCGGCCTGGAGGAGCTGGGGTTCTAGTTACCCGGTGGCGGGGTCCTTTCCTGCTTTAGCGGGATGATCCGGGTTGCCTGGGTGTTAGGGGCGGGGGCACCCCTCTGTGATCCCAGAAACTCGACATCATCATTGGCCGGCTGATGTGTTGGCAAGGGAAACTCGGCCTCCTGGTCAGCAGGGTCATCCAGTTTTTCTTCTTCTTCACCGCCAGCTGTGGGCTGCACAACGTTCTCCGGGTCTTCCATAGCCGGGTTATCGACGTTCATATCCTCAGGGTCACTAAGTGTAACCTTGGCTCTGAGAAAGAAAAAGGAACAGTTAGTAGATAATAAACAAAAGACGTGGAAAATAGTAGTGTATTGACTAACAAGGAAAGTGAAATATCCGGTATTCACGATGAAATCCGCTGGGAGATTGTTGCTGGACCCGGAAGATGCTGACAAAGAATCGGAAAGTGAGACCCGGAGTTGTTCGGCTAATGGGTGATTCGGAGAAGGATATCTTTGAGGAATATGAGATGGATGAGTTTGGGGAATAACGGCTCGGCGAGCGGGTGACAAAGGGATACCCGGGTGAAGAGGATCGTCACCCGGAGAATTCCGGGTTATCCTTCGTTTGTTTGGAGCAGGTTCCTTCAAGTATGGTGAATTGGTTAGACGCTTGTTAAGTTCGCACATACTGGCATACGAATATGGCTTGGAGGTCATGGAGGAATAGGGCACCTTGAAAACAACACTCTGGGTCTTCCTTTTTGCCCCAACCTCTGCCTTCGGCTCAGCCTCACTCTCTTCCGACTGAGTGTCTTCCTTGTCCTCTAGCCCTGGTAAATGAGGAGCACTGTCGGAAAAGGGAAAGATTTGGTCTAACAAGTTAACGAGGTAAGTGTAAAGATAAGACCCGGATTTACCTTCATCACTATCAGCCGGCTCCTCGTCCTCCTCCGAGTTTTATGAAGGGGGAGGGGTGGCTATCTTCCAAAACTCATCGTCTTCCTGTGTAAGAAATACAGAGACAAAGGTTAGTATATATGCATAAGAAATATCAGTCGGATAAAGAGGTTAAGCCGGTTCTGACTGGAGGATCCGGGTTAGAGCAAGTGAAGGGGCTAAGCCCGGATATGCTCCTGATGACTTCGAGTTTTTCAGCCAAGAAGTTCTTCATGGCTTTGTTTATGTCCGCATCCGGGTAATTTTTCTCCGAGTATCGGAGAGAGTCGGTGACGTGCCCAGAATAATCGCACATGAGCTTGGGCCGGATGTTGTTTGGCTGGATCCAGCAGCTTACCCAGGTCTTTATCAGATTAGGCCCAAGGAGACCTTGGGCAGAAAGCACAGCGAGCTTGTGAAGAAGAGGCTGGATAGATTGCCTATCGGCCTCGGGTGCGAAAGAGTTCAGATTATCGGACAAGGAAAGAATTTCATCAGAGAAACCCGGCAGTAGCTTCTCGCCGGGTAAAGAAGTGTCTTGGCAATAGAAATAGGTTTTCTGACAGTGTTTTACATGTGTGTGGAGGCTAAGAGTCGGCATCAGAGAGTTTTTACGTCTCTGAATTGAGACTCCTCCACAAACTAGGAGGGCCCCGTCACCGCTCTCCCGGCAGGGTTTGCATTGAAAGAGTTCAAGAAATAAGGCTAAGTTGGGAGGAACGCATAAATAAGCTTCACAGAGGACTATGAAGTGGCAGATGTTAAGCATAGAGTTTGGGCCGATATCGAATACTCGGAGCTTGTAGTGATCCAAGAGTTCCCGGAAGAAGGGGTGACCCGGGGGCGGAAACCCCGGGGATCACGTGCTCGACGAAGACGACCACTTCATCCAGGCCCGGTGAAGGCCGGGTCTCTTCGCCGGGTATTCTCCAGTGGATCTCTGACCAGGTGGGCAGGACACCTGACTCGGCCAGCTCGTCAAGCTTGGCCTTCGTGACAGTCGATTTCGCCCGATTGGCGGAAATCGACTGACCCGGCTTTTGCTTACCGGCCGGGTTTTTGCCCTTCGGCTTGGCGGTAGCCTTAGGAGCCATGGATTGTAGATCTAGATAGAGGTAAAATGCGGGTGAATAAATGTTGATAAAGTTAAAAAACACAACTATTTTGTACAACAGGAAAAGGAGAAATAAAACAACTAGGTGTTTTCGATAGACATGGATAATGGATCTAGCTAAAAGAGCACATGGTGGAGAGATATGAGACGGGAAATTGCAAGGATGTGCCCAACTAATGGAGAAATATCGGATGATTGTAGAGTGAGATTCAAATCCCAAGATACTAGCACGAGATTGAGGAAAGAAGAAAATGGGAATCTAGATCTAGTGGATAAAAGGTGCTTACCGGAACGATCCCTTGGACGACGGCGAGCGCGGCGGCGGAGATCCGGGACGACGGCGAGCGCGGTGACGACGATCCGCGGGCGTGGCGGCTCGTTCCGCGAGATCTGGCGGCGCGGATGAAGGCGTGTTCGCGGGCGCTAACGGCGGCAACCGGCGGTGACTTTGCGGGCGTTGATGGCGGCAACCGGCGGCGAACCCGTGGGAGCTGGTGTAGCTCTGGCGCGCGCGGGCCTGGTTTGAGCTCGTGGGCGCGGAGGCGGAGTGACAGGAGGAAGAAGATGGGGGGAAATACCCGTTGGGATTGGGGTTGACCCCTGGAGCCTATTTATAGGCGCGGGGGAAAATCCCTAGGTTTGGGCAGTAAGTGCAAAATTTTCGAAAGAAATTGATCCGGCCCGGATATTTGGGGATAAGTATCAAAATATTCGTTGCGAGATATCCGGATAGAGATTGAGATGGATTGCGGGCGTATAATTCGGATTAGCTAACAGTGATACGAATGTCGGGTCTTGTTCGTGTCCTCGGAGTGTTGACCCCGGAAATGATGCCCTGGCTCGGGAAAAACCGGGTTATTATATGGACCGCCCAAAGAGCAGGCCTAGCTATTATCAAAGCACTCTAACCCGGTATATTATGAATTTGAATGTTTGTTGTTTTGCAGGGAATAGCGTGCGCTTCATGGTTGATTCCGAGAAGCCCAAGCTATTCTGGGGACTACTGATGGGGGGATAGTAACCCGGTAGGCTCATGCCTAGGAAGCCAGGGAGCCGGGTAATATATAAACCGGCTCCTAGGACAGAGAAAAGGGAGCTTTTACCAGATATTCGAGTATCCTTGTAATACGAGAGTCGATAGTTGTAACCCTAGATCGGAGACTCGGCGACATTGCAGTCCGAGCTACCAGATCACCTGATAGCATGATTTCCCCTGAGCTAAACCCTCTCCCCAACACCAGAGTCGATTTGCCCCAAAGTAAGTTACCCCTGGTAACGTCTGCCGTGATTATCCCACGACAATAGTAACATCATCATTATATTCACACTGAAAAGGGAGGTGTTTATACCTCCTACAACAACGAGATTTATCAAAGCAATAAGTAATACTATAGGTAGAGCACAAGTTTTTAGCATATTCATGCAATTTATTAATTTGCACACATAAGTGTATCCCTTTTTGTGACAAGCGGTGTTCCTTATAATAATTTTGTTGTTCATCCGTGAACCCACCTTGCCTATAAGATCTAGTTTCAAAGACATCAAACATTGATAGCAAGCATGATAAAGCAAAAATAACAACTAGAATAAGAACTAATTTTTTGTGTTTTTGATGAAGAGAAGCAAACAAGACAAAATAAAATAAACTAAGCAAAACAAAAACAAAATAAAGGGATTGGAAGTGGGAGAATCTCCTTGCAGAAATTCTCTTCCTCCCCGGCAACGGCGCCAAAAATTAGCGGGTGCAAGAGTTGACGCGAGGATGCTTGCTTCTTGATGACTTCAAACTCCCCGGCAACGGCGCCAGAAATTAGCTTGATGCGCGTGTAACACACGTTCGTTGGGAGACCCCAAGAGGAAGGTATGAAGAGCAAAGTAGCAAGTTTTTCTTAAAGAAAACCAAGGTTGAATCGACCAGTAGGAGGAGGAGTAACTTTAAAAGGTTGAACCAGCTGAGATGGCAGGGCGCACTACCGGTTCAGAAGCAACGTGGAACCTACACAACACAACCAAATCACTTTGCCCCAACAAAGAAGTGAGTCTGTCAATCTCACCGGTTTTGCTGAACACAAAGAGGTTAAACGTATGGTGTGGAAAACAGTAGGAAAACAATAGGAACAGTATGAAAGCAGTAGGTGTTTATCAGTATGAGGAAAAAGGACCGGGGTCCACAGTTCACTAGTGATGTCTCTCCGTGAAGGATAAACAACATGTGTGGTGAACAAATTACAACTGGGCAATTGACAGAAATGAAGGCTGCACCGCAGTGCATATGCAAGACATAAAGATTACTATGTAATTCATGCGGGCATTACAATAAAATACATAGACCGTTATCCAACTGCATCTATGACTAATAATCCACCCTTCGAATATCATCCGAACAAACGTTGGGTATTAAGTTGCAAGCAACAGATAATTGCATTAAGCAAAGTGTGTAATGTAAAAAATAACAACATCCTTAGACAAAGCATTGTTATTTTCTCCTTAATAGCAACAGCACATCCTCCATCTGTCACGTTTCTTTCACTCAAGCACAGATGCAAAGGAGGCATGAACCCACTATCGAGCATAAATACTCCCTCTTCGAGTTACTAGCATCTACTAAGAAGGGAGAGCATGCACGATTATAAATAACATATGCATGAAGATAACATGATAGATTGATAATCAGAAGACATAGCATTCAACATTCATTAGATCCCAGCAAACACAATAAGTAGCATTACTTAAAGACGATCTTGATCATATTAGTCAGCTCACAAGATCTAAACATCAAGTACAAAGTGGAGAACAACCATCTAGCTACTGCTATGGACCAGTATTCTAGGGATGAACTACTCACGCATCACTCCGGAGGAGGGCATGGTGGTCTAGACCCCTCCGGTGATGAATTTCCCTCCCAGCAGGGTGCCGAGGAGAGCTCCAGAACCCTCCCGATCTCGGGATGACGATGATGGTGGCCTTGGGTGTTTTTCGGGGAGAAGTGGAATATATTTAGGGTTTACGACTCGGGGGGAATAAATAGGCGAAATGGCAGAGGCGGCGGAGGCCTGCGGCCCCCCACACCACCCGACGAAGCGGCCGGGGGGCGCTGCCCTATGGTGTGGGACCCCTGGGGCCCCTATCCAGGTCTCTTCGGGACTCCGTGGAACCTTCGGGAATTTACCACTTCCGGGCTTCGAATTTTCCAATTCCGAGAATATTTCCAGAACAACTTTTTGAAACTAAAAACAGTAGAAAACTGGGAACTGGCTTTGTGGCATCTTCTCAATAGGTTAGTCCGGAAAATCGATAAAAATTACATAAAGTGTGTAGCAAACATGTGGGAAATAACATGAAAACAACATGGAACATCAGAAATTAGCGATACGTTTATGACGTATCACCTGCCAGGACGGGGATTCGAAGGAGATCATCGCCATCGTCATCGCCACCACTTCTCCATCAACCATCCATGATTCCCCATCCATGTGTGAGTAATCCCGCTGTAGGCTGAGAGGGATGGAAGGGATTGGATGATATCGTTCATGTAATAATGCCAGATTGTTTTGGCATAGAGCCTAGTATCCGTTGTTAGTGCTATATATCATTGTCGCAACTTGTTATTCTTACAGCTTGTTAGGGCCCGTGTGCTATGATCTCAGATCTGAACATGTTATTGTTTCATGAGTATAATTATGTTTTTTGATCATATCTACAAGTTGTTTACACATGTCGTTGTCCGGAACCCGATGCCCCAAAGTGACTATAATTGGAATAACCGGAGGGGATGGCTGCGATGTGAGGATCACATGTGTTCACAGAGTGTTAATGCTTTGCTCTGGTGCTTTATTAATAGGAGCACCTTAATTACCAGTAGTTTCCCTCGAGGCCCCGCTGCAAACGGGCTGGTAGGACAAAATATGTTGTACAAGTTTCTTATTGCGAGCACGTATGACTATATTGGAACACATGCCTATGGTTTGCCTAGAACTTGGATGATGTATTATCATCTACCTGCAATGCCCATGTTATTTTTATTACATGAACTATCTTATCCATGCAACGCCCGTTCATCCATTCCCTATACCTACGGTACTTTTAATCCCGCTGTTTCCCACAATTGCTACTGTTGTTACTATTTTACTCCTGCTATTATTTCACTGCTGCTGCTGCTATAAAACTGTTACCACTGATAAATTGTGGTGAGCAAGTCTACTTTCAGGTGCAGCTGAATTGATAACTCATCTGTTAAGGCTTACAAATATTCTTTGGCTCCTCTTGTGTCGAATCAATAAATTTGGGTTTTACTTCCCTCGAAGACTGTTGCGATCCCCTATACTTGTGGGTCATCAAGACTATTTTTTGGCGCCGTTGTCGGTGAGCATAGTTTTATTTATTTGTTCACTTGAACGTGATATTGTTCGCTGCAAGCTTTTCATCATGGAAAAAACTCGTGATGGGAAGGTCCCCATATTACCATCCACTATATGGTGAGAGTGGAGTTTCAGATTGGACCATACAAGGACACAATTGAGTGTGATTTGGTTCCTATGCCAGTTTGCCGCATGTTATTGGGAAGACCATGGCAATTTGACAGGAGTGACATACATAATGGGAGAGCAAACACGTATCAATGGAATTGTCATGGGAAGGACATTATTTTGAAGACGATGACACCACATCAAATTGTAAATGATTCTTGTCAAAAAACATAAGTGAATTTAGAAAAGGAGAGTGAGAGAGATGAGAGGAGTGAAAACAAAATTTATGTTGGTGAAAAAAAACCCTAGGCCGATTGGTAAAAGTAAGGGAGTGAGCTTATTAATAATGTTAGCCACCAAAGAGGACTTGAGAGAGTTTAGTGAGGATTCTAGTTTAGTACCTATAGTGCTCATGCACAATGGGGAAATTCGCACAAGGTGGAAATTTTAGTTTCTAATGACATGACTCCTTTTTCTATTGGTGTGTCTAATGTTTTGCAGAAACTTGGTGATGTTTTTCCAGAAGAGACACCCTCGGAGCTGCCACCACTGAGAGGGACTGAGCACCAAATTGATCTAACTATTGGTTCATCATTGCCAAAACATGTTGGAACGCGTAGAGATAAACGAAAACTTTTTCTACGTGGTACTTCCAAGATCTAGCCGAGGTAGAAGGCTACAAGGATTACCACTAGACACGCGGTTGTGTATTATCGATGTAGCGCGTCGGGGCAGTGCAGTCCCACGATCCGATCCAGCTGATCCAATCCCAGGAACGTCGAAGTGATGAACGTACAACACCTCTGCCGGTATCCACACGTACGAGGAGGAGCTCCGACGGCGGACTGCTAGGTCCGGCGCAACGGCTGGACTGAGTGGGGCTAGGGTTCCCAACGCATGGGAGTGGACTAACGTGCCCGCTTGGCAACCTGCGCCCTTCTTTATATAGCGAATGGTAGTGGGCTTCACAACCCTTGTGGCCCATTCCCTCTGTGAGTCCGACTCACAAACTCAGTCCATTTCCGGTTCGGGTCCAACCCGACCAATACTTCCTCCCGCTCTTAAGTGTGCGACCCTGCAGGCTCATGGCGACTTGGACACGATTGGAGTTCGACTCCCAATCGATCAATCGGTAGCGGCTCCTAGCAGAACGTGCCGACTCCCAAGTCCCATTGAGTCATGACGACATACCTTTCAATGTGATATTCATCTTAGTCCCTTTTGCCTCACGATATACCTTGTCGAACTATAGCCGATTTATCGTCATCCCTTAATAGCTCAACTCTCTTCTCGGTCCGTGATATATGATTCATCTGACTAACTCTTAGTCAACAGACTTAGTTAACACTTAACCGTGTTTCGCATGGCCATGCTTCCGGAATGATATCACTCGAGAGGGCCCAGAGGATATCTCTCCATTCGGAGGGGCAAAATCCCATCTTGATTATCCACATCTCGCAGCTTGCTTCTCATTCGACCCAAACTCTGCTTGTATAACTACCTTCTCACAGAGCAGCGTTTGGCAGAACCTAAGTAGGTGATCCACCTCGGATTGTGCGACAACCTCAGGTCTAAGGATTACATTGATTGAGACATGCAAATAACGACTTGCTCGTTGCATCTCAATATGGGTCAGTCTCACTTCCTAAACTCTTTAGCCAAGTCTCTGAATGTTGGAATGGCATCACCATGCCCATGACAAGTGGAACCGTGTCATCAGCCAACACTCACATTAGTCTAGAGTGTGTGTCCAGCACGACCTTAATGACCAAGGACAATCTAGTATGAACAACATGAATATATAGTTCCACAATCGAATCACATATTCAATGACATATATCAGATGTTCAAAAACAAGGACAACTTAATAACTTTATGAATACAGTGGGAATTACATCATACATGATTGCCTCTAGGGCATATTCCCAACAAAACGAGCTCCCTATAGGACAAATCCGCAAGAAACGAAACAAATTCAGAAACAAGTATAAGAGCTTCTAGACAAAGGGTATATGTGAATAAGCCTTTCTCCTTGTGATGTTCCTATTATTTTGGTGCCTAAGAAAGATGGTACATGGCACATGTGTGTAGATTGTAAGGCAATTAACAACATCACTATTCGTTATCGTTATCCTATACCACATTTGGAAGACATGTTAGATGAATTAAGTGGTGCTGTTGTTTTCTCTAAAATTGATTTGCGTAGTGGTTACCATCAAATTAGGATGAAAGAGTGGGATGTGTGGAAAATAACCTTTAAAACAAAATTTGGTTTATATGAATGGTTAGTGATGCCTTTTGGTTTAACTAATGCACCTAGTACTTTCATGAGACTAATGAACCATGTTTTAAGAATTTTTATTGGCAAGTTTGTGGTAGTTTATTTTGATGATATTCTGATATATAGCCAAAATGAACATGCACACGTTGATCAAATTAGACAAGTCTTGCATATGCTAAGAGAAAACAAATTGTTTGGTAATTTAGAGAAGTGCACCTTTTGCAAAAGATAAGGTCATATTTCTGGGATATGTTGTATCTAAACATGGGATAGAAGTAGATGATTCAAAAATTGAAGCAATTAAAAATTGGCCTATTCCCATGAATGTGAGGCAAGTGCGTAGTTTTAATGGTCTTGCTGGTTTCTATTGAAGATCTGTAAAAGATTTTAGTACCATGGTTGCACCTTTGAATGATTTGACTAAAAAGGGAGTTGATTTTGGGTGGGGTGTTGCTCAAGACATTGCATTTGACACATTGAAGAATAATTGATTTCTGCACCTTTGTTAATGCTTCCAAATTTTATTAAGAAATTCGAAATTTAATGTGATGCTAGTGGTGTAGGTATTGGAGGCGTGTTGATGCAAGATAGAAAACATGTTGCTTATTTTTTCTGAGAAATTGCATGGTGCACAATTGAATAAGTCTGTTTACGATAAAGAACTGTATGCGCTTGTTAGATTTCTTGAGGTTTGGAAACATTATTTGTGGCCAAAAGAATTTATCATACATTCTGATCATGAAGCTTTGAATTTTTTAAAGAGTCAATCTAATCTTAATAAGATACATGCTAAATGGGTAGAATTCATTGAGTCTTTCCCATACATCATTAAACATAAGAAAGGATTGTTTAACGTAGTTGCTGATGCTTTATCTAGAAAAACATGTTGCTCACGAAATTGGATGTTCAAGTTTCGGTTTTGGAGAGGCTAAAAGAACTATATGCTGCAGATAATGAGTTTTCAATGCCGTTTGCTAAATGTACTAAGGTCAAGGCTTGGGATAAATATCATATACATGATGGATTTCTATTTAAAGCTAACAACTTATGTGTTCCCGAGTGTTATTTGTGTTTGATGTTATTGCAGAAATCTCATAGTGGTGGATTGATGGGACACTTTGGATGAGAGAAAAAATTGCTTATGTTGGCTGATAATTTTTATTGGGCACATATGAGGCGTGGTGTTTATAGGTTTTTATCCTACACCTACTACACCATGGGAGGATATTAGTATGGATTTTGTGCTAGGATTACCGAGGAATAACAGAGGACATGATTCTATGTTTGTGGTAGTGGATAGATTCTCTAAGATGTCACACTTTATTGCATGCCACAAGAGCGACGATGCATCGCATATTGCTAATCTATTTTTCAGGGACATAGTGAGATTACATGGAGTACCGAGGACTATTTTTATGATCATGATGTGAAGTTTATGAGTTACTTTTGGAAGAAACTATGGGGGAATCTAGGAACAAATATGCCGTTTTCAACTACATGTCACCCCCAAACTTATGGACAAACGGAGGTGGTGAATCACACATTATCAACATTGTTGCGAACCATGATCAAGAAGAATCTGCGGGAGTGGGAAGACTGTTTGCCACATGTTGAATTCGCATATAACAGGGTTGTTCATTCTATTACTCAGCTATGCCCGTTTGAGGTGGTCTATGGTTTCAAACCCATTATACAACTTGATTTGCCGCCACTCCCCATACAAGAGAGAGTAAACATGGACGCGTCCAAGAGAGCTGATTTTGTGAAGAAGACACATGATAAAACAAGGGAAGCCATAGAGAAGAAAGGGAAGTATGTGGCCGAGAGAGTAAACAAGAAGAGAAAGGAGGTGTTGTTTTGGCCAGGAGACATGGTTTGGGTGCACGTTAGAAAAGAAATATTTCCAACATTAATAAAGTCCAAATTGATGCCTCGAGGTGCTGGTCCATATAAAGTGATTACAAAAATAAATGACAATGCCTACAAGACAGATCTTCCAGCTAGTGAGTTTGATGTGAGTAATTCATTCAATGTTGCTCATTTTTTTAGAGCACTCAATGTTGCTCATTTGACACCATGGAGAACATTTTATCCTTTTTAGGAATTATTGTTTTCTTTTCTATCAAAAATGTTCCTATCACTCCACCTGTTAGTAGACCTATTGATGAGGACATCCCTAGTTCTTTACCACATGATGAGGTTGTTATTCAAGAGAAGCATGATGAAGTGAGACTTGGACCAATAACAAGATCAAGAGCCAAGCAATTAGAACAACAAGTGAACTCACTCTTAATTGAATATGATGTTTGTGCTTATGAGAATTTTATACTACCTAAGTCTATGCATTTATGTATGATCAGGGTTGTTGATAACACAGACATGGATGGAGAAAACAAGATGGAGATGCTGGAAAACAAGAAGGAGCAACTGGAAAACAAGAAGGAACATGAAGAGCTGCTGGAAAACAAGTATTACAAGGTGGAAACAAATATACAAGTGTGGAAAACAAACCTACACATTTAAGAGAAGAAGGACAATATGTTTTCACAAGTGTGCAAGTAAGGAGAATTATGGAGAGGGCGCCCAACAAGATGTTGCTGCGCCATAACTAGAAGTCCTACTCCAAGTAGGCAAGGGCTTGTGTGTCCTTACATGGCCGAACCCATAAAGGGTCGGTTTGTATCCTATCTTTGAGTCCTAGTAGAGTGCAGTTCGAGTTGGGCTAGATGTGCTTGCGCAAGGCACTTGTGGCCACACCCTTTCCCTCTTATATACCCCAACCTACGAGTTGTGGAGGTTAGACTATGTTAAAACCAAAAACCATAGAACCTTTAGATCGATTGCTTGTAAGCATTCATCTTGAAGTATACATGTGCATATTCTGCGTGTTATATGTTGTTCCATTGGGAATAAGAGGACACATGACCACTTCGTAGTTAGTGGCTACTTTGTGCAAGAGAGTGTAGTTGAGAATATCCAAAGGGTTGATTGTTGTTGCATTGGCAGCATGGATTATTTAAGGAGAGTTTTCATTGTAGCACTAGTTATCATACCACCACCATATTTCCGAGTTGCTCTAAAGAGAAGATCGGGTCACCCCATATCACCTATGGTGCATTTCTCATCTACTTTATTCTATTTTGCATTTTGATGGCAAGAGAGATAAAAAAGATTGAATATATGCATTAGATAATGGTGTAGGTGTTCTTTTCTTATTAACCTATGATGTAACTAGGTCGATGAACCTCCAAGTTAAAACTTGCATAATCTGGTGGATGAGGTAACTACTTTATGATGATTAAAAAAGCTAGCTATGATGGCCTTTCCTAAAAAAATGTTGATTTCTTATTTAATATTCATCTTTAAAATCAACCAAGTCAAAAATAACTATTGTGTTTAGTTGAACTAAAAAATGTTATTGAATTACAAAGAAGGTGCTATTGCCGCCCCATACTCCATGATCATTCTCATCCAAGATTAAATTATTTACTTTGTTTATCATATAGAATAGAGTTTGGGTAATGCAAAGCAGAATTTGGTCCAGTTGGCTCCATATTCGGCGTCGCACCTCATGTTTCGGTGTCTATTTTCCTATATATATTCCCATCATGGGAGAGGTGGGCCATGTTCATTAGTTGAGTTTAAGTACTTCTAAACTCCATTGTAAGTCCACGCAGGAAAAGAGTTGCGCCATGGAAATTAGTTGAGGCTAAGTACTTATGAGCTCCTTGTATTGTAAGCATGATTCCAGCAATATTGAAATCAACTCATAAGAGCATATGCTCCCAGGTAGATAAAAGTAATATTATCGATGTGAAATAAATAAATAATGAAATGTAAACGTTCATATGAATGAGTACAAGTATTTTTGTGTGGATAAAGGATAATTTGTGGCCACAGTAGAAAATGCAGATTTGGTTGCTCTGATACCATGTAGATGTAGAGAGTGGCTAAACAAAGAGCAGCCACCAGCTTCTTGTTCCGTTATGTCTTAGGGTTACCACACAACCAGCTCCACTTGTATATCCACCTGAGCCACTTAGATTAATAGGCCATATGTGCCATAATAGTTAATCAGGCTGCATGCATGGATGCAGCCGATGTATAATTCAACAACCTTGGTGGCTCCACACCCCTCCAACGAGGAGGTACTTTCATTGCGAAAGTAACTTTGGGAATTACCTAGGTGTTTTTGTGTCCCTCGATTATCTCTCCTCGCTTAGTTGTTTTGGCACTTAGAGTATCTCTAGTAGATCCTGAAAAATTGTTCCCGGTAAAGCTGGTTTTGGTACCCCCGAAAAATAGTTTAGAGTGCGAATTTCCCCTCTCCGGATAGATAGATACCGGAAAAAGTTTTTAAAACACACTAGACCTACCACTCAACAATTCTCTTTTCTTTTCCTCTTCTACTTACTCCTGCCACACTATGCGCCACCAGCCTCTGTGCCCCTCCGATCCCCTCGCCCAGACGCACTCGCGCCGGCCCATGTTAGTGTCGCCACCTCTACCATGACAGCTATAATATTCAAGGATCCAGTAGTTTGAGCTTAGAAATCAACAATCGAGGAATCGAACTTCCTCGTAGAGAGTCCAAGGTTGACGCCGGAATCAAGCCTTCTCGTGGTGAAAATCGAGCTTGAAGGCGGTGGCGCTGGCGCCGACGGTAGAAGTTTAACTCCGGGCAATAGTTTTTTTTTGAGATAGTGTAAACAAAAGAGAAATGGGCAAAAACTGGAAAATATGGCCTACACCGTTTTTCTTTTGAGAAGCCGGGTAATTTTTACTGTCGGGATATCTTTTTCACTTAGAACCGTAGAAATGAGTTTTCTTTTGATATAAACTGATTAATTTTACATACGTCCCTGGAGGCGCAGCCCCACTAGAATTAAATTAACACTAGGATGATCATGACTTCATGAGGGACCTATGGGAATAATAGCCATCTCCACCGCGATATAACGGTGGAGAGACGGAACCATCCCCCTATTCCCCTCCCTCCTCCCGCCGCCGCATCTCGACTCCATGGCCGAGCCCGAACCATAGCCCCGCCCGCCGCCACTACCCCACTCCCTCCTCGCCCGATCGCAGCCAGATCTACTGTTGCTCTCCGTCCCCATCCACTGCCACCCTTCGTCCCTTCCCAGTCCGCAACTCGAGTCTCCCCAGATCCGATGGGCACGCACCTTCACAAGGTGCGATTTGTTTGATCTCCCCTCCGATAGTACGTGTTAGAATCTCTTGTCCGAGCCCGGTTCGGCGAGGTAGAAGCGTATTTTAGGCATGGGAGGTCTCGGGCGACGTAGCCCGCTTTGCTTCGCGGGAATCGTTCGTAGGTTACTGAGTATTAGTACGTAGCTTTGGCGTTCAGCTGGACGCGGTTTGTAGGGAATAGCCACCTTCTTCAGTCCGCGAGTTGTAGCGTCAATGTTTACTGGACTCACCTGCTGGTATCGTACTTGCCCATCATGTCTAGCTGGATGCGGGTGGTGTGCTGTTTTGTAATTGGCCATGATGTTCTGAGGTTTATCTTGATGATTATTCAAGGACTGTATCTGAGCGATGGGTCTATCCACCGTGTGATTATACCCTATCTGAGACTAATATCCCGGCGAACGCATGATTTTTTCTTGCATGGCTTGCCATTGAGTTGATGTGGAAACCATGTGCTTTTAAACTTTGTTATTTCTTTTAATGATTTGTTAGTATTCAACACATGGTAAGTGTGACTTACACTGGTTTTTGGTTTGCTGTGATGAGTCACAAGGACGGTATCTGAGTATGGTGGCTCTTGAAAAAGTGTGCTCCTGCCTTGATTACACACCCTAAACTGATCATATATTCTGAGCAAACACACACAACTCTTAATTTTGACAGCAATCCGCAAGCCTTTTGTGCTTTTTGACTAAAAGTTTGTCCTCCAGTGGGTCAATTCACAATGGTGTTCTGTTTTCTGATTGTGGATTCAATCATGCTTGAAATGTGGACCATATCCTTTAGCTAGCTCATAGGTTAATTAAGTTACCCTTGTATGCTTGTTTGGTTTACCTTTGCCATGATGAATAACAAGGACGGTATCTGAGTAAGGTAGCTGCTGTAAAAGGCCTCCTTACTTGATTACACACCCTAAACTGATCATATATTCTGAGCAAACATGTACGGATCTTTATTTGATAGCAATCTTTGTGTTTTTACGTCTAAAAGTTCAACCTTCAGTGGGTTGCTTCACAATTATGTTTTTTTTCTCGCTGTGAATGTGGACCATATAGTGCACTTAATTCATTGGCTACTTGAGTTACCTTTGTCTGCTTGTTTGTTTGCTGTGATGAATCACAAGGACGGTATCTGAGTAAGGTAGTTCTTGTAAAAGGCCTCCTTCTTTGATTTCAAATCCTAAACTGATCATATAATCTGAGCAAACATGTGCATTTCTGAAATGAAAAGCTGTTCAGGTTGTTTGTTCTTTTAGAAAAGAAGACTGCCAACTTTTCTTGCCATGTTATCTATCTTCAAATAATGAGCGCAACTACCTGTTTGCTGTGACGAATCTACAAGGACGGTATCTGAGTAAGGTTGCTCTTGAAAAGGCGCTCCTTCATTGATTATACATCCTGAACTGATCATATTTTCTGAGCAAACAAGGACAACATGTAATGAACAGCTTGTGTGGCTCTTGGCATGCCCCTGTTATTTATAAACCTCTCCAGTTTGAAATGATGATAGACTTGCTGGCTAAACTGGGTTGTTTTTCTTGGGAGCAATCGGTTTCTTGGTCGAATGATGGGCACAAGTGCATAGTGCAGATGATCAAATCGTGATTACTTGAACAAAATAGTCTTTCGCTCCTATCTGACGTCCATCACCCCTAATCTTCTGTCGGGAATCAAACAATTTTCGTCCCTTTCGTTTGTTTTTTTGCTTCACATTCGCTTTCTTAGCATTGTTAATTTGGAAGTTAAATAATAGTGCCCTTAGTTTTCAAGGTTCACTCCTGTTAGATTTCTCCTTCCTTTTTTTGATGATTCAGAAGGACGGTATTTGAGAAAGGTTTCCTTAAAAAGTGATCATTTCTTGATTACATATCGTAAACTGATCTAATATTCTGAGCAAGCAAGTGTAAAGAATTAAACCTACTAGTATAATATAGTTTAAACAAGTATATTATTGTGTGAGTCGGGTCATTTAAGAAGTCATTTTTTTTTCTGCTCGTTTGCTGGGATGAAAAACAAGGACGGTATCTGAGATAGACTGCTATTGAAAGCTCTTTCGTTGATTAAACCTCCAAAACTGATCAAATTTCTTAGCAGACGATCGAAGCAAATTATTATTTCCATTCTCTCTATCTTGAAAGAACAATATACATTTATAATGTCCATGGGGGATGTTTTTCTGCTTAACTGGGGCTGCTATGAATGAGTGTAAAATTTTGTAGCTAGTTGAGCTAAGACCAGTAGGCACACATATTTTACAACCATTACAATCAGGTCCTAAGTTTATAATGCCCTCAGATAGTTTCTTGCTGTCCTATTTTTAGCTTGTTTTATGTGATGAACCAAAAGGATGGTATCTGAGAATGGTCTCTTTTGGAAAAGTATCCTTCCCATATGTGAGAATGGTCTCTTTTGAAATAGTATGATTATACATCCGAAACTGATCAAAGAGTGAGCAATCCTCATGTTATCTCATTTGTAAGAACAATAGGTTTTATCCACCCACTGTCTCATTGTGGTACTCTTTTGACTAATTCAGGAATTATTATTACTAAGTTGTCGAGTTAAACGGATAATGCCTGCTTGTTTGCTGTGAAGAAGACAAAATGACAGTATTTGAGAATTGCTGTGCCATTTTCAGAATAGACCTTTTTTTTTTCTTATGATCATCTTCTAAGCCCTTTCTGGGCTGGGTGGCTAATTAGCCAGTTACACACTGCAGCCAACATGGTAGCAATGTCTGTGTGAATGGTCAGTAAGCTCACCTACATTAATTTGTTTTGTTGTGTCTGTTGAAGGAATATCTCTTTCCCGTGATTCCTCCTTTGATACATCAACTCACACACTGCATGAACAAGCTAAATTCTGTTTTCCTGTAAATTTTTTTAGGTCTCCAGGAACCACTTTGATTTTTAATGGAACTTACTAAATAATTTTTTTATTTTCTGTTGTGTCAGGTTTAATTGTAAATTTTGAGTATCACTATTCCAGCAGTGCTGTTCTCATCTTCTTTATTCTGTGTTAGGATGACCTATCACCTTCAAAATAGTGCATTGCTGGAAGCAGTCCTGTAGGAAGATGGAATTCGTCATCGACACCCCGCTTATTAATGGTCTTCCTGATGAGATTGCTCTTCTTTGCTTAGCAAGGGTTCCTCGGCAGTGTCATAATGCTCTCAGATGTGTCTCAAGGAGATGGAAGGCATTGTTATGCAGTGAAGAGTGGCACTCTTACCGCAAGAGGAACAGCTTGGACGAGTCTTGGATATATGTGATTTGCAGGGGTACAGGCTACAAGTGCTATGTTCTTGCTCCTGACCCTACAACTCGTACCTTGAAAGTCATCCAAGTCATGGAACCACCATGCTCCGCGCGTGAAGGCATTTCCATAGAGACCTTAGGCAGGAGGTTGTTCCTTTTGGGTGGCTGTAGTTGGCTAAAGGATGCTAATGATGAAGTTTATTGTTACGATGCCGCTTCAAATTCCTGGGGCAGAGCAGCTCCCATGCCTACTGCTAGGTATTCCGACTGGAATAGTTCCATCTGTTTCTGTGGTCTGTATTTTCTGTTGTATATGTAGCGTTATAGCATTCTCGCTGACTATAGACAGACCACTCACTGACAGGCTACTATGATTTCAGGTGTTATTTTGTATCAGCGGCTCTAAACGACAAGCTTTATGTTACGGGTGGTCTTGGTTTGACGGACAAGTCGCCTAATTCATGGGACATATATGACAAAGGCACAGACTCTTGGTTTGCACATAAGAGCCCCATGCTCACCCCTGACATTGTCAAATTCGTTGCATTGGAAGGTGAGCTGGTAACCATCCACAAGGCGGTCTGGAACAGGATGTACTTTGCTGGCATATACAACCCCGTCGACCAGAACTGGAGGGGAACAGAAAATGAGATTGCCCATTGCTGGTCTGGACCGACGGTCGTTCTGGATGATGGGACGCTGTACATGCTGGACCAGTCCCTTGGCACAAAGCTGATGATGTGGCTGAATGAGACCAAGGAGTGGGTGATGCTGGGCAGGCTGTCGGACAAGCTCACACGCCCTCCTTGTGACCTCGTGGCCGTAGGCAGGAAGATTTATGTGATTGGCAGGGGGCTGAGTACGGTGGTGATTGACGTGGACACCGCGGCCAGGGTGGATGGTTTCCTGGTGTCCACGTCGACGGGACCATTGATGGAGCATGACTTCCCGCCCGAGAGATGCAGGGTCATCACCATCTGAACGCTAACAGCATAAATGACCTTTATCCGTAGGGTGCTTGTCATCTTCTAAACAAACTTGGTCCATGTGATTTATATAACAGTGCATGTTTCTCTTGCTGTATACTGGCTTCCAACTGTATCGAAGGAATGTTTAGTTTGTGTATGAGCACCATCTGTGTTTGTGCTCTGTAAAATCAGTAACTATTAGAAGATTATTAATACTACTTTGGTGCCAATTTTTCATCTTCTCTTCTATCGATATGTTCAATTTCTTACAAATTTCTTCATCTAGTTCAATCTTTGAAATTGATAAGCCTGAATTGCCTAGGGTTGAGTTCCGGAGAAGCACAGAAGTTGCTATTGTCGCCCTGTATCATCATGGCCCAGGGTTAAATTCTCCGCTTGTTCATCATAGAGATTAGAGTTTGGGTGGTGCCGAACTTGAATTGGTTCTCTCCGATGTGCACTTTTAAGTTGTTCTTATCTCAATTGTCTTTCATCTCATCAAATAAATAGAATGAGTCAAATCTTTGTGTTTGTACTAGACTCAAAGGTTCATGTCATTGTGTTTGTACTAGACTCCATCTGGGAACCCCAGCTAGTCGGCGGTGTTGATCCCTAAACATGCATCGGCTACATCCTTTCCAGAAGAATATCAACGAAGCAAGGCTGCTTACAAAAGTATTTCGTCAGACCTCGATGGAGCTACTACCTCAATACTGAAGTTAGAAAAGCTTTCTGTGGAGCCTTTTAAAAGACCCAACATATGGCATCGTGTCTACACAAAAAAAGGCATTTGTAGCCCAGGCTACATGTATGGCTTAACTTTAAATTTCTTGAAACAGTATTTAATAGTTTTAGAAAAATCCAAAAACAAATCTGGATCTAGTCTATACTGTATCCTACAATTGTGCAAAATTTCAATTCGAAATTATTTGCATTTTGAGCTATATAAAGAAGACAAATTCCTGTTCACATACTCAGATATAAAATCGTTTTTTTTATGTAGTGTATTTTGAATTGAGATTTTGTACACGTGTAGGATATATACGTGGCTATCTGTACACATTTCTTTCAGATTTTGTTGACACTTTGAAATTTGTTTTTCGAGTGGCCAAAATAAACGGCTATATGTAGCCCGATCTACAAAACGACGCTCTCATCGTCTATGTAGAACTTCAAAGCCGAGGAGAGAAACAGACGGAGAGAGAGAGAGAGTGTGTGTGTTAATTAAGCTTAGATAAACAATTCAAATATAGAGTTACAAAGAAAATATAGTCAATTCGAAACACAAAGTAAAATAGAAGGACAATAAAAGTGTAGTACTAGGCTTTTCTTGGGAGTGGTGTTTTGGCACATGTGTCTAGATGATCCTGATATATGAACGAACTATACAACCCTGGGATCTGTGCCAAACTCTTTTCCAGGAGAGATACGGTGTGAATTTAAAGCATGCAAAAAGAGCGATGCATTCCGTATTTATGTTCTCTGAGCCCACGTGACTAGAGTTAAGACGGGTCGTGATAACGCTCGCATGGTGAATGATGGAGCACTTTATCGACCACCGCACTTGCCCACTCATAGAAAATCATTAGAAAAGGGAAATTTTTTAGAAGTTCACTTTCGTATGCTACGGGCGTGATACTTGTCGCGTTTTCCCGCCTCGTTCGCTCTTCGCGTGCCAAGTGTCGACTTCTCATTCCACGCGGTCCCTCGTAGCCGTGTGCATGCATGACAAGTGGCAGAACTAGAGAATTTTTGTTAGGTTTTCTCGAACCGAAGCGGATTGGATGCGGAAATTGTAGGCACATTTATTTTCGAGATTCATTTAAAAAAAATATCTTCGAGAAACATTTTCCTAAATTATAAACCGTTTTCATATTTGAAATCCTCGCGTCGAGATCTGCAGAACTAGTTTCCATGTTGATAGGTTTCGATAAAGTTTCTTTTACATCCAGATTCAACGCGGATGATGGTGAGGTGCAATGCTGAATTACACCCCAGGTGACGTACCCAGTGGCGTACACCCAGGTGCAGTGCCGACGTACGCCCAAGTGCAGTGCCGACGTAAACCCATGTGCATGGCTGACGTACACCCAAGAGCAGTGCCATCGTACGCCAAGATGAATGGTCAATATACGTCCAGGTGCATTGCTGACGTACACCGGGTGTAGTGCCGACGTACAAGAGATTTTCTCTTCCGGGAAGAAAGTAAATGAGATAATAAAACTGCAGAAGTTTCGGTTAGATCAAAGAGCAAAGGCTCCATGTGTTGCATCTACATGGCCCCATATATAGAACAGGTTTGGGATAAAATTTGCATACAAGTAGGGCAGCTCTGGTACTTCTTGCACAGGCTAACAATCAGGTTGTATATCCTTGTTAGCCGATCCTAGGAACCATTTGCATCATTTCGAAATTTTTTGGACCATTTATATCAGTTTAATCACTATAATGTTCGGAAAACTGAATTCCAAATTCTTTATTCTGTTTGCTTATATTTGAAATTGATCAAGGAAAACATGGATGTGGTTTGCGCTGCTTTACAAAAAGAACGTTGGTTGAGCTGTGAAAACTCTGTTGGGTGACCATAAGTACCACGGATCCTAGAGAACAAAAGGAGATCTCCGCCGTGCTTGTTGCATGGGAGTATCTACAATATCCAAATGGGAGCAACCCACTAACTCTAATTCTCTCAACATGCAAGAATGCCACATCATCACGCCCACTAGGTCACACAAGTTGCTTCCACGTCATCCCATGCATGAAAAAAAACTGGAATCGTTCACTTTCAGCAATTATTATTCTCTCCACAATAAAAAAAAATGGCCGATCAGAGTTTTTCCGAATGTGTGGAGTATATATGGAACAAGAGTACATGATGAGATTTAAAGACACATCAATATAGCGAGTGATAATTTAATATAAATTCTGGGGAGGCGCTATGGGCATCAGCGGATGCAAAAGCAACAATTGATTCCGTTGTCGTAAGAGAAGGTTTCGCTTTGCAATACTTATACAAATGATCGATAGTTTGGAAAGAACGCAAAACATGGCCACACCACCACTGTCTTTCTCCATTTGCGGCTGATTCACGCTAGATCTTAGGTTCCCCTCCTCCCCCTCCTCCACCTACCCTTCACCCGTCACGCTCCACAACTGCTCTAATATCCTTAGATCCGATGCGCACACACCTACACAAGGCACAACTAATATGATTACCCCTTCGATGTACCGTACTGCACGCTTGTGATCTCATTGTACGTGTTGATCGACACAAAAATGTGTTGTCCGAGGTGGTTAGATGCGGAATTTAGGCATGGGAGATCTCGGGCGATGTACTGCGGTTTTCTTAGCAGGAGTCGTTTGTAGACCGGATCGAGTCAGTACAAGACCTTCTTGCACAGATGGACGCAATTCGTACAGAATAGATGCATCTCTCCTTTCGTGAGTTCTAGGATTGTTGTTCAGTCGACACAACAGCTGCCATCGTACGAATCTGTCTTGTGCAAGTTGATGTGGGTCGTATGGGCTTTCAACCACTTCTCATCGCTGTGTTTTGCCGTTGTAGATTTAGAGATTCGAAATGATGATTATTTACGGACGGTAGCTGAGAGGGTTGTAACCCTTGACTGATTATACCCAATCTGAGCCTAATATGTGAGGGGAACACATGGATTTCCTTTATATCCCTGATATTTGAGATAATGTGGAGACCATATCTTAAACTATGTTTTATTTATTTCTTTATTTATCATTTGTTAGTATTCAACACATTGTAAGTGTGCCATATTTTGCTTCTGTTTACGGTATCTTAGTAAGTTAGCTCTTGAGATAGTAATCCTGACTTAATTACACACCCTGAACTGATCATATATATTTTGAGTTGTTTTTGCTTTCCGACTAAAAATTTATCCTTTAGCGGGTCGCTTCACGATGGTGTTCCAATTTATTTTTGTGAATTCTTTAATGCTTGATAGTTCTAGGTTAATTAAGTCACACTTGTCTACCTCTTTGTTTCCTGTGATGAATCACAAGGACCGTTTGTGAGTAAGGTGGCTCTTGAAATGGTGATCCTTCCATGATCATACATCCTCAATTGATCATATAATCTGAGCAAACATATGCAGTTCTGAAATGAAAAGCAATTCGCTAGTCACTCGCTTTTAGAATAGACTGCTATATCTTCCCGCCGCGTTACCTTTCTTTAAATTATGACCACAACCAGCTTGTTTGTAGTGATGAATCTACGAGGATGGTAAATGATTAATGTACCTCTTAAAAAGGCGCTCCTTCATTGATTATACATCTAGAAGTGATAATTTATTGATAACATGTGCAGTTTGTAATGAACAGATGATCAAACTGTGATTTTTTTTTTGAAACGGATAACCCAGCCTCTGCATCTAGTAGATGCACACGGCTTTTTATATTAAAATCTCACAAAAATGCGAGTTCAGCTTACAGCAAAAGAAAAATAACGACAATGTATCAAATCCGATGAAATCATCATCCAACTGACAATAATCAGCTACCGAAGACTACACGTGTTGTATTCTTCTAGCGTGCAACCAGCCACCCTGGTTGAAGATAGCCCGTACTACCGCCATCAACCGGGTGCATCCAGAATCCAAACGTCCTCGTTGGTCTTCTGGTAGGAGGAGCGACCACAGATGAATCCAATTTGTAGCTCGATGCACAACCTGTAAAAAATGTCCAGCTTTGAAGTTGTTAAAAATCACATCATTTCTGCAATTCCAAATTGCCCATAAAAAAGCACATACACCAATGCGTATACTAGCTTTAGTATTAACATCTACTCCATCTAACCAATTCACAAACAAATTAGTAACAGATGAAGGTGCTGATATACTAAATGTGAAATGAATCAATCTCCATATTTTTCTAGCAAAAGAACAATGAATAAACAGATGTTCCACAGATGATCAAACTGTGATTACTTCGACAAAGTAGTCTTCCGCTCATATCAGATGGCCGTCTTGTCAAATCTTCTCTGAACAATCAAACATTCTTTTCTTCCTTTGATTCTTTTTCGCTATACATTATGACATTTTTTAAAGCGTTAATTGGACAAATAGTGCCGCTAGAGAGTATCATGATGGTATCTAAGAAGGGTCCCTTCTAAAATAGTACTCCTTCCTCGATTACATATCCTAAACTGATCTAATATTCTAAGTAAGCAAGTTTATACAATTAAAATTTCTTAGATAGTTGGATAATCACTTTTAGCGGTAACGAAAGATTAAGTTTGTATAGTTTCTTAGTTCTATACAAGATGTTTTGGATACTTCAATATTGACTACATCCGTACCAAAATGAGCGAGCAAACACAGTGAATCACATTTATATAGATGTCATTAAGAAGCATAAAATAAATCACGTTTAATTCGGAACAGAGGAGTTATTCCCGAGTGAAAACTTGTTTGTGTTTTTATATTCTATTCTCCCTAAAATGAAATAAAGCCATCGTTTAAAAAGCATAGCTGTTTCAAGGTGTTCATATGCATGCAAACCATCGCTTTAATGGCAAGATCTTATGCGAAAAAGCCTTTAAAAGCTACGTATAAAGATGAAAAGGAAGATAGCAAAAAACCTAGAATTTTTACCTACTCACCAACTTTGAGTACGTCGCTCTTTAAAGGAAGATAGTCCTTCATTGGTGTATCTCTAAAACTGGTCATATATTAAGTTCCCTTACTGTACGTATTGATTCATCGAGAATGTGAGCCTTATCTTGGTTTGGCAGCTTCGTCCGCGGCGGATGCGGATTTAGTGATGGGAGGTCTCCGGCAATGGAGCGTGTTTCCCTTAGTAGGAATCGTTGGTCTAACTGGAATAGCTAGTAGTGTACTCTATTTTTTAAGCGGATGGAGTTCCTATGAATATACACTTTTAAAATGGTCTTTTGATGTTTAGTTTGTTATGCCGATTGTACAAGGACAAAGGACAAATTAGAAACCCGGGCAAACAGTGGATTTAAGGGCATAAACTGATTTAAAAAATCAATTTACTGTATAAATACACTAAAAATACGCAGCGCGGCCGGCCGAAAGCCCGGGCAAACGCCGGGTAGCAGGGACGCTAGGTCCGCCCCTGTACAAGGATAGTTTCTTACTAATGGATCTTCCTTCCCATTGATTATATCCAATTTGCAACTCATAGCTGAGCTAATACCCTTTGATTGTTCACTTCCGCCTAATGTGGCATTTTTTAGACTAAAAGGGACCTCACCCCCGATTTTTCATTGCAAGCAAGAAAAACCACGAGTTTATACAATCCAGCAGGAAAGTAGATTATTACAACTAGAGAGGGGCAGTCCCCCATGCAGAGGGAAAACCTAGCGGTGAGTTTTCTGAACAAGTAAAAGCAAATGTAGTGCAAGTCGAAACAGCGAGGGATCTCGGAGGCTCAGAACGAAGCGATGTCGCACTGAAGGCTCGAGGAACCAACAGAGGCATGCTTGGACTTCTTCAGCGGGGTGTCACCCTGCTGCGGTGACCAGCAGGCAGCATCCAGAGGTGAGGCTGGACTGAGAGCAGTAGCATTCTTGATGCCAGCCCCGCCCGGGATAGCCGGCGTCCAGGGGAGGAGCATGCTGTCCAACAGCGAGCTAGGCCTTGCTAGCCATTCTCCAGGAGCAGCGGTCGAAGTAGCAGTTTTGACATCTCATGGTAGAACGAGTCCACCCGAGGGAGAGCCTGAGCTTGAAGAGTAGTCTCTAGCTCTGTATCGAGATCAGTATCTTCCTTATAACCTTCTTGATATTTAGCCAAGAAACATTATTAAAGACCAAATCGTTTCCGAACCTCCAAACGTTCCACATCACTGCAGCACAAATGGAATCAAGCGCATAGTTTTTCTCATTTGAGACCCAGAATCTAGCTACTGATTCGAAGGATGAGTCAATACTAAGTGCAAACGATTCAGAAACCACAGTCCAAATGTTCCTAGCTACTACACACTCGAACATGAGATGTTGCGTTGTTTCTTTTTCAGAGCAGAAAAGACATTCCTCGGGCTTAAGAATTTTCCTTTTCCTAAGGTTATCCTTGGTCTTGATTTTATTGTGGGAGACCAACCACAGGAAAACATGAACTCTACGTGGGATGTTAAGCTTCCAAATTGAAGGAATAAAAATAGGCAAACCCCCCTAAAGTTGATGACATGATATAGGGAGCTGGTGGAGTAAACCCCCTTATTTTCTAGCTGCCAGATCAATGAATCTCCAACAACCGAAAAGTGAATGACTTTAACTATCTCTAGCAAATCAAACCATTGTCCCATAAGACGACCATTGAAATTTCTTCTAAAGGTGAGCTTCAGGTTCACACCATCCTAGGAATCTGAGAGAATGACCCCCTGCTCATTGCAGACGGTATAAACATCCTAGAACAGGACATCTAGGGGGGAGTTACCAAACCAGGTGTCTTCCCAAAGCCTAATTTTGGAGCCATCTCCCACTGCCCATCTATACACAAAGTTGATGGTTTTTACAACCTCCAACACTCCTTTCAAAATCTCGACGAGCTGGCTAGGGCACAGATAAAGATGTTAGGGGAGTCAGTGGTGTACTTGTGATCAATGATGGTTTTCCAAAGCTTCCCATCTTCCTGAATATAGTGTTTGAGCCAAGAACCTAGTAGACAGTAGTTGATTTCTTTGAGGTTTGGAATACCAAGACCACCAAAATCCTTCTTCATGCATACTAGGCCCCAGTTGGCTAGATGGAGCTTTCTATTACCTTCAAAATCACTCTAGAGGCAATGAGCCCCAGTAGTTCATTTTTTATCCATGTTTTTTCTTGGTATGCAAAGCGCATCCACAATTCTGCTTTATTTGAATTTTTATTATTGACACATGATGTTTATGGCTTTTATTATTATTTCTTTGCTTTGATGAATCACATGGACAATATCTGATAAGGTGACCCTTGGAAATGGCTTCATTCCTTGATTGCACATCATAAACTGACCATATATTCGGAGCAAATAAACACAATTCTGAAATGAAAAGTAATTAACTGTATGCTCATACTTTTAGAGCAGACTGCTCTCTTGTAATGCCATATTATTACCTATCTTCAAATTATGAGCACACCTGCGGTGATGATACCCAACAATTTTTGATAGATGTATATGATTATATTGACTTTGAACTATAACGAGAAGAAGGTTCAGTTTATGTATTATTGACGTGAGATTGTCTGTTTGTGCTGTATGAATGCTGCCCTGTTTCATTCTCGTTGAAAATGAAACCATGTCATTGGTCAGCACAGTACAAGCATTACTAGTGCATTTCTCTGCAAGAAAGCGCATGAAAAAAGAACTTCTGATGGATCATAGAACTTGGCCAGTGCCAGCGTTTCATTATATCTTCCATCAACATGGATCCAGGTGTTGCCTTTGCCTGGAAGCCATTGCTTCTTGCTGAGAAACAATTCTTACCATTTTTTCAATCATTGAAGGCAAACATAACCACAAACACCAAGGGATCGTAGATAGCTGGTTGCGTTGGAAGCATGGAACAAGAGTATTATTTGCTTGGGTCTCAAAGCCAGGGGAACAAAATTTGGAAACATATACTTTCTCATAAAAAATGGAAACACATACTATAATTTTTAGAAAAATATCAGAGCCAGGTTTCGATCCTGGGACCTGTGGGTTATGGGCCCACCACGCTTCTGCTGCGCCACTCTGATTTTGATGCAAAAACACAGGCAAACCTTTTCATATAGACAACACTGTCTGTTGCGTGGTCGCCCGAAAAGTTAACCAAGACAGTGTGACGAGAGCAACTTGTCTTCAAAAGGGCAGATCAGAAAGAAGGAGACCATGCACATGCCTACCCCTCGACGACCATTGTGTTGGATTAAACCCTGCACACGGTTCTGTGAATACTACGCTGTCACGTATGTGTAAGTTTCAGGTAAAATAAAGGAAACCAGTAGCGTGTGTTCAGTACAAGTCTGGGTTTTGATCTTTTTGTTTGAAGTTTGAAATTTGGATAAAGTGGCAGCTACGTTGTGGGATGGCGCGAGTAAAAGGTTTAAATTGGCAGCTACGTTGACTACTAAGCGGAGCTGAGATGGCAGCTTCTTACGCCTCGCGCACAATCCATTCTTTTCGTTTTCTCGGTTGTAATTTTTTTAGATCAGCAAGAACCAGAGAATCAAATAGAGGATGCAGAAAAGCTGCATTACTGCACGCGACACCAAAATTCTCTTGTGTCATGCTCTCTCTGGCCACCAGATTCAGGTTTCGCAACGACACAATGGCTTTGTTTCTCAATAAAGGGTATGTCGGAGGAGGAAATTCGATTCTCTTCTGTCATGCTCTCTCTGGCCACCGGATTCAGGTTTCGCAACGACACAATGGCTTTGTTTCTCAATAAAGGGTATGGCGGAGGAGGAAATTCGATCGGGTGCCGTCCAATCATTCGAACGACCGCACGCCTCTTCATATCCACCATTGCCTTGTGGACAACATGATGACACTGCTTAAGAAACTGTACTCCGACACCTAATCTCCTCTGTCGCATCTCCACTCCCCTCCAGCACTCCGGCTCAAAATACTCCCTCCGTCTCATATTAAGTATCGCAAAAATAGACAAAAATGGATGTATCCAACACTAAAACATGTCTAGATACATCCATTTTATCCACTTTTACGACACTTAAAATATGAGACGGAGGGAGTACAAGATGCATTTTTAGTCGTACGATCATCTTCACCAACGCTTTATATAAAGGGAATGACTAGGGCTCACTTGAGTGAGACTTAAGTTAATTCTCACTCAGATTCGAGTCAGACTTAAGTTAATTCTCACCCAGATGACATCATTCAGTTGCATATGCAACTCATGTGTAATCCATATGCAACTGAGAATTTTTTTAGTTGCAACTCATGTGTAAATCAAAAAACCCCCGTTGCAACTCACATGTAACCATGAGTAACTGATAAATTTTTATTTGTAACTCATGTACAAAACATCTACACCCTAAAAAATCTCAGTTGCAATTGAGTGCAACTCATGTGCAACTGAAGAAAATATAAGTTGCAAGTCATATACAACCCGCACTAATCACGATGTAAATCTAAGGAATTTAAGTTGAGTGAGCTCTAACTAAATTCTCGCTCGAGTGAGAAATAGCAAAACCGTTATATAATCAATCAGACCATTGTGCATCGGCACATTCCGGCCCTAATGGGACCTGGCTGCCCATACCAACAACAGCCAATAGACTTTTTACCCCGTTTTCTTCACAAATACAATCGAATGTTTACCTAAACATAACCATATTACATAGTTTTCAACACATAATTAGTTCCACGACACAAAATAAAATAATTAATACATCAATTGAATTAAATTGAAGTCCAAAAAGTTCAACTAGACCAAGAATCAGTTTAAGAATCATTTAAGCGCCCAGAGATGCTCAACTAGATCATGTTGATGTAGGTTATAATTTTTCTAAATCGCACATCTCCGAATCATTAGGGAGAAAATCAGAAAACTTAGTCCACGACTATTGATCAATATCGGCAAGTTCCCAGCATCTCATACCTCATCAATCACCGGATCAACACGCTCACTCTCCATGAATATGTTGTGGATGATAACACAAACATTTATGAGCCCACTGTCAGATATATACCAAATAGGGGTATATCCGGTATTGGACGAAGGCCAGATTACCCGGGTGGCCCACGGGCAATGGAGCAACAAAGCCCATTGGGCGGCCCAGTAATCCAACGCACGGGAAGACTGATTTTAGAAGAACCCGGATTGCGGCACAAGGCGTAATCCGACGTGGAGAAGAAGCCGGATGTCTTGTTTACCAAGAATATGAATACTTTCCTTAAACTCTACGTTCTCCTTCCTGTAAGCTCTAGTCCGGCTTCCTATATAAAGCCGGACGAGGAGCCGCCTCACGGCACGATATCACAAGATAGCAAAACCCTAGACTCACTCTGTATTCTGTATACTTCAGGATTTAGTAACGATATAGTGAGATTACAGGAGTAGGGCGTTGCCATTGCCGTGACGTCCCAAACCTAGGTCAACTTGTGTCCTCGCCACCGGCAACTCCCATACGTTTCCACTCACACTCTACCACATGGCTTATGGCACCCCTTGCCATGAACCGTACTACGAACACTCGACATTTGGCGCCCACCATGGGGCCACCAACATATGGGGTCACATTTCAAGCGGGAATACTCGGTGGAATCGACAGTACAATTAATGTCGGAAGCCCGGAATTCGACGGAAATGTCGGCCCCTTCATCGACAACGGTTTGTATATGCCGGCACGGAATCGCCTGGTAAGTGCTTGTGTCCTTCCTATTTTTTTTCGAGGGTACGCCAAAGCCGTACCAGATTTTTATAGAAGGAAGAATTTTGAATACAAGACGATTACATCCTGTCGCGAACAACAGGTGTATCCCAACTCCACTCCGGCAAATCCGAAGACCGCCACCACAGGTCAAACAAACTCAACGTGAAACACCTGTCCTAAGCTAAGAACCAAATCCGCGTCTCGACCAACACCGGACGCCTCCAAAGACAACAGCTACAACAAAACTCCCTAATCGATGCGCCATCCACTTTGAAGCCTAGAAGGGACGGCAAGCGAAAGGCAGGATCAAGCAAGTCCTGAAAAAAAGCTTCGTCTTGAACACCCCGGTGATGGCGTGCATTGTGCCAAGAGCTCGACATTGGACAACGACGAGCATCGGAGGAGCGCCGCATGGAAACCTCCAAGCCAAGTCTACCAATGCAATGCTCTCAAGAGAGGAACGGAGCCGGGGACGCCGCCACCGCACCTGTTTTGCACCGAACCTGGGCTTTCGTCCGGAGACACTGCCAACACCAAAAGAGCGAGGAAGGTGCCGAATCACATGGTGACGTCTCCAACGAGAGGAACGACACCCACATGCACCGTCGTCGCAGGCACCGATAGAAATCGGGCAGGACTTTCGTCCGAATAACATCTTCCTGCGCCCAAGGGGTTGGGGCCACACCTTCCATGCCGACTCGCACCACCACCACCACAGCTCATCGCCATCGCGTCATAGAGCCACGGTCTCCAACACCCCGCACGACACCACCCATCTTCCACCTTCATCACGGTCGTGAAGCCGTAACGTCGGGGCACCGCTATCGCGAAACAGGGCTGCACCTCCTATACGCCGCGGACGTCACAACAACACCATGCAGACATCCGCGCGACAGCCACAACCCCTGTGGCCCAGATCGGGCCCGAGTCACACCTCCAACTCCCATCGGGCGCTGCCGAGAGAGCCACGCCACGTGCCCATGCACAGAGGCGGCCGCCGTCACCTGCCAGGATCCTCCAGCCGGCATAGGTGCCGCGCCACCGCACCCTGGTCGAAGACCGCGCCGCAGCTAGAACCCCGCCACCCAGATGAGCTCCGTGTAGACCATGCCCACGCCAGCAGCACCGACAGCGAAGTGGCAGAAGCCACGCTGCGCGCCCACCGTCCAGAGGCCGACATCCATCGCTTGCCAGGCTCCTCCATCCGGCACAACTCCGAGCCGCTGGACCCTGGCCGTGACCTTGCGCCGCGGCCACCACCCTCGCCGCTGCTCCACGCCTCCTCGCCGCACCTCCTGACCTCCGCTCGCCGCTTCTCCATGCCTCACCGCCGCACCGACGTGCCTCGATGTCCCGCCGCCTCACCTCCTATGCCGCCCGGATGGCGTCTCCCTCCGCGCGAAGAGAGCCCGCCGGAACGTGCCCGACACACCCGCCGCCTTTTAGTAGCCGGGCGCGGCCGCCACCGCCGCTGCCGGCGGCGGCAGCGGCCGAGAGGAGGGGATCTTGGGGGGCTTCTAGCTAGGGTTCGGGGCCGCCTCTGGAGCCACCCGCGCGAGTGGCCCGAGCCCGAGAGGTCGGGAGGATGGATGTTTGGAGGTGTCCTTCCTATTGAATCTGCTAACGTTTTGATAGGTTTAATGACGGAAGCAATGGGATTTCGTGGTGGATGTAAATTTATCCCACCCGCCCTTTCCTCAGTAGAAGACAACTTTGACGCCGAATTTGGGACGGATCTGCCTTATTCATACATTGTGGCAGACCAAGATCTGTTAGCTGCATATCGCCAAAGCAAAAGCTGGGAGTCTCAGTTACTCCCACGTTGCTGATCAACAATGAGGAGGAGCTACCTTCCGTCGTGTATGCTAACTAATAACCCTATGCATAAAACCAACGTTAACAACCGGTTTAGGTTCCATAGGAAAATAATGGAGTGTTCGAATTCACACCAACATCACGAGGATTGTTTTTACAAATCAGCCATTGGAAATCACTGCATATCTATCTCAATTCATAGTAGTACTAGGGTTCCCCCATCTCCCTGAGAACTAATATAACTACTCACATATGAAGGTACTCAACATCACCATGATTATATTACAAATAGAAAATGAATGTATGAACAAATACACCTGAAAATCGATATCTATATGTTCTAGAATTACAACGAGATGAGTCAAAGATTCTATCACGTAGATGTAGATGACGGTGATGGTGATGGAGATCGATGCAGAGGCCTTCATGTTGACGGTGTTTAGGTTGATGGATCGGGGCTGGTTGTGGAGCTGGAGCTCAGGGACGGCGATGGCGACATCGCTCAGGGAGGTCGAAAGTGGCTGCCTGCGCTCGGGGCGGCGGAGCTCGGGCCGGAGACGGAAATGACACTCGGGGAGCGCGGAAGCGACTGTGGCGCTGGGGGCTCTATCAAGAAAAGAGGGAGTTTGTTTTTGATCGATCGGAAATAAGGGCTCGAGGGCTTGATGTTCCTTAAATTTACATAGATCAAGCCACACCGGCAGCGTGCATCCCTTTGCTCACGCTTCCCGAAAGGACCCAAAGAAACAGGGTTCAACGGAAGCGTGTGTCTACCATCACACGCTTCTAGTAGCTAGCCTACAGGTAGCGTGTGGGTGGCAGCACACACTTCTACTACTCTCTGTCTCGCCCATAGGGCTTGACGGAATATTTCGGCAGTGTGCGGTCCAGACCACATGCCGTCGGTAAACTTTAGTGGAAGCGGGCATCCTATAAGACAAGCTGTCACAGATTACCTTTTTCATGGTAGTGGTCACAATAAGTTGTGGAACACATCGATGAGTTGGGATCATGGTAAGCTGACGATGACTAAACTCATTCCATGTATATCGAAAATTTCTTTCTTTTGAGATGGTTGTATATTGATTTTTAACTGTAACAAAATAGTATGTTGAAATTTTCTTCTTCCCCAATGAGATATCCTTTTGTCATTATGAATCTCCATGTTCTCTTCTCACTAAAAACAAAGCAATGTTATCATTCAACACATTTACAACCCTGATAGGGCTTTTCTCTTTTTGGAAGTAAGTAAATAAATCGCAAAAGTTTCGGTTAGATCCAAGGACATATATAGCTCTAGGCGTTGCATATACTTGGCGTCACATATACAATATATCGTGCATGTAAGCAACATATCTCTATTACTCCTTGCAGGTTAACAACCTGGTTGTATATTCTTGTTAGCCGATCCCAACCTCCCTTTGCACCATCTCGGAGGTTTTGGACCATATCAATTTAACCACTTTGACGTTTTGAGAACTGAATCCCAAAGTTTTCATTATTTTTGCTCATCTTTGAAACCGATCAAGGAAAACATGTTTGCGGTTCCCTTGCAAAAAAAATGTTGGATGAGTTGCGAAGAAGGTGACATTGCTCCTTGATGCACGTATGACATTATACAAATGGCAAAGTTAAAAGGCTGGTGGGTCACCACAAGCTTCTTTGACATCATTTATGGGTCACCATAAGCACCACGGTACCAATGTGAAAAGACCAGTGGATATCCCCTCTTTCCATGCTTGTTGCTAGGGCATATATCTCGAACAAGAGGATTTAGATGTTCTTTAAATCCAGGAAAGTCCAGGAAACACAAAACACCAGGTGGAAGTAAAGAGGACAAACTTCCCGAGGCAACAACAACACAATCACCAGACATGAACTTTTCCAACAACCAGGTGGAGTTCAGAGAGAGAGATGAGATTGCACCAACTTCAAGCCCCCGATCCATCAGTGATACGCAGCATCCCGCAAGAAGGTCTTGCGCCTCCTTCCCCAGCCCACTGATACGTAATAAACGTATCCCTAATTTCCGATGCTCCATGATGATATTATGCCAATTGCTACATGTTTTCTCCCTTCTTTATGTCATTTTAATCAATTTTCCGGACTAACCCATTGACAAGATGCCACAGAGCCAGTTCCCTGTTTTCTGCTGTTTTTAGTTTCACCAAAGTTGTTCTGGAAATATTCTCGGAATTGGAAAGTTCGAAGCCCGGAAGTCCTATTTTCCCCGGAAGCATCCAGAAGACCGAAGATGAGACGAAGAGGGGCATCAGGGGCCCCACACCATGGGGTGGCACGTCCCCCTTGGTCGCGCCAGGAGGTCGTGTGGGGCTCTGGACCTTCACCGCCTCTGCGCTTTCACCTATGAAGCCCCCCCGGATGGAAAACCCTAGGCACCTTATCAAAATCCCCGAAAAAGTTTCGCAGCCGCCGTCACCGTCAACCCTAGACCATGGGGGGTTCTGAAACCGTTTTCGGCACCCTGCCGAAGAGGAAATCATCACCGGAGGCTTCTACATCACCATGCCTGCCTCCGGAGTGATGCATTAGTAGTTCATCCTTGGACTACGGGTTCATAGCTGTAGCTAGATGGCTGTCTTCTCCTCATATGCCTCCATGTTTAGATCTCGTGAGCTGCCTATCATGATCGAGATTGATCTTATGTAATTCTATATGTTGTGTTTGCTGGGATCCGATGAATATTGAACTTATCCGAGTTGATTATAGTCTTTATTTTGTTATGCTATTTGTGATATTGCATGCTTTCCGTTTCTAGTGGTTACTCTGGCCAAGTAGTTGCTAGTGACTCCAAGAGGGAGTATTTATGCTCGATAATGGATTCATGCCTCCTTTTCGCCTTGCTCGAGTGACAGAAACGTGAAGGGGGAGGATGTGTTGTTGCCATTAGGGAGAAAACAACGGTGAGAGTGCTCGCGTGCATAACCATTTCTTAGATTACACACTTTGTTTAATGCAATTATTTTTTGCTTGCAACTTAATACCTAAGGGGGTCCGGATGATAACCTAATGGTGTATTATTAGACATAGATGCAGATGGATGTCGGTCTATGTATCTTGTTGTAATATCCGCACTAAATATCATAGTAATCTTCATGTCATATTGTGCACTACGGTGCAACCTCTATTTGTCGATTTCCCAACTGTATTTTGTTCACCCAACATTCTATCTTTTATGGAGAGACACCACTAGTGAAACTATGAACCCAGGTCCATTTTTCCACACTGTTAAAAAAACCACAACAATTTCCTGCTTTCTTTACTTACTGCAAGCATACACTGTTTTCCACACTATACGTCTAATATTTGTTTTCATCAATATCAGTGAGATTGACAACCTCAACGTACCATTGGGGCAACGTATTTTGGTTGTGTTGTGTGCAGGTTCCACGTTGTTGCTGATACCGGTGAAGCGCCAGCACCATCGTTAGTGGCATCAACCTTCCGAAGGTCCTCTTTCTCCTACTGGATTGATAACCCTGGTTTTTAACTAAGGGGAAAACTCCTACCGCTGTGCTCATCATACCCTCCTCTTGGGGTTCCCAACAAAGTGCATCAAGGATTTACCTGGCGCCGTTGCCGGGGAGAAGGAAGTCCTCTGGCAAGGGGAGTCTCTCACTCTCAACCTCTTTATTTGTTTATTGTCTTTTTTTCTTTTCTATATTAAAAACAAAAAAATTTAGTTTACTTTATAGCATAGAAAGCAACCAAATTATTTTCAAACGAACTTCTTATTCTAGTTGTTATTTTTTTTTGCTTTATCATGCTTGCTATCAATGTTTGGTGTCTTTGAAACTAGATCTTATATGAAAAATGGGTTCACAGATGAACAACAAAAACATTCTAAGGAACACCGGTTGTCACAAAAAGGGATACACTTATGGGAGAAAATTATTAAATTGCATGACTATGCTAAAAACTTGTGCTCTACTTATAATGTTATTTATTGCTTTGATAAATCTTGCTGCTGTAGGAGGTATAAACACCTCCCTTTTCAATGTGAGTGTAATGATGAAGTTACCATATCTTCTTATGTTAAGAGAAATTATGAATTATATGATGTGGAACAAATTGAAGAATTTATTGCTTGGAAGGGTGCATTCGAAATTGCCTATTTGCTTGAAAGTATTGATGATGCACCTTATAAATATGCGATTTATGCTACACTTGAATATTTCTTTGATAGTTACAAGGATTGTAATTACTATATAATGGGTTATCTTAAATTCTCTTCCCCAAAGGGAGAGACTAATGCGTTGCAGGAAAGTATGGAAGAAGAAATTGCTGAAACTGGAAGCTCTTTGGACAAAAAAGAGGCGGAAGAATGGAACCCATGTCTACCTCCCAATGATAGTAACTCTTTAACTCATAATTGTGATGATCCTATTGATTCTTTTGAAATATCTATTTTTGATGAGGTTGATACTTGCTATACTTGTGACCTTGATACTACTATGAATGAACTTGTGAAAATAATAATGCTACTTTTATTTATGATAATCCATGCTACTTTGATAAATCCTATGAGAATCCTCTATTTTTTCCAACTATTGATATGCATGATAATGAGGAAGTTTGTTTAGAAAATTTATATGATAATGCTCTTGTTGATGGTCCTATGTTACTTGATGTTATATATCATAATGCTACTGAAAATATGATTGCTATAATGTGTCCTACAACTTTTATGAGTGATCGATCATATTATTTTTCTATTGCTAAAAGTGGGGAAAAAGAGGAGCTGATTTAAATTTTGACCCCACTATTTTTGAGCTTGACATGAATTGTGTGCTTTCACACCATGACAAACATGCTTTATGTGATAATTATGTTTTGAGTTTTATCATGATTATACTGGAAATTATTATGAGAGAGGAAAATATGGTTGTAGGATTTTTCATGTTACTAAAACACCTCTCTTTTTGTTGAAAGTCTTGAAGTTGCTCTTGTTCTACCTTCCCATGATTTCTATTTTGAGCTTCTTTAATTTATTTCTTTACAAGATTCGTATGCATAGGAAGTGGGTTAGGCTTAAATTCGTTTTATACTAGCTTCTTGATGCTCTTTTTTTTTACCTTCATATCTTAAACTGTATGCGTTGTTTGCTTATTTGAGTTGTTTGTGCTCGATACATCCTAAGCATGAATACTGTGTTGGCTTGAAAACATATATTGCTCCTACCCTGATTACATACCCTGAACTAATCATATATTCTGAGCAAGCATGCATGCAACTTAATTTTGTCAGCAATGCACAAGTTGTCCGGGGATTTTGGACTATAAGTTTATACTTCAGTTGGTCCCTTCATTATGTTGTTTGTTTTCTTTTTGTAAATGTAGGCTGGATACTTCACTTAATTTGTTAAGTCGCACTTGACAGAACCTAAGTCGGTGATCCACAACTCGGATTGTGCGACAACCTCAGGTCTAAGGATTACATTGATTGAGACATGCAAATGACGACTTGATCGTTGCATCTCACTGTGGGTCAGTCCGACTTGCTAAACTCTTTAGCCAAGTCCGTGAACGTTGGAATGGCATCATCATGCCCATGACAAGTGGAACCGTGTCATCAGCCAATACTCACATTAGTCTAGGGTGTGTGTCCAGCACAACCTAAATGACCAAGGACAATCTAGTATGAACAACGTGAATATATAGTTCCACAATCGAATCACATATTCAATGACATATATCAGATGTTCAAAACAAGGAAAACTTAATAACTTTATGAATACAGTGGGAATTACATCATACATGATTGTCTCTAGGGCATAGTCCCAACAAATGGGACCGGCTGCCCATACCAACAACAACCAATAGACTTTTTACCCCGTTTTCTTCACAAATACAATCGAATGTTTACCTAAACATAACCATATTACATAGTTTTCAACACATAATTAGTTCCACGACACAAAATAAAATAATTAATACATCAATTGAATTAAATTGAAGTCCAAAAAGTTCAACTAGACCAAGAATCAGTTTAAGAATCATTTAAGCGCCCAGAGATGCTCAACTAGATCATGTTGATGTAGGTTATAATTTTTCTAAATCGCACATTTCCGCATCAATTGGGAGAAAATCAGAAAACTTAGTCCACGGCTATTGATCAATATCGGCAAGTTCCCAGCATCTCATACCTCATCAATCACCGGATCAACACGCTCACTCTCCATGAATATGTTGTCGATGATAACACAAACATTTATGAGCCCACTGTCAGATATATACCAAATAGGGGTATATCCGGTATTGGACGAAGGCCAGATTACCCGAGTGGCCCACGGGCAATGGAGCAACAAAGCCCATTGGGCGGCCCAGTAATCCAACGCACGGGAAGACTGATTTTAGAAGAACCCGGATTGCGGCACAAGGCGTAATCCGACGTGGAGAAGAAGCCGGATGTCTTGTTTACCAAGAATATGAATACTTTTCTTAAACTCTACGTTCTCCTTCCTGTAAGCTCTAGTCCGGCTTCCTATATAAAGCCGGACGAGGAGCCGCCTCACGGCACGATATCACAAGATAGCAAAACCCTAGACTCACTCTGTATTCTGTATACTTCAGGATTTAGTAACGATATAGTGAGATTACAGGAGTAGGGCGTTGCCATTGCCGTGACGTCCCAAACCTAGGTCAACTTGTGTCCTCGCCACCGGCAACTCCCATACGTTTCCACTCACACTCTACCACATGGCTTATGGCACCCCTTGCCATGAACCGTACTACGAACACTCGACATTTGGCGCCCACCATGGGGCCACCAACATATGGGGTCACATTTCAAGCGGGAATACTCGGTGGAATCGACAGTACAATTATGGTCGGAAGCCCGGAATTCGACGGAAATGTCGGCCCCTTCATCGACAACGGTTTGTATATGCCGGCACGGAATCGCCTGGTAAGTGCTTGTGTCCTTCCTATTTTTTTTCGAGGGTACGCCAAATCCGTACCAGATTTTTATAGAATGAAGAATTTTGAATACAAGACGACTACATCCTGTCGCGAACAACAGGTGTATCCCAACTCCACTCCGGCAAATCCGAAGACCGCCACCACAGGTCAAACAAACTCAACGTGAAACACCTGTCCTAAGCTAAGAACCAAAGCCGCGTCTCGACCAACACCGGACGCCTCCAAAGACAACAGCTACAACAAAACTCCCTAATCGATGCGCCATCCACTTTGAAGCCTAGAAGGGACAGCAAGCGAAAGGCAGGATCAAGCAAGTCCTGAAAAAAGCTTCGTCTTGAACACCCCGGTGATGGCGTGCATTGTGCCCAAGAGCTCGACATTGGACAACGACGAGCATCGGAGGAGCGCCGCATGGAAACCTCCAAGCCAAGTCTACCAATGCAATGCTCTCAAGAGAGGAACGGAGCCGGGGACGCCGCCACCGCACCTGTTTTGCACCGAACCTGGGCTTTCGTCCGGAGACACTGCCAACACCAAAAGAGCGAGGAAGGTGCCGAATCACATGGCGACGTCTCCAACGAGAGGAACGACACCCACATGCACCGTCGTCGCAGGCACCGATAGAAATCGGGCAGGACTTTCGTCCGAATAACATCTTCCTGCGCCCAAGGGGTTGGGGCCACACCTTCCATGCCGACTCGCACCACCACCACCACAGCTCATCGCCATCGCGTCATAGAGCCACGGTCTCCAACACCCCGCACGACGCCACCCATCTTCCACCTTCATCACGGTCGTGAAGCCGCAACGTCGGGGCACCGCTATCGCGAAACAGGGCTGCACCTCCTATACGCCGCGGACGTCACAACAACACCATGCAGACATCCGCGCGACAGCCACAACCCCTGTGGCCCAGATCGGGCCCGAGTCACACCTCCAACTCCCATCGGGCGCTACCGAGAGAGCCACGCCACGTGCCCATGCACAGAGGCGGCCGCCGTCACCTGCCAGGATCCTCCAGCCGGCATAGGTGCCGTGCCACCGCACCCAGGTCGAAGACCGCGCCGCAGCTAGAACCCCGCCACCCAGATGAGCTCCGTGCAAACCATGCCCACGCCAGCAGCACCGACATCGAAGTGGAAGAAGCCACACTGCGCGCCCACCGCCCAGAGGCCGACGGCCATCGCTTGCCAGGCTCCTCCATCCGGCACAACTCCGAGCCGCTGGACCCTGGCCGTGACCTTGCGCCGCGGCCACCACCCTCGCCGCTGCTCCACGCCTCCTCGCCGCACCTCCTGACCTCCGCTCGCCGCTTCTCCATGCCTCACCGCCGCACCGACGTGCCTCGATGTCCCGCCGCCTCACCTCCTATGCCGCCCGGATGGCGTCTCCCTCCGCGCGAAGAGAGCCCGCCGGAACGTGCCCCACACACCCGCCGCCTTTTAGTAGCCGGGCGCGGCCGCCACCGCCGCTGCCGGCGGCGGCAGCGGCCGAGAGGAGGGGATCTTGGGGGGCTTCTAGCTAGGGTTCGGGGCCGCCTCTGGAGCCACCCGCGCGAGTGGCCCGAGCCCGAGAGGTCGGGAGGATGGATGTTTGGAGGTGTCCTTCCTATTGAATCTGCTAACGTTTTGATAGGTTTAATGACGAAAGCAATGAGATTTCGTGGTGGATGTAAATTTATCCCACCCGCCCTTTCCTCAGTAGAAGACAACTTTGATGCCGAATTTGGGACGGATCTGCCTTATTCATACATTGTGGCAGACCAAGATCTGTTAGCTGCATATCGCCAAAGCAAAAGCTGGGAGTCTCAGTTACTCCCACGTTGCTGATCAACAATGAGGAGGAGCTACCTTCCGTCGTGTATGCTAACTCATAACCCTATGCATAAAACCAACGTTAACAACCGGTTTAGGTTCCATAGGAAAATAATGGAGTGTTCGAATTCACACCAACATCACGAGGATTGTTTTTACAAATCAGCCATTGGAAATCACTACATATTTATCTCAATTCATAGTAGTACTAGGGTTCCCCCATCTCCCTGAGAACTAATATAACTACTCACATATGAAGGTACTCAACATCACCATGATTATATTACAAATAGAAAATGAATGTATGAACAAATACACCTGAAAATCGATATCTATATGTTCTAGAATTACAACGAGATGAGTCAAAGATTCTATCACGTAGATGTAGATGACGGTGATGGTGATGGAGATCGATGAAGAGGCCTTCATGTTGACGGTGTTTACGTTGATGTATCGGGGCTGGTTGTGGAGCTGGAGCTCAGGGACGGCGATGGCGACATCGCTCAGGGAGGTCGAAAGTGGCTGCCTGCGCTCGGGGCGGCGGAGCTCAGGCCGGAGACGGCAATGACACTCGGGGAGCGCGGAAGCGACTGTGGCGCTGGGGGCTCTATCAAGAAAAGAGGGAGTTTGTTTTTGATCGATCGGAAATAAGGGCTCGAGGGCTTGATGTTCCTTAAATTTACATAGATCAAGCCATACCGGCAGCGTGCATCCCTTAGCTCACGCTTCCCGAAAGGACCCAAAGAAACAGGGTTCAACGGAAGCGTGTGTCTACCATCACACGCTTCTAGTAGCTAGCCTACAGGTAGCGTGTGGGTGGCAGCACACACTTCTACTACTCTCTGTCTCGCCCATAGGGCTTGACGGAATATTTCGGCAGTGTGCGGTCCAGACCACATGCCGTCGGTAAACTTTAGTGGAAGCGGGCATCCTATAAGACAAGCTGTCACAGATTAGCTTTTTCATGGTAGTGGTCACAATAAGTTGTGGAACACATCGATGAGTTGGGATCATGGTAAGCTGACGATGACTAAACTCATTCCATGTATATCGAAAATTTCTTTCTTTTGAGATGGTTGTATATTGATTTTTAACTGTAACAAAATAGTATGTTGAAATTTTCTACTTCCCCAATGAGATATCTTTTTGTCATTATGAATCTCCATGTTCTCTTCTCACTAAAAACAAAGCAATGTTATCATTCAACACATTTACAACCCTGATAGGGCTTTTCTCTTTTTGGAAGTAAGTAAATAAATCGCAAAAGTTTCGGTTAGATCCAAGGACATATATAGCTCTAGGCGTTGCATATACTTGGCGTCACATATACAATATATCGTGCATGTAAGCAACATATCTCTATTACTCCTTGCAGGTTAACAACCTGGTTGTATATTCTTGTTAGCCGATCCCAACCTCCCTTTGCACCATCTCGGAGGTTTTGGACCATATCAATTTAACCACTTTGACGTTTTGAGAACTGAATCCCAAAGTTTTCATTATTTTTGCTCATCTTTGAAACCGATCAAGGAAAACATGTTTGCGGTTCCCTTGCAAAAAAAATGTTGGATGAGTTGCGAAGAAGGTGACATTGCTCCTTGATGCACGTATGACATTATACAAATGGCAAAGTTAAAAGGCTGGTGGGTCACCACAAGCTTCTTTGACATCATTTATGGGTCACCATAAGCACCACGGTACCAATGTGAAAAGACCAGTGGATATCCCCTCTTTCCATGCTTGTTTCTAGGGCATATATCTCGAACAAGAGGATTTAGATGTTCTTTAAATCCAGGAAAGTCCAGGAAACACAAAACACCAGGTGGAAGTAAAGAGGACAAACTTCCCGAGGCAACAACAACACAATCACCAGACATGAACTTTTCCAACAACCAGGTGGAGTTCAAAGAGAGATGAGATTGCACCAACTTCAAGCCCCCGATCCATCAGTGATACGCAGCATCCCGCAAGAAGGTCTTGCGCCTCCTTCCCCAGCCCACTGATACGTAATAAACGTATCCCTAATTTCCGATGCTCCATGATGATATTATGCCAATTGCTACATGTTTTCTCCCTTCTTTATGTCATTTTAATCAATTTTCCGGACTAACCCATTGACAAGATGCCACAGAGCCAGTTCCCTGTTTTCTGCTGTTTTTAGTTTCACCAAAGTTGTTCTGGAAATATTCTCGGAATTGGAAAGTTCGAAGCCCGGAAGTCCTATTTTCCTCGGAAGCATCCAGAAGACCGAAGATGAGACGAACAGGGGCATCAGGGGCCCCACACCATGGGGTGGCGCGTCCCCCTTGGTCGCGCCAGGAGGTCGTGTGGGGCTCTGGACCTTCACCGCCTCTGCCCTTTCACCTATGAAGCCCCCCGGATGGAAAACCCTAGGCACCTGATCAAAATCCCCGAAAATGTTCCGCAGCCGCCGTCAGCATCAACCCTAGACCATGGGGGGTTCTGAAACCGTTTCCGGCACCCTGCCGAAGAGGAAATCATCACCGGAGGCTTCTACATCACCATGCCTACCTCCGGAGTGATGCATTAGTAGTTCATCCTTGGACTACGGGTTCATAGCTGTAGCTAGATGGCTGTCTTCTCCTCATATGCCTCCATGTTTAGATCTCGTGAGCTGCCTATCATGATCGAGATTGATCTTATGTAATTCTATATGTTGTGTTTGCTGGGATCCGATGAATATTGAACTTATCCGAGTTGATTATAGTCTTTATTTTGTTATGCTATTTGTGATATTGCATGCTTTCCGTTTCTAGTGGTTACTCTGGCCAAGTAGTTGCTAGTGACTCCAAGAGGGAGTATTTATGCTCGATAATGGATTCATGCCTCCTTTTCGCCTTGCTCGAGTGACAGAAACGTGAAGGGGGAGGATGTGTTGTTGCCATTAGGGAGAAAACAACGGTGAGAGTGCTCACGTGCATAACCATTTCTTACATTACACACTTTGTTTAATGCAATTATTTTTTGCTTGCAACTTAATACCTAAGGGGGTCCGGATGATAACCTAATGGTGTATTATTAGTCATAGATGCAGATGGATGTCGGTCTATGTATCTTGTTGTAATATCCGCACTAAATATCATAGTAATCTTCATGTCATATTGTGCACTACGGTGCAACCTCTATTTGTCGATTTCCCAACTGTATTTTGTTCACCCAACATTCTATCTTTTATGGAGAGACACCACTAGTGAAACTATGAACCCAGGTCCATTTTTCCACACTGTTAAAAAAACCACAACAATTTCCTGCTTTCTTTACTTACTGCAAGCATACACTGTTTTCCACACTATACGTCTAATATTTGTTTTCATCAATATCAGTGAGATTGACAACCTCAACGTACCGTTGGGGCAACGTATTTTGGTTGTGTTGTGTGCAGGTTCCACGTTGTTGCTGATACCGGTGAAGCGCCAGCACCACCGTTAGTGGCATCAACCTTCCGAAGGTCCTCTTTCTCCTACTGGATTGATAACCCTGGTTTTTAACTAAGGGGAAAACTCCTACCGCTGTGCTCATCATACCCTCCTCTTGGGGTTCCCAACAAAGTGCATCAAGGATTTACCTGGCGCCGTTGCCGGGGAGAAGGAAGTCCTCTGGCAAGGGGAGTCTCTCACTCTCAACCTCTTTATTTGTTTATTGTCTTTTTTTCTTTTCTATATTAAAAACAAAAAAATTTAGTTTACTTTATAGCATAGAAAGCAACCAAATTATTTTCAAACGAACTTCTTATTCTAGTTGTTATTTTTTTTTTGCTTTATCATGCTTGCTATCAATGTTTGGTGTCTTTGAAACTAGATCTTATAGGAAAAATGGGTTCACAGATGAACAACAAAAACATTCTAAGGAACACCGGTTGTCACAAAAAGGGATACACTTATGGGAGAAAATTATTAAATTGCATGACTATGCTAAAAACTTGTGCTCTACTTATAATGTTATTTATTGCTTTGATAAATCTTGCTCCTGTAGGAGGTATAAACACCTCCCTTTTCAATGTGAGTGTAATGATGATGTTACCATATCTTCTTATGTTAAGAGAAATTATGAATTATATGATGTGGAACAAATTGAAGAATTTATTGCTTGGAAGGGTGCATTCGAAATTGCCTATTTGCTTGAATGTATTGATGATGCACCTTATAAATATGCGATTTATGCTACACTTGAATATTTCTTTGATAGTTACAAGGATTGTAATTACTATATAATGGGTTATCTTAAATTCTCTTCCCCAAAGGGAGAGACTAATGCGTTGCAGGAAAGTATGGAAGAAGAAATTGCTGAAACTGGAAGCTCTTTGGACAAAAAAGAGGCGGAAGAATGGAACCCATGTCTACCTCCCAATGATAGTAACTCTTTAACTCATAATTGTGATGATCCTATTGATTCTTTTGAAATATCTATTTTTGATGAGGTTGATACTTGCTATACTTGTGACCTTGATACTACTATGAGTGAACTTGTGAAAATAATAATGCTACTTTTATTTATGATAATCCATGCTACTTTGATAAATCCTATGAGAATCCTCTATTTTTTGCAACTATTGATATGCATGATAATGAGGAAGTTTGTTTAGAAAATTTATATGATAATGCTCTTGTTGATTGTCCTATGTTACTTGATGTTATATATCATAATGCTACTGAAAATATGATTGCTATAATGTGTCCTACAACTTTTATGAGTGATCGATCATATTATTTTTCTATTGCTAAAAGTGGGGAAAAAGAGGAGCTGATTTAAATTTTGACCCCACTATTTTTGAGCTTGATATGAATTGTGTGCTTTCACAACATGACAAACATGCTTTATGTGATAATTATGTTTTGAGTTTCATCATGATTATACTGGAAATTATTATGAGAGAGGAAAATATGGTTGTAGGATTTTTCATGTTACTAAAACACCTCTCTTTTTGTTGAAAGTCTTGAAGTTGCTCTTGTTCTACCTTCCCATGATTTCTATTTTGAGCTTCTTTAATTTATTTCTTTACAAGATTCCTATGCATAGGAAGTGGGTTAGGCTTAAATTCTTTTTATACTAGCTTCTTGATGCTCTCTTTTTTTTACCTTCATATCTTAAACTGTATGCGTTGTTTGCTTATTTGAGTTGTTTGTGCTCGATACATCCTAAGCATGAATACTATGTTGGCTTGAAAACATATATTGCTCCTACCCTGATTACATACCCTGAACTAATCATATATTCTGAGCAAGCATGCATGCAACTTAATTTTGTCAGCAATGCACAAGTTGTCCGGGGATTTTGGACTATAAGTTTATACTTCAGTTGGTCCCTTCATTATGTTGTTTGTTTTCTTTTTGTAAATGTAGGCTGGATACTTCACTTAATTTGTTAAGTCGCACTTGACAGAACCTAAGTCGGTGATCCACAACTCGGATTGTGCGACAACCTCAGGTCTAAGGATTACATTGATTGAGACATGCAAATGACGACTTGATCGTTGCATCTCACTGTGGGCCAGTCCGACTTGCTAAACTCTTTAGCCAAGTCCGTGAACGTTGGAATGGCATCATCATGCCCATGACAAGTGGAACCGTGTCATCAGCCAATACTCACATTAGTCTAGGGTGTGTGTCCAGCACAACCTAAATGACCAAGGACAATCTAGTATGAACAACGTGAATATATAGTTCCACAATCGAATCACATATTCAATGACATATATCAGATGTTCAAAACAAGGAAAACTTAATAACTCTATGAATACAGTGGGAATTACATCATACATGATTGTCTCTAGGGCATAGTCCCAACAAATGGGACCGGCTGCCCATACCAACAACAACCAATAGACTTTTTACCCCGTTTTCTTCACAAATACAATCGAATGTTTACCTAAACATAACCATATTACATAGTTTTCAACACATAATTAGTTCCACGACACAAAATAAAATAATTAATACATCAATTGAATTAAATTGAAGTCCAAAAAGTTCAACTAGACGAAGAATCAGTTTAAGAATCATTTAAGCGCCCAGAGATGCTCAACTAGATCATGTTGATGTAGGTTATAATTTTTCTAAATCGCACATTTCCGCATCAATTGGGAGAAAATCAGAAAACTTAGTCCACGGCTATTGATCAATATCGGCAAGTTCCCAGCATCTCATACCTCATCAATCACCGGATCAACACGCTCACTCTCCATGAATATGTTGTGGATGATAACACAAACATTTATGAGCCCACTGCCAGATATATACCAAATAGGGGTATATCCGGTATTGGACGAAGGCCAGATTACCCGGGTGGCCCACGGGCAATGGAGCAACAAAGCCCATTGGGCGGCCCAGTAATCCAACGCACGGGAAGACTGATTTTAGAAGAACCCGGATTGCGGCACAAGGCGTAATCCGACGTGGAGAAGAAGCCGGATGTCTTGTTTACCAAGAATATGAATACTTTCCTTAAACTCTACGTTCTCCTTCCTGTAAGCTCTAGTCCGGCTTCCTATATAAAGCCGGACGAGGAGCCGCCTCACGGCACGATATCACAAGATAGCAAAACCCTAGACTCACTCTGTATTCTGTATACTTCAGGATTTAGTAACGATATAGTGAGATTACAGGAGTAGGGCGTTGCCATTACCGTGACGTCCCAAACCTAGGTCAACTTGTGTCCTCGCCACCGGCAACTCCCATACGTTTCCACTCACACTCTACCACATGGCTTATGGCACCCCTTGCCATGAACCGTACTACGAACACTCGACATTTGGCGCCCACCATGGGGCCACCAACATCTGGGGTCACATTTCAAGCGGGAATACTCGGTGGAATCGACAGTACAATTATGGTCGGAAGCCCGGAATTCGACGGAAATGTCGGCCCCTTCATCGACAACGGTTTGTATATGCCGGCACGGAATCGCCTGGTAAGTGCTTGTGTCCTTCCTATTTTTTTTCGAGGGTACGCCAAAGCCGTACCAGATTTTTATAGAAGGAAGAATTTTGATTACAAGACGACTACATCCTGTCGCGAACAACAGGTGTATCCCAACTCCACTCCGGCAAATCCGAAGACCGCCACCACAGGTCAAACAAACTCAACGTGAAACACCTGTCCTAAGCTAAGAACCAAAGCCGCGTCTCGACCAACACCGGACGCCTCCAAAGACAACAGCTACAACAAAACTCCCTAATCGATGCGCCATCCACTTTGAAGCCTAGAAGGGACGGCAAGCGAAAGGCAGGATCAAGCAAGTCCTGAAAAAAGCTTCGTCTTGAACACCCCGGTGATGGCGTGCATTGTGCCCAAGAGCTCGACATTGGACAATGACGAGCATCGGAGGAGCGCCGCATGGAAACCTCCAAGCCAAGTCTACCAATGCAATGCTCTCAAGAGAGGAACGGAGCCCGGGACGCCGCCACCGCACCTGTTTTGCACCGAACCTGGGCTTTTGTCCGGAGACACTGCCAACACCAAAAGAGCGAGGAAGGTGCCGAATCACATGGCGACGTCTCCAACGAGAGGAACGACACCCACATGCACCGTCGTCGCAGGCACCGATAGAAATCGGGCAGGACTTTCGTCCGAATAACATCTTCCTGCGCCCAAGGGGTTGGGGCCACACCTTCCATGCCGACTCGCACCACCACCACCACAGCTCATCGCCATCGCGTCATAGAGCCACGGTCTCCAACACCCCGCACGACACCACCCATCTTCCACCTTCATCACGGTCGTGAAGCCGCAACGTCGGGGCACCGCTATCGCGAAACAGGGCTGCACCTCCTATACGCCGCGGACGTCACAACAACACCATGCAGACATCCGCGCGACAGCCACAACCCCTGTGGCCCAGATCGGGCCCGAGTCACACCTCCAACTCCCATCGGGCGCTGCCGAGAGAGCCACGCCACGTGCCCCTGCACAGAGGCGGCCGCCGTCACCTGCCAGGACACTCCAGCCGGCATAGGTGCCGCGCCACCGCACCCTGGTCGAAGACCGCGCCGCAGCTAGAACCCCGCCACCCAGATGAGCTCCGTGCAGACCATGCCCACGCCAGCAGCACCGACATCGAAGTGGAAGAAGCCACGCTGCGCGCCCACCGCCCAGAGGCCGACGGCCATCGCTTGCCAGACTCCTCCATCCGGCACAACTCCGAGCCGCTGGACCCTGGCCGTGACCTTGCGCCGCGGCCACCACCCTCGCCGCTGCTCCACGCCTCCTCGCTGCACCTCCTGACCTCCGCTCGCCGCTTCTCCATGCCTCACCGCCGCACCGACGTGCCTCGATGTCCCGCCGCCTCACCTCCTATGCCGCCCGGATGGCGTCTCCCTCCGCGCGAAGAGAGCCCGCCGGAACGTGCCCCACACACCCGCCGCCTTTTAGTAGCCGGGCGCGGCCGCCACCGCCGCTGCCGGCGGCGGCAGCGGCCGAGAGGAGGGGATCTTGGGGGGCTTATAGCTAGGGTTCGGGGCCGCCTCTGGAGCCACCCGCGCGAGTGGCCCGAGCCCGAGAGCTCGGGAGGATGGATGTTTGGAGGTGTCCTTCATATTGAATCTGCTAACGTTTTGATAGGTTTAATGACGAAAGCAATGAGATTTCGTGGTGGATGTAAATTTATCCCACCCGCCCTTTCCTCAGTAGAAGACAACTTTGATGCCGAATTTGGGACGGATCTGCCTTATTCATACATAGTGGCAGACCAAGATCTGTTAGCTGCATATCGCCAAAGCAAAAGCTGGGAGTCTCAGTTACTCCCACGTTGCTGATCAACAATGAGGAGGAGCTACCTTCCGTCGTGTATGCTAACTCATAACCCTATGCATAAAACCAACGTTAACAACCGGTTTAGGTTCCATAGGAAAATAATGGAGTGTTCGAATTCACACCAACATCACGAGGATTGTTTTTACAAATCAGACATTGGAAATCACTACATATTTATCTCAATTCATAGTAGTACTAGGGTTCCCCCATCTCCCTGAGAACTAATATAACTACTCACATATGAAGGTACTCAACATCACCATGATTATATTACAAATAGAAAATGAATGTATGAACAAATACACCTGAAAATCGATATCTATATGTTCTAGAATTACAACGAGATGAGTCAAAGATTCTATCACGTAGATGTAGATGACGGTGATGGTGATGGAGATCGATGAAGAGGCCTTCATGTTGACGGTGTTTACGTTGATGTATCGGGGCTGGTTGTGGAGCTGGAGCTCAGGGACGGCGATGGCGACATCGCTCAGGGAGGTCGAAAGTGGCTGCCTGCGCTCGGGGCGGCGGAGATCAGGCCGGAGACGGCAATGACACTCAGGGAGCACGGAAGCGACTGTGGCGCTGGGTGCTCTATCAAGAAAAGAGGGAGTTTGTTTTTGATCGATCGGAAATAAGGGCTCGAGGGCTTGATGTTCCTTAAATTTACATAGATCAAGCCATACCGGCAGCGTGCATCCCTTAGCTCACGCTTCCCGAAAGGACCCAAAGAAACAGGGTTGAACGGAAGCGTGTGTCTACCATCACACGCTTCTAGTAGCTAGCCTACAGGTAGCGTGTGGGTGGCAGCACACACTTCTACTACTCTCTGTCTCGCCCATAGGGCTTGACGGAATATTTCGGCAGTGTGCGGTCCAGACCACATGCCGTCGGTAAACTTTAGTGGAAGCGGGCATCCTATAAGACAAGCTGTCACAGATTACCTTTTTCATGGTAGTGGTCACAATAAGTTGTGGAACACATCGATGAGTTGGGATCATGGTAAGCTGACGATGACTAAACTCATTCCATGTATATCGAAAATTTCTTTCTTTTGAGATGGTTGTATATTGATTTTTAACTGTAACAAAATAGTATGTTGAAATTTTCTACTTCCCCAATGAGATATCTTTTTGTCATTATGAATCTCCATGTTCTCTTTTCACTAAAAACAAAGCAATGTTATCATTCAACACATTTACAGCCCTGATAGGGCTTTTCTCTTTTTGGAAGTAAGTAAATAAATCGCAAAAGTTTCGGTTAGATCCAAGGACATATATAGCTCTAGGCGTTGCATATACTTGGCGTCACATATACAATATATCGTGCATGTAAGCAACATATCTCTATTACTCCTTGCAGGTTAACAACCTGGTTGTATATTCTTGTTAGCCGATCCCAACCTCCCTTTGCACCATCTCGGAGGTTTTGGACCATATCAATTTAACCACTTTGACGTTTTGAGAACTGAATCCCAAAGTTTTCATTATTTTTGCTCATCTTTGAAAACGATCAAGGAAAACATGTTTGCGGTTCCCTTGCAAAAAAAATGTTGGATGAGTTGCGAAGAAGGTGACATTGCTCCTTGATGCACGTATGACATCATACAAATGGCAAAGTTAAAAGGCTGGTGGGTCACCACAAGCTTCTTTGACATCATTTATGGGTCACCATAAGCACCACGGTACCAATGTGAAAAGACCAGTGGATATCCCCTCTTTCCATGCTTGTTGCTAGGGCATATATCTCGAACAAGAGGATTTAGATGTTCTTTAAATCCAGGAAAGTCCAGGAAACACAAAACACCAGGTGGAAGTAAAGAGGACAAACTTCCCGAGGCAACAACAACACAATCACCAGACATGAACTTTTCCAACAACCAGGTGGAGTTCAGAGAGAGATGAGATTGCACCAACTTCAAGCCCCCGATCCATCAGTGATACGCAGCATCCCGCAAGAAGGTCTTGCGCCTCCTTCCCCAGCCCACTGATACGTAATAAACGTATCCCTAATTTCCGATGCTCCATGATGATATTATGCCAATTGCTACATGTTTTCTCCCTTCTTTATGTCATTTTAATCAATTTTCCGGACTAACCCATTGACAAGATGCCACAGAGCCAGTTCCCTGTTTTCTGCTGTTTTTAGTTTCACCAAAGTTGTTTTGGAAATATTCTCGGAATTGGAAAGTTCGAAGCCCGGAAGTCCTATTTTCCTCGGAAGCATCCAGAAGACCAAAGATGAGACGACGAGGGGCATCAGGGGCCCCACACCATGGGGTGGCGCGTCCCCCTTGGTCGCGCCAGGAGGTCGTGTGGGGCTCTGGACCTTCACCGCCTCTGCCCTTTCACCTATGAAGCCCCCCGGATGGAAAACCCTAGGCACCTGATCAAAATCCCCGAAAATGTTCCGCAGCCGCCGTCACCGTCAACCCTAGACCATGGGGGGTTCTGAAACCGTTTCCGGCACCCTGCCGAAGAGGAAATCATCACCGGAGGCTTCTACATCACCATGCCTGCCTCCAGAGTGATGCATTAGTAGTTCATCCTTGGACTACGGGTTCATAGCTGTAGCTAGATGGCTGTCTTCTCCTCATATGCCTCCATGTTTAGATCTCGTGAGCTGCCTATCATGATCGAGATTGATCTTATGTAATTCTATATGTTGTGTTTGCTGGGATCCGATGAATATTGAACTTATCCGAGTTGATTATAGTCTTTATTTTGTTATGCTATTTGTGATATTGCATGCTTTCCGTTTCTAGTGGTTACTCTGGCCAAGTAGTTGCTAGTGACTCCAAGAGGGAGTATTTATGCTCGATAATGGATTCATGCCTCCTTTTCGCCTTGCTCGAGTGACAGAAACGTGAAGGGGGAGGATGTGTTGTTGCCATTAGGGAGAAAACAACGGTGAGAGTGCTCGCGTGCATAACCATTTCTTACATTACACACTTTGTTTAATGCAATTATTTTTTGCTTGCAACTTAATACCTAAGGGGGTCCGGATGATAACCTAATGGTGTATTATTAGTCATAGATGCAGATGGATGTCGGTCTATGTATCTTGTTGTAATATCCGCACTAAATATCATAGTAATCTTCATGTCATATTGTGCACTACGGTGCAACCTCTATTTGTCGATTTCCCAACTGTATTTTGTTCACCCAACATTCTATCTTTTATGGAGAGACACCACTAGTGAAACTATGAACCCAGGTCCATTTTTCCACACTGTTAAAAAAACCACAACAATTTCCTGCTTTCTTTACTTACTGCAAGCATACACTGTTTTCCACACTATACGTCTAATATTTGTTTTCATCAATATCAGTGAGATTGACAACCTCAACGTACCGTTGGGGCAACGTATTTTGGTTGTGTTGTGTGCAGGTTCCACGTTGTTGCAGATACCGGTGAAGCGCCAGCACCACCGTTAGTGGCATCAACCTTCCGAAGGTCCTCTTTCTCCTACTGGATTGATAACCCTGGTTTTTAACTAAGGGGAAAACTCCTACCGCTGTGCTCATCATACCCTCCTCTTGGGGTTCCCAACAAAGTGCATCAAGGATTTACCTGGCGCCGTTGCCGGGGAGAAGGAAGTCCTCTGGCAAGGGGAGTCTCTCACTCTCAACCTCTTTATTTGTTTATTGTCTTTTTTTCTTTTCTATATTAAAAACAAAAAAATTTAGTTTACTTTATAGCATAGAAAGCAACCAAATTATTTTCAAACGAACTTCTTATTCTAGTTGTTATTTTTTTTTTGCTTTATCATGCTTGCTATCAATGTTTGGTGTCTTTGAAACTAGATCTTATAGGAAAAGTGGGTTCACAGATGAACAACAAAAACATTCTAAGGAACACCGGTTGTCACAAAAAGGGATACACTTATGGGAGAAAATTATTAAATTGCATGACTATGCTAAAAACTTGTGCTCTACTTATAATGTTATTTATTGCTTTGATAAATCTTGCTGCTGTAGGAGGTATAAACACCTCCCTTTTCAATGTGAGTGTAATGATGATGTTACCATATCTTCTTATGTTAAGAGAAATTATGAATTATATGATGTGGAACAAATTGAAGAATTTATTGCTTGGAAGGGTGCATTCGAAATTGCCTATTTGCTCGAAAGTATTGATGATGCACCTTATAAATATGCGATTTATGCTACACTTGAATATTTCTTTGATAGTTACAAGGATTGTAATTACTATATAATGGGTTATCTTAAATTCTCTTCCCCAAAGGGAGAGACTAATGCGTTGCAGGAAACTATGGAAGAAGAAATTGCTGAAACTGGAAGCTCTTTGGACAAAAAAGAGGCGGAAGAATGGAACCCATGTCTACCTCCCAATGATAGTAACTCTTTAACTCATAATTGTGATGATCCTATTGATTCTTTTGAAATATCTATTTTTGATGAGGTTGATACTTGCTATACTTGTGACCTTGATACTACTATGAGTGAACTTGTGAAAATAATAATGCTACTTTTATTTATGATAATCCATGCTACTTTGATAAATCCTATGAGAATCCTCTATTTTTTGCAACTATTGATATGCATGATAATGAGGAAGTTTGTTTAGAAAATTTATATGATAATGCTCTTGTTGATTGTCCTATGTTACTTGATGTTATATATCATAATGCTACTGAAAATATGATTGCTATAATGTGTCCTACAACTTTTATGAGTGATCGATCATATTATTTTTCTATTGCTAAAAGTGGGGAAAAAGAGGAGCTGATTTAAATTTTGACCCCACTATTTTTGAGCTTGATATGAATTGTGTGCTTTCACACCATGACAAACATGCTTTATGTGATAATTATGTTTTGAGTTTTATCATGATTATACTGGAAATTATTATGAGAGAGGAAAATATGGTTGTAGGATTTTTCATGTTACTAAAACACCTCTGTTTTTGTTGAAAGTCTTGAAGTTGCTCTTGTTCTACCTTCCCATGATTTCTATTTTGAGCTTCTTTAATTTATTTCTTTACAAGATTCCTATGCATAGGCAGTGGGTTAGGCTTAAATTCGTTTTATACTAGCTTCTTGATGCTCTCTTTTTTTTACCTTCATATCTTAAACTGTATGCGTTGTTTGCTTATTTGAGTTGTTTGTGCTCGATACATCCTAAGCATGAATACTATGTTGGCTTGAAAACATATATTGCTCCTACCCTGATTACATACCCTGAACTAATCATATATTCTGAGCAAGCATGCATGCAACTTAATTTTGTCAGCAATGCACAAGTTGTCCGGGGATTTTGGACTATAAGTTTATACTTCAGTTGGTCCCTTCATTATGTTGTTTGTTTTCTTTTTGTAAATGTAGGCTGGATACTTCACTTAATTTGTTAAGTCGCACTTGACAGAACCTAAGTCGGTGATCCACAACTCGGATTGTACGACAACCTCAGGTCTAAGGATTACATTGATTGAGACATGCAAATGACGACTTGATCGTTGCATCTCACTGTGGGTCAGTCCGACTTGCTAAACTCTTTAGCCAAGTCCGTGAACGTTGGAATGGCATCATCATGCCCATGACAAGTGGAACCGTGTCATCAGCCAATACTCACATTAGTCTAGGGTGTGTGTCCAGCACAACCTAAATGACAAAGGACAATCTAGTATGAACAACGTGAATATATAGTTCCACAATCGAATCACATATTCAATGACATATATCAGATGTTCAAAACAAGGAAAACTTAATAACTTTATGAATACAGTGGGAATTACATCATACATGATTGTCTCTAGGGCATAGTCCCAACAAATGGGACTTGCTGCCCATACCAACAACAACCAATAGACTTTTTACCCCGTTTTCTTCACAAATACAATCGAATGTTTACCTAAACATAACCATATTACATAGTTTTCAACACATAATTAGTTCCACGACACAAAATAAAATAATTAATACATCAATTGAATTAAATTGAAGTCCAAAAAGTTCAACTAGACCAAGAATCAGTTTAAGAATCATTTAAGCGCCCAGAGATGCTCAACTAGATCATGTTGATGTAGTTATAATTTTTCTAAATCGCACATTTCCGCATCAATTGGGAGAAATTCAGAAAACTTAGTCCACGGCTATTGATCAATATCGGCAAGTTCCCAGCATCTCATACCTCATCAATCACCGGATCAACACGCTCACTCTCCATGAATATGTTGTGGATGATAACACAAACATTTATGAGCCCACTGTCAGATATATACCAAATAGGGGTATATCCGGTATTGGACGAAGGCCAGATTACCCGGGTGGCCCACGGGCAATGGAGCAACAAAGCCCATTGGGCGGCCCAGTAATCCAACGCACGGGAAGACTGATTTTAGAAGAACCCGGATTGCGGCACAAGGCGTAATCCGACGTGGAGAAGAAGCCGGATGTCTTGTTTACCAAGAATATGAATACTTTCCTTAAACTCTACGTTCTCCTTCCTGTAAGCTCTAGTCCGGCTTCCTATATAAAGCCGGACGAGGAGCCGCCTCACGGCACGATATCACAAGATAGCAAAACCCTAGACTCACTCTGTATTCTGTATACTTCAGGATTTAGTAACGATATAGTGAGATTACAGGAGTAGGGCGTTGCCATTGCCGTGACGTCCCAAACCTAGGTCAACTTGTGTCCTCGCCACCGGCAACTCCCATACGTTTCCACTCACACTCTACCACATGGCTTATGGCACCCCTTGCCATGAACCGTACTACGAACACTCGACATTTGGCGCCCACCATGGGGCCACCAACATCTGGGGTCACATTTCAAGCGGGAATACTCGGTGGAATCGACAGTACAATTATGGTCGGAAGCCCGGAATTCGACGGAAATGTCGGTCCCTTCATCGACATCGGTTTGTATATTCCGGCACGGAATCGCCTGGTAAGTTCTTGTGTCCTTCCTATTTTTTTTCGAGGGTACGCCAAAGCCGTACCAGATTTTTATAGAAGGAAGAATTTTGAATACAAGACGACTACATCCTGTCGCGAACAACAGGTGTGTCCCAACTCCACTCCGGCAAATCCGAAGACCGCCACCACAGGTCAAACAAACTCAACGTGAAACACCTGTCCTAAGCTAAGAACCAAAGCCGCGTCTCGACCAACACCGGACGCCTCCAAAGACAACAGCTACAACAAAACTCCCTAATCGATGCGCCATCCACTTTGAAGCCTAGAAGGGACGGCAAGCGAAAGGCAGGATCAAGCAAGTCCTGAAAAAAGCTTCGTCTTGAACACCCCGGTGATGGCGTGCATTGTGCCCAAGAGCTCGACATTGGACAATGACGAGCATCGGAGGAGCGCCGCATGGAAACCTCCAAGCCAAGTCTACCAATGCAATGCTCTCAAGAGAGGAACGGAGCCCGGGACGCCGCCACCGCACCTGTTTTGCACCGAACCTGGGCTTTTGTCCGGAGACACTGCCAACACCAAAAGAGCGAGGAAGGTGCCGAATCACATGGCGACGTCTCCAACGAGAGGAACGACACCCACATGCACCGTCGTCGCAGGCACCGATAGAAATAGGGCAGGACTTTCGTCCGAATAACATCTTCCTGCGCCCAAGGGGTTGGGGCCACACCTTCCATGCCGACTCGCACCACCACCACCACAGCTCATCGCCATCGCGTCATAGAGCCACGGTCTCCAACACCCCGCACGACACCACCCATCTTCCACCTTCATCACGGTCGTGAAGCCGCAACGTCGGGGCACCGCTATCGCGAAACAGGGCTGCACCTCCTATACGCCGCGGACGTCACAACAACACCATGCAGACATCCGCGCGACAGCCACAACCCCTGTGGCCCAGATCGGGCCCGAGTCACACCTCCAACTCCCATCGGGCGCTGCCGAGAGAGCCACGCCACGTGCCCCTGCACAGAGGCGGCCGCCGTCACCTGCCAGGATCCTCCAGCCGGCATAGGTGCCGCGCCACCGCACCCTGGTCGAAGACCGCGCCGCAGCTAGAACCCCGCCACCCAGATGAGCTCCGTGCAGACCATGCCCACGCCAGCAGCACCGACATCGAAGTGGAAGAAGCCACGCTGCGCGCCCACCGCCCAGAGGCCGACGGCCATCGCTTGCCAGGCTCCTCCATCCGGCACAACTCCGAGCCGCTGGACCCTGGCCGTGACCTTGCGCCGCGGCCACCACCCTCGCCGCTGCTCCACGCCTCCTCGCCGCACCTCCTGACCTCCGCTCGCCGCTTCTCCATGCCTCACCGCTGCACCGACGTGCCTCGATGTCCCGCCGCCTCACCTCCTATGCCGCCCGGATGGCGTCTCCCTCCGCGCGAAGAGAGCCCGCCGGAACGTGCCCCACACACCCGCCGCCTTTTAGTAGCCGGGCGCGGCCGCCACCGCCGCTGCCGGCGGCGGCAGCGGCCGAGAGGAGGGGTTCTTGGGGGGCTTCTAGCTAGGGTTCGGGGCCGCCTCTGGAGCCACCCGCGCGAGTGGCCCGAGCCCGAGAGGTCGGGAGGATGGATGTTTGGAGGTGTCCTTCCTATTGAATCTGCTAACGTTTTGATAGGTTTAATGACGAAAGCAATGAGATTTCGTGGTGGATGTAAATTTATCCCACCCGCCCTTTCCTCAGTAGAAGACAACTTTGACGCCGAATTTGGGACGGATCTGCCTTATTCATACATTGTGGCAGACCAAGATCTGTTAGCTGCATATCGCCAAAGCAAAAGCTGGGAGTCTCAGTTACTCCCACGTTGCTGATCAACAATGAGGAGGAGCTACCTTCCGTCGTGTATGCTAACTCATAACCCTATGCATAAAACCAACGTTAACAACCGGTTTAGGTTCCATAGGAAAATAATGGAGTGTTCGAATTCACACCAACATCACGAGGATTGTTTTTACAAATCAGCCATTGGAAATCACTACATATTTATCTCAATTCATAGTAGTACTAGGGTTCCCCCATCTCCCTGAGAACTAATATAACTACTCACATATGAAGGTACTCAACATCACCATGATTACATTACAAATAGAAAATGAATGTATGAACAAATACACATGAAAATCGATATCTATATGTTCTAGAATTACAACGAGATGAGTCAAAGATTCTATCACGTAGATGTAGATGACGGTGATGGTGATGGAGATCGATGCAGAGGCCTTCATGTTGACGGTGTTTACATTGATGTATCGGGGCTGGTTGTGGAGCTGGAGCTCAGGGACGGCGATGGCGACATCGCTCAGGGAGGTCGAAAGTGGCTGCCTGCGCTCGGGGCGGCGGAGCTCGGGCCGGAGACGGCAATGACACTCGGGGAGCGCGGAAGCGACTGTGGCGCTGGGGGCTCTATCAAGAAAAGAGGGAGTTTTTTTTTGATCGATTGGAAATAAGGGCTCGAGGGCTTGATGTTCCTTAAATTTACATAGATCAAGCCACACCGGCAGCGTGCATCCCTTAGCTCACGCTTCCCGAAAGGACCCAAACAAACAGGGTTCAACGGAAGTGTGTGTCTACCATCACACGCTTCTAGTAGCTAGCCTAAAGGTAGCGTGTGGGTGGCAGCACACACTTCTACTACTCTCTGTCTCGCCCATAGGGCTTGACGGAATATTTCGGCAGTGTGCGGTCCAGACCACATGCCGTCGGTAAACTTTAGTGGAAGCGGGCATCCTATAAGACAAGCTGTCACATATTACCTTTTTCATGGTAGTGGTTACAATAAGTTGTGGAAGACATCGATGAGTTGGGATCATGGTAAGCTGACGATGACTAAACTCATTCCATGTATATCGAAAATTTCTTTCTTTTGAGATGGTTGTATATTGATTTTTAACTGTAACAAAATAGTATGTTGAAATTTTCTACTTCCCCAATGAGATATCTTTTTGTCATTATGAATCTCCATGTTCTCTTCTCACTAAAAACAAAGCAATGTTATCATTCAACACATGTACAACCCTGATAGGGCTTTTCTCTTTTTGGAAGTAAGTAAATAAATCGCAAAAGTTTCGGTTAGATCCAAGGACATATATAGCTCTAGGCGTTGCCTATACTTGGCGTCACATATACAATATATCGTGCATGTAAGCAACATATCTCTATTACTCCTTGCAGGTTAACAACCTGGTTGTATATTCTTGTTAGCCGATCCCAACCTCCCTTTGCACCATCTCGGAGGTTTTGGACCATATCAATTTAACCACTTTGACGTTTTGAGAACTGAATCCCAAAGTTTTCATTATTTTTGCTCATCTTTGAAACCGATCAAGGAAAACATGTTTGCGGTTCCCTTGCAAAAAAAATGTTGGCTGAGTTGCGAAGAAGGTGACATTGCTCCTTGATGCACGTATGACATTATACAAATGGCAAAGTTAAAAGGCTGGTGGGTCACCACAAGCTTCTTTGACATCATTTATGGGTCACCATAAGCACCACGGTACCAATGTGAAAAGACCAGTGGATATCCCCTCTTTCCATGCTTGTTGCTAGGGCATATATCTCGAACAAGAGGATTTAGATGTTCTTTAAATCCAGGAAAGTCCAGGAAACACAAAACACCAGGTGGAACTAAAGAGGACAAACTTCCCGAGGCAACAACAACACAATCACCATACATGAACTTTTCCAACAACCAGGTGGAGTTCAGAGAGAGATGAGATTGCACCAACTTCAAGCCCCCGATCCATCAGTGATACGCAGCATCCCGCAAGAAGGTCTTGCGCCTCCTGCCCCAGCCCACTGATACGTAATAAACGTATCCCTAATTTCTGATGCTCCATGATGATATTATGCCAATTGCTACATGTTTTCTCCGTTCTTTATGTCATTTTAATCAATTTTCCGGACTAACCCATTGACAAGATGCCACAGAGCCAGTTCCCTGTTTTCTGCTGTTTTTAGTTTCACCAAAGTTGTTCAGGAAATATTCTCGGAATTGGAAAGTTCGAAGCCCGGAAGTCCTATTTTCCTCGAAAGCATCCAGAAGACCGCAGATGAGACGAAGAGGGGCATCAGGGGGCCCACACCATGGGGTGGCGCGTCCCCCTTGGTCGCGCCAGGAGGTCGTGTGGGGCTCTAGACCTTCACCGCCTCTGCCCTTTCACCTATGAAGCCCCCCGGATGGAAAACCCTAGGCACCTGATCAAAATCCCCGAAAAAGTTCCGCAGCTGCCGTCACCGTCAACCCTAGACCATGGGGGGTTCTGAAGCCGTTTCTGGCACCTTGCCGAAGAGGAAATCATCACCGGAGGCTTCTACATCACCATGCCTGCCTCCGGAGTGATTCATGAGTAGTTCATCCTTGGACTACGGGTTCATAGCTGTAGCTAGATGGCTGGCTTCTCCTCATATGCCTCCATGTTTAGATCTCGTGAGCTTCCTATCATGATCGAGATTGATCTTATGTAATTCTATATGTTGTGTTTGCTGGGATCCAATGAATATTGAACTTATCCGAGTTGATTATAGTCTTTATTTTCTTATGCTATTTGTGATATTGCATGCTTTCCGTTTCTAGTGGTTACTCTGGCCAAGTAGTTGCTAGTGACTCCAAGAGGGAGTATTTATGCTCGATAATGGATTCATGCCTCCTTTTCGCCTTGCTCGAGTGACAGAAACGTGAAGGGGGAGGATGTGTTGTTGCCATTAGGGAGAAAACAACGGTGAGAGTGCTCGCGTGCATAACCATTTCTTAGATTACACACTTTGTTTAATGCAATTATTTTTTGCTTGCAACTTAATACCTAAGGGGGTTCGGATGATAACCTAATGGTGTATTATTAGTCATAGATGCAGATGGATGTCGGTCTATGTATCTTGTTGTAATATCCGCACTAAATATCATAGTAATCTTCATGTCATATTGTGCACTACGGTGCAACCTCTATTTGTCGATTTCCCAACTGTATTTTGTTCACCCAACATTCTATCTTTTATGGAGAGACACCACTAGTGAAACTATGAACCCAGGTCCATTTTTCCACACTGTTAAAAAAACCACAACAATTTCCTGCTTTCTTTACTTACTGCAAGCATACACTGTTTTCCGCACTATACGTCTAATATTTGTTTTCATCAAGATCAGTGAGATTGACAACCTCAACGTACCGTTGGGACAACGTATTTTGGTTGTGTTGTGTGCAGGTTCCACATTGTTGCTGACACCGGTGAAGCGCCAGCACCACCGTTAGTGGCATCAACCTTCCGAAGGTCCTCTTTCTCCTACTGGATTGATAACCCTGGTTTTTAACTAAGGGGAAAACTCCTACCGCTGTGCTCATCATACCCTCCTCTTGGGGTTCCCAACAAAGTGCATCAAGGATTTACCTGGCGCCGTTGCCGGGGAGAAGGAAGTCCTCTGGCAAGGGGAGTCTCTCACTCTCAACCTCTTTATTTGTTTATTGTCTTTTTTTTCTTTTCTATATTAAAAACAAAAAAATTTAGTTTACTTTATAGCATAGAAAGCAACTAAATTATTTTCAAGTGAACTTCTTATTCTAGTTGTTATTTTTTTTTTTGCTTTATCATGCTTGCTACCAATGTTTGGTGTCTTTGAAACTAGATCTTATAGGCAAAATGGGTTCACAGATGAACAACAAAAACATTCTAAGGAACACCGGTTGTCACAAAAAGGGATACACTTATGGGAGAAAATTATTAAATTGCATGACTATGCTAAAAACTTGTGCTCTACTTATAATGTTATTTATTGCTTTGATAAATCTTGCTGCTGTAGGAGGTATAAACACCTCCCTTTTCAATGTGAGTGTAATGATGATGTTACCATATCTTCTTATGTTAAGAGAAATTATGAATTATATGATGTGGAACAAATTGAAGAATTTATTGCTTGGAAGGGTGCATTCGAAATTGCCTATTTGCTTGAAAGTATTGATGATGCACCTTATAAATATGCGATTTATGCTATACTTGAATATTTCTTTGATAGTTACAAGGATTGTAATTACTATATAATGGGTTATCTTAAATTCTCTTCCCCAAAGGGAGAGACTAATGCCTTGCAGGAAACTATGGAAGAAGAAATTGCTGAAACTGGAAGCTCTTTGGACAAAAAAGAGGCGGAAGAATGGAACCCATGTCTACCTCTAACTCATAATTGTGATGATCCTATTGATTCTTTTGAAATATCTATTTTTGATGAGGTTGATACTTGCTATACTTGTGACCTTGATACTACTATGAATGAACTTGTGAAAATAATAATGCTACTTTTATTTATGATAATCCATGCTACTTTGATAAATCCTATGAGAATCCTCTATTTTTTCCAACTATTGATATGCATGATAATGAGGAAGTTTGTTTAGAAAATTTATATGATAATGCTCTTGTTGATGGTCCTATGTTACTTGATGTTATATATCATAATGCTACTGAAAATATGATTGATATAATGTGTCCTACAACTTTTATGAGTGATCGATCATATTATTTTTCTATTGCTAAAAGTGGGGAAAAAGAGGAGCTGATTTAAATTTTGATCCCACTATTTTTGAGCTTGATATGAATTGTGTGCTTTCACACCATGACAAACATGCTTTATGTGATAATTATGTTTTGAGTTTTATCATGATTATACTGGAAAATATTATGAGAGAGGAAAATATGGTTGTAGGATTTTTCATGTTACTAAAACACCTCTCTTTTTGTTGAAAGTCTTGAAGTTGCTCTTGTTCTACCTTCCCATGATTTCTATTTTGAGCTTCTTTAATTTATTTCTTTACAAGATTTCTATGCATAGGAAGTGGGTTAGGCTTAAATTCGTTTTATACTAGCTTCTTGATGCTCTCTTTTTTTTACCTTCATATCTTAAACTGTATGCGTTGTTTGCTTATTTGAGTTGTTTGTGCTCGATACATCCTAAGCATGAATACTGTGTTTGCTTGAAAACATATATTGCTCCTACCCTGATTACATACCCTGAACTAATCATATATTCTGAGCAAGCATGCATGCAACTTAATTTTGTCAGCAATGCACAAGTTGTCTGGGGATTTTGGACTATAAGTTTATACTTCAGTTGGTCCCTTCATTATGTTGTTTGTTTTCTTTTTGTAAATGTAGGCTGGATACTTCACTTAATTTGTTAAGTCGCACTTGAAAGCTTGATTATTTGAAGTGGTGGATCTTGAAAAAAAGCTAACTTAACTTGACTACACATGGTAAATTGATCATATTTTCTGAGCAAACATGTTCAATTCTGAAATGAGATTGCCCTTTGCTGATCTGGATGGTCGTTCGTGATGATAGGACGTTGTACATGCTGGACCAGTCCCATGACACGAAGCTGATGATGTGGCCGAATGAGACCAAGAAGTGGGTGATGCTGGGCAGGCTGTCGGACAAGCTCACACACCCTCCTTGCGACCTCGTGGCCATAGGCAGGAAGATCTCCGTGATTGGAGGGTGCAGAGCATGGTGGAGATTGACGTGGACACGGCGGCCAGTAGTGGCGGAGCCAGGAATACAGGGCTGTAATGTCAATCTAAAATTGTGTTGTCGAGTACATGTATTTATATAAAACTAGTACCATGCCCGTGCGTTGCTACGGCCCATAATTTACACTCGTTACTTTTATGTTTTAAGTTCAATTATTTTTAAATACAATGTCCATATATTACCTAAATAATAAACAATTGGATTTAACAGTTGGATTTTTGTAGGATTCTATCGTATGAGAAATTTTCCTATCTTGACCATTTGATTTGTAGGATTGAATCCTATAGGATTTTTTCCCATAGGAATTTTGTACTACTTTCCATAGAAATTCTAACATCCACTCTAACCTGTTTTTACAATTCCTTTGATGGAATCAAACAAACTTTAGTGCAAACCAAATCCTATGGGTTGGAGTGGACATGACAATTCAATCCTATGTTTTTTCTATTACTATGTTTTTCCTATCCTATGAATCAAACAAACCTTAGTTTTTTGTTTTTTTGTACGCGACACCCTTTAGTTCTTTTGTCAGTTGCACCTTCTCCGTATAAAAAATAACTCGTCGACTCGACCTCCTGGGCAACACCATGTCAGCTGCGAGCCTGTTCCCCTCACCGGAGAGGTGCACACTGACAACATCGACACATCCCAGCAAGCTTTCCCTCGCTCTATACATGCCTGCCATGCCTATCTCACCCTCCATTTCCATGCAGCCTGGTCCAATCCCTCAACCTTACGGCGGAGAAACCTAGAACTTAGGGAAGTAACGACACAACAAGTTAACAACCATAAATTACAATATTTGTTCATGTATGTACTTATTTGTTTGTTTCAATAAAAGAATTAGTCATTGGTCCAATTATACGTACAACTGTAAAACGAAATGAAAAGTACTCATCTCTCTAGGAAAATTGTACTGATATGTGTACAATCAATCAAATCGTGCTTCGGCCACATCTCCCGTGTATTTATAATGTTCCTCTATTACTGTCTTTTTAGGGTATCTCTATTACTGGTTTCACTTCCAGTTGCTTCAACAAACTATGTACAAACCTTGCAAAAAAAACTATGTACAACATAAGATACATCTGCACATCTTCTTTACAGAAGACCAAGGTTCACAAATTCTAAGTGTCACGACACGTGCACCGGACATTCCAAAACTCAAGTTGGTGATTTGGCATGAACAAGGTCACAACTTCTTATTCCGGAGCATCCAACTTTCTTGTAGATCCTCCCAATTATGTTTCTTCACTTTACTTAATGATTATCAAAAATCATACCATCACTTCTAGTTTATACAACAATTCATATCATCTCTTGTCATTTTACTTTGATTCCATTGAGTGTTGCGTCATTTTTCACCGCACTCCTTGCACTATTTATTCAGGTGTCAGGTTCTATCATTTTCTTTTCTGTATGACATCAGGCACCATAGTTAGAGAACAACCAAAAATTCTGAAACAATAAAATATTCTCTTGCCAAACCATTGTTATAAATCAAAAATTGAATACGTTAATGCATCTAAGAACTACAAAATTTATTTCCATAAAAAACATCATACTAACACCTATGCAAAAATTTGTTGATGAAGGTATCAGAATGGTTCTTCAACTTCGTGCAGCTTCAAATTACTTTTCCTCTTCCCTAAAAACATTACCCCATAGAATTTTCTATTTTCTATTTTCACCTTCAGGATGCAGCTTCAAATCTGAAAATTTATGCCGGAGTATGGGATCGGGATGCATCTCCATGAAATCCGAGAGGAAAATACAGTGATGGAATGCATACATAATGTCAACTGAACTGAACCATGTCTGTATCTGAAATTGAAGTCCTAAGCTTTGTCAGTTCAATCTTGTGTTGCCTCCTCTTTATTTTTGTTGAGGACTGCCACATTGCTTGTAACAAAGAAGACACACTGATTAGAAGCAGCCACGTCTTCTCAGCATGCAAACAGAACCCGAACTGTTAATATTACTCGTGCCATGTCCTATGTAGAATAAAAATTGTGCATCTCATATTATCCTATATACTACTTTCAAGTGAAAAAAAATAAGTGATTGCGCTCTCAATATTATTGCATCTGTCTTACGCAAAACAAAAATCGCAAAATAATACAAGTAATTTGATTTTCCTACTTCTTGGGCAACAATATTTCGACAAACCAACACATCATAGGAATTTTTGTAATGAGTGATCCAATAATCTATTGTATCTAGTGAAATAATATATTCCGAACTCATAACACTTAGTCCGATCTTGGTGGAATCACTTTGGTTACAATATTGTCTACATGGCCCTCTCTTGCATGTTCTTTATCCAATCTCGGATTAGACAAATCCTATTACTTCAGTCCAAGGAAAATTATGGTATCCGTAATTTTATCTACCTTCGAAACTGGTCTCGGGTACAAAAACAAGATAACAACCGAATACAATGGGTAATCAATAGTTTAGTGCAACATTCAGTCAATAGGAAATCATCTTACTCGAGCAGAGAGAGATCAGAGGGAGGAAAGAGGGGGAGGGGGAATTCATCATTATCACCTTGGTCGGTTGGATCTGGTTTAGGCTGTCGTTGGTGCTCCACGAGGTATCTAGCCGGGCTCTGAACTCCTCAATCTGCCGTTCATCTAAGAAAAAAAATTCCTGGTTCACCACTAAGCGAGAGGAACCTAATTTCCGAATTTCGATCAAGAACAGTTTTAGCTAACCGATGCACGAAGCAACAGAAGGCATGAGATTGATAATGAAAAATGAAGAAATGCTTTATAAAGTTCAAAGAGAGGAAGAGGCCACAAACCTTCGGAGATGGGTGTTTTCATGGGACAAGCTCGTGACCATGCCGCGTTGTTGCTGCACCAACGGCAGAGAGGCGGAATGCAAACACGTCAACGACCAGCGGAAATCAAAATCGAAGCTAACCAAATTATCGAAGGTAACACAGATCTCACCCTCCTCTTGGGCCGGTGCCCTTTTGCGGTCATCATCGTCATCCTTGACATATTATCAGAGTTTTGTATCTTTCAGACACTTTGTGTCAGGCACCAGTTCGGGGAAGACACGATCGCACTCCGCTTCTTAAGTCACGATAGGTTCACAGCAGAATTGGAGAGGATCGGGGAGGGAAGTTCAGATTACAGGGCCGAGTTGGTGAGGGAGAGGTAGAGAGGAGGAAGAGATACAGGAGGAAATAGAGTAGGAGAAGGTTTCTCTGATTCTCGTTGATCGATGCCGATCCTGTCCGCCACCAACCCCCTTTTGTACGTCAGCGGGTCCACGAGCGTGCAGGGTAGCGTGAGTTCTCCCGTCTCTGGCGAGTGGGCCGCTGGGCTGCTTCTTCACCCAGGTCCTGTGCTCTTGGGCCCATGACACTTTGGTGCTGCAAAGTGAGACGCCTAGCATCGTCTTTGTCTTTTCTTTATAACCTACAGAAAAAACTCTCATCAACTATATCGAATCAGAGTGATCATTTGAACATTGCACTCCTCCATTGTATATAGTCACCACTGATCTTGGCCTGAATTTCCGAAGCACATGTAATTTTTTTCTCGAAAATCAGTATAAGTTATTGTTTCAGCATAGGATAACCAAAGAGCTAGGTAGCGTGTCGTGACATTTATTGACATATTACAACAAAAAATCTCTAGATTGGAGATTCGACATAGCCAGTGGCCTTGCAAAACCTCTAGTTCCCCATGCTTGTATTTCATCAGTTAACCATGATTTCCCTGGGTAGTTACTACGAGGACATTCCTTATACTTTGATAATCAGGACCAAAATTAAGATTTTCAGTTCAGTTCAGCTAGTAAACCAGCAAAATCATTCGACACTTGTTACTACTGATCGATCTAGACGAACCTGAAGCAGATGTTGATATAGGTGACGCCCCTGCAGGACTGCGCGTTGCCCATCCTGCAGCGCTCAGCCATGTTTCCTGGGTGTGGCGGTAAAGCCAGAGATGGGAGCGCAGATCTCACCTCCTATTGTGTCGCCGCCTTCTTGTGTTATTCATTGTTTTCAGCCGGAAGGCGAGCGGGGTGTCGGGGCTGGCGGCACCATCCCTCCATTGGTGGTCTTCAGAAGCAGGGGACGATGTCGTAGAGGAGCACATCGGGGAGATATCTGATGCGGTCGTAGCCATCCGATGGTGGGGGAGAAGCGCGGGGAGTGGACGATCTGAGGAAGACGGCGGGCGCCCAGGGCCTGCTCGCGGCACCCGTGTGGAAGGGGCATGGCGCTGGCCAAATTCGGGCAAACACCCTAGCTAGTCTGCAACGCCGCTATGTTCACATGCCCGGACAGCCGTAGCTGCGCTCGCCCATTGAAGACCTCGCGCCTCTTGGCAGGTGAAGATGCCGCATCTCGTCGTTGAACTCCTACCCTCGAGCCGGTCTTCTGAATTAGCGCGCCGCTCGAACGGCGAGGGTGCGGCGCGTCCTTCGAGTTTGCGTCTGCTCATGCCCGCCTTCAGCACTCTGAACCATCGAGTGGCGACCGGAGGCGTCACCGAATCGCACGGGCTGCAGCGACCGTTCTCTTGGCGTCGCTCTTCCTTTTGCGAGATCTTGATGTGGGCTGCATCTTGTTTTCCTGGGATGAGAACCATTGGAACTCGTGGTATAGCTTAACCTTAGGTGTGCGGCTGTGCTGTCCCTTAACCAGAGAGCAGAGGAGCTTGATGATGCGGCGTGGGCTACAACACGGTGCGCAGGTATGAGCAGGGACCTCGGCGGCGGCAGGTAGCCAACCGACATTGGAGCAGGAACGGAAGACCTCGAACAGGCAGGGTTGGTGGCGACGTCCACGGGAAGATCTCGCGGCGGCGTTGACGACATGAGCTCGGCTGGCGGCAGATCGAACCGATTGAACGTTTCAGACGCGGCAATGTTGAGCATTGCAATCCAGGTGGCGTTTCGGTTGAGGGCCTCGAGTACTTTTTATACGTTCCTTGATGGACGGCCAAAGGATTCCATGAGCGCGTTTCTGAGCGGAGTTCTTCCCGAGTATAGTACGTCTGGTTTATGTTGGCAAAGGATTGGGCAACGTATTTTCCTTTTGAAAATAAGTCACTAGTGGAAACAGCCCCTTTCGTCCAGGGGGGCAGGGGGCATCTGTCCCGGTTGCACCAAAAACCGGGACAAGTGCCATGCATTGGTCCCGGTTCGTGTGCCCGAGGCAGCAGAAACCACCTGGGGGCATCTGTCCCGGTTCGTGGGGAGCCAATGGTCCCGGTTCGTGGCACGACCCGGGACGAATCCCTAGCCACAGGCCACGTGGCGCGCGCATGGGCATTGGTCCCGGTTCGTGGCACGACCCGGGACGAATCCCTTTTTTTTTTAAGCAAGGGTTGTATTGTCTGTCCGCGTGGCGCATGGGTGGTATTGTCTGTCCGCGTGGCGCGGGAGTTGTAACGCGTGGCCATGAATGCGCGTTATAAACTGCCGCACCTCCACTCCACGCACCGTCGTGCCACCACCATGCCTCCGAGGAGGAACAACACTACCGGTTTCCGCGGAGTTCGATCGCGGCAGAACGGAATGTTCACCGCGACTATCCGCTTCGGGGACGACCGCATCCCCCTCGGCTCCTTTGCGACGGCCTCGGAGGCCGCCCGCGCTTGGGACGCGGCGGCCTGGCGCCTCGGCCGCCCGCGGTCGTTGATGAATTTTAGCGACTGCCACACCCTCTGGGAAGCGGAGGCCAGGGCGCCGACGCCGCAGATCGTCACTGCCGCCGACCACCGCCACCTCAGGCACCGCGCGTTTCAGGGCCTAGTCGACGCCAGGGACGACCGCGTGGTCCGCGAGTACTACCGGAACAATCCGGGTGAGGAGAGCGCCGACGAGGAGCTATGGCAGACCCGCGCGGCTGAGCGGGCGGAGCGGCGCCTCGAACGCCACCTCGAGTTAGATGCCGCTCGGGAGGCGAGGACGAAGGCGCTGCAAGCGCTCCGTCGGGCCGACCATGCCGGCGAAGTCTGGGCCTCCGACGATCCGAGGTGGGGGCCTATCTCGGAAATACCATCATGCACCTCCTCCGACGACGAGGAGGTCACCGACGACGACGAGGACGAAGAGTAGCGCGCTAGCGCGTCTGTTTTCTGTTGGCTGTTTAATAAAATAATTTGTTGTATTCCGGCAAACAGTGGCCCTCTAGCTCGTCTGTTTTCTGTTTTCCGTGTGGTTTTTCCTGATTTGTTGGATTCAGATCTAATGGCATTTCGATAGACGTTAAAAAGAGGGGGACATGTATTTCAATAGATAAACAAGGCACGGTACACATAATGGCAAGATTGGATCTAAATCTAAACGGAGAGCATAGATCTAAATAAACAAAGCAGTACATAATGGCAAAAGTGCATCGATCTACTAGTCATACTCCTGCCTAGGCCTATAGTACATGTACTCGTAGTCGTCGTAGTCGCCGCCGCCGTCGTCGTCACTATCGTCTGACGGTGCTCTGCACTCCCTCGGAAGATCACGACTCCAGGACCGGGCCTTAGGGTAGCGCAGGCGGGGGATATCGCCGGCCCTGATGTAGTCCATGACGCTCTGTAGAGTCCGGCCGGACCACCATAGCCGACGACCGGCCTCGTGAAAGTTCCCAGGAGGCTGACCGTCCTCCTCATACCTGGCGAGCGCCCTCTCACGCCGATTGATGAAGAAGGCATCCCAAGTATGCTGGTTATCGGGATGCCAACTGGGATTCCTCCGCTGCTCCGGCGTGAGCTCGTGGTAGTAGTGGTTCGTGATGGCCGCCCGACGCGCCACACCTTGAGGAAGAGGAGGGACCGGCACTCCTCCGGCGCTCAGCATCCAACCGGCGGGAACGTTGTAGCCGGGCGGGCAGGGGTAGTTCGAGGCGGAAAGTGCCTCGGCCTGGTTGAATGTTAGAGTGGGTATGGTAGAAGCCATGAGAGAGTGGTGAGTTTGTATGTGTTTATGCCAATGGTGTGGCAATGCATACATATATATAGCGAGAAGAAAACATCGATCCCTTTAGTCCCGGTTGGGGACACCAACCGGGACTGAATGGGTTAGGGTTTCATTGGGAAACGGATCATCCCTTTAGTCCCGGTTGGGGAAACCAACCGGGACTAAATGGGAATTAGGGTTTCGTTTGGACCAATCAGATAGAATCACACGGATCGTGTGTTTCTTTCAAGCGCTCGTGAGTCGTTGGATCCGGGTGTGTTTTTTTCGAGCTGTTGTGAGCCGTTCGATCAGGGCTACGGTGTGTTTCTTTCGAGCTGCTGTGAGCCGTTGGATGAGGTGTTTCTTAACCGTTGGATCAAAACCCTAGCTCAACACTTTTTGAGCCAGAGGACCCTATATATAGCCCAGCTTCATACACCCCGGTCAGTTCATCTCTCAAATACAAAACATCCGGATTCGCCATCATACGTCCAACCGTGCATTTGGTATGCATATATATATGCACCCAGTAGCCACGGTTGGGCTGTGTGATGGCGATACCGTTTGTTTTGTTCTACACCCACTTTATTATTCATCTGCTAGATAAAACAACTTCCATATTTGCCAATAACCACTTTTTTTTTTGGAGTAGACTTCTATATATACATTCAGATTTTCGTTTGATCGGACTGGTTCTCCGTCAGGTAGTGAGAAGTAATGAAAGTTCGATCTTTTTCCATTGCCCAGCGCCATATTTCTCAACACCCTTGGCTAGCTTAATCACTTCGTCCTATGTCCAGTGCTTGTCATCTTTCCTATATTGACCTCCCTGCCGAAGGCACATTCTGTAAGTATCGGTTGATATTATGTTTCTGATGACGATTGTGCAGATGGTTGGATGGTTTATAGGAGTTTCGTGCATTACAGATCCTAATACACCGGTTTGTAAATGCATGGTGGCTACCAGCATAAGGGAGATAGTTGATCAAGAAAGAAAAATGGTAATAGTTTTATATTTCTTATTATTACCTGGCTAGAAAGAGGAATAGTAGATGGAGGCCAATCAAGAGGATCAGCCAGTATGTTTGCCCAAAACGGATTTGAATTATTTACGCAATTTCAAACAATTTTAATGTTGTAATTTTTTCGTAATTTGAAAGTATGTAGAAGTTATTCACTTACATATGTAAGATATTCAAAATTTGGCGCTAAAACAATTGGCGCGCCGGCCAGCTGGTTCTGGCGCAGGCGACCAGCCGGGCCCTTCCGTCCCGGTTGGTGGCACCAACCGGGACGAAGGGTCTTTCGTCCCGGTTGGTGGCACCAACCGGGACGGAAGGGTCTTTCGTCCCGGGTGTTGCCACCAACCGGGACGAAAGGGTCATAGGATATAAACACGTCCCCGCTCCTTTCAGTTCCAGACCGCGCGCAGGGACCAAATCGACGCCGCCAGGCTGCCCAATTTTTCCGTCCCCCCGCGCCGCCCCCTCGCCCCGTCGGCATCCGCGCCGCCCCCTCGCCCCGCCGGAATCCTCCTCTGTGGTGCCGCTCCCGACTCCGTCGAGCGCACCCACCCCCCCTAGCGCCCTCTCCCGTTCGCCTCGGCCGCGCGCCGCCCCTCTAGGTCCCGTCGCTGCCCCGTCGCTGCCCCGCGCCGCCGGCCCTCTAGGTCCCGTCGCTGCCCCGCGCCCCTCTAGGTCCCGTCGCTGCCCCGCGCCGCCCCTCGATCCCCGTCGCTGCCCCGCGCCGCCGCTGCCCCGCGCCGCCGCTGCCCCGCGCCGCCGGCCCGCCGCTGCCCCAAGAGGAGGTAAAAGGCCTGCCTCCATCTCGCCCTAATCTGGGGCCTTTTTTGTTTTTCTTTCTTTTTTTTACTTAATTACTGTTTTTTATTATTGTTAGAATTATTAGTTTACAAATGTTAAAAATTTTAGTTTATGAATGTTAGAAATTTTATATTAGAAATTTTAGTTTAGAAATGTTAGAAATATTAGAAATTTTATATTAGAAATTTTAGTTTAGAAATGTTAGAAATTTTAGTTTAGAAATGTTAGAAATTTTAGCTATACCCGGCCATCTAGCAGACCCCATAAATGGACCACCCCGAACGATTTTTTACAAGTTTGGGTAGGGGGTGGCCCGTCGACCCCTACATGTGCGGGTCGGGAGGGGATATAGAGGGCCAACCCTCTAGCTCGTGCGAGCTAGGGCGCGCTGAGAGTATGGACAGAGTTTAGTTTGTCTAGAAATAACAACATCAATTAAAATTCAGATATGAAGAGGCATCCCTGATGCCCCTGTTAGAAGAGAGCAAATCAACACTAAAATGAAGAAAACAGATATTGCTGTTGTATGAAGGTGTTGAAGAAGCAAAGACAGGACCAAAGGTTACCAAATTTGCTGGTAACCTTTGGTCCCGTCTTTGCTTCTTCAACACAATCATACAGCAGCAATATCTGTTTTCTTCGTTTTAGTGTTGCTTTGCTCTCCTCTAACACGGGCATTAGTCTGGTGAGTTACTAAAAAATCTTCTTTTTTGGGGTTTCCTCAAGTTTGTCGGAGTATTTTCACTGCCTCATTCTCTTTTGTTTTTCGCATGTTCCTGCCTGCTATACAGGTCATACCAGAGTGGTTTCTGAACTATTTTGGAGGAAAGATACCAGGAACTGTCAAATTACAAGCCCCTAATGGTATTGCATTTGATGTTGGAGAGTTATGGAGAACATGAACAGAATAATCCTCAAGTATGGGTTCCGCCCACCCATACTTGAGGATTGTTCTGTTCATGTTCTCCATAACTGCAACATCAAATGCAATACCATTAGGGGCTTGTAATTTGACAGTTCCTGGTATCTTTCCTCCAAAATAGTTCAGAAACCACTCTGGTATGACCTGTAGCACGCAGGAACAGGTGAAAAACAAAAGAGAATGAGGCAGTGAAAATACTCGGACAAACTTGTAAAAAAGAAGATTTTATAGTAACTCACCAGGCTATGCATGAAAATGTCCAAAACCCTGTACACGCGTTTTAGGGGGCGAAAACATAAGGGGTCTGTTAGACATGCTCTTAGGGGGCGAAAACATATAAGGGGTCCGTTAGACATGCTCTTAGAAATTTAAGAATGCTAGAAATGTTATCGTATGTTTAAATATTATTATGCATGTGCAATTTTAATGAATTGGATCTGAAATATATACTTACTCTTTTTGTATAGTATGGAGCCAAGAGACGAAGATGCCGAAAATATGATCGAGGGTTTAATCCGCGGGCCCGACGTAGAGCCCGATGTGAGCCAGTGGATGAACGACTCCGGTGAGGGAGATCCGGTGCTCACCCAGGGAGACGACTCCGATGAGGGAGAAGCCGACGGCTCCGATATGGGAGCAGCCGACGGCTCCGGTGGAACCATACAAATTACAAACACCGGCTCCGAGGTGCATATATATATATGTTAATTAATGAAGCATCCGTTGTCTATATACATGTATTAACAGTCTTTATATTTTTAGCCATCCGGTTCAAATATATCAACCGGAAAAAAGACTAAACGAGGCGCAACAAAGAAGTTGAAAGATACAGAAAAGATACAGGATCGACACGATCACAGCAGACGGCGCACCCGAGCTTCCCGCTGATGTTGCCCAAAAATTTGTGAAGCAATGCGGAGTGCTAGTTAGAGATCACATCCCGATCACTGTTAATGAGTGGAATGAGCCAAAAGATCCGCGGAAACAAGGAATTTCATATGTCGGCAAAATAGCCAAAGATCATCTTTTCTCAAAGATTTTGGCTAATTTCAACTTACCCGTGCCGGAGGTGGACGAGAATGCGGATGTGACTGAGGCCGATGTTACTAGAATGCAACATGAGATACGGGAAAAGGTCAAAGCGTGGACCCTAAAAAAGATGGCCGAGCAATTCAAAAACTGGAAGAAAAGATTGAACCTTGATTATGTTAAGAAGGAGAAGACTCCTGATTTCACTCAAGGGTATGAGAAAATAAAACCCGTATGGGCAGACTTCGTGAAGTACAAGCTGGCAGAGAATGAACTGGAAAGGACGAAAACAAATGAGAGAAACGCCGGCAAAAAGGTATATCACCATGTTATGGGGTAAGGTGGCTACAAGGGTTCTAGTCCCAAGTGGGAGACATGGGAGAACAACCTGATTCAGCAGGGGATCACTCCCGAGCCGTTCTTGTGGGTCGAGCGGACAAGGTCATGGTTCTACGGGCATGGGGGCAGGTTGGACGCCGAAGGAAAAGCAATATATAACCTAAGGCATAAAAAGAGTCATCCTCTACCCATAGAGAAGCTGAGAGACGCAATAAAGGACGTTAAAGATGGGAAGTGCGTGCCAGATAGAGAGAACGACGAGCTCACACGAGCCCTAGGGAATAAGGAACACGGAGGGCGTACACGAGGCACAAAAGGCACTCCTCCGTGGAGTGTTGCGTTCGACTCCACCAAAAAGTTATACCCAGATAGAAGCCGTCAACGTAAAAAGGACAAGGAGGCAGCTGAAGCAGAGAATCAGGCAAACTGGAGGCGTCAACTTGAAGAAATGGTAAAGCTGACACAAGATGTAGCAAAGAAGCAACAAGACCAAATTAACACACTTAGCCAGCAGATAGTGTCTACCGGCGCATCAGTACACATGCTAGAAGTTGAAGCTGAGGCTCCCGACGCCGCACATTCTCATCGCAAAAGCAGCGTTGCGTCCACGCAGCTACCGGATGATGATGCACCACCGATGATTTACCCGGTGGACGAGATCACGGAAATGACATCCTGTGAGCTCCACGTGAAGGTCGTCAATATAACCATCAAGGCGGCGGCCGGATATGTCTTACCGATTGGCAACGAACCAACTCACCATTGTCTCCCGGTTCCACGGGGCTACGCTATTGTTGGGGTCGATGAAGTTGCCAACGGATTCGAGCGGGTAAAGCTTGATTTTCCTGAAGGTGAAGACGAAGAGTTGACTGAACTCGGAGAAGCCAAGAACTCGACCGTTCTATGGCTAAAGGAATGCATTGTGCTCACAAATCAGACGGCAAAGCCATCGAATTCTCGCATTTCTCCAGCGCAAAAGTCTCCAGCGCGGTCGTCTTCGCAACGCATGCCGTCTCCGGCGCGGTCGCCTACGCCGTGCACGTCTCCAGCGCGGTCGCCTACGCCGCCGCGTCAGCCCTCTCCGCCCACTAAGTTTCTGCCGAAACGTAAAAAATCACCGAAACGTCAACGGTCACCCCTCCCGAAGGTACCAAAAGAGATACCCAAGTTACCTTACGACTATACTCCCGAGGAAACCCAGAAAATCGCAAAGGACGAATACGATGCGTGGAAATCAAAGCGGAAGGAGAAGCAAAAGCCAGATTTCCCTGAGACCGAAGAAGAGATAGAACGAGCTTGGAAAATGGTGAAGACTCTTCATCAACCCGAGCCGAGTCTGTCATCTGACTATGACCGCTCTATTCTGAAGTCACACCAGGAAATGGTGCGGTCAACGAAGAGTAGTAGCGCAAGCGGGAAAAAGGGAATATCAGTTGCTCAACTCGGAGAGCAGAAAAAACAATCCACGTCCCCGCTCAAAGTGATTTCCAATACCCAGGTGGGGGCGAGCACTTACATTGCTGATGAGGATATTGATCCGGAGTTTATAACAATGTACGCAGACAAGGCAGCTGATGCGGGTTTGTCCATTGCTGAGTATATGCAAACAGTGAACTACTTCCCGGCAGCTGAATGTGCGTACAAATACGAGTCCGGGCAGCCTCTTGTCAAACCCGAGGAGATAAAGGATCTACCAACGAAAATGCGAAGAGTGCATAATTGGTATATGCAAGCCGCTAATGAATCTGAGGACTGGCTATGTCTCAGCGTTAAGGACGAGCACTATGGAACTGGAAATGGAATGGTTATGATTCAATTTGAGGAATTGTTTCAGTTATACCAGCAGCAGGCCCTCGACAAATCTATCCTTAGTGCCTATTGTCTGTAAGCACTTATTTCTCTAGCTCACCTCATTCAATTGCATATTCATATATATATAGTACACTCATATATTATAATTGCAGAATGCAGATTCTCGAATGCAAAAGAGGTGGAATCTATGATATTGGGTTCATTGATCCAAATATTATTTATGACAAGGCTCTTCAGGAATATCCCAAGGATACAGAAAAAAATATTCTGAGGGCAATAATATTTAACCAACACCGACGGGAAATACTATTTCCTTACAACTTCAAGTAAGTGTGTTACTCTGTTGTGAACATTCTGTTTCCTTACTCGATGTTCACTGTATAATTGATGAGTTCTGCGTGCGCAGCTTCCACTATATTCTGCTAATCTTCCAAATTGACAAAGGAAAAGTAATTGTAATGGACCCAAAACGTAAACCCCTCTCAATGTGGGCTGACATGCAGGAAATGATCCAGCGGTAATTTCAATCTTTATTAATATTCAGTATTTATATATGGCAATATATCGACTACTTTGTTTCATTTTCGGACATCAAGTAATTACTAACTCTTTTTATTCTTTTTCTTTCTCGGGTAGGGTTTGGAAGAGGTTCATAAGGAAGTCTCGCGGTGAATGGGAAAAACAACTTACATTTGATGTTGTGCAAGTAAGTACTATCTAGATCCGTGCCCATCTCCATTATCATGCCTGGTTGATTATTATTTTGATTGAAACAATCTTCTCGTATAGTGCTTGCAACAAGGAGACGGGAATAACTTATGTGGATACTACGTTTGCGAGTTCATTCGTCAGACCACATCTCCCAGCGGCAGAAATTTAAAACAACTTCATGTATGTTAATCGTCAATTCTTCTTATTACTATCTATTTTAGTTACTTAGCTTCATATATTTTAGTGACCACTCTTCTTTATATTAGATCGAACGGCTTCGGGACGGTCTTCTACCTAGGGACCGCATACGAGCAATTCAGGAGGAAATTGCGGGCTTCTTAGATGCAGAGGTCATAAACGTACATGGAGAGTACCATGCCTCCGGTTGGAACTAAGTTTGATTTTGTAATACACTCCATCGGTCATGTATAATATGATCGATATACTTTGCTTCTGTAATATAAGTGTTTCTTATTCTGCTTTATATACTTATTCACTCGTGCGATCCGGGGGCTCGGTGGAGGGTACACCGAGGCTCCTCTCTTCTCGAGGTCCGGGGAGGGGCCGCCAGGAGGTCTCGGGGACCAAAAAAACGGAAATTGTAAAGCCCTGCCGCGGCAGAGAAAAGGGCAAAAGCCCTGCCGCGGCAGAAGGGGCATGCATCCCGGGTCGTATTAAGAACCGGGACTAATAGCCCTGGCCAGGTTCCAGCGCTCGGGCCACGTGGTCAGCCCCATTTGTCCCGGGTCCTGCCACAACCGGGACCAATGGGGAGGGGTATTTGTCCCGGAGGCCCCGTCCCGGTTGCACAACCGGGACAAAAGGGGGCCTACGAACCGGGACTAAAGCCCCTGTTTCCACTAGTGAGTATTGGGCAACGTAGAGAGAAGGGATGTGCACGGACGGGGTTTTCAAGCCCGCTCCGGCATAGCTGACGGTTCGATGCTACGGACAAAGGTATAGCAAAAAAACATAACAATAGACGGACGAAAAAACATAAGAAAATGTTTGGAAAGAAACCCTACTTCCTTTATGATTAGGTAAAGATTAGAAGGGTATGACTTACGGATGGCATAGTGGGTAATTTTTGTAAACTTGGATGGCACTTTCGACGACGGACCGACCGACCAACCAAACAATCAGGGAAACCTTAACGCTTTTATTATTAGGTAAAGATTTGTATATTTTCATATAATTTTTAGACTATATATGAAGTTTTTTGCCAAAATGTTGTGTAGTCAATTGACTACACAGCAAAAGTGTGGCTCCGCCGCTGGCGGCCAGGGTGGTTGGTTTCCTGGTGTCCACATCGACAGGACCATTTATGGACCACGTCGACGGGACCGAGAGATGCAGGATCATCACCATCTGAACGCTAACAGAATAAATGACCTTTATCTGTATGTCTACCCCTTGGTGCTTGTCATCTTGTGACTAAATGCTGAACTGCTTATTGATGAGATTGCTAGGGAGAATAGGGGGAAGCACAGTGTGGTGGAGGACTCTGCGACTGATAAGTTGACCAGGACTCCAAGAAAGGAACCTGGAATGTCTTCTCATTGTTCTCCTGTTGTGGAAAAATTGCAAAATGTCATATTGAACATGCATGCTCCCTTTACTCCTGTGGTTGAGAAAGAAAATATATCCCCTGATGTGTCTATGAAGAATAAAGCCTTGGCAGTAGTTTCATATGCTGCAGTGGTAACTGGGAAAGAGTGCCTCAATCAGCTGGTGGTTGAGGAAGTTGAGATGGAGTCCCCTCCTGTCAGGCCTGAAGGGCAGCAGTATTTTGTACAGTCTCCTTCCTCTGAAGTGGAACAGACTGGGGATGAAATCCCAGCTGTCCAGACGGAGGACACTGCTGTTGATGGTGGCAGGGTCTCGAAGGAGAAGATGCACAGGGTTTTGCAGCGCGCTGAGGAGGCGTCGAAAAAAAGAAATCTGGAAGGTAATGAATCTGCAACTCAAAACTCTTTTTCGGTCCTGTCTAATCTTGAGATCATGAGTAGAGCTTCTTTGATGGGTATTGATTTGCCATCTGATAATTTTGAGCATATTGATCTGTTAAGAGAAATGGAACATGCCAGGAATAATTTGACTGAAAAAAAATACTTCTATTAGTTCCATTCCTTTGGTTGCTGTGCATGATAGTGGTTCTAGAACACCTGTTTGTCTAACTTGGTTAGAAGAGGAAAAATTGGAGGATTCTTTTACTATGGTTAAAACTAAAAAGCAAAGAAAACCTGGAGGGAGACAGAGTGTGGTAATATCGAAACCTGTAACGAGAAGTCAAGTTAAGGCTGGCACGTCTACTTTGTCTCCTAGTAGACTTGCCAGGAGTAGGAGGATACCCCAAAAGTTTAAATGAATTCAGCATTTTGGAATTCTAGGGGTGTGGGGAAGAAGGGTATGGCCACCTGTATTTTGGACATTTTGAAAGACTGTAATATTGATTTCATTGGTCTTTAAGAGACAATGAAGAGGTCTTATGATAATAACTTTTTTCGCAAGTTGGACCCTGACAATAAGTTTTTCTGGAAGTGGATCCCCTCGGTGGGAAAATCTGGTGGTATTCTTTGTGGTGCTAAGTATGAGACCCTGGAAGTACAGACTGTTAAGCTTGGTGATTTCATGATTAGGATGAACCTGTGGGATAAAATGAAAAAGTGCAGGTGGGCTGTGGTGGTAGTCTATGGACCTGCACATGAAAATTTGAAAGATAATTTCCTTGCAGAGTTATCCTCCTTTTGTAATCCTTTGGACTGTCCCTATATTGTGGGAGGTGACTTTAATATTTTGAGATTTCCTTCGGAGAGAAATAAACCTGTGGTGTTACCTCACTCATCAAGTGTTTTCAATTCTTTAATTCGGTCATTAGGGCTTCGTGAGATTTATATGAATGGTGGTAAGTATACTTGGTCGAATCAACAGAAAAACCCTACGCTCGAAAAATTGGATCGGGTGCTTATGTCCCCTGATTGGGAAGCTATCTTTCCCTTAGTGTCCCTTAGAAAGGTGGTCAGAGACCGATCTGACCACAATATCCTTTTGTTGGAACATGGTGGGCCCCCTAGACCTGTTTTGAGAAGAGAATTTCGATTTGACACTTCCTGGTTGCGAAATGATGAATTCCTGCCCAAAGTGGCTGAAATCTGGGGGAAACCGGTGGGCTCAAGGGATCCTATTGATGTGTTGAATCTTAAACTTAAGCGAATCAAAAAATACTTCAAAGGGTGGGGCTCTAACCTCTTTGGAAATTTCAAAAAAAGAAAAGCTGAACTAAAGTCAGAGCTGGAAACCTTGGAAGCCTTAGAGGAAGAGGAGGACTTATCTCCTGAGGAGTATACTCGTAAAACTTTTATCCAGGTGGAGTTGTTTGATATGGATGCCGAAGAGGAGAACTATTGGCATCAAAGGGCTCATGCCAGGTGGTTGCTGCAAGGGGACCTTAACACAGCCTATTTCCATAGAATAGCGAATGGGAGAAAGAGAAAAAATTCGGTGCAATCTCTTGAGGATAATGGAGTGGTGATCGAGCGAACTGACAACCTTTTAAATCTCGCTACTCACTATTACAAACAGTTGTTTGGGCCAGCTCCTGGAAATTTGTTTAAAATGTCGACTTCTCTTTGGGCTGGTCATGAAACCCTTTCTCCTGAGGATAACAGTAAATTGACTAGGCCGTTCACGAAAGGTGAGATTAAGCATGCTCTTTTTCTTATGGATACTAACAGGGCTCCTGGACCTGATAACATCCCTTCGGAGTTCTATCAGCAATGCTGGGAAGTGGTTAAAAATGATATCATGAACATCTTTGCTCGTTTTTATGATGGTTCACTTAATATTGAACGTCTTAATTATGGTATCATCACTTTGTTGCCTAAGTCATCTGATGCTAATAGGATTCAACAATTTAGACCTATCTGTTTGCTGAGATGCATTTATAAGCTGATTACAAAAACTTTGTCTATTAGGTTGGATCCTTTTACCGACAAATTAATAAGTGTGCAACAAAATGCTTTTATTAAGAATAGGAATATCATGGATGGGGTTTTGTCTTTACATGAAGTTATGCATCATGTTCATGTCAAGAAACAAACAGGGATTATTTTGAAAATAGACTTTGAAAAGGCGTATGATAAAGTAAACTGGGATTTTTTACTTGATTGCCTGAAGTTGAGAGGTTTCAATAATCAGTGGTGCTCCTGGATTAGTAATGTGTTGCATAATGGGACTGTTAGTGTCAAGTTGAATAATGTGGTTGGGCCCTATTTTCAAAGTGCCAAAGGGGTTAGGCAAGGGGATCCCTTGTCTCCTATCCTATTTAATCTGGCTGGGGAGGTTTTAACCAAGATGGTTTTGAAAGCACAGCATAATGGCCTGTTTTCGGGTCTGGCACCTGATCTGGTTGATGATGGGGTTGCAATCTTACAATATGCGGATGATACTGTGTTTTGTATTTCACATGATGTGGATAAGGCTGTTAACCTTAAGCTTCTTCTTTATATGTTTGAACTCATGTCGGGTTTGAAGATTAACTTCGACAAAAGTGAAATCTTTCTTATTGGGGGGGATAATGAGATTGCGAGGTTTTATTCGGACCTGTTCAACTGTCAGGTTGGACAGCTTCCTCTGAAATATTTAGGGGTCCCCATTTCCTTCTCTAACCTTAAAACTGTTGATTGGGATTTTGTTGATGCAAAGTTTATTAAAAAACTCGAATCCTGGATTGGTGATGCTGCCTCTTCTGGTGGGAGACTAACCCTTCTCGATTCCAGTCTGTCTGGAATCCCTTATTACTATATGTCGATGTTTCTGTTTAGCAAAGGGCTCATTGAGAAGATTGATAAACACCGTAGGAAATTCTTTTGGTCTGGAAACAAAGGAAAAAAGAAGTATCATATGGTTAGATGGCCGCGGGTGTGTAGATCCAAGAAGAAGGGGGGTTTGGGAGTGAAAAACCTGAGGAAACAGAATATAAGTTTGTTGTGTAGGTGGTGGTGGAAACTTGAAACGCAGGATGGGCTGTGGCAAAAAATTGTTCGTGCTAAATATTTGCGTAACAAAACAGTGGCTAATGTCAAGCTTAGGGCTACGGACTCTCCTATTTGGAAGAACTTATTGAAAGTGAAAGATGCCTATTTTCTGGGTAGAAACCTGATACTCAAAAGAGGTAACCTAGTGCGGTTTTGGAAAGATGGGTGGCTGGACAATCGCTCTTTGGCGGTTTCGTATCCTATTTTATATGATATCTGTCACGAGCAAGAGTGGTCTTTTGAGAGAGTGGTTTCCTCTGGTTTCGATATTCCTTTTCGTCGGAGATTTGATGTGGTATTGGATGCACAGTGGAAATATATTGTGCAGGAAGCTAGGAAGCGAGTGTCCAGTAGTGATTCAGATGTGGTCACCTGGGGGCTCACTGCTAATAAGAAGTTTTCCACCAAATCGATGTATATGGAACTGGAAAAAGATGTTGCAGGATCGAATAACAAGTGGATTTAGAAGGCCAAAATCCCCCTTAAAATTAAGGTCTTTTTGTGGCAGTTATTCCAGAATGCTGTTCTTACTCGTGATAATTTGAAAAAGAGAAAGTGGGGAGGTAACCCTGTGTGTTCCTTCTGTAACCAGATGGAAGATGCTCGCCACTTGTTCTTTTCTTGTTCTCATGCTAGGGTTGTGTGGGGTTCTTTGGGTTCTGTTCTGGGTACTAATAGCTGTCCCAATTCGTTATGGCAAAGCTTGGCTTGGTTGTATGCTTTTTTGCCTTCGGGGTCGAAGTTTCATATGCTCGTTTTATCTGCTGTTTGTTGGGCAGTTTGGATTACTAGAAACAAGATAACCTTTGATAACCTGGTTCTAAAATCTCCTTTGGCAACGGTGTTCTATGCCTGTTCGTTACTTCTCTACTGGGCAGGTCTCTACGGCGACGATGATCGTGCAGCAATTCTGGGCGGGGCGGATCAGCTGATGAACAAGGCGGCGAGGCTGGCATCTGCCTCCGGAAGCACCAGGACGGCTGCGGCCGATGGTTCAAGGATCCTCAGGATCACTGGGAGTTGATCGTTTATCTTGTTGCTGATGTTCTGAGGGGTGCTGATAGGTCTTCGAGAAACCTATCGTTTTGCTGGTTACCACTTTGTGCTGCTTTTGGTGTTGGTTGTAGTACTTGTAAGACTTTGGCTGTGTCTTTGTTTCCTGTGTTTGGTGGACTAAGTAGTGTAGGGGGTAGGTTTTTTGCCCCGTAGCTTAGTCTTGATGTCGAGGCTAAGCAGCGGGTTTTCCTACCATTTTCTTTTCCTTCTGTTTCTGCTCCTCTGTCCCTGTTCTTGCTGACTCTTGTAGTCAAACTTTGTATTTCCGTTATGCAAGTAATGGAAAGGGGGTCACTACTAGGGAAAAGCTTACCCGTGACGCACCATTTTGCCTATCCGTGACGCACCTGGGCGCGTCACGGCTAGCACGCCGCGCCTATGGGTTTAGCCGTGACGCACGGGCCTGGTGCGCCGCGCCTATCTATACCCGTGACGCACGGGCCTGGTGCGCCGCGGCTACTTCTTGGCGCGTCACGCCTAACTATGTAGGTGCGCCACGGCTATGAATACAGGTGCGTCACGGGTAAGCTAATGCCTCCACGGCTAAGTTCGCTGGTGCGCCACGGGTCTCCACTTTGGCGCGTCACGGCTATACTCCCAGGTGCGTCACGGGTACCCTTTTTGGTGCGTCACGGCTATACTATGCTGTATTTTTTTAAAATACGCAGTACCGTATTTATACAGGTATATACAGCTCAAATACAGAGGAATATCAGTAGACAAAATGTATCAAAACAGTTCTTTGACAAACAAGTTATATATCATAGTTGATCATACTGCTTAGAATTCCTAATAGCTACATCAAACCGTTGATTATGAATACAAAGTGTTTATCATAGTCAAATAGATACAAGTGACCTACATCACACGGTTAATCATCGGGACCGATTACATCGATTGATGATGCTTCATCATCGGGACAAGTGACCTATCTAGTCGCCGATAACCTAATCATCTAGCTAGGAACCATAGCATGACGAGCGAGGCGACGGCGACAAGAGCGGCTGCGATGGTCTTCATCCACTTGTTGTTGTTCTTCTTGATCTTCTTCTGTTCCTCCTCGAGATGGATGAACCACCTAGCTTCCGCCGCCACTCTTGTGTTGTAGGATTTGTAGGCATTCCCTTTGAACTTGTTCACCTGCTCGAAGCAGTCTTCCCAGTGATCGTAGACTCCTGGAACCCTGCCTCTAAACACCACGTAGCACCTCGGCATCTGTAATGACAAGAAAGAAAAACAAAAACAATAGTTTTAAACATGTCTGCAATAGTAGTAAGTGGAGAAATATGACATAAATAAGATGAAAGTTAAACACAAAGGAACAAGATGATCATCTTTTAAACACAAACACAAACACAAAAGATCAAACGAACATCACAAAGTAAAACTGCAATAATAAAAAGTAAGATAATCAAGCCATGTACGATTTATATCCGTAACGATGTGTGCCTCATATTTAGGGTGGACACATACAAGCGGCCTTGATGGAACTGGTGCGCCAAGTGGGATGCATAAGATCCTAACTTTGTGAAAATCACAAGGCGCACCAGACCACCAAGGCCATCTTAGTGTGAACCAACTCTTGTAATCATCGGCATTTATTTATTCCCACCAAGATAATCAAGCGATGTACGATTCATAACCGTAACAATGTGTGCCTCATATTTAGGGTGGACACATACAAGCGGCCGCAAGTGGTGCAGCTGCGCCAAGTGGGATGCACAAGATCCTAACTTTGTGAAAATCACAAGGCGCAGCTGACCACCTGGGCCATCTTAGTGTGAACCAACTCTTTTAATCATCGGCATTTACTTATTCAAAAGATCGAACGACCATCACAAGTAAGACCGCAATAATGAAAAGAAAGATAATTAAGCATTGACATAATAAAGCATCTGTTACACGATGGACGATTCATAACCCTAACGATTGAGTTCGACTAATTTCCGAAAATGTAGCAAGCCTTACAATAGTTCTCACTCCTTCTGACTCATCCTCCCAGGGATTACAACGGGACAGCCCTCCTGAGTGATGAAGGGCCTGTCGTCACAGGCAGTTTCTAGGTAGGTATCTATGTCGCGGTTCGGCATGTTGAACCGACAGTAAAATGTCCCACTCTTGTTCACCACTTCATGAACGATTTTCGTGGCGAAGCACTTCTGGATATCATATATCTCTTCTCTAACCTTGTCATCGCCGACCATCGACAAGCGGGAGGCCCATTGTTGGACTTGACTAGGCAGGGTAAGGAACTGTTGATCCCGTACGTACGCCCGCATATGATGGAGGACATAGTAGGTGTCTCGGTTACTGCCTGCCGGCTGCTTGACGCACGCGAAATTCGTCGTGTGGGTGAACACCCGAGCGCCCTGAACGACCTTCTCCCTAGTGATTATGCCCCCCTTGCGTGGTAGCCGGTGAGAGCATTATCCAAGACTTTCTTCACCATGGAGTAGTCTTTCTTCACCGCACTCCCTGAGTCGAGATACGTCGCATGCGAATGACTGGTACAAATGCAGATGAGTGTGCATTGTGTATATCTGCGCGGAACAATCCAAACAACAAAGTGTTGGAAAGGAGCGGTGAAAATCTAAAGAAAATCCCTTTCGATTCGGCTAAGAATATTGACTTACCCGGCAAAGTAAGGCATGAGGATGTAATCCTTGGTCTGGTTCGCCAGCATGAAGTCCCGAAGATATGTCGACGCGACTGCCTGGTTGCCAACGGAGCACAACACGTCGTGGCGCATGTAGAAGGGGTCCACTATCGCGATGCCCGGTGTACTATCCCTGCAAACTTGCACCGCCAGACTGAGCGAGTATAGGCGGACCATGGAGTAGTGCAGCGGATTGCTATGGAACATATCAAAGATGTCCGAAAACCGCAGTATGATCCTATCCGCGCCGGTTGATTCGACGAAGCCCAAGTCCTTTGGCACCATGGCAACGAAAACCGGGTATGATGGATCCTTGCTTTGAACAAGGCGCGTTTCAAGAAAAAGAATGCTGTCATGCAAACTCCGCATATCCCCACTTGCGGCCTTGAGCTTGCTCTGGCTAAGCATAGGCTGACCAATCACATGCATCTTCGTATGCTTAGATGTAGGTGGGCCGTCATGAACACGGAGCGGCATCTTAGCAGGCTGGCTCGCGGACTTTGCGGCCTTGGATCTAGGTCCTCTTTTCCGCGCCTTCGTCGCTTTCGGAATGACCTCCTTCTCAATCTCCTCATTAGCCGCCTTACGGATTGTGCTAGGGCTGAAAATAACTCCTCCCTTCGCACTTTTCTGAGTCTCGGTGTAGGGGCCGACATCTGGAGCCGTGTCTTCCTGAGAACCGAAGAGACGCTTGCAATTCGATTTATCCGCAGGAGGAGGCTCACCACGAGCCTCCGTGCTATGGTAGGGTTCTTCTGGAGGAGGAGCAACGTAATCTCCGCCATCAAAGTCATCAGCGATGAAATCCATGGCATCAAGATCAAGGTCATTCTCCTGGTCTTGTGCCATCTCCATGTCACGGGTAGGCGACGGCGCGGCGACGGTCTTGCCATGGCTCCGCTCCGGAGCTTCTAGAGGGGTTGTCTTCGAGGTGGTGCCTCGCGCCGGTAGTTCTAGAGGCGATGTCCGCGGGGTGGCGCCCCTCTTCCCCAGGCGAATCTGGCTCTTCGGCCATTCCATGTTCCAAGGCATGCACTGGAGCAGCGTCAGGGTATCGGGGTCATCTTCTTCTCGGTAGGGTTGAATGGGAGGCAACAAGTCGTCGTAGCCCGCCAGCACCCGAAGAACTCGAACTCTATATACGTCTTCGCGCATCGGCCTGTTGTGGAACCTGCGGGTTGAAGGTTGAACGATCATACCCACAGCAACATCCTTCAACACGCCGTCCACTGTGTGTAAGAGAGTGCATGGAACGTCGTCGTTCTGCGGAAAACATGCAGGGCGTCAGAGAGGCCAGTCTAAGGCAAAGGAAGATCGACGCTCCAACGCTTAACTATTTACCTGGCTGGCGAGGGCGTCGAGCTCCTCTAGTGGCGAGGGGCCAACGACGGCGGCGGGCGTGCTACTGTTGACTGGCGAGGGAGTACCAGCGGCGGGCATGCAACCGATGGCCAGGCGGCGGTTGTTCGTTGGTGCACGCTCTTCATTCGGCGGAGGACCGCCCACTGTGGGCGTGCAACGGATGGTCAGGCGGCGGCTGTTCGTTGGTGCACGCTCTTCATTCGGCGGAGGACCGCCCATTGTGGGCGTGCAACGGATGGTCAGGTGGGTAGAGGCGGGCGGAGTCACTATCGGCGCCGTGGTGTAGGCGGGCGGAGTCACCAGTGGGTCCGCCATCGTGGCGTTGGCCGGCGAGACTCTGGACAAGTCTCTTGAGTTGCTGCCCTGCATGCTAGGCACCAGGCACGGCCCCACTCGACCTCCGTCATTCCATCGAGTAACCGTATCGTAGATGGTAGGCAAAACGTTGCCCATTTGTTCTGCCAAAGCTGTTTTGACAATATTAGGAATATCGGCAACTTTGGCCTTGAGGTCTGCAATCTCGCGATCGCGGGCTTCGTCACGTTGGATGTCTTCGATGGTCCTCTTTCTATTCCTTCTCGCCTCCCTGGGCTCCTTGAAGTACTCTCTGAGCTTCGTCGTCGTGCCCAGGCCACAAACTCGGCCACCTGACGGCCTTTTGTGCTTTTCCTTCCCCTGCGTCACGTTCACCGCCCTATTTAAAGTGTCGTCCCACGGGCCGTGCAGCCTCGGCATGTCCGACGAGGTTCGACCACTATCGATTTCTAAGTTCTGCACAATTAGCGTGAACCGTTTAGAATTCCACCAGTACAATATAATGCAATCGACTAGATCGTCGAGAGCAAACTAACTAGGGTGGTGTATTTACTTACCAAGTTGTCATACAATGTCTTCACCTTCTCATCATCGGTAGTATACTCATTAGCTACCGGATCATATTTAAACCGGGCCCTGATGAAGTTTTTTGTCCGCGGCGAGTACTTTGCGAGAGGGTCAGGGATGCCCTGTTCTGCACGTTTGGCGTCCTCCTTCTCCCAATTGGGAATCGCCGCTCTGTAACCGCCGCATCCCAGTTTGTGGGTACCAATGTTCAACTTCCGCATCCTCTGCCCCCAACCAGAGTTAGCCTTGGCGACTTCGCTCTCGCAAATTACCTTGAAGTCCCGGAGTTCAGCTTCGGTGATTCTCGGCTCACTCGCTAAAATATCCTCCAAGCTATTTTTGCGGTCCAAGACCTTAACCTTCACCCGGTGTTTCCAGTTGGCCAAGGCGGTGTTCATCTTACCAATGGCGCAGTGGTTGACCTTATTCCCCGCCAGATTGTCGTTATTGTACTTAAACGGCTCGTCTGGCGGATGCGGGTACAAGTATCGTCCGTGCAGCTTTCTAAAGAGAATAACCCGATAATGTTCATTCTCTTTTTTCCTTAGATCATCGGTTAAGATCCTGACAGTGTCCCGGACAATGCAACCAATTTGGTTGCCGAATCCTCTGACCACCGCCTCGGGCGCGACTGGATACCCAGAGCTATCAATTTCCGTGATCTCTTCACGGTAGGTGCGGAGAGTGTTACCTTTCCGTTTTCTCGTTGCCGTCCTCTTCTTCTTGGCTTTGCTACCACCATCTGTCTGACCGCCGGCATCAGTGGTGTCATTTCCGCCGGCGGCGCCACTAGTGGTATCACCGGCGGCGCCACTAGTCGTGGCGTCATCCTCCTCGCCACCGCTAGTGTCCGCGTCAGCCCAGGCATCCGCCGTCGGGTCGTATTGCTCATCTTCTTCATCGGTGATTTGCCAGAACGGCTTAGAACCGCCGGCCTCGTCGTCGTGTGCCATGTTCTGAAGGGGGAAATTATTGATTAATCTAAAGGAAACAAAAAATCGACATACTACTCGATCACGGGAAAACGGCTAAGTCCTAAATTCACGGGAAAATTTCGGCATGACCTTTGCTAATTTTCTAACACTAGAGTGTCCGATTCTCGCCGAAACGGAAATTAATCAACATTTCGGCGAAAATGGGCAACTCATTATTTGAATTCCCTGCAAAGTTTTAAACGGCTCGATGGCCGGACAGATTCTTTAGGCCAACACCAGCACAATTTTTATTATCTGCAAAATTTTATCCAACACCAGTACCAGCACCAGTCCTACAACACCAGCACCAGTCCTACAACACCAGCACCAGTCCTAGAAGATCATTTTTTATCCATCAAAACTATATTACCAGTACCAACACCAGTACCTGCCAAACAAACATAGCCTAGCAGCAGCAATTTCTCATGAACAACATGGAAACAACTTAGCAGCAACAACAACCAGCAGCATATAGATTGGATATGATAAGTAACATCAGTAGCAAATTCTCAGGAACAAGCAGCAAACAAAAGCAGCAGCATTTTTCAACAAGCAACATCATTTTTGAACTAGTGGAGGAGCAGGGCTGAGGAGCAAGTAGACCACAAGCACAAAACCATCCATCACCAACAAGCCCCAGGTTGTTAACTACACACCATCTAGCTAGAAATTTCTAGATTATGCACATAGAGCAAATTCAGCCCTGATAGTAAATTTATGGTCTTAAAATAACGCAAACCCACCGAGTAATATCAAACAACAGAACCCAGCATGCTTTATAATACATCAGAGATAACTCAAACAACAGATACATAAAGGAAGGGTTATTTACTTAGAACAGCATGGTTGCCTCAGCACACCATAGTACTATAACACCACCAAAATCTTAACTAAAACATTCTGGTCTTAAAAAATCTGAGCAAGCACAATACAAATCAATCATGAAATCACTACAACGTCAACAAATAGATCACGCCTACCTACATCCACACAAACATGACCTACACAGCAAAACATACAACACAAGCTGTAAACTAGAAATGCTCCATATGGTCTAAACAGATGGTACCAGCATTCCAATAAAATCTAACAGTGGGCATTCATACTTCGTGACAGAGACAGACTTGGAATTAACAGAAATCAATGCAGAGTAACTGGCCATTTGAACATAAATAAAACATCAGAGATACTTGACGCGCCGGAGCAAATAGGAAGGGTTCTTTACTTAGCACAGCCATGGTATCCTCAGTACATGACCAAAATTCTGAATTCAAAACATCCTGGAATCACTTCCTAACTTGGCATAAAACACTGAAACACATCCATAAGAAAACGAAATGCAGATAACGCTGACGCCATCCACCTACAGGGTAAGCAGTACCAGCACCAGCACCAACACAAGTTCAATAGCTCATTAATAGAGCTCATTTTCCCTTCGAAATTGTAAGGCATGTATGGTTTATGGCATAATATGAAATCCTCATCATATTCATGTATACAACTAGTTGAAAAAACTAATTTTCAGGACCAACAAACTCTCTCGAGTGCATCCCTGAACTTGGAAGGTAAGGGAGGGGGCTTACCCTGTAGGTGGATGGCGTCGAGGAAGTAGGTGGAGGTGGAGGGCGTCGAGGAAGCCGGCACGCGATGTTCCTCGCGGTGGTGGCTCCCTCCTTCTCCTAGATGGCGCGTGACGAAGACGGCGCGGTGGTGGCTCCCTCCTTCTCCTAGACGGTGCGGTGGTGGCTCCTCCTTCTCCTGGATGGCGCGTGACGAAGATGGCGCGGTGGTGGTGACTCCCTCCTTCTCCTGGACGGCGCGGTGGTGGTGGCTGCGTCCTCGCGGTCGATGCAGAGACGAGGTCTCGGTGGTGGCTGCGTCCTCGCGGTCGATGCAGAGGCTAGGGCTAGGGCTTGGTGGTGGTGGGCGGAATGATGAGAGGGAGGGTAGAGGCTAGGGCGCTGGGCGGTGGCTCTTCGTCGTCGATTGGGCACGACGACGGTAGTTGGGAACGGGGAGAAGAACAGGGGCGCGATTGCGGAGAAGAAAGGGGAACGGCCGGCCTCGCGATCCAATCTGTACTCGCAAAAGGCGTGGCGCACCGCGCCTCGGTGCGTCACGCATAGCTTAGCCGCGGCGCACCACGCACGGGTGCGTCACGCATAGCTTAGCCAAGGCGCACCGCGCTTGGATGCGTCACGCATAGCTTACCCGCGGCGCACCACGCCGAGGTGCGCCACGCCTATTGGTAGCATCTATTCAAAAGATGTGCGCGCGGTATTGTATCAAAACTTGTGACTTAGCCCAGTGGCTGTTGCCTCCTGTTTTCTGCTGTCCACCCAGGTTCGACTCCTTCCCCCCCCCCCCTTTTACTTAATTTTTCTTACCTTTTTCAATTAATTTTTTCTTACCAAATAAAATATAGTATTTTAATATAAATGCAAAAATCTCAAATAAAGTGTTGACTAATTTAGAAATCATAAAATCTCAAATATTCTTATTACATCATCATAATTTTGTCGAATTCACGCACACACATGACAACATAATGATTCTTGTATCTCTAGCTAGCGTTTTACAATTTTCTTTCCCTTCTTTGTCGCGGTTGAGTAATTCAGTCCTGGAACACCGTGACTTCTTCGGTGGAATGGGCGACCTGTAGGTAGCGTTGTCCTGCTTGTTCTTGTTGTGTATTTCGTTCCATCGTCATTGTCATCTTCCATTTTCGGGTCGCCGTACTGGTCAAAGTCTTGCTCGTTGGCTACTCCATCCATTCCGATGATGTTTCTTTTGCCTCTCCGCACGACAACACGGCTAGGCCTTGTCGGGTCAGTAATGAAGAAGCATTGGTCCACTTTGTTAGCCAAGACCCATGGCTCATTTTTTGCGGTGACATTCGTGCCGGATTTGGCTTCAGGTATCACCATGGTGGTGAAATATTGTCCTTCTTTCCTGACGCTCTTTGCCCATGTGACACGGAACATTGGCACCTTCTCTCCGCAGTAGTCGAGTTCCCATATCTCGTCGATCCTACCATAGTATCTTTCCTTGACGTCACCTGTTAATGATTCCATCGTTACCCCCGAGTTCTGGTATTCGCAGTTCCGGTCCTTATTTGCCGTGTAGAATGTGTAACAATTGATATCGTATGCCTGATATGTCATGAGGTTATGTGCGGGGCCTTGTGACAATGTGAGTATGAGTTTTTCTTCTTCAGAATAAGGCGTCTCCGGTTGATCGGTCATAATCTTCTCCCTGAACCACTGTGTGAAATGGATGTTGTGCTCTTTGATTATTTCTGCTTCGGTCCTATGTTGACCCCGGTCACTGTAATACTTCGCGATTAGCAATTTGTGCTTTTCCAACCAAGGATCGACCACTGTTAGATGTTGTAGCGCGACTAGGTTTGCTCTGTCAAAGTCGTTGCGTCGGCCCTGAAAGTCGACATTCATTTCGCGCTGGCCCTCGCGGTGTCCCCATCCACCGAGCCTGCCAAAGTGCCTGTTTACGGGCAGACCAGGGTTCTCATCTTTGTCTAGAAAATTCGTGCAGAAAGAGATGCACTCCTCTGTCAGAAAGCCCTTGGCAATGCTTGCGTCTGGACGGGCCCTGTTGCGGACGTATCCTTTGATGGAACCATTCATCCTTTCGAACGCCATCATGGAGTGTAAAAACGGCGGCCCGAGCTGGATGATATCATCCACGACATGGACAAGGAGATGCACCATAATGTCGAAGAATGCTGGCGGGAAGTATATCTCAAGCTCGCATAGTATCACCACGATCTCTTCCTGTAGCCTTGCGAGTTTCTTCACGCCAATCGACTTTCGAGAGATGACGTCAAAAAAGTTGCAGAGTCCAAACAACGTTTCGCGGACGTGCTCGTCCATTATCCCTCGAATTGCAACTGGAAGTATCTGCGTCATCATCACGTGACAGTCGTGAGACTTCATTCCGCTGAACTTCTGCTTTGGTACGTCTAGGTATCTGCTTATCTTCCCCGCATAACCGTAAGGAAATTTGACTCCAAGGAGGCACTTGAAGAATTGGTCGATCTCCTTCTCGCATAGCGTGAAGCACGAAGGGGGACAATAATATTCCGTCTTCTTGGCCTTTTTGCCCTTGCGGCGACCTTCCGTCCCATCTAACACATCGTCATCGTCATCGTCATCATCATCCGGTTTTCCTCCGTGGAGCTCGCCCCTGATATTCAAAAATCTCAAGTCGTTCCTTGCTTTCGGCCCATCTTTGGTCCTCTCCGGCATGTTGAGCAGGGTGCCAAGCAGACTCTCGCACACGTTTTTCGTGATATGCATGAGGTCAAGGCAGTGGGGTGTGCGGAGAATCTTCCAGTACCTCAGGTCCCAGAGAACAGACCTTGTTTTCCATACACCCTCCAACGGCGCCGGCGCCTTTCGCTTCTTTCCCGGCGCAGGGCACTCTTTCCAGTTCTTCAACAGCTCGTCGATTTCCTCGCCGCTCCTCTGACGTGGGGCTCTTTGCATCTCAACTTCATTGTTGAACAGATCTTTGCGTTTTCTCCACGGGTCATCCTTGCGAAGCCACCTTCGATGCCCCAAGAACACGGTTTTCGATGACCCGGGGTTTCTCTCTAGCTGGAGATACGTAGTGTCATCCATGCACCTAACGCATGCACAGAATCCGTGCGCCACCTGCCCCGCGACATATCCGTAACCGAGGTAGTCATGCACCGTCGTGAGGAGCGCGGCTCTCAATGGGAAAAACGTTTCTCCATAGGCGTCCCACGTATTGGCTGGCTCGTCCCATAACGTGGCTAGCTCCTCTTCCAACAACTGGACATACAGATTGATGTCGTTACCTGGTTGTTTCGGCCCTTGAATAAGCATACTCATCTGTATGTACTTCCTCTTCAAGCACAACCAGGGGGGTAGGTTGTATATACATACAAACACGGGCCAGGTGCTATGGGTGCTGCTCTGGTTGCCAAAAGGATTTAATCCATCCGTACTCATGCACAACCTGATGTTCCTTGGATCGTCGCCGAATTCGGGGTATTCGATGTCTAGCGCCTTCCACTGGCTAGCATCTGAGGGGTGTGTCAGCATCGTGTCATCATTCTCCGGATCGGTTCCATCATGCTCTTCTGGCTTCTTCCTTTCCGCGTGCCATCGCATGAGCTTCGCCTGTGTGGGGTCTGCGAAATACCGCTGCAGACGGGAAGTTATCGGAAAGTACCACACCACTTCTCGAGGAGAGGCCTTCTTCCCTGTCTTGTATCGAGTTGCGTCGCACACCGGGCATATGGTTCTCTCCGCGTCCGCGCCCCGATAGATGATGCAGTCATTAATGCAAGCATGGTATTTCACGTGAGGTAAATCCAGAGGGCACACGACTTTTTTCGCCTCCTCGATGCTCGTTGGACACTTGTTCCCCGTGGGAAGACGGTCGTGCCAGAATGCCATGTTCTCATCGTAGCTCACATCGGTCCATCGGTGTTTTGTCTTCATCTCGAGGGTCCTTAACGTTACGTTCAGACGGGTATCCTCGCTCACGCATCCTTCATACAATGGAGTAACGGCGTCTATCTCCAGTTGCGACAACTTCGATATCTCTCTAGCAGCAGCTCTGGTGTTGCTAGTCTCCTTGAGAAGCAGAGCTTGGACATGAGGGTCCCGCACCCAGTCCGACGACGATGTCGAGACATCTTCATCATGATGTCCTTCGTCTTGATTATGATCATGTCCGACATCTTCATCACGATGTCCTTCGTCTTGATTATGATCATGTCCTTCATCTTGATCATTATGTCCTTCATCATGTCCGGCGACTCTTCATCTTCATCACTTGTCGGGTAAAGAGTGTAGCCATCCATAAAACCACGACGGATAAGGTGCGACTCCAAGTCACCAGAATCGTATCTGATCAAGTGTTTCAGTTTGCATCTTCGACAAGGACATCTTATCTCCGTCATGCTATTTCGAAACATTTCGTCCGTCGCATGTTTCATAAATCTAGCCACGGTGCCTGTGCTTATATGCATGGTTGCCTACATAGTAAAAAAAGATCAAATGAAAAATTAATTAGAATCAATTTACGTAATATATGGATATATGATGCACGCACATGGTCGTCGACGGAAAAATTCGGCATGACCTATGCTAAAAATAGGACATTCTCGGAGTGCGTGGTCGCCGAAATGGAAATGAATCAACATTTTGGCAACACATGTCAACTCATTTTTAAGACATCCACAAATTTCATCAAAAATACGCAACACAATTTCGCATATATGTATATATGCAACCATATATATGAATCTTTTGTGACGACGACGCACGGCGCCGACACACATACATACAACACATATACATATCGTCCCTCCAACAACTCACTAACTATAGATCTTGCCGACACGAGACCGAGAGAGTACGTTTGTATGTGGCTATAGAAAGTGAAAAGATGGAAGGTAAAGTGGTAATAAAGTGAGAGATGGGGGTGGAGACAAATGTTTACTAGATTCCCCACACATATGTATCAAATAAAATAGGTTAAATAAGTTTTAAATGGTGGGAAAATGGGGGAAATGAGGTGGTGAGGAGGTGGGGGGCGACCAGATCTAAAATGGGGTGGAGATATGGGTGGATGGGAGGTTGGGGGTGGTCCCAACCACTTAAATTCGTTCCAGGTATACCCGTGACGCACATCATATTCGGCACGTCACGGCTATGTTGGATAGCCGCGGCGCACGTTCCAGTGGTGCGTCACAGCTATAGATGCCACCGGTGGAAACGATAGCCGTGACGCACCTCTAGAATGTGCGCCCCGGCTACCCAACGTATCCGTGACGCACCGCTCGGTTGGTGCGTCACGGGTATGCCTCGGAGGCTCGCCACCCCGGCCCCACACATAGGCGCGACGCGCCTTCCAATTGGTGCGCCGCGGCTATTCCTTTACGCGCGACGCGCAGAAACGTGGTGCGCCGCGGGTAATAGGCGTGACGCGCCAAACGCGATGTGCGTCACGGGTATCATCACTCCTATAGCCATTTTCCTAGTAGTGGGTAGCCCAGTTGGAAAAATATAACAGTGCATGTTTCTCTTGCTGTATATTGGCTTCCAACTGTATCGAAGGAAAGTTCAGTTTTGTATGGCCACCATCTGTGTCTGTGCTATGTGAATGTCGGCCTGTGCCATTTTCTCTGAACATGAATATGTGTCATCATTCAGCTTGATTCTTGTAAAATCAGTAACTGTTAAAAGATTATTATACTACTTTGGTGCCAATTTTTCATCTTCTCTTCTATAAACATGTTTAGTTTCTTACCAATTTCTTCATTTTGTTCAATCCGAAGTTGCTATTGTCGCCCTTGACTGTATATGGTCATCATGGCCCAGGGTTACGTTATCTACTTGTTCATCATAGCGATTAGGGTTCACTTGGTTCTCTTTGATGTGCACTTTAAGTTCAATAATTGGTTGGGCACCTCGTGTATTCCATGCACATTGTCTTCAATCTCACCAAATAAATAGAATGAGTCAAATCTTTTTGGTTCAACCGCAACCTTAAAGGAACCCCAGCTAGTCGTCGGCTACATCCTCTGCACAAGAATATCAACGAAACAAGGCTACTTACGGAAGTATTCCGTCAGACCTAGATGGAGCTACTACCTCAATGCTGAAGTTAGAAAAGCTTTCTGTGGAACCTTTTAAAAGACCCAACATATGGCCTCGTCTACACAAAAAAGGCATTTGTAGCCCTTAATTTTAAATGTGTGAAAATAGTATTTAATAGTTAAAAAAAAAATCTGGATGTAGTCTATACTGTATCCTACAATTGTGCAAAATGTCAATTCGAAATTATTTGCATTTTGAGCTGCATAAAAAAGACAAAGTCTTATAAGATTCGGACTGCAATGTTCATGCTCAGATATAAATTTTGTCTTTTTTATGTAGCATATAATATAGTGTATTTCGAATTGGGATTTTGTAGACATGTAGGATATATATGTGGCTATCTGTACATATTTCTTACAGATTTTTTTGACACTTTGAATTTTTTTTTCGAGTGACCAAAATAAACGTCTATATGTAGCCGGATCTACAAAACGACGCTCTCATCGTCTATGTAGAACTTCAAAGTCGAAGAGAGAGACAAACGGAGAAAGTGTGTGTGTTAATTAAGTTTAGATAAAAAATTTAAAAATAGAGTTGCAAAGAAAATATAGTTAATTTGAAACTTAAAGGAAAATAGAAGAAAAATAAAAGTTTAGTACTAGGCTTTTCATGGGAGTAGTGTTTTGGCACATGGGTCCACATGATCCTGATATCTTGACCAACTATACAACCTTGGGATATGTGCCAAACTGTTTTCTAGGAGAGACAAGTGTGAATTTAAATCATGTAAAAAGAGCAATGTATTCCTCATTTATGTTCTCTGAGCCCATGTGACTACCGAGTGAAGACGGGTCATGATGGCGCTCGCGAGGTGAATGACGGAGCACTTTGACGATCACCATACTTGCCCGATCGTAGGAAATCACTAGGAAAAGAGAAAACTATTAGAAGTTCACTTTCGTATGCTTTGCGCGCGATACTTGTCACGTTTTCCCGCCTCATCCGCTCTCCGCGTGTCAAGTGTCGACTTCTCTTTCCATGCCGTCCCTCGTAGCTGTGTGCATGCACGACAAGTGTTAGCACGAGAGAATTTTTGGTAGGTTTTCTCCAACCGAAGCGGATTGGATGTGGAACTTGTATGCTCATTTATTTTTGAGATATTCATTAAAATAAAATAAAATGTCTTTCATAACCTTTTTTCTAAATTATAAACCGTTTTTATATTTGATATTCTCGTGTCGAGATCTACAAAACTAAATTCCTTGTTGATAGGTTTCGATAAACTTTTTCATGTACATCCAGATTCAACGCGAATGGTGGTCAGATGGAGTGCCGACGTACACCCAGGTCTAGTACCGACATACACCCAAGCACAATGCCGTCGCACGCCCAGGTCCATGGTAAACGTACGCCCAGGTGTGTTGCCGACGTACACTTGGGTGCAGTACCAACGTATAAGGGATTTTCTCTTCCGGGAGAAAGTAAATAAGATGATAAAATTGCTGAAGTTTCGGTTAGATCAAAGAGGAAAGCTCCATGTGTTGCATCTACTTGGCCCCATATATAATACGTTTGGGATAAAATCTGCATACAAGCAGGGCAGCTCTCGTACTTCTTGCACCGGCTAACAACCGGGTTGTATATCATCATTAGCTGATCCAAGGAACCATTTGCATCATATATCAGTTTAGCCACTAGTACCCTCGGAGAACTGAATTCCAAATTCTCTCTATTCTGTTTGCTCATATTTGAAATCGATCAAGGAAAACACGGATATGGTTTGAGCTGCTTTACAAAAAGAACGTTGGTTGAGTTGTGAAAAGTCTGGTGGGTGACCATAAGTACCACAGAGCGTAGAGAACAGAAGGATATATCCTCTCTTACCGTGGTTGTTGCGTGGGAGTATATATGGAACAAGAGGACTCGATGAGTTTTAAAGACACATCAATAGATGAGATTTAAAGACACATCAATATTGGGAGTGCTAATTTAGAATAAAGTCTAGGGAGGTGCTATGGGCATCAGTGGACGCAAAGCACCAGTGCATTCCCTTGCCGTAATAGCAGGCTTCGCTTTGCAATACATATAAATATGATCAATAGTTTGGAAAGAACACAAAACCATAGCCACACCGCCACTGTCTTTCTCCATCCGCGGCTGATTCACGATAGGTATAGGTCTTGGGTTCCCCTCCTCCCCCATTCTCCACCTACACTTCACCTCTCACGCTCCACAACTGCTCTAATCTCCTCAGATCCGATGCCCACACACCTACACAAGGCACGACTGATATGATTACCCCTTCGACGTACCGTACTGCACAATTGTGATCTCATTGTACTTGTTGATTGACATAAAAGATGTGTTGTCCGAGGTGGTTACATGTGGATTTTAGGCATGGGAGGTCTTGGGCGATGTACTGTGGTCTTCTTAGCAGGAGTCTGTTTGTAGACCGGAAAGACTCAGTACAAGACCTTCTTGCACGGATGGACACAGTTCTTACGGAATAGACGCATATCCCGCTGTCGTGAGTTGTAGGATTGTTGTTTAATCGACGTAGAAACCGCCATTGTACGCTTCTATCTTGTGCAAGTTGATGTGGGTTGTATGGACTTTCAAACACTCCTAATCGCTGTGTTTTCTGTTGTACATTTCGAGGTTCGATGTGATGATTATTTACATACGGTAGCTGAGCGATGGTTGTAACCCTTGACTGATTATATCTAATCTGAGACTAATATCTAAGGAGACACACATATTTCCTTAATATTCCCGATATTTGCGATAATGCAGAGACCATATGTTAAACTACGTTCTTTTTTACCTTTTTATGATTTGATAGTAATCCTGACTTAATTACACACCCTAAACGGATCATATATATATATTCTGAGTTGTTTTTTGCTTTTCGACTAAAAATATATCCTTTAGTGGGTTGCTTCACGATGGTGTTCTAATTTCTTTTTGTGCATTCTTTCTTGCTTGATAGTTCTAACTTAATTAAGTCACCCTTGTCTACCTCTTTGTTTCCTGTGATGAATCACAAGGACCGTCTTTGAGTAAGTTGGCTCTTGAAATGGTGCTCCTTCCATGGTTATGCATCCTCAATAGATCATGTAACCTGAGCAAACATATGCAATTCTGAAATGAAAAGCAATTCGTTAGTCACTTGCTTTTAGACCAAACTGATATATCTTATTGCTGTGTTACCTGTCTTGAAATTATGACCACAACCAGCTTGTTTGCAGTGATGAATCTACGAGGACGGTAAATGAGTAATGTACCTCTTAAAAAGGTGCCCTTCATTGATTATACATCTAGAACTGATAATATATTCTAAGATAACATCTGCAGTTTGTAATGAACAGATGATCAAACTGTGATTACTTCGACAAAGTAGTCTTCCACTCCTATCATATGGCCTTCTTGTCAAATCTTCTCTGAAAAATCAAACAATATTTTTCTTCCTTTGATTCGCTTTTCGCTATACATTATGTCATTTTTCAAGCATTATTAATTTCAAATTTGACAAATAGTGCCGTCACAGAGTATCATGATGGTGTCTAAGAAGGGTCCCTTCTAAGAGAGTGCTCCTTTACATATCCTAAGCCGATCGAATATTCTAAATAAGCAAGTTTATACAATTAATCTTTCTTAAGTGGTTGGATAATCACTTTTAGCGGTAATGAAAGAATAAGTTTGTATACTTTCTTAGTTTTACACAAGATATTTTGGATATTTCAATATTGACTACATCAATACCAAAATGAGTGAGCAAACACAATTTTTTTATTTATAGAAATGGAGGTCCTACCCCGAGCCTCTGCATCAAAATTATGCACACGGTTGTTTTTTTATTAAAAGATAAGCGAAACCACGAGGCCTTACAAAGAGTTACATTGATCGGCCAGAGGTCCCTGCCTAACGATAAATTCGTCACTCCTACAAACCTACTTGATGAAGGGGGTGGTCAAAATCAAAACCGCATGCTCTGACCTAACACAACAACACGCATCCTCTGACCGGATGCCTCACCCAAGCCGCCCGATAGCGAGCTGGGAGCGCAAACCAGTTCAGCAGACCCCAGAAGCATGCCGACACACACGCCGATACTCTGCTGTCGCCGTCTTCCATCGAACCATCACTAGTAATCAATGCAGTGACCTTGCCAGGCATGCCGTCGACATCACCACGATGGCAGCAGCGATTCCGCCCTGCGCGAGTCCAACAACAAGCCTCCGACACCGAGATCCGCTGCGCCATGCCGCCGAGAAACATTGTTGTCGAGGTTCTAGAAGTACGCCGCTCCACTTCCGGCCACCTTCGTCCGACCACTTCTTCTAAACAATACCCCAAAGAAGGATAGCTACATAGAGTGCCGCCACTATCCGATCCGGAATCAACAGATCTGGGGTTTCCCCTGTAGCAGCGCGAAAGGGTATACACTAGCTGCAAAGGCGATCCTCTAAGAAGGTGACGCGCGTAGACACCGTCATCGCCCGCCATGACCGGAGTCGTAGTACGATTTTCACCGGCAGCCGCACATCTCCCCTTGCCGCCAGGACAACCGACCACCACCAACGAAGATGGGAGCCACCACCACCACGACTCGGACCGAAGCCCCAAACATCCTCATGTTGAAGGTACAGCCCAGGACCGGAGCGTCAATGGCCGGATTATAGCAGCGACGAGCCGACCGAGCCCATCTGGCCCCAGATCCCGCCGACTCGATCTCCGCCACCATGCGCCTGTTTGCCGCCGTCCTCAAACACCGCCGCTGATCCGTCGCAGAAAAGCGCCACCGCCCCCATGAATCTTGGGCCGAGGGAAGGCCACCCCGCCACCACGTCACAGGGGCTTTGCCCTATGACAGTTCCGGCGACGGCGGCGGGACGGGAGGTTGTGCACTGGGTGTGGAGGTGCGCGGGGAGGGAGCACGCCGGTGCGGCGTGGCGCCGCGGCACGGGAAGGTTAGGTGCGCGAATCACGTTAATATACATGTCATTAAGAAGCATAAAATAAATCACGTTTAATTTGGAACGGAGCAGTTATTCCGGAGTGAAAATCTTTTTGCGTCTCTATATTCCACTATCTCTGAAAATGAAATAGAGCCATCATCTGTAAAGCATAGCTGTCTCAAGGTGTTCATATGCCTGCAAAACATCGCTTTAACGGCAAGCTCTTATGCGGAAAAGCATTCAAAAGCTACAGATACAGATGAAAAGAAAGATAGCAAAAAAATAAAATTTATCAGTTAACACTGGTAGAAAATAGGCCTACAGTCCCGGTTCACCAGGACTATTAATCCCGTCCGGGCAACCGGGACTAGCTATGCGCGACTAAATGCCCCCCCCCTATAGTCCCGCCACTTACGGACCGGGACTAAAAGCCCGTCCACGTGGGCGCTAGGGGTCCGTTGCGGCGGAAGACCTTTAGTCCCGGGTCTTGTGGTTAACCGGGACTGAAAACCTGCGCAGGTTTAGGGTTTTAGGCCCCCTAAACCTGTTTCCTTTTTAATTTGTTTTGTTTTAATTTCAGTACACATATTCATGCATATATATATATATGAAATATCAAACGAGGAGAATTCAATAGGAATATATAATATATATTCAATATCGGGTGACCATATATACAACCTCGAACAAGTTTCCATATTACACAATTAAGATGGACGAGCATACACAAATTCGCACAAGTTTCAAAGTACTTAGGGCTTATACATGCTTATAAAAGTCATCGTCGGTGGACGCATGGAACTCTCCTTTCTTCTGGATGACATGCCTAAGGAAAAATCCTGCTATTTCCTCTTGAATTGGTCGGAAGCGAGCTTCTGGAGTAAGCGCCCTCCGCAAGTTATTGAGACCGTTCCGCGTTTTCTCGTCCTTCTTCCTCTCAGATATTTCTTTCCGTATGTTCTCACAGACATAGTATCCACATAGACCGGTCCCCGGTGGCTGCTTATCCACACCTTTGAGCACATTTTTAAATTTTAGCTCATCTTTGAATTCACCGACATGTTGATGTGAGAGCCGTCTCCAAACTCTACAATGCAAATAAAATTAAATGAACAAGGGAGTTATTAGCTTAGAAAATGAACAAAAGAGACCGATCGATATAGAGCGCAAATGATTGAAAAATAATTACTTTTGCATCATTTTTCTCATGTCGACCCAAAGATTTGTATTTGAATTCATAGAGTCCATGATGAAAACTATGGCCTGGTGAAGATCAATTTTTAGCAGAATCCAGTGGTACCTGCGGACACATTAGATGCAGAGTCATGCATAATTTATCGATTGGACATACCATGCATGGAGTAAACAAAAGAGAATGGGAACATGAGAGAAACACTCACCCAAAATGGTAAGGAAATAGAATATATCTTTTGGATTCATGCTTTTTAAAAAAATTGTACAAGTCTTTCTCCACGTCTATGGGGTGACGTTCTAACATAGTTCCATTAATGATTTGTGGGTCAATGAACCCAATATCATGGATGAGTCTTACTTTGCATTCCCAAATCTTCAATCTGCATAATAGCGTACGGAACAATATAGTTAGGACAATATATATATATATATAGTGTAGGCAAATGAAGAACGAGATGAGGTAGAAATAAATCACTTACAGAACGTAGCAACTCAGGATAGATTTGTCGAGCTCACGCATATTGAACAGTTGGAACAATTCACTCAACTCAACTGTTACAGAGTACTTTTTGGTGTGATGCTCCTCTGTATAATCCACATACACATATTCTTTGTCGGTAAAAGTTATGAAATCTTTGTACCAACGTAGAAGACTTTGCATTAGTGGTGGTAGATCCTTTTCCTTCGCAGGCTCGACGAGAGGCCCTTTCTTCACATATTTTAATGCTACATCAGCCACTGGCATATCGTCCATGTCTAAAAAGGCACGGAGAGACATACCGGCCTCGGACGCATTTTGCATGGCAGTAGCTACAGTCAATCCCATTGCTGTCACAGCATTTATGACCTCGGGGTCATGTTCCGGAGCGGCTTTCACTATGAGGGGGGATATCGATTGTTTAATCTGCATCCCGAGCTGGGCAACTTGTTTCCCGCTTTGTATCATTTTTGCTTTTTTTTTCTCCTCCTCCAATATTCCTGCTTGCTTACGAAGTTCAATATCATAGTCTTTAGGCAAATTCTTCACGGATTGGGACACTGTCGATAAAAAATCCGTAGCCCGGTCCGTACCTCTCTTACGGCTTCTGTAACAGTACGGGTCACCCTCCTGGGAAAACCCTACTTTCCACGGCATTCTGCCTTTGCCTCGTATATGTCCTCCGTGTTCAGGATTTCCGAGGGCAACTGTCAGTTGGTCTCTCTCTCTGTTGAACGTGATCTTGCCCTGTTGAGCTCTGGTCATTGCGTCAACAAGATCTTTTGTGGGAGCAAACTTTTTCTGCCGGTGAACACACTCCCCTGTCTCCGGGTCTAGCGATCCCCCATGCCCGTACCACCACATTTTGGCTCTTTCGTCCCATCCCTCTGTACCTAGACGGATTCCTCTTGCCCTTAGGCCGTCCTCCATTGCCTGCCACTTAGGCGCCGAAACGCGGTATCCTCCTGGCCCCATAACATGATGGTACTGTTTCTTTTCCGCATTAGCCTTATTTTTTGCCGACATTACCTTGAAATGCTCCGATTTATGTTGCGTCACAAATTCTGTCCAATCATCTCTCAGTTTCTCATATTGTCCAGTGAAATTCGGAGTCTTGCCCTGGCTGACATATTCACGGAACAATTTTTTCTTGAAGTTCCGGAATGCTTCGGCCATCTTCTGAAGAGCGAACTCTTTGACTATCCTCCTCCTCTCACGTCCACCCGGAACGTCCTGACCGAATTCATCTTTTTTGTTGTATTCCGGAGGTAGAATGAAATGTGCAATAAGCTTTCTAAACATAATCTTTTTCGTTCTCTTGTCGACATAAGTGAAACCAACACGTGCTTTCTTTGGCTCCTTCCATTCCTGGACGGTGATCGGGACGACGTCTCTAACAATGACTCCGCATTGGTTGATAAACTTTGTGGTGTGCTGTAGGGGCTTGCCGATTTGACTGACTGATTCGATGGTATATATTTCGGAATCTTTCATCTCCTTGGATTTGCCACGCTTTGTCATACTAGATCCGACCGAGGGCTAAAATAAGAAAGAGAGTCGCGCGCGTTAGTCTTTGCAATTGGACCGAGGGCTAAAATAAGACCGAGGGCTAAAATATATACCTCGCCGGAGGTGGTTGTTCTTTGCAATTGGAGATCGTCGTTTGTCGACGGTTGACCTCCGTCATCAATGTCCATTCCTTCACCTCCTTGATCATCGACAATGTCTGTTCCTTCTTCACCTCCTTGATCATCGACAATGTCTGTTCCTCCTTCACCTTCTTGATCCTCAAGGTTCAGATAAGAAGAGATTACATCATCGTCAATGTCTGTTCCTCCTCCGGCTATGATATCTAATATATAACCTTCAGCCTCCTGTTCCGCCGTCAGGTCTCTATTGTCTGCCATATGTCACTCCTGCAGACATGCATGTAGTAAAAATTAATTAAGTATATAGGAGACTTAGCAAATATTGTCGTAGAAAGAGGGAAAACAGATTGGTAGGGTCTCTCAAATGACTTGGAGAACCCCAAAGCTAGGTTGCATTTGCTTTTCTGGTCATTTTGGTATATTATACTTAATATTCTGAATTTATTGAATTAAAACTTACTTTCATTATTTTAATGAATTTAACTCAAATTCAAATATGGTCTCATTTTAAACTTTGTCAAACATGAATGATAATGATATAAACAGATAGCTTACATTTTTGTGAACATTTTGCATATTTTTCCATATTTTTTGGAATTATAAATTAAAAGTTATTTAATTTAGAAGATTTAATTATGTTCTGTAATTCCATATACAGTGGGCCCCACGTGTCATGATGACGTCATTAAAAAAACTCGTCAACACGTGGCCAGGTGACGTCATGATGACGTCACCCCTGGCGTCACACGGTGGCCGGCGGTGGCAGTTCAGGCTCTCGGGTCTCCGGCGATTCCGACGATTCCGGCCACGGGGGAGGGAACGGAGATGGGGAGGAGGCCACTGTGGTGCTCGCCACGGGGGAGGGGACGGAGATGGGGACGAGGCCACACGGCCACTGTTGTCTCGCCGGCGGCGAATCTGGCCGCGGTAGCGAGCGCGAGGGCGGCGCGTTCTCAGTTCGTGGTCGCCGTTCGAGGGCGGCGCGTTCGCGCGTGATTCGTGTTCTCGATCCGTTCGATGGCGTTCGCGCGTTGGATCTAGGGCGACGGCGACGGCCCGCGGGGAACCTACCGGAGAGACGGCGACGGGACGGGGGCGGAGCAGGGTGGAGGCGGTGGAGAGAAGGGCTCGACGACGGCGACGGCGACGGCGATGGAGACGGCGCGGTCCTCTGCGCGGGCGACGGCGACGGGGCAGAAAGACGAGCAGGCGCCGGCGCGAGGGAAGAAGAGGGTTTGTGACTTAGAAAATTTTGGGGCAGGAAGGCATCCACATATATAGTTCCAGCCTTTAGTCCCGGGTGGTGTCACGAACCGGGACTAAAGGTCCCCTGGGGTACCCTCCGCGGGCCTTTAGTCCCGGGTGGTGTCACGAACCGGGACTAATGGTGAAAATTTTCGCGGCTTTCTCGTTCCCGCGCAGAACGAGCCTTTAGTCCCGGTTCGTGACACGAACGGCGACTAAAGGTCGTTATTCGAATAGAAATAATAGATGCGTGCAACCTTAAAAATACAAATAATATATCAGAAAATTCAGAAAAATAAAACTAATTCTTTTTCCAATCTTAAAAATACAAATAATATATCAGAAAATTCAGAAAAATAGAACTAATTCTTTTTCCAATCTTAAAAATTCCCATAGATAAAAAAGGCAGTACATAATGGCAAGAGTGGATCTAAACCTAAACGGAGAGCATAGATGCATGCATGATCTGATATTTGCTGCTAGTCATACTCCTGCCTAGGCCTACGACATGAGAAAATTCAGAGCCCAGGACTGGGCCTGAGGGTAGCGCAGGCGGGGGTTATCGCCGGCCCTGATGTAGTCCATGACGCTCTGTAGAGTCCGGCCGGACCACCATAGCCGACGACCGGCCTCGTGAAAGTTCCCAGGAGGCAGGCCGTCCTCCTCATACCTGGCGAGCGCCCTCTCACGCCGATTGATGAAGAAGGCATCCCAAGTATGTTGGTTATCGGGATGCCAGCTGGGATCTCTCCGCTGCTCCGGCGTGAGCTCGTTGTAGTAATGGTTCGTGATGGCCGCCCGACGTGCCACACCTTGAGGAAGAGGAGGGACCGGCACTCCTCCGGCGCTCAGCATCCAACCGGCGGGAACACTGTAGCCGGGCGGGCAGGGGTAGTTCGAGGCGGAAAGTGCCTCGGCCTGGTTGAATGTTAGAGTGGGTACGGTAGAAGCCATGAGAGAGTGGTGAGTTTGTATGTGTTTATGCCAATGGTGTGGCAATGCACATATATATAGCGAGAAGAAAACATCCCTTTAGTCCCGGTTGGGGACACCAACCGGGACTAAATGGGTTAGGGTTTCGTTTGGACCAATCAGATAGAATCACACGGATCGTGTGTTTCTTTAAAGCGCTTCTGAGTCGTTGGATCCGGGGTGTGTTTCTTTTGAGCTGTTGTGAGCCGTTCGATCAGGGGCTACGGTGTGTTTCTTTCGAGTTGTTGTGAGCCGTGGATGAGGTGGTTTCTTAACCGTTGGATCAAAACCCTAGCACCACTTTGTGAGCCAGAGGACCCTATATATAGCCCACCTTCATACACCGGTCAGTTCATCGAGCAAATACAAAACATCCGGATTCGCCATCATATATACGTCCTACCGGGCATTTGGTAGGGCTGTAATGTGCAACTATTTGCTTGGTTGTGTTAGGGTGGCGCGTGGCGCGGGAATTGTGACGCGTGGCGCGGGAGTTGCGACGCGTGGCGCGGTAGTTTGTGACGCGTGGCCAGGAGGGCGCGGTATAAACTGTCGCGCCTCGAGCGCGTCTTCTCCTCTCCACGCACCGTCGCGCTTCCACCATGCCTCCGAGGAGGAACAGCACCACCGGCTTCCGCGGCGTGCGAGCACGGAAGAACGGAATGTTCAGCGCAGATATCCGCTGGGGGGACGACCGCATCCCCCTCGGCACCTTTGCGACGGCGGCGGAGGCAGCCCGCGCCTGGGACGCGGCGGCCTGGCGCCTCAACCGCCCGCGGTCGCTGATGAACTTCAACGACTGCGACACCGTCTGGGAAGCGGAGGCCAGGGCGCCGAAGCCGCAGATCATCACTGCCGCCGACCACCTCCACCTCCGCCACCGCGCGTTTCAGGGCCTAGTCGACGCCAGGGAAGACCGCGTCGTCCGCGAGTATTACCGGAACAACCCGGGGGAGGAGAGCGCCGACGAGGAGCTCTGGCAGACCCGCGCGGGTCAGCGGGCGGAGCGCCGCCTCGAACGCCACCTCGCGTTAGATGCCGCTCGGGAGGCGAGGACGAGGGCGCTGCAGGAGCTTCGTCGGGCCGACCGCGCCGGCGAAGTCTGGGCCTCCGACGATCCGAGGTGGGGGCCTATCTCGGACATACCATCATGCACCTCCGACGACGACGAGGAGGTCACGGACGAGTTCGGCGACGATGATGACCCGGAGGAGGTCACCGACGAGTTCCCCGACGACGACGGCGAGGAGTAGCTAGTGTTCGTATGTTTTCTCTTTTTAATAAAAGAATTTGCATTCCGGCGACACTGCGGCGCGCTAGCGCGTCTGTTTTCTGTTTTTAGTAAAAGTTTGGTACAATAAATTAATTAGAGATAATATAATTCAAAATGATCCATTAAACATGATCCATTCAACAAAGTTTGGTACAATAAATTATTACACATCAATTCTTTCCTTGTGTCCCCGCTTTCTTACGATTTGGACGTATCCATGGAGCATCCTCATCATTTAACTTAATGCTTGGGTCAGAGTTCACTTTGAAGGGCGGAATTTCACCAAACATATTATAATCTTCTGACATGTCTGTCTTGTCCTCCACTCCCACGATGTTTCTTTTCCCTGAAAGAACAATGTGACGCTTTGGATCATCGCATGATGCACTGATCGTTTTCTTATCTTTCCGTTTCCTCGGTTTGCTACTCATGTCCTTCAAATAGAAAACCTGAGCGACATCTTTGGCTAGGACGAATGGTTCGTCAAGGTAACCAAGATTGTCGAAATCCACCATTGTCATTCCGTATTGCTCGTCCACCTTTACCCCACCTCCTGTTAGCTTGAACCATTTGCACCGGAACAAAGGGACCTTAAAATAGGGTCCGTAGTCAAGTTCCCATATCTCCTCTATGTAACCATAATATGTGACCTTTTGCCCAATCTCGGTTGCTGCATCAAAGCGGACACCACTGTTTTGGTTGGTGCTCTTTTTATCTTGGGAGATCGTGTAAAATGTATTCCCATTAATCTCGTACCCTTGGAAAGTCGTGATAGTCGAAGATGGTGTCTTGGCCAACATGTACAGCTGATCTTCAACATCATTGTCATTCATTAAATGTTTTCGCAACCAACTGCCGAAAGTCTCCATGTGGGCCTTTCTAATCCATGATTCAGGCTTCCCCGGGTTGTTCGAGCGTAAAATATTCTTGTGTTGCTCGAAGTACGGAGCCACCAAGCTCGAATTTTGCAGAACTGTGTAGTGTGCTTCAGTCATAGAATGACCGTCCATACATATCGTTGATTTCCTTCCGACCGTGCCTCTTCCACTTAGTCTCCCCTCGTGCCGCGATTGAGGAATACCAATCGGCTTAAGGTCAGGAACATAGTCAATACAGAACTCAATTACCTCCTCATTTCCATAGCCCTTTACGATGCTTCCTTCTGGCCTAGCACGATTACGAACATATTTCTTTAATACTCCCATAAACCTCTCGAAGGGGAACATATTGTGTAGAAATACAGGACCGAGAATGGAAATCTCTTCGACTAGGTGGACCAGGAGGTGCGTCATAATATCGAAGAAGGATGGTGGAAACAGCAACTCAAAACTGACAAGACATTGGACCACATCGTTCTGTAACCGTGGTAGATCTTCTGGACTGATTACCTTCTGAGAGATTGCATTGAGGAATGCACACAGCTTCACAATGGCTACTCGAACATTTTCCTGTAGGAGGCCCCTCAAAGCAATCGGAAGCAATTGCGTCATAATCACGTGGCAGTCGTGAGACTTCAGGTTTTGGAACTTTTTCTCCGCCATGTTTATTATTCCCTTTATATTCGACGAGAAGCCAGACGGGACCTTCATACTGCTCAGGCATTCAAAAAAAATGACCTTCTCTTCTTTCGTAAGAGCGTAGCTGGCACGACCTTGAAACCATTCCGGATGCCGGTCATCTGGGTCTTTCAAAAGTTGTTGATCCCGCCGTGCTTCCTTTGTATCCTTTGTCTTCCCATACACGCCCAAGAAGCTTAGCAGGTTCACGCAAACATTCTTCGTAACATGCATCACGTCGATTGCAGAGCGGACATCTAGGACTTTCCAATACTGTAGCTCCCAAAATATCGATTTCTTTTTCCACATGGGTACGTGCCCGTCAACTCCCTGCGGAACTGATTGTCCGCCAGGACCCTTTCCAAAGATGACATTCAAATCCTTGACCATATCAAATATCTCATCTCCAGTACGTTCCGCAGGCTTCGGCCGGTGATCTGCCTTGCCGTTGAAATGCTTGCCTTTCTTTCTTACGTTATGATTTCGGGGAAGAAATCGACGATGACCCAGGTACACGTTCTTCCTACAGTTATCCAAAAATACACTTTCAGTCTCATGTAAGCAGTGCGTGCATGCTTTGTATCCCTTATTTGACTGTCCAGAAAGGTTACTGAGAGCAGGCCAATCGTTGATGGTTACAAAAAGCAACGCTCGTAGGTTAAATTCCTCTTCTTTGTGCTCATCCCACACAGGTACACCAGGTTTGCCCCACAATTGTAAAAGTTCATCAACTAATGGCCTTAGGTACACATCGATGTCGTTGCCGGGTTGCTTCGGACCTTGGATGAGCACTGGCATCATAATGAACTTCCGCTTCATGCACAACCAAGGAGGAAGGTTGTAGATGCATAGAGTCACGGGCCAGGTGCTATGGCTGGAGCTCTGCTCGCCAAAAGGATTCATGCCATCAGTACTTAGACCAAATCTTATGTTCCTTGCGTCAGCTGCAAAATCTTTGAACTCTCTGTCGATCTTTCTCCATTGCGTTCCATCAGCGGGGTGTCTCAACTCCCCGTCGGACTTACGGTCCTCTTTGTGCCATCGCAACAACTTGGCATGATCTTTGTTCCTGAACAGGCGTTTCAACCGAGGTATTATAGGAGCATACCACATCACCTTGGCGGGAACCCTCTTCCTGGGTTTCTCGCCCTCAACATCGTCACCAGGGTCATCCCCTCTGATCTTATAACGCAATGCAGTGCATACAGGGCATTCATTCAAATCCTCGTATGCACCGCGGTAGAGGACGCAGTCGTTAATGCATGCATGTATCTTCAGAATCTCTAAACCTAGAGGGCACACAACCTTCTTTGCTTCGTACGTACTGGTGGGCAACTCGTTATTCTTCGGAAGCATATTCTTCAAAATTTTCAGCAAATTTTCAAATGATGAGTCAGCTACACCTTCCCGTGCCTTCCATTTCAGCAAATCCAGTGTGGAGCCCAGCTTTTTCAGACTATTGTCGCATCCTGGGTACAGTGACTTCGTGTGATCCTCTAACATGCGATCCAAATGCTCCCTCTCCTTGTCAGTTTCGCAGCGTCTCCGTGCATCAGCAATGGTCCGACCAAGATCATCAGCGGGCTCATCATGTGCCTCTTCTTCACCTTCACCAAACCCTTCCCCACCTTCAGCATCATCCTCCATGAAAGTATCACCGAAAAGGTCATGATAGTTGAAATCGATATCATCCTCTTCTTCATCTTCTTCCATTCTAACCCCTCTTTCTCCATGCTTGGTCCAACAATTATAGCTTGGCATGAAACCGTGCCGAAGCAGGTGCATGTGAACGACTCTTGAGGAGGAGTGACCCTTCTCATTCTTACATTCAGCACATGGACACATAATAAAACCTCGCTGTTTGTTCGCATTTGCCACTACGAGGAAATCTTTCAAACCCGTAGTGAACTCACCGGAGAGTCGGTTACCGTACATCCATTGCCGATTCATCTGCATTATTATTATATAAAGTATATAATTAACCATCATGCATCTGTTAAACTAACTAGCTAGCTGGAAATAATACAAATCATGAAAGGTTCAAGTTGCTAACCGCGATCACGGAGGTAAAATAAATGAAAACGCTCAAGTGTGTTTCATGCTATGGGGCATTTCATCGAACACCTTGTGTGCATAGTAGGAACCAAAAGCATACCCACCACCCCCTTGTGAATATTGTGAGCAAATGTGGCCAAGTGCAGCGAGGTGAGTCCTATATATAGGGATGGGCCTTTAGTCCCGGTTCACCTGGACAACCGCGGCTAAAGGCCGTGGGGCCGGCCCGAGGACCTATTAGTCCCCGTTGGTCTGGCCAACCGGGACTAAATCCCCTCCCCTCCGCCAGCTGTGGGCCGAGCGCGCTGGGCCCAGACTATTGGTCGCGGGTCTCGTCCCGAACCGTGACTAAAGACCCCTATGGTCGCGGGTCCATTATTTTGGGGACTAATGGGGGCGTACCGAAGGCCTATTTTCTACCAGTGTAAGTCGGAACGCATAGAAAAAAGAAAGAAAGAAATAGTTCACTACTAGACGTTTTACCAACTCACCAACTTTGAGTACGTAGCTCTTGAAAGGACCGAGTATGATCCTTCATTGATTGTACGTCTAAAACTGATCATATATTAAGTTTCCTTACTGCACGTATTGAATCAGCGAGCATGTCTAGTCTGATCTTGGTTTGCAGATTCATCCGTGGCGGATGCAGATTTAGTGATGGGAGGTCTCGGGCAATGCAGTGTGCTTTCCTTAGTAGGAATCAAGCGTCTCACTGGAACAGCTAGTGTGAAGCCAGTAGTGTACCATCTTTTGCAAGAAAACGCATGAAAAGGGAACTTAGATGGATCATAGAACTTGCTCAGCGCCAGCGTTTCATTATAATCTTCTATCAAGAACAGCTCGTTCTTGCAAAATTTTAAATCATTGAAGGTTTTGCTGACCACAAGCACCATGGATCGTAGGTGGCAGAGGAAATAGATGACTTGTCTTGTCATGCTTGTTGCGTTGGAAGCATGGAACAAGAGTATTATTTGCTTGCGTTTCAAAGCCAGGGAAACAAAAAAAAGAAACATATCAATTTTTTTTTGAAAAAGAATATCAGAGCCAGGTTTCGATCCTGGGACCTGTGGGTTATGGGCCCACCACGCTTCCGCTGCGCCACTCTGATTTAGATGTAAATTCTCAGGCAAGACTTTACATATAGACGGACCTGTCCCAATTGTTGATTGTTTTGTCTTGGGTCACCCGTACAGAGTCAGAGACCCCTTGACAGGCAAAATCAACTTGTCTGTTAACCAAGACAGCGATGGCAAGCCTCCTCTATTCTTCAAAAGGGCACAGAAAGAAGGAGAAAACGGCAAATAAAGGGAACCCTACTAGCGTGATTTTTTCGTTTGAAGTTTGAACTTAGGACAGTGCAGATGTCATCTAAGGTGACTAGTTCGTGGGATGGCGTGAGCAAAACGGTTATCGTGGCTTAGTCCTGGACGTGCGCCAGCGGAGCTGGGATGGCAGCTTGTTACGCCTCCTCACAATCCACTCTTTTCGGTTTTTCCGATGTAACCAGAGAATACATATATTTTCTTTTAACAACAACCAGATAATAAATAAAGGATGCACATAAGCTGCATTGCTGCGCACAGCACCAAAATTCTCTTGTCTCTCGCTCTCTCTTGCCACCGCATTCATGTCTCGCAACGACACAATGGCTTTGTTTCTCCATATAAGGGCTATGGTCGAGGACAAACATTTTCGGTCCTGTGCCCTCCCATGATTCGATGGAACGCCCGCCTCTTTGTATCCACCATCGTCTGCTGGAGAAGATGATGCCAATGCTTTAAGAAGCTGTACTCCGACAACTAATCTCTTCCGTCACAACTCCACTCCCCTCCGGCAGTCCGACTCAAAATACAAGATGCATTTTTAGTCGTAAGATAATCTTCACCAACGCTTTCAATAAGCCATCCAATTGTTGTGCGGGATGAATGTTATTGGGAGGACCGGCACAAGGTTCTAACCTCACTAGTGGAAACAACCCATTTCGTCCAGGGGGTCAGGGGGCATCTGTCCCGGTTGCACAAAAATCTGGGACAAATGCTATGCACTAGTCCCGGTTTGTGTGCCCGGGGCAGCAGAACCCACATAGGGGCATCTGTCCCGGTTCGTGAAGAGATGAGGAAATTGCACGGACCAGCAACTCTTGGGGCAATTGTTGCGTAAACCAGTGACTCAAGTTTATTTTTGCACAAACCAGTAACTCTACTTGTAATCTATTGCACAGAGCTTTAATGATGGTATCAAGCTGTCTAACAACACACCTGGCAGCCACCGTATGACTGCACCATGGAGACGTGGCATTGCCCCAGATCTGCCATATTCTAGCTGTAAAAATGATCTGGAAAGGAAGAAAAATGTGCATAATGGTTCTAGTACATATGGTTTGCTTGTGTAGCAAAACTGGAGAACTATAAGGGCATCTCCAGTCGCCCCCCAGAGCGCCCGGCGGCCTTTTTAGCGGCGAATAGCGCTGTTTTCGCACCAGTCGCCCCCCCCCCCCCCCCCAGAAGGCCAAATAGCGCCGAAACGACGCTAATTCGCGCTCGGCACCCAGGCGAAACCCAGCCCGCTGGGTTCGGCTTGGGGTGGCGAAACTGCGGTGCAGCCCGCGCGGGCCAGCTCTGTCAGTGACGCGTCGAAAAACGCGGGAACAAAAACCCCCGTGATCATCATCTCGGCTCCCGCGTCGGTCAAAGGCTGCCGGCGTTTATGGTGTGGCGGCCGCCGGCCGCCCAGTGCATGCGCCCGTTCAAACGCTGCCGGAGTAATGGCGTGGCGGGCGGCAGCGAGGGGACGCGGCGCAGTAAATGCCCGACAGGCTAAAAAAAACCCGCCGCTCACCGCACTCCCTATTCTTCCACCTCGCTGCGGTGGTGAGGGGGGGGGCGAGCACCGCACGCTCGAGTGGGTGATCGACTACATCGACGCCGACAACGAGCCCCGCCTGCAGATGCCGCCCCGCCCGCACCCCTCGTGGGGAGCGCGGCGGATGGGCGGCTCCTCGTCGTCGGCCACCTCGAACTCCTCCGGCGCCCACTTTCTCTCTCTCACGCCTCCCATCTTAAACTCCGGCGCCCCTATTCCCAGGCGCAGCAGCGAGCCGCGCCAGCGGAACGACGCCGACTACGAGCGCGTCGTCCGCCCGAAGATGGAGGCGGACGAGGATGAGGAGTGGCCGGATTTGAAGGCCGCCGAGGAGTTGTCACGCAACACGCTCCAGCCCGTCGCCGACGACGTCGCTGAGGGCTGGAGCCTGCGCGACAGCACCGCAGAGGAGCTGGAGCTCCAACGCCGCCTCCTCGCCGAGGCCGAGCGGCGCAAGCACAGCGCGAGCAGGAGGCTGCCGCCAATGCGGCCCGCGCATTCCTCTCCCACCGCAGACGAGGGAGGTCCCCTACGTCGTGCTTGACCCCGACTCCGACGAAGAAGCCGAGCTGCAGCGAGCCCAGGTTCCAGATTAGCGCCGTTTGGCGCCGCGGCGGCCCCAAAACGGCGGCGTTTTGGGCCCTGGGGGGCGCAACGACTGGAGATGCCCTAACATCATATTTGAATAATATAAATTGACAATGATCTTTTAGGAAAAATTGACAACAACAGAACACATACACAGATGTTGCAAACATGGTCATAGGAATGTTTGAGCATGTTATGGCTGCCACATACCCACTGCTGGGATCAAAGAGAAAAGGGAGGGCTCGTGCGTGCTTTCCTGGAGTCTTTTTCCTTGGCCCAAAGCCACGGTGGCAGTCAGGCTAACACATAAGCGTGGATCATGTAATCCATTCCTTGTTAAACCATGTAATCCATTCATTAGAGCTCTTTGTAACAAATTACGCGTAGAGTCGCTGGTATGTGCAAAAACAAACTTGAGTGGCTGGTTTGCGCAACTATTGCCCCAAGAGTTGCTGGTTTGTGCAATTTTCTCTGAAGAGATATTGGTCCCGGTTCATTCCACAAACCGGGACCAATGCCCCCCTTTTCTCTTTTTTTTTTGGCTTGGGGGAGTGAGAGAGGTGGGTGTTAGCACTACGGGAGAGCTCATCTTTCCCGTGTGCCTCGGTTCTTTACCGTGTGCTATATATCGGCGCACGGCAAAGAGTTCTTTACCGTGTCCAGGCACACGGTAACGTTTGACGCACGGTAAAGAGCACGGAAAACATACGGTAATGTTTGGCGCACGGTAAAGAGCACGGAAAACACACGGTAACGTTTGGCACACGGTAAAGAAAATAGAACGCACACGGTAAAGACGCACGCACGGCAAAGACACTACACTTGTGTTCACTCAGATGGCGGATTGACCGACGCAATTTCAAATATTCTTTGCCGTGTGTTTGCACACGGCAAAGATTTATTCTTTACCGTGTGTTGGCACACGGTAAAGAAAATTTAGTCTTTACCGTGTGTTTGCACACGGTAAACACCAATTTTTTTTCTATTTTCTAAGACCAATTAATGATCATTCTCGTGGCATATTTTTGATAACCGCCCATATTTGACACATAGATGTGTATTTGTATGGGAAACAATGGTGCCAAATTGAGTCTTTAAATTATTATTACAAATTTAAATTTGTATCACTTTTTTCAAATAAAAAACTCAAAAGAATTTAAAAAAATACTCAAAAAAAGGAATCCTTTTATTGTTACTAGTTGATAGCAAAATGTTAAACGCCAATATTATATCATAGAATAGTCACTCCTATATTTAATTAAAGAAAGTAAGAAAATAAAAAAGAAACAAAAAACTTAACCAACCAATGGGAAGCAATCTCCTGGATTGATGACGTGGCAGCGAACTCTTGTCCTCACGTAGTGTGCAGCGAACTCTTGTTTTTTTCTCTGATTCTTCTTATCCTCACGCGCGCGCGGAGACGATTGACTGGCCGCGCCTTCAACTTCTCGTGCGGAGACGATTTGACTGGCTGCTCGTGCGTCTGCGCGCGCCAACCTCACCGGGCAAGACCCCGCCGCCGCGCCAACCTCGTCGGTCAAAACCTCGCCGCCGCGCCAACCTCGCCGGCCAAGACCTCGCCGCTGCGCCAACCTCGCCGCCGGGCCAACCTCTCCGCCAGCGCGCAGTCACCAGGAACTCGCGCAACGCCTCGCCGAGTTTGTCGCCCGCGAGCACCGCTGGCGCCAGGAGGCGCACCAGGACGACGGCGTCGGCCGCCTCGACGACGCACTCGCGAGGTCGCCGTGAAGCCGGCTCTCTTCTCCAGCGCACGACACCGCCGCTCCTCCGCGCAACCATGCAGCCATTACCTCGCCGCATCTCTGCATCCCTGTCCCGGCCAGCAGCGACGCCATCGAAGCCGTCGAACCACAACCGGCGACGCCGTCACGCGCCTCTTCCAGCCGTCTCCGAATCCCAGCAGGGACCTCGCCGCCGACTACGGCCGGCAATACATTTTTTTAATTAATCGCGCAGTCTTTACCGTGTGCCTAGAACTGCCACACGGCAAAGAGTTTGTCCGAGGTCGTCCTGTCGGTGGGGGTCCCACCAGTTACTTTCTGCCGTGTGCCCGCGAAAATACACACGGTAAAGAGTTGTTTGCCGTGCAAATCTTTTCCGTGTAGCGTTTACCGTGTGTGGCACACGGCAACGTCTTTGCCGTGTGTTTTTAGGGCTTTACCGTGTGTTTCCAGTACACGGCAAAGATTAGTTCTCCCGTAGTGTAGCTAGCGTGTCGCGGGAGTCCTGCCGCGTGGCGCGGGAGTTGCGGCACGTGGCGCGGGAGTTGTGACGCGTGGCCACGAATGCGCGGTATAAACTGCCGCGCCTCGAGCGTCTTCTGCTCTCCACGCACCGTCGCGCCGCCACCATGCCTCCGAGGAGGAACAACACCACCGGCTTCCGCGGCGTCCGAGCACGGCAGAACGGAATGTTCACCGCGCATATCCGCTGCGGGGACGACCGCATCCCCCTCGGCTCCTTTGCGACGGCGGCGGAGGCCGCCCGCGCCTGGGACGCGGCGGCCTGGCGCCTCAACCGCCCGCGGTGGCTGATGAACTTCAACGACTGCCACACCCTCTGTGAAGCGGAGGCAAGGGCGCCGACGCCGCAGATCGTCACTGCCGCCGAACACCGCCACCTCAGGCACCGCGCGTTTCAGGGCCTAGTCGACGCTAGGGACGACCGCGTGGTCCGCGAGTATTACCGGAGCAATCCGGGGGAGGAGAGCGCAAACGAGGAGCTTTGGCAGACCCGCGCGGCTGAGCGGGCGGAGCGGCGCCTCGAACGCCACCTCGCGTTAGATGCCGCTTGGGAGGCGAGGACGAAGGCGCTGCAAGAGCTCCGTCGGGCCGACCACGCCGGCGAAGTCTGGGCCTCCGACGATCCGAGGTGAGTTCCTATCTCGGACATACCATCATGCACCTCCGACGACGACGAGGAGGTCACCGACGACGACGAGGAGGAGTAGTGTTCGTCTGTTTTCTGCTTTTATTAAGAGAATTTGTTGTATTCCGGGAAACTGCGGCGCGCTGGCGCGTCTGTTTTCTGTGTTCCGTGTGATTCTTCCTGATTGGTGGGATTCATACGCCAGAAAGAAACACACCCATTATCCAACGACTCACGTTAAGGAGGGGGACATGCATTTCGCTAGATAAACAAGGCACAGTACACATAATGGCAAGATTGGATCAAAATCTAAACGGAGAGCATAGGTCTAAATAAAAAAGGCAGTACATAATGGCAAGAGTCCATCGATCTACTAGTGATACTCCTGCCTAGGCCTATAGTACTCCGACTTGTAGTCGTCGTAGTCGCCGCCGTCGTCGTCACTATCGTCGGACGGTGCTCTGGACTCCATCGGAGGATCACGACTCCAGGACTGAGCGTGAGGGTAGCGCAGGCGGGGGTTATCACCAGCCCTGATGTAGTTCATGACGCTCTGAAGAGTCCGTCCGCCGCCCCACCACAGCCGACGACCGACCTCATTGAAGTTCGAAGGAGGCGGGCCGTTCTCCTCGTACCTGGCGAGCGCACTCTCACGCCAATTAATGAAAAAGACGTCCCAAGTAGGGCGGTAGTCAGGATTCCAACTGGGATTCCTCCGCTGCTCCGGCGTGAGCTCGTGGTAGTAGTGGTTCGTGATGGCCGCCCGACGCGCCACACCTTGAGGAAGAGGAGTGACCGACACTCCTCCGACGCTCAACATCCAACCGGCGGGAACGCTGTAGCCGGGCGGGCAGGGGTAGTTCGAGGCGGAAAGTGCCTCCGCCTGGATGAAGATTAGAGTGGGTATGGTAGAAGCCATGAGAGAGTGGTGAGTTTATATGTGTTTATGCCAATGGTGTGGCAATGCATACATATATATAGTGAGAAGAAAACATATCTCTTTAGTCCCGGCCTGTTTTACCAACCGGGACGAAATAGTTTGGGTTTCGTTGGGAAACGGATCGTCCCTTTAGTCCCGGCCTGTTTTACCAACAGGACGAAATGGTTAGGGTTTCGTTTGGACCAATCAGAAAGAATCACACGGATCGTGTGTTTCTTTCAAGCGCTTGTGAGTCGTTGGATCAGGGTGTGTTTCTTTCGAGCTGTTGCGAGCCGTTCGATCAGGGCTATGGTGTGTTTCTTTCGAGCGGTTGTGAGCCGTTGGATCAGGGTGTTTCTTAACCATTGGATCAAAACCCTAGCACAATCCTAGATCAAGGTGTTTCTTAACCGTTGGATCAAAACCCTAGCCAGAGGACCCTATATATAGCCCAGCTTCATACACCGGTCAGTTCATCGACCGAATACAAATCATCCGGATTCGCCATCATACGTCCGACCGTTCTTTTGATATGCATATATATATGCACTCAATAGCCACGGTCGGGGAGTATGATGGCGATACCGATTGTTTTGTTCTACATCCCCCCTTTAAGGTTTGATACATCATTTAGTTCATCGACCGAATACAAATCATCCGGATTCGCCATCATACGTCCGACCGTTCTTTTGATATGCATATATATATATGCACTCAATAGCCACGGTCGGGGAGTATGATGGCGATACCGATTGTTTTGTTCTACATCCCCCTTTAAGGTTTGATACATCATTCAGTTCATCGACCGAATACAAATCATCCGGATTCGCCATCATACGTTCGACCGTTCTTTTGGTATGCATATATATATATGCACTCAATAGCCACGGTCGGGGAGTATGATGGCGATACCATTGTTTTGTTCTACACGCCCCCTCAAGGTTTGACAAAAGGTTTGATATATCTAGAAACTGATTTATGGTTTTGCCAGTGCGACAAGGAGTCATTAATTATGTTGCTATTAATGTAATTGTTACTAATTTTAAAACAATATAGGATATTTATATTTAAATTATATGCAAATAGTAAAATAGTTAATAGTTTGAATAGTTAGAATAATTATTTAGTTAAACTGAAAATGGATTTGAATTAGTTATGCAAATTCAAGCAATTTTCATATTGAAACTTTTGTCAAATTCGAAAGTATATAGAAGTTATTCATGTGTATATTCAAACAATTTTCAAATTTTGGCGCTAAAACATTTGGTGCGCCCGGTCCAAAAATACGTCTGGTCCCGGCCCGTGCCACCAGCCGGGACCAAAGGGTCTTTTCGTCCCGGTTATTCCCACCAACCGGGACGGAAGGGTCTTTCGTCCCGGTTGTTGCCACCAACCGGGACGGATGCCCGTGAATATATAAACGTCCCCTTCCCCTCCCCAATTTCATAACCGCGCGCAGGGACGAACCGACGCCGCCAGGCTGCCCAAATCTTCCGTCGCCGCACTCCTCCGCCGCGCCGCCACTGCCCGCCACCGCACTCCTCCGCCGCGCCGCCCGCGCGACCCTCCGTCCCGTCGCGCCGCCCGCCCTCGATCCCGCGCGCCGGCCGCCTCGATCCCGTCGCGCCGCCACTAGCCCGCGCACTGCCCCACGCTGGCCGCCGCGCTCGATCCCGTCGCGCCGCCACTAGCCCGCGCGCGCGGCACCTCCACTGCCCCGCGCCGGCCGCCGCCCTCCGTCACGCGCCCGAGAGGAGGGTAAGGCCTGCCTCCATCGCGCCCTAACAAGAGGGATTTTTTTTGTTTTTTTTTCCTTTTTTGACTTAATTACTGTTTTTGTTTTTACTTATTTATTAGTGTTAGAAATGTTAGAATCATTAGTTATGAATTATTACAAATGTTAGAAATTTTAGATTAGACTTAGCAATTTTAGATTTATTAGAATTGACATAGGAAATGTTAGGAATGTTAGGAAATTTAAGAATGTTAGAAATGTTAGGAATGTTAGGAAATTTCACTAAGTTAGTGTCAGAAAATTTAACTAAGTTAGAATAATTTCACTAAGTTAGTATTAGAAAATTTAACTAAGTTAAAAAACACTAAGGTATTAGGGTTAAATAAAATGAAGCCGAGCTATATGTAACTCTTGGTGTGTATTATCATACGTTTAAATATTTCATGAATATGTTGCTCTTTTTGTGTATTATTTATAATCAATTTTGATAAAAAACTAATTGATCATTAGTTATTATCTATAAGAAATTTTGATGAAATGGATCTAGAACATATAGTTACCCTTTTTCTGTAGTATGGAGCCAAGAGACGAAGATGCGGAAAACTTGCTCCAGGGTTTCATCCGCGGGGCCGACCCAGAGACCGATGTGAGCCAGTGGATGAACAACTCCGGTGAGGGAGATCCGGAGCTCACCCGGGGAGTCGTCTCTGCTGAGGGAGAAGTTGACGGCTCCGGTGAGGAAGAAACCGACGACTCTGGTGAGAGAGCAGCCGATGGCTCTGGTGGAGCCGTACAAATTACAAACACCGGCTCCGAGGTGCGTATATAGATATTTTAATTAATGAAGCATCCGTTGTCTATATACATGTATTAACAGTCTTTATATTTTGAGCCATCCGGTTCAAGCATATCAACCGGAAAAAAGACTAAACGAGGCGCAACAAAGAAGCTGAAAGATACAGAAAGATATAGGATCGACACGATCACAGCAGACGGTGCACCCGAGCTTCTCGCTGATGTTGCCCAAAAATTTGTGAAGCAATGCGGAGTGCTAGTTAGAGATCACATCCCGATCACTGTTCATGAGTGGAATCAGCCAAAAGATCCGCGGAGGCAAGGAATATCATATGTCAGCAAAATAGCCAAAGATCATCTTTTCTCGTAGATCTTGTCTAATTTCAACTTACCCTTGATGGAGGTGGACGAGAATGAGGCGGATGTGAATGAGGCCGATGTTGCTAAAATGAAAATTGAGTTACGGGAAAAGGTCAAGGCGTGGACCCTGAAAAAGATGGCCGAGCAATTCAAAAACTAGAAGAAAAGATTGAACCTTGACTATGTTAAGAAGGGCAAGACTCTAGATTTCACTCAAGGGTATGAGAAAATAAAACCCTTATGGGCAGATTTTGTGAAGTACAAGCTGTTAGAGAATGAACAGGAAAGGACAAAAACAAATAAGAAAAACGCCGCCAAAAAGGTATATCACCATGTTATGGGGCAAGCTGGCTACAAGGGTTCCAATCCCAAGTGGGAGAAATGGGAGAACGACCTAATTCAGCTAGGGATCACTCCCGATCCGTTCTTGTGGGTCGAGCGGACAAGGTCATGGTTCTACGGGCATGGGGGCACGTTGGACGCCGAAGGAAATGCAATCTATAACCTAAGGCATAAGAGAGTCCTCTACCCATAGAAAGTCTGAGAACCGCAATAAAGGACGTTAACGAGGGGAAGTTCGTGCCAGATAGAGAGAACGACAAGCTCACACGCGCCCTCGGGAATAAGGAACACGTAGGGCGTGCACGAGCCGTAAAAGGCAATCCTCCATGGAATACTGGGTTCGACGACACCAAAAAGAGATACCCCGATAGAAGCCGTCAACGGAAAAAGGACGAGGAGGCAGCTGAAGCAGAGATTCAGGCAAACTGGAGGCATCAACTTGAAGATCAGATAAAGCTTACGCAGGATGTAGCAAAGAAGCAGCATGACCAAATTAACACACTTAGATAGTGTCTACCGGCGTACCACACATGGTAGAAGGTGAAGTCGAGGCTACCGGCGCCGCACATTCTCATCGGAAAAGCAGCGTTGCGTCCACGCAGCTATCGGGTGATGATGCACCACCGATGATTCACCCGGTGGATGATATCACGGAGATGACAACCTGTGAGCTCCATGTGAAGGTCGTCAATATAACCATCAAGGCGGCGGCCCACTATGTCTTACCAATTGACAACGAACCAACTCACCATAGTCTTCCGGTTCCACGGGGCTACGTTGTTGTTGGGGTCGATGAAGTTGTCAACGGATTCGAGCGGGTAAAACTCGATTTCCGTGAAGGTGAAGACGAAGATTTGACTGAACTCGGAGAAGCCAAGAAATTAACAATTCTATGGCTAAAGGAATGCATTGTGCTCCCAAATCAGATGGCAAGGCCATCGAATCCTCGCCATTCTCCAGCGCAACAGTCTCCAGCGCGGTCGTTTTCGCCATGCATGCCGTCTCCAGCGCGGTCGCCTACGCCGTGCACGTCTCCACCGCGGTCGCCTACGCCGTCGCATCAGCCTTCTCCACCCACTAAGTTTATGCAAAAAAGTAATAGATCACCCAAACGTCAACGGTCACCCCTACCGAAGGTACCAAAGGAGGTACCCAAGTTACCTTACGACTATACTCCTGAGGAAAACCAGAAAATTGCAAGGGACGAATACGAGGCGTGGAAATCGAAGCGGAAGGAGAAGAAAAAGCCAGATTTCCCCGAGACCGAAGAAGATATAGAACGAGCATGGAAAATGGTGAAGACTCTTCATCAACCCGAGCCGAGTTTGACATCTGACTATGACCACTCTATTCTGAAGTCACACTAGGAAATGGTGCGGTCGACGAAGAGTAGTAGCGCAAGCGGAAAAAGTGGGAAATCAGTTGCCCAACTCGGAGAGCAGAAAAAACAATCCATGTCCCCGCTCAAAGTGATTTCCAATACCCAGGTGGGGCCGAGCACTAATATTGCCGACGAGTAAATTGATCCGGAGTTTATAACACTGTACGCAGACAGGGCTGCTGCTGCGGGTTTGTCCATTGCTGAGTATATGCAAACAGTAGAGTACTTCCCCGAAGCTGAATGTGCGTACAAATACCAGCACGGGAAGCCTCTCGTCAAACCCTAGGAGATAAAGGATGTACCAACAAAAATTCGAAGAGTGCATAGTTGGTATATGGAAGCCGCTGAGAAATCTGAGGACTGGATATGTCTCCGCGTTAAGGACGAGCACTACGGGTATGGAGATGGATTGGTTATGATTCAATTTGAAGAATTGTTTCACTTATTCCAGCAGCAGGCCCTCGACAAATCTGTTGTTAGTGCCTTTTGTCTGTAAGTACTTATTTCTGTAGCTCACCTCGTTCATTGCATATTCATATTATAATTGCAGAATGAAGATTCTCGAATGCAAAAGAGGTGGAATCTATGATATTGGGTTCATTGATCCACATTTTGTTAATGCAAAGACTTTTGAGCTATCTGCCAAGGATACAGAAAATAATATTCTGAGGGCAATACTGTTTCACCAACACCGGCGGGAAATACTATTTCCTTACAACTTCAGGTTAGTGTTACTGTGTTGTACACATTATGTTTTCCTTACTCGATGTTCACTGTATAATTGATGAGTTCTGTGTGCGCAGGTTCCACTATATTCTGCTAATCTTCCAAGTTAACAAAGGAAAAGTACTGGTAATGGACCCAAAACGTAAACCCCTAGCGATGTGGGTGGACATGCAGGAAATGATCCAGCGGTACTTTCAATCTTTATTAATTTCAGTCTTTATATATGGCACTATATCGACTATTTTGTTTCGTTTTCGGATATCAAGTAATTACTAACTCTTTTTTTTCTTTTTTTTTCTTCTCGGGTAGCGTTTGGAAGAGGTTCACAAGAAAGTCTCCCGGTGAATGGAAATCAAATCTTACATTTGATGTTGTGCAAGTAAGTACTATCTAGATCCGCGCGCATCTACTTTATTCTAGTGTCCATACCATTATCATGGCTGGTTGATTATTATTTTGATTGAAACCATTTCTCGTAAACTGCTTGCAACAAGGAGACGGAAATCACTTGTGTGGATACTACGTGTGCGAGTTCATCCGTCAGACGACATGTCCCAAGGGAAGAAATTTACAGCAGCTAAATGTACGATAGTCGTCAATTCTTCTTATTACCATCTATTTTAGTTACTTACTTTCATTAATATATATTGACCACTCTTCTTTATATTAGATCGAACGACTCCTGGACGGTCTTCTACCAAGGGACCGCATACGAGCAATTCAGGAGGAAATTGCGGGCTTCTTAGATGTAGATGTCCTAAATGTAAATGGAGAGTACCATAGCCCCAGTTGGACCTGAATTCGATTTTGTAATTCATTCCATCGGTCATGTAATATGCTCGATATACTTTTCTTCTGTAATATAAGTGTTCCTTCTTTTGCTATATATGTATTACGTATTCACTCGTGGGATCCGGGAGCTCCTGGGAGGGGGGCCACCGAGGCTCCTCTCTTCTCGTGGGATTCGGGATGTCCAGGGAGGGGCCACCGGGAGGTCTGGGGATCGCAAAAAATAAAAAGGAAAATAATAAACACAAAACATAAAAAAAATGCCGCGGCCGAAGGGGCATGCATCCCGGTTCCTATTAAGAACCGGAACTAATAGCCCTGGCCAGGTTCGCCACGTGGTACGCCCCATTTGTCCCGGGTCCTGGCACAACCTAGACCAATGGGGGAGGGGCATTCGTCCCGGCTGGACCATCGGTTGCACAACCGGGACAAATGGGCCTTACCAACAGGGACTAGTGCCCCTGTTTCCACTAGTGCCTATTGGGTCCGGCTTCCCCCAACGACAACCGCAAATAGATTTTCGACCCCCTTTTCTCAACAAATACAATCATATGTCCACCTAAACATAACCATATTGTACACATAAATTAGTTCCACCGCAAGAATTAAAAAACTTAATATGATAATTGAAATAAACAGAAGTCCGAAAAGTCCAACTAGATCAAGAATCGGTTTTAAATTCATTTAAACGCCCAGAAATGCTAAACTATATCATTTTGCGGTAGGTTATCAACATTTTAAATCACAAATTTCCACATGAATGTAGAGAAAATTAGCAAACTTGGTTGGGACCTATTGATCAACATCGACATTTTCCATGCATCTCGTACATCATCAATCACTAGATCTACACACTCACTCTCGATGATTATGTTGTACATAATAACACAAACATTTATGAACTCTCACATCTGACATTTCGACCAGATAAGAGTAGGGTATAGACAATAGCAAAACGATTTTGGAGCACATTAAATGCCCGCTCGAAATCCTTCCCGTCACTCTCTTGCACCAAGAAAATGAAAGAAATTATGACATAAGAGGATGGATATTCTCTTCACAAATGTTGACCATTGAGAATCCATGCCATCAGCCAGTTAATACCCCTAGTTATATTTGTGGTTCTTCATCTCATAGTTGCGCTCTAGAGCATGTCCTTCAGAAAGTCTTGAAAACATTAAAGCAACGTAGCACGTTGCAGAGGTAAGATCCCACCTTGCAAAAAATAAAGTGTGCCAGATCCACTCTGACATAGCTTCAAGCACGATACTCGACATTGCACTCTCCGATATGACCTTTGTACAATCCTTACCATCATGAGAGAGTCGCACTATGGGAATTAGCGGGTGGTAAGCACTTAAGAATTCATTCTATTGTAAGTATGATTTGAGATCCAAAAAGTATTCAAATCTTCTCAGAAAAGCATATGCATCCAATTAAATAAAATTAATTTTATCGTTGTGATTGAAGATTTACATGTAAATGTCCTTGTTTTATGAATACAAGACATTTTTTGACAAAGGATAAGTTTGTCGTATATGAAAAAATACATATATGGTGCTCCCAAAAAATACTTATTTTAGCATTTGATTTTTATATGTACCTAGAACAACATATGTCTTCTATTAATTTGAAGGCACATGCAATACATGAATATATGATCTTGTCTTAATTTTTTTTTCAATTTTGTTAGTGATTTACCTATTTTATTGTTCATCCTAGGAACCAAAACACCAATCCTTCACGATATGTTGCTTTTTGTTATTATTTCTGTCTCAGTTGTCTCGACTCGATCTATACTAATTTAAGGAACGAGACATATTTTTTGTTGGCTCAACCGAGACCTTAAGATTCATGTCCTTATGTCTCAATACCATACTCTTTCGAAGGAATAATCCATAATTTCTGGATAAAAATAAAGAGAAAAGATATAAAAGAACTATATTTATAAGTCAATCCTGAAAAAATCAAAATAAGAAGGAAAAAGGGAAGTTCCACATACTCATCTCAGATATGGGAAAGTAATTCAGAACACAAACATAAAATAAAAAATGAAGACGACATAAAATCTAAATAGCTCCAATTATTTGGGATACAAAGAATCAACAAGAAAAGAAATAGAAAAAACCTCCAAAATTAATGTAAGAGATAGGTTTCGATCTAAGCCCTACGGGTTATGGGCCGACAACGCTTCTGTTGCGTCTCTATGATGTTGATGTTGTCAATTATATAAGGTAATACACACACATGAACGTCCAAATCACAACAAGTTGGCAATGAAATCAATGGGTTAGGATCATGAAAGTTTGACAATGACTAAATTCTGTCCATGTATATCCAAAATGTCGGTTCCGTTTTCATTTTTTTTTTGACTTGTTTCTTTCTTTTGACATTGTTGTATATCGAATTTTATCTCCAAGAACAGAAATTTTCAAATCGTTGACTTCCCCAATGATATATTTCTTTGTGCCGTATGAATCTCCATGTTTTATTCGCACTGAAAAAGCATTGTTTCTCTTGGCTGTGTATTGTCTTCCAACTATATGGAAGGAAAGTCCAGCTTGCTGTATGGGAATCATTTGTGTTTGTGCTCTAGAAATTAATATGTGTCATTATTCAGCATCCTTCTTCTGGTCTACGCTGTAATTTTTTTTTGCCCGACGTAGTCCGCCAAGAACACTATGCAGATAACGGTGCATGCCCATACATGGAGAGACCTAGATCACACCTCACTGGGCAGCGGATTCGATGTAGTCGTAGAAAAGATATGAAAATAGTAGATCCTCACAATTATACCTCGTTTTAATTATGTCACTAAGATCCCCCTTCAAGGATCACACGTGTAACCCCTCTTATGGTGTGCATGCGTATGCTCGTGTCAATCGGCAGCGCTCCGCCGTCCAGGACTCGACACTGACGTATAGAACCAACCTTTCGGCGTTGCTACTTGGTAGAACTAATCAATATCGATTAGGGCCATATGATTCCATAAGTTTCTCAACACATGAGAGAGCTAGTAATTAGAGCTAGGTCTAATCGAGAGAGGACACCTCAAACCCCAATTAGAAGAAGTTCTGATTCAATTAGAGGGGCTCTAATTAGAACCTCTAGTTGCACCCTCTAATTTTACAAGGGAGAGAGGCTTGAGAGACAATTGCTCACAAAATTATGGTTTACCCCAAGCCTTGGAGTACTTTTGATATTTGGAGTGAAAGGGGGACTTACCAAAAGGGAGGGAGGAGTCCTAGTTGTGCTATGAGGACGGGCTGATCGCACCAAGGAGGTGGACACACCCCCTCTCCTATCCAAATAGAACAGCACAACGATAGAAACATGAGGAAAATCGTCTTCATCAATTGATATTTAGCAATTTTTTCGATTTTACTACTTTTTTCGATCGACAAGGACGACAAGAGGTTATTTTCCCTAGTTCCCATATATCTAAAGCCTTACCGAGATGTCACGCAAGAACAAAAAGAAAGAGCCCGCCCCTATTCTGTGGCGGAACAAAATGGAGTCTAGTTCTTTTGGTTACTTAAAGTCTCGCCCATTTGAGGTGAATCCTGTCCACCCCACGCGTTGGCTTGGATTGGACTCCATTTGGCGAGTCCAACTCCACCTCTTGCCCCTTTTCATTTTCCCTTTTTTTCTTTTTACTTTCAAATATATTTAGGAAAAAAAACCAAAAGGTTCTATGTGCCATGATCGGAGGCTCTGGGCTCACCTGCCAACCCCACCAAGTGGTGCGGCCATGGGGGCGAATCTGCCCCCTCAAACACTCCCCCTTCTCGGGTTTTTCCCGAAACTCTTCTGAGACCCTATGAACCCAATATATAAAATTATAACAACATTAAACCTAAAACATACGAGGGAATTTTCTATCAAGATCAAGAGAACTTTGGGGACTTTGGCATACAAGGTCTCGAGGATCTCGAGGACGATGCACCAACATGGGGTGAGCTAGTTGTGAATATAAAGGACATAGACATGCTCAACAAGTTGCAGGAGGAAAATGACAGCGATGATGAGCCTCCACCGTGCGAGGAGCCTCCAACTTACTACACCCGTGATAGAGAAGTTGATAGTGACGATGAGAACCTAAGAACTAACTATGAGAGTGATGATTCGTGGTGAGGCACTTTGCTGAACTTGCTGCGCCAGAGGAATGCTACCAAAAGTGGAAGGGAGCCTGTTCCGAACCCGAGATACATTACTGATGAGGGTGGGAGCAGAGGTGGAGGACGAGGGGCAGTTGTTGTTCTACTCCCTCCGAGGGGAGGACGAGGGCGAGGTGGAAGACGAGGGCGAGGTGGCGGACGAGCACTACTAGAGGGTGGTGACATACCCTCCGCTTCTGGCGACGTGGCTTCACACTCCTGTGAGTTGGAGTCGCGGTCTTGTGACGAGGGGACGGTGACTGGCGGAGAGGGGACCGTGCCTCGTGGTGAGGGGTCTACGAAGAAGCCAGAGATTCGTGGAGAAACGACTGTTCCTAACGACATTGAGTATGTTACTATACTAATTTTGACCACACCATTTCATTTGTATCAAAACAATTTGACATGTACTAATGTTTGATTATTCTGCAGCAACTGGACCTTTCCACCGGGGAGCCGTGTTCCTAACAATTTGCTTGCAGCTCTGATTAGGAAGTACTGGCCGGGCTTATACACTGTGGTCCCCAACGGCGAGAAGAAGCTAGCCCGCCATTGGGTAGACTATGAGGCTGCCGATTGACCGGGCTTCGAGACAACTGCTGACGCCGTGATCAACACGTTCTGGGTAAGGCGAGGTTTTCCAATTACGTTCATAGTTGATGCCCCCACCGTGCTAACTCATTACTCTCACAATATTTTTATGCATGTTTGCAGAGATTCTTTAGGGTGCTTCAGGAGTATAAGGACTCGGCGAACAAGATTGTGCGGGGCGCATGTAAGATGCTTACACGACATCAATTCTACAATATAAAGCATACATGCATGAATCAATTCAGTTCTGAGAAGTTCGGCAATACGGCGCCGAAACATGAGAATGTGATTGCAAAGCCTCCGATGACTTTGGAAGATTCCTCGCGGTAAGTCAAAATTGTCAATGGTATCATATGTTGCTGCTAAACTGCAATTTGTATTATCTGTTCTTCAAAATGATTCTTGTATTTTTCAGGTTATGCCCCAGTGGGCCGATGGAAAATAGGACGCATGGGGGGCGATGGTGGCAATATGGCTCGGTCAGAACGAGGAGTTCAAAGCCATAAGCGAGCGGAACAAGGCAAACCGCGGCCACGAGGGAACACACTGTGCGGGACCCCGCAACCATGCTCGCTTCAAGGAAAAGATGGTATGTGCATCCATCGAACAACATGCATTTATTCCCGTCATGTTTCTATCTGGTATGCATAAAATTTCTTTGGCGATGCAGGAGTCCATCAAAGGGAATGCCCCTCTTACGGACATGGAAGCATGGGAGCAGATGAGGATCAAGAGGCCCGATCCATCCAAGCCCCAGCCCTTGCTTCCGGAGTACTTCGGCAGCGCTAGGGAGGACTTAGATAGGTACTCCAAGGCGTTTTGGGGTTTTCATCCGTGGGTGGATAACCCTATTCAGCAGGAGACCAACGTGAGGGCTTTGGTCGTGGGCGGGCACGACAGGGAGCATGGTCGTCTTCGCTGCCTTGATCAGGTGACCCCGCGTACTCCCGAGTTGGGCCTCACGCGTATCAAGGACACCCTCACCGCCAACAGCCCCGATGTCCCTCCTCCTCGATAGACTTCCCGAGCTCGCGAGGAAGTAAGTTTTTCTCAATTTCATTCCCTTTTCGACATTTCTTCCTTATTGGCTAACTTGACGAGATTTAACTTACATCGAAATTCATTTTTCTTGATACCGTAGTATTCTTTCGGAGAGGCCTATGACGCCGTTATGGCGGAGCACGCCGTTGCGTATCAGGAGTGGGCGCAGAAGAGAGAGGCCTATGATGCCTTGGAAGAGCTGCACGATGCTGTAAGTTTCACCCTTTTCTTAGTGCAAATGATGACAAGTCCTATTTTTCTCTACTTTGAACCTTTTTTTCTACAAAGCCTAACATCTAAACTGTCTTGTAAGTGCACGATAGGTTTTTAGCCACTGGAGAGCGAGTTCCGGTACCAATTGCACGACCACCTAGGCCTAGGTTGCCTCCACCGTTCCCATCGAAGGAGCACTTCACTCACGCAGGCTACCCGAGGACACTGGTAAGTTATTTGCCAAACAAGTTGTTACCGCAGTCATGTGCCCGCAAGTTACTAAGTTCTGCAAAAAAATGCATGTAGGAATCGGGACACTCTGGGGCTACTCCCTTTGGCCGTGCTGATGGCTCGCCAAGTTGCACGATCATGCCGTTTCATCCCGCTCCTGGTGCATCGCCGAGTCCGTCGTGCGAGATCGATGCCCGTGGTATTCCCTCGCCGAGTTCCGCGCATGGTTGGTGATGAGGGGATAACAACCCGGTAGGCCAACTCCAAGGTATAACCCGGCCCAAAAGACACTGCGCAGAATCCGGCTAAGGATAAAGAAACTTCTGCAAGGCCCAAAGTTTGTGGGCTTCGTAACCCGGATTGTGGGTTGCGGTAAGGAAAGCTAGGGTTTGTAAGCGGTGTTCGGGTAGGACTCACGCTGCGCCGTGGAGAACAAGCCAGAGAGGGGTACGGGTGCTTTATAAACCGGCCTCTAGGTTTAGTTTTGTAGAGATTCAAGTCATAGTTGTATCGCCAATTATCAAGCATCTCGCGTAATTACAAGCAGAGACTCGGCGAGTTGATTGTCAGTTTCCAGATCGATTATTGTCATGTTCTCCTTTGAGCTAAACCCTCTCCCAAACGCCTGTGTCGACTTGCCCCAAGATCAGTTACCCCCGGTAACATCTGCCGTGATTATCCCACGACAGTTGGCGCCCACCGTGGGGCCTGCGTCCAAAGGTGTTTACATCACGGGAGAAGCTCGGAAGAACATGGAGAATCTCGTCGTCGGCGAGATCTACGTCGACCACGAAGGAGAGAAGATGGTGTACGATTCCGGCTGGGGGCCAGAGTCGGATTACCTCGAATCCGGATCCGTCGTGACAATCGGCCGGATCAACGTCTTCATCGGTATGGTATGTACTTCCGGTTCAATCCCTGACAATTTTGGATCTGATTCTTTGTCAGGGGAGGCTACCTATGTCCAATCGGATAGAGAAGAGTCAGTTGGAACAACAGATCAGATAGAAGAGCCCATCACAAAGTGGGAACAGCCGGAGGAGCCGGCATGGACCCCGCGTGACCGGGTCAATAGAGAGGATGATACAGAGTCTATCCGAGATCTGCTGGAGAACCGGTACGAGGAGAACAATAGCGAAGAAGAACAACATGAATTCACGCCAAGTATCATACGCCGGGTTGCAGTCTACACGGCTCCCGCGGCCAACCTCAATCAAGAAAACGTGACCACAGCCGCAGTCGGGGCGGCTAACGGAAACACGGTTTTGGTCCGGGTTGATGGAGAATCGGCGTCTGTGACCAGCCGCGCAGCAGACGAGGAGTTGCACGCAAATACTTTTGGATTCCAAGCGCACCGGACACCTGGGGCAGGTCCCTCAAATCCGCGCCACCCGGCTCTGGCCGATAACAATCTGATTCTATATCCCACAGTCCTCGCTACGGTTATCACCCCCGAAAACGCGACAGAACGGGTCAGGGACCTAGACGTAGCTCGCCGCGCATTGGAACAGCAAAGAAGACAGGTGGAAGCAGAAAAACAAGGGGTGGCTGCACGACAACGCGAGCTGGATGCGATGGAAATCCGGCTCCGAGAGGAAACGACAAGGATACACCAAAGGCACCAAACTATGTTACCAGCAATAGGTGGGGTTATTAACCCGACTACCGTGTTATTCACACCCCAAGATCAGCCGATTCCACCAGCGAACCAGGGAACTGCACCTCAACCGGCAACTGCGGGAATACATCCGGCAAACGGGGAAGCCGGGTTACCCCTACCTCAGACTAGAGTTACGACCGGCAATGAACCACCACCACCATCGCGATTTCACACACCAGCCGGTCACTACAACAATCCCATGGACAACGTGTATGCAGCAACACTCGCATTGAATCAAATCCCCGTAAGAGAGTCGCCCCATGCAGAGCAGACCCGGCGGGCAATCGGTATGCTGCACACCGCGGTGGCACAACAAGCCAATTACCCGGATCACAGAAGTGGAATGCACGGGACGTCATATGTCAGTCAGCAGCAGGGCAACGCCGACAATATCCAGACAAGTTCAGCGCGGCGGAGGGAAGAGCAGCAGCAAATGCTGCCTCCTCCCCGTACTCAGGTAGCGCCAGTGGCGTCAGCAGCACAAGCTGTTGTGGATAGCTCCAGGGCCAGGAGGGCCGGGGCCGGGTCTGCAGCACACGGATCGCCAGTAGCACCGCGTCCCGCTGCACCTCCAGCTGGATCGCACATTTCCCGAGTAAGACCAGCCTCAACCATCCTTGCAGGACCCAAGTGTCTTTCGGACGATATCAGAGCTGAACCTTACCCGGAAAAATTCAAAGAGCCAGGAAAGGTAGTGAATTATGAACCGACCATGGATCCGGAAACATGGCTGAGCAGTTATGAGATGGCAATGTCGATTCGCAATGCGTCCGAAAATCTTCAAGCCAAATTCATGTATTTGATGATGTCAGAAGGAGCGGCAAAGTTATGGTTCGCCAATCTACCGGAAAAATCGATTAAGTCCTGGGAAGAATTGAAGACCGCGTTTGTCAAGCACTTTCATGGGACGTGCAGAAAATTGTTTACTATTGATGATTTAGAACGATGCGTTCAGAAGAAGAGAGAGTCAGCACGCAGTTGGGTGCGCCGGGTTATGGAGATACTTCATTCGTCTACAGATATTCAGCCCAAAGATGCGCTACATGCTATGGCAAAAACATGCAAGTATATTCCTTTAGTACAAAAGTTAACTCGCATGAAGTCCAGTAGGAATGCGTCGGAGGTTACGATGGGAGAATTAATGGATGCGTGCAAAAAACACGCCGCAACAGACACTACAGAGGAGGAAGTTGAGGACAAGAAAGCGAAAGTGAACGCAAGTAATAGTGGAAGAACCGGCAATGGATCGGTACCGAGTAATAATGGAAGTAGCCAGAACAAGCGCCCGTTTGAAGGAGGCTCTGAGTTTGTAGCTAATACTGAGGCCGGGTCTTCGAGACCCAGATCTGAAGGGAATTTTAATACCGGAAATCACAACGGAGGACATTATCAAGGGCCTCCAAGGCCAAGCAACAGTTCAGATATATTTAGAATGGCATGCCCGAAGCACAGCAGAAACGGCAAGCCGGCCAATCACTCCTTGGAGCAATGCGCCGACTTACAAAGATGGAAGAACGAGGAAGTGAACAGAGCCATGCGAGGTGCGGGTCGGGGAGGAGGCCCGGGTCCAGGTGGAAATTTGGGCAACGGTCCACCCCCAGCCGGAAACCCGGCAGCCGGAAATCAGGGCAACAACCAAGGGGGAGCGGGAGGCTTCCAGGCTAACCCCAAACAGTTGGGTCAATATCATGTGCATACCACGGGAGGCTCTAACAAGGATTAAAAGATACTAAAGCAAGCGGTCAACTCAGTTTCTTCTGCTGTTCCGAGGTATTTGAGGTGGTCAGAACAGGAGGTAACATGGAGCAGGAGGGATCACCCGGATAGAGTTTATCACCCGGGAGTCTTAGCATTGGTAGTAGCACCACAGGTCAACGGGTACGAGCTGAAAAAAGTCTTGATGGATGGAGGAAGTAGCATCAATATTCTGTACTGGGAAAATTTTCTGCGCATGGGTCTTAAGGAATCTCAGCTGCAAAAAAGTACAACAGTTTTTCATGGGATAGTGCCAGGTCATTCAGCGTGCCCTGAAGGAAAAATTGCATTGGAGGTAGCTTTTGGGGAATCAAAGGACAATTACCGAGTTGAGTGGCTTACTTTTGAGGTGGTCAGGTTGCGCAGTCCTTATCACGCGTTGTTTGGAAGGCCGGCTTATGCCAAATTCATGGCAAGGCCGTGTTATGTGTATCTACAGCTGAAAATCCCGGGTCCGAAGAAGACCATTACCATACATGGAAATCGAGATATAGCAGCTTAGTGCGATGAAGGAGATGCAGCAATGGCGGAGCAAGCCTGTAGGAAAGAGGAACTCATGCATTACCGATCTCAAGCGGACCTGGAGGAAAGGGAAACTTCAAAAAGGCCGAGCTCTGAAGGAGAAAAAGCAAAACCCGGGGCAGAACAAGGTGCTAAGATGGTGGCCTTCATCAGGAACGATCCGTCCAAATTATCTGGCATAGAAGAGGAAATCACACCACCGTCCACAGCTAGCAGCGCCGTGAGAACAACACACCCGGATTGGCTAGTAAACTCGGCACTCATCATGAGAGGGTCTAACAAATGGAGAATGTGCATCGGTCGCGCTAGCCCGGGACCGATTGTCGAAAAGAACTAAACAGTGTAACGGGCAGCAGGTTTCAGACGCGCTCTTTTCCTACCCAGGGTACCTAAGGGGACTGGAAGGTTTTTAATGAGGCGGCTTGCTGACCCAAACTTTGTCGTATCAATAAAAAAGATGGTTATCAGGTCTTATTACGGTCTTTGCTTCGATTACAAGTAAGTATATTCAGTACTATCAATACGTTATTACCATCAAGCATGTTGCATATATATAGGTCTTGGGGGGCTGGTTGCTTGAACAACAGTCGCAAACCCAAAGACCCGGCCTCGATGCCTATGAGTTATGAGGGCCGATTACTTGCAAGACAAGTACAGCTGCAATCTTATAACCGGACGAAGGAGCCAAATTTCTTGGTTATTCTTACTTAAGCTCGATGTGACTCGCACTAAAGTGGCATGATCTGTTCGCTTACGATTACAGTCAACCATGCAATCCAATGAGATTTGCTTGACCCTGTTTTTCGTATAGATGTAACGACATGGTATCCACGCGAAAGCCGGCTTACAGTACAAGATAATCAAAAGGGTCATCTAAACCACAAGTCTATGCAGAGTACAAGGCTAATAGCCGGAAACTCAATGATTATCAAGCATGACTTCAGTATTTACACGGTCGGCTATAGGTTTTCGGCTTGGTAAAGAACAATTTGTCCTCTGAGAAAGGCCACACCCCCCTGACTCGTACTTTGGGTCATGGGGACTGGGGACTTCGAAACAGAAACAAACTTTTTAATTATCAAAGCTCGAAAGACCCTAGCTTCCGAGTCTGGGGGACTTAAAGAAAAGTCCGCTCATCAAAACCTGTAATATTCGGAAAAACGAGCCCCGCAAAGGGAACCAAAAAAGATAGCCGGGTATCGAGAATAAGTTTAAATAATAAGACAAGTGTCAAGATTATCAAAAGCCGGGAGAGGCACGAATATATCACGAACTAAAAGTACGTTACAAGTGACGGTACCAAATATCAAAGGTGCACAGGCACACCATCAAAAGCATACTAGTTTTCAATGCAAAGTATCATATATCGCCCTACTCGGTTTCCCGAGAACGGTTTTCCGGGTCTTGGTCCTGGATCTGCCCCTTAGCTTTTCCATCAGCCTTACCCGGACTTCCCGTATCAGGACGGACAGGTGGAGGGATAGCGGGTGTAGAGGTAGACGGTCCTGATCCTAACTCGGCCTCTCTCTTAGCAGTTTCTTCTTTTTTCCTGGCCAAATCAGTAGCCCATTTCTCCAACATGTCAAAAGGAGGGGGCGCCTCTACTAATATGGTTTTTTCCTTCAGCATCATATGAGCTCATGATTGTGTCCAGTTCCATCTTATCGGCCAAAGCGGTGGCCGAGTGACGTACTGCGGATTGTATGGCCTTGAAGTCCTTGGGTGTAAATTTGGTGCCGTCAGCCTTGAATTCCGGAAACCCGGATATTACCTTTGCCGGGTCAAGCTTAGGAAAATAAGCTTTAGCCAGCGTAAAGGCCCGGGTCATACCGATTCGGCAGGACGAGCGCTTCCATACCTCAATCCATCCAGGCACCATCGAGCAGGCTTGTATAAGGTTTTCCTCACCAGGGTATACCTCGGAAGGCCACTTCACCGCGTCCAATATAAGCTTTGTGCCGGCAAAAAAGGTCCGGAGCACAGTCTTCAATGTTTTAGCCTTGGCAACGACATCGTCCTCTGGAGCAGCGAGGTTCGCACCTGCAGTTGAAATAAAGGAAAGCATATCAGTAATCCCGATTATCATAACGATAAAGTGGAGGCAAGTAAGTTAATCGAAAACAAAAACTCACTTAGCAAGATGCGATAAGTATCCGAAATCTGGTTCGATAAGTTTTTCAGCACGGATTGGGCAGTATTGTACTTCTTCTTGTATCTGGAAACATCTTTTTTCAAAGTTTCCATGTCAGCCTCAAGGGCTTCTCTGCGTTTTACCTCAGCAAGCAGGAGCTGTTCGGTCTTGAGTAACACCTCATCGGATCGAGTCACCTCCGCCTGCAAGGAACAAGGAGTGAAAGTATAAGTCGGGTATCACGACAAGCCGAGTATTGTATGAAGTACCGAGCGCAACTTCAGCAAGTTACGCTCGGAACTTGGGGACTGGGTGTATAGTAAGAGATATCAAATAGTGTTACCTGATGCGCTGCGGCCATACGCTCTAAGACACTTCCCTCTGAGGCCTTCATGGCGAGGAGAGCGCTCATCAGCTGGTTAAAATTATCGTTACCCGAGTTAGAAGACTCGGGGGCGTGGAAACTCGGAGAAGAAGTTTTCTTCATGACAGGAGACGGCACCCGGGTCATCCGAATGTCGGAGTCTGGCCCTCCTCCCGCGCCCAAAGCCGCATCTTTTTCCTTCTCGCTTGCGTGCGAGGCTATTGGATACCCGGCTTCTTCTGTTGGTGACGCTTGCTCATCACCAGCTGTGGTGAATGCGTCATCAGTCAGTCTCTTCTCACCCTGATCTTCGGCCTCCACATCTTCCTGGTCACTAGCAATGACCGTGGCTCTATAGAAAGTGTAGAAGTGCAGTCAGCGTATAATCGTGAAAAAGGCGGTAAAAGTGCGGTACAACATCGGGAAAAGAACTTTACCCGGGGTTCACCGCGAGGCCCGCAGGGAAATCGCTGCTGGACCCGGAAGAAACTGAAAGATACCAAACAAAGGGTGAGATTACCTTGTGAGGGAATGTTGGGGAAAGATTTTTATGCTCAAGAAGAAGGGTATGGTGAATACCAGTGTGCCGAGTTGGAGGCGATGAAATACCCGGGTTAAGAGCATCATTGCCCGGGTGATTCCGAGTTGTCCTACGCTTGGTCATGGGTGGCTCCTTCAGTTGCGGCCAAAGGGGTGATGCCAGGGTTAGCTCATGGGTGATGTCACAGGGACGCGGATTAAACACAAGAAAATGATGTAGAACCTTGAAGGCAACCCCTTGGGGTTTTCTTTTAGATCCGGCTCTCGCTCTCTCTTGCCACCGCATTCATGTCTCGCAACGACACAATGGCTTTGTTTCTCCATATAAGGGCTATGGTCGAGGACAAACATTTTCGGTCCTGTGCCCTCCCATGATTCGATGGAACGCCCGCCTCTTTGTATCCACCATCGTCTGCTGGAGAAGATGATGCCAATGCTTTAAGAAGCTGTACTCCGACAACTAATCTCTTCCGTCACAACTCCACTCCCCTCCGGCAGTCCGACTCAAAATACAAGATGCATTTTTAGTCGTAAGATAATCTTCACCAACGCTTTCAATAAGCCATCCAATTGTTGTGCGGGATGAATGTTATTGGGAGGACCGGCACAAGGTTCTAACCTCACTAGTGGAAACAACCCATTTCGTCCAGGGGGTCAGGGGGCATCTGTCCCGGTTGCACAAAAATCTGGGACAAATGCTATGCACTGGTCCCGGTTTGTGTGCCCGAGGCAGCAGAACCCACATAGGGGCATCTGTCCCGGTTCGTGAAGAGGTATTGGTCCCGGTTCATTCCACAAACCGGGACCAATGCCCCCCTTTTCTCTTTTTTTTTTGGCTTGGGGGAGTGAGAGAGGTGGGTGTTAGCTAGCGTGTCGCGGGAGTCCTGCCGCGTGGCGCGGGAGTTGCGGCACGTGGCGCGGGAGTTGTGACGCGTGGCCACGAATGCGCGGTATAAACTGCCGCACCTCGAGCGTCTTCTGCTCTCCACGCACCGTCGCGCCTCCACCATGCCTCCGAGGAGGAACAACACCACCGGCTTCCGCGGCGTCCGAGCACGGCAGAACGGAATGTTCACCGCGCATATCCGCTGCGGGGACGACCGCATCCCCCTCGGCTCCTTTGCGACTGCGGCGGAGGCCGCCCGCGCCTGGGACGCGGCGGCCTGGCGCCTCAACCGCCCGCGGTGGCTGATGAACTTCAACGACTGCCACACCCTCTGTGAAGCGGAGGCAAGGGCGCCGACGCCGCAGATCGTCACTGCCGCCGAACACCGCCACCTCAGGCACCGCGCGTTTCAGGGCCTAGTCGACGCTAGGGACGACCGCGTGGTCCGCGAGTATTACCGGAGCAATCCGGGGGAGGAGAGCGCAAACGAGGAGCTTTGGCAGACCCGCGCGGCTGAGCGGGCGGAGCGGCGCCTCGAACGCCACCTCGCGTTAGATGCCGCTTGGGAGGCGAGGACGAAGGCGCTGCAAGAGCTCCGTCGGGCCGACCACGCCGGCGAAGTCTGGGCCTCCGACGATCCGAGGTGAGTTCCTATCTCGGACATACCATCATGCACCTCCGACGACGACGAGGAGGTCACCGACGACGACGAGGAGGAGTAGTGTTCGTCTGTTTTCTTCTTTTATTAAGAGAATTTGTTGTATTCCGGGAAACTGCGGCGCGCTGGAGCGTCTGTTTTCTGTGTTCCGTGTGATTCTTCCTGATTGGTGGGATTCATACGCCAGAAAGAAACACACCCATTATCCAACGACTCACGTTAAGGAGGGGGACATGCATTTCGCTAGATAAACAAGGCACAGTACACATAATGGCAAGATTGGATCAAAATCTAAACGGAGAGCATAGGTCTAAATAAAAAAGGCAGTACATAATGGCAAGAGTCCATCGATCTACTAGTGATACTCCTGCCTAGGCCTATAGTACTCCGACTTGTAGTCGTCGTAGTCGCCGCCGTCGTCGTCACTATCGTCGGACGGTGCTCTGGACTCCATCGGAGGATCACGACTCCGGGACTGAGCGTGAGGGTAGCGCAGGCGGGGGTTATCACCAGCCCTGATGTAGTTCATGACGCTCTGAAGAGTCCGTCCGCCGCCCCACCACAGCCGACGACCGACCTCATTGAAGTTCGAAGGAGGCGGGCCGTTCTCCTCGTACCTGGCGAGCGCACTCTCACGCCAATTAATGAAAAAGACGTCCCAAGTAGGGCGGTAGTCAGGATTCCAACTGGGATTCCTCCGCTGCTCCGGCGTGAGCTCGTGGTAGTAGTGGTTCGTGATGGCCGCCCGACGCGCCACACCTTGAGGAAGAGGAGTGACCGACACTCCTCCGACGCTCAGCATCCAACCGGCGGGAACGCTGTAGCCGGGCGGGCAGGGGTAGTTCGAGGCGGAAAGTGCCTCCGCCTGGATGAAGATTAGAGTGGGTATGGTAGAAGCCATGAGAGAGTGGTGAGTTTATATGTGTTTATGCCAATGGTGTGGCAATGCATACATATATATAGTGAGAAGAAAACATATCTCTTTAGTCCCGGCCTGTTTTACCAACCGGGACGAAATAGTTTGGGTTTCGTTGGGAAACGGATCGTCCCTTTAGTCCCGGCCTGTTTTACCAACAGGACGAAATGGTTAGGGTTTCGTTTGGACCAATCAGAAAGAATCACACGGATCGTGTGTTTCTTTCAAGCGCTTGTGAGTCGTTGGATCAGGGTGTGTTTCTTTCGAGCTGTTGCGAGCCGTTCGATCAGGGCTATGGTGTGTTTCTTTCGAGCGGTTGTGAGCCGTTGGATCAGGGTGTTTCTTAACCATTGGATCAAAACCCTAGCACAATCCTAGATCAAGGTGTTTCTTAACCGTTGGATCAAAACCCTAGCCAGAGGACCCTATATATAGCCCAGCTTCATACACCGGTCAGTTCATCGACCGAATACAAATCATCCGGATTCGCCATCATACGTCCGACCGTTCTTTTGATATGCATATATATATGCACTCAATAGCCACGGTCGGGGAGTATGATGGCGATACCGATTGTTTTGTTCTACATCCCCCCTTTAAGGTTTGATACATCATTTAGTTCATCGACCGAATACAAATCATCCGGATTCGCCATCATACGTCCGACCGTTCTTTTGATATGCATATATATATATGCACTCAATAGCCACGGTCGGGGAGTATGATGGCGATACCGATTGTTTTGTTCTACATCCCCCTTTAAGGTTTGATACATCATTCAGTTCATCGACCGAATACAAATCATCCGGATTCGCCATCATACGTTCGACCGTTCTTTTGGTATGCATATATATATATGCACTCAATAGCCACGGTCGGGGAGTATGATGGCGATACCATTGTTTTGTTCTACACGCCCCCTCAAGGTTTGACAAAAGGTTTGATATATCTAGAAACTGATTTATGGTTTTGCCAGTGCGACAAGGAGTCATTAATTATGTTGCTATTAATGTAATTGTTACTAATTTTAAAACAATATAGGATATTTATATTTATATTATATGCAAATAGTAAAATAGTTAATAGTTTGAATAGTTAGAATAATTATTTAGTTAAACTGAAAATGGATTTGAATTAGTTATGCAAATTCAAGCAATTTTCATATTGAAACTTTTGTCAAATTCGAAAGTATATAGAAGTTATTCATGTGTATATTCAAACAATTTTCAAATTTTGGCGCTAAAACATTTGGTGCGCCCGGTCCAAAAATACGTCTGGTCCCGGCCCGTGCCACCAGCCGGGACCAAAGGGTCTTTTCGTCCCGGTTATTCCCACCAACCGGGACGGAAGGGTCTTTCGTCCCGGTTGTTGCCACCAACCGGGACGGATGCCCGTGAATATATAAACGTCCCCTTCCCCTCCCCAATTTCATAACCGCGCGCAGGGACGAACCGACGCCGCCAGGCTGCCCAAATCTTCCGTCGCCGCACTCCTCCGCCGCGCCGCCACTGCCCACCATCGCACTCCTCCGCCGCGCCGCCCGCGCGACCCTCCGTCCCGTCGCGCCGCCCGCCCTCGATCCCGCGCGCCGGCCGCCGCCCTCGATCCCGTCACGCCGCCCGCCTCGATCCCGTCGCGCCGCCACTAGCCCGCGCACTGCCCCACGCTGGCCGCCGCGCTCGATCCCGTCGCGCCGCCACTAGCCCGCGCGCGCGGCACCTCCACTGCCCCGCGCCGGCCGCCGCCCTCCGTCACGCGCCCGAGAGGAGGGTAAGGCCTGCCTCCATCGCGCCCTAACAAGAGGGATTTTTTTTTGTTTTTTTTTTCCTTTTTTGACTTAATTACTGTTTTTGTTTTTACTTATTTATTAGTGTTAGAAATGTTAGAATCATTAGTTATGAATTATTACAAATGTTAGAAATTTTAGATTAGACTTAGCAATTTTAGATTTATTAGAATTGACATAGGAAATGTTAGGAATGTTAGGAAATTTAAGAATGTTAGAAATGTTAGGAATGTTAGGAAATTTCACTAAGTTAGTGTCAGAAAATTTAACTAAGTTAGAATAATTTCACTAAGTTAGTATTAGAAAATTTAACTAAGTTAAAAAACACTAAGGTATTAGGGTTAAATAAAATGAAGCCGAGCTATATGTAACTCTTGGTGTGTATTATCATACGTTTAAATATTTCATGAATATGTTGCTCTTTTTGTGTATTATTTATAATCAATTTTGATAAAAAACTAATTGATCATTAGTTATTATCTATAAGAAATTTTGATGAAATGGATCTAGAACATATAGTTACCCTTTTTCTGTAGTATGGAGCCAAGAGACGAAGATGCGGAAAACTTGCTCCAGGGTTTCATCCGCGGGGCCGACCCAGAGACCGATGTGAGCCAGTGGATGAACAACTCCGGTGAGGGAGATCCGGAGCTCACCCGGGGAGTCGTCTCTGCTGAGGGAGAAGTTGACGGCTCCGGTGAGGAAGAAACCGACGACTCTGGTGAGAGAGCAGCCGATGGCTCTGGTGGAGCCGTACAAATTACAAACACCGGCTCCGAGGTGCGTATATAGATATTTTAATTAATGAAGCATCCGTTGTCTATATACATGTATTAACAGTCTTTATATTTTGAGCCATCCGGTTCAAGCATATCAACCGGAAAAAAGACTAAACGAGGCGCAACAAAGAAGCTGAAAGATACAGAAAGATATAGGATCGACACGATCACAGCAGACGGTGCACCCGAGCTTCTCGCTGATGTTGCCCAAAAATTTGTGAAGCAATGCGGAGTGCTAGTTAGAGATCACATCCCGATCACTGTTCATGAGTGGAATCAGCCAAAAGATCCGCGGAGGCAAGGAATATCATATGTCAGCAAAATAGCCAAAGATCATCTTTTCTCGTAGATCTTGTCTAATTTCAACTTACCCTTGATGGAGGTGGACGAGAATGAGGCGGATGTGAATGAGGCCGATGTTGCTAAAATGAAAATTGAGTTACGGGAAAAGGTCAAGGCGTGGACCCTGAAAAAGATGGCCGAGCAATTCAAAAACTAGAAGAAAAGATTGAACCTTGACTATGTTAAGAAGGGCAAGACTCTAGATTTCACTCAAGGGTATGAGAAAATAAAACCCTTATGGGCAGATTTTGTGAAGTACAAGCTGTTAGAGAATGAACAGGAAAGGACAAAAACAAATAAGAAAAACGCCGCCAAAAAGGTATATCACCATGTTATGGGGCAAGCTGGCTACAAGGGTTCCAATCCCAAGTGGGAGAAATGGGAGAACGACCTAATTCAGCTAGGGATCACTCCCGATCCGTTCTTGTGGGTCGAGCGGACAAGGTCATGGTTCTACGGGCATGGGGGCACGTTGGACGCCGAAGGAAATGCAATCTATAACCTATGGCATAAGAGAGTCCTCTACCCATAGAAAGTCTGAGAACCGCAATAAAGGACGTTAACGAGGGGAAGTTCGTGCCAGATAGAGAGAACGACAAGCTCACACGCGCCCTCGGGAATAAGGAACACGTAGGGCGTGCACGAGCCGTAAAAGGCAATCCTCCATGGAATACTGGGTTCGACGACACCAAAAAGAGATACCCCGATAGAAGCCGTCAACGGAAAAAGGACGAGGAGGCAGCTGAAGCAGAGATTCAGGCAAACTGGAGGCATCAACTTGAAGATCAGATAAAGCTTACGCAGGATGTAGCAAAGAAGCAGCATGACCAAATTAACACACTTAGATAGTGTCTACCGGCGTACCACACATGGTAGAAGGTGAAGTCGAGGCTACCGGCGCCGCACATTCTCATCGGAAAAGCAGCGTTGCGTCCACGCAGCTATCGGGTGATGATGCACCACCGATGATTCACCCGGTGGATGATATCACGGAGATGACAACCTGTGAGCTCCATGTGAAGGTCGTCAATATAACCATCAAGGCGGCGGCCCACTATGTCTTACCAATTGACAACGAACCAACTCACCATAGTCTTCCGGTTCCACGGGGCTACGTTGTTGTTGGGGTCGATGAAGTTGTCAACGGATTCGAGCGGGTAAAACTCGATTTCCGTGAAGGTGAAGACGAAGATTTGACTGAACTCGGAGAAGCCAAGAAATTAACAATTCTATGGCTAAAGGAATGCATTGTGCTCCCAAATCAGATGGCAAGGCCATCGAATCCTCGCCATTCTCCAGCGCAACAGTCTCCAGCGCGGTCGTTTTCGCCATGCATGCCGTCTCCAGCGCGGTCGCCTACGCCGTGCACGTCTCCACCGCGGTCGCCTACGCCGTCGCATCAGCCTTCTCCACCCACTAAGTTTATGCAAAAAAGTAATAGATCACCCAAACGTCAACGGTCACCCCTACCGAAGGTACCAAAGGAGGTACCCAAGTTACCTTACGACTATACTCCTGAGGAAAACCAGAAAATTGCAAGGGACGAATACGAGGCGTGGAAATCGAAGCGGAAGGAGAAGAAAAAGCCAGATTTCCCCGAGACCGAAGAAGATATAGAACGAGCATGGAAAATGGTGAAGACTCTTCATCAACCCGAGCCGAGTTTGACATCTGACTATGACCACTCTATTCTGAAGTCACACTAGGAAATGGTGCGGTCGACGAAGAGTAGTAGCGCAAGCGGAAAAAGTGGGAAATCAGTTGCCCAACTCGGAGAGCAGAAAAAACAATCCATGTCCCCGCTCAAAGTGATTTCCAATACCCAGGTGGGGCCGAGCACTAATATTGCCGACGAGTAAATTGATCCGGAGTTTATAACACTGTACGCAGACAGGGCTGCTGCTGCGGGTTTGTCCATTGCTGAGTATATGCAAACAGTAGAGTACTTCCCCGAAGCTGAATGTGCGTACAAATACCAGCACGGGAAGCCTCTCGTCAAACCCTAGGAGATAAAGGATGTACCAACAAAAATTCGAAGAGTGCATAGTTGGTATATGGAAGCCGCTGAGAAATCTGAGGACTGGATATGTCTCCGCGTTAAGGACGAGCACTACGGGTATGGAGATGGATTGGTTATGATTCAATTTGAAGAATTGTTTCACTTATTCCAGCAGCAGGCCCTCGACAAATCTGTTGTTAGTGCCTTTTGTCTGTAAGTACTTATTTCTGTAGCTCACCTCGTTCATTGCATATTCATATTATAATTGCAGAATGAAGATTCTCGAATGCAAAAGAGGTGGAATCTATGATATTGGGTTCATTGATCCACATTTTGTTAATGCAAAGACTTTTGAGCTATCTGCCAAGGATACATAAAATAATATTCTGAGGGCAATACTGTTTCACCAACACCGGCGGGAAATACTATTTCCTTACAACTTCAGGTTAGTGTTACTGTGTTGTACACATTATGTTTTCCTTACTCGATGTTCACTGTATAATTGATGAGTTCTGTGTGCGCAGGTTCCACTATATTCTGCTAATCTTCCAAGTTAACAAAGGAAAAGTACTGGTAATGGACCCAAAACGTAAACCCCTAGCGATGTGGGTGGACATGCAGGAAATGATCCAGCGGTACTTTCAATCTTTATTAATTTCAGTCTTTATATATGGCACTATATCGACTATTTTGTTTCGTTTTCGGATATCAAGTAATTACTAACTCTTTTTTTTCTTTTTTTTCTTCTCGGGTAGCGTTTGGAAGAGGTTCACAAGAAAGTCTCCCGGTGAATGGAAATCAAATCTTACATTTGATGTTGTGCAAGTAAGTACTATCTAGATCCGCGCGCATCTACTTTATTCTAGTGTCCATACCATTATCATGGCTGGTTGATTATTATTTTGATTGAAACCATTTCTCGTAAACTGCTTGCAACAAGGAGACGGAAATCACTTGTGTGGATACTACGTGTGCGAGTTCATCCGTCAGACGACATGTCCCAAGGGAAGAAATTTACAGCAGCTAAATGTACGATAGTCGTCAATTCTTCTTATTACCATCTATTTTAGTTACTTACTTTCATTAATATATATTGACCACTCTTCTTTATATTAGATCGAACGACTCCTGGACGGTCTGCTACCAAGGGACCGCATACGAGCAATTCAGGAGGAAATTGCGGGCTTCTTAGATGTAGATGTCCTAAATGTAAATGGAGAGTACCATAGCCCCAGTTGGACCTGAATTCGATTTTGTAATTCATTCCATCGGTCATGTAATATGCTCGATATACTTTTCTTCTGTAATATAAGTGTTCCTTCTTTTGCTATATATGTATTACGTATTCACTCGTGGGATCCGGGAGCTCCTGGGAGGGGGGCCACCGAGGCTCCTCTCTTCTCGTGGGATTCGGGATGTCCAGGGAGGGGCCACCGGGAGGTCTGGGGATCGCAAAAAATAAAAAGGAAAATAATAAACACAAAACATAAAAAAAATGCCGCGGCCGAAGGGGCATGCATCCCGGTTCCTATTAAGAACCGGAACTAATAGCCCTGGCCAGGTTCGCCACGTGGTACGCCCCATTTGTCCCGGGTCCTGGCACAACCTAGACCAATGGGGGAGGGGCATTCGTCCCGGCTGGACCATCGGTTGCACAACCGGGACAAATGGGCCTTACCAACAGGGACTAGTGCCCCTGTTTCCACTAGTGCCTATTGGGTCCGGCTTCCCCCAACGACAACCGCAAATAGATTTTCGACCCCCTTTTCTCAACAAATACAATCATATGTCGACCTAAACATAACCATATTGTACACATAAATTAGTTCCACCGCAAGAATTAAAAAACTTAATATGATAATTGAAATAAACAGAAGTCCGAAAAGTCCAACTAGATCAAGAATCGGTTTTAAATTCATTTAAACGCCCAGAAATGCTAAACTATATCATTTTGCGGTAGGTTATCAACATTTTAAATCACAAATTTCCACATGAATGTAGAGAAAATTAGCAAACTTGGTTGGGACCTATTGATCAACATCGACATTTTCCATGCATCTCGTACATCATCAATCACTAGATCTACACACTCACTCTCGATGATTATGTTGTACATAATAACACAAACATTTATGAACTCTCACATCTGACATTTCGACCAGATAAGAGTAGGGTATAGACAATAGCAAAACGATTTTGGAGCACATTAAATGCCCGCTCGAAATCCTTCCCGTCACTCTCTTGCACCAAGAAAATGAAAGAAATTATGACATAAGAGGATGGATATTCTCTTCACAAATGTTGACCATTGAGAATCCATGCCATCAGCCAGTTAATACCCCTAGTTATATTTGTGGTTCTTCATCTCATAGTTGCGCTCTAGAGCATGTCCTTCAGAAAGTCTTGAAAACATTAAAGCAACGTAGCACGTTGCAGAGGTAAGATCCCACCTTGCAAAAAATAAAGTGTGCCAGATCCACTCTGACATAGCTTCAAGCACGATACTCGACATTGCACTCTCCGATATGACCTTTGTACAATCCTTACCATCATGAGAGAGTCGCACTATGGGAATTAGCGGGTGGTAAGCACTTAAGAATTCATTCTATTGTAAGTATGATTTGAGATCCAAAAAGTATTCAAATCTTCTCAGAAAAGCATATGCATCCAATTAAATAAAATTAATTTTATCGTTGTGATTGAAGATTTACATGTAAATGTCCTTGTTTTATGAATACAAGACATTTTTGGACAAAGGATAAGTTTGTCGTATATGAAAAAATACATATATGGTGCTCCCAAAAAATACTTATTTTAGCATTTGATTTTTATATGTACCTAGAACAACATATGTCTTCTATTAATTTGAAGGCACATGCAATACATGAATATATGATCTTGTCTTAATTTTTTTTTCAATTTTGTTAGTGATTTACCTATTTTATTGTTCATCCTAGGAACCAAAACACCAATCCTTCACGATATGTTGCTTTTTGTTATTATTTCTGTCTCAGTTGTCTCGACTCGATCTATACTAATTTAAGGAACGAGACATATTTTTTGTTGGCTCAACCGAGACCTTAAGATTCATGTCCTTATGTCTCAATACCATACTCTTTCGAAGGAATAATCCATAATTTCTGGATAAAAATAAAGAGAAAAGATATAAAAGAACTATATTTATAAGTCAATCCTGAAAAAATCAAAATAAGAAGGAAAAAGGGAAGTTCCACATACTCATCTCAGATATGGGAAAGTAATTCAGAACACAAACATAAAATAAAAAATGAAGACGACATAAAATCTAAATAGCTCCAATTATTTGGGATACAAAGAATCAACAAGAAAAGAAATAGAAAAAACCTCCAAAATTAATGTAAGAGATAGGTTTCGATCTAAGCCCTACGGGTTATGGGCCGACAACGCTTCTGTTGCGTCTCTATGATGTTGATGTTGTCAATTATATAAGGTAATACACACACATGAACGTCCAAATCACAACAAGTTGGCAATGAAATCAATGGGTTAGGATCATGAAAGTTTGACAATGACTAAATTCTGTCCATGTATATCCAAAATGTCGGTTCCGTTTTGATTTTTTTTTGACTTGTTTCTTTCTTTTGACATTGTTGTATATCGAATTTTATCTCCAAGAACAGAAATTTTCAAATCGTTGACTTCCCCAATGATATATTTCTTTGTGCCGTATGAATCTCCATGTTTTATTCGCACTGAAAAAGCATTGTTTCTCTTGGCTGTGTATTGTCTTCCAACTATATGGAAGGAAAGTCCAGCTTGCTGTATGGGAATCATTTGTGTTTGTGCTCTAGAAATTAATATGTGTCATTATTCAGCATCCTTCTTCTGGTCTACGCTGTAATTTTTTTTTTGCCCGACGTAGTCCGCCAAGAACACTATGCAGATAACGGTGCATGCCCATACATGGAGAGACCTAGATCACACCTCACTGGGCAGCGGATTCGATGTAGTCGTAGAAAAGATATGAAAATAGTAGATCCTCACAATTATACCTCGTTTTAATTATGTCACTAAGATCCCCCTTCAAGGATCACACGTGTAACCCCTCTTATGGTGTGCATGCGTATGCTCGTGTCAATCGGCAGCGCTCCGCCGTCCAGGACTCGACACTGACGTATAGAACCAACCTTTCGGCGTTGCTACTTGGTAGAACTAATCAATATCGATTAGGGCCATATGATTCCATAAGTTTCTCAACACATGAGAGAGCTAGTAATTAGAGCTAGGTCTAATCGAGAGAGGACACCTCAAACCCCAATTAGA